>CM062807.1:256843004-258043004 GCA_031772625.1 Pinus tabuliformis | reverse complement strand
AAAATGACACAAATTAAAGGGAAAAAAGTCAAAGTGACAATTAGAAACATGAAAACGACACTCATGAAAACAAAGTTCCACGAAGCGACAGTTTCCAAAACGCACTGAAATAGAAGTAAAAGCACTGTTAGAAGTGAGAAATTTTCGATGTCAATGTGCAACAACATAAACTTTGAAACGGGAACTGATACTGTTACCCGGTTCATAGAGATAGCAAAAAATTGACCCGATTTTGAAAAGGGGCGATGCAGAACACATTTTTTTTTAGAGCGTAGTTTTCGGCACTTTAAATAACTGATACGATTACCCGTTTCGTAGGGGTGGTAAAAACGTGACCCGATTTTGAAAAATGGTGATGCAAAATACACTTCTTTTTTTTGGGAGCATATTTTTGAAACTTTAAGTTTTCTTATGTATCAAAAATAAATATTTGTTTTTAAATGTTAGTGATTTTCATGCTGATTTTGAAACGTGTTGATGCAATGTGTTGATGCAGCATATCCATTTTTTAGAGGATTTATTTTTCACACTTTAAAATTCATTATGTCCAATTTTTTTTTTAAATTATGATTACTTAACGAATTTTCAAGTTGTTTTATTTTTCTTTTTTTTAAATGTTGATTACTTAAAAAAACAAATATAAGACTCAAATTAAAATATATATATATATATATATATATATATATGAAAATTTTAAAAATATATATTTCTTTTCAAAAAAAATACTTTTTTATTAGGCTTACTTTTTTATGTAAAAAGAAATAGATTAAAGATTAAAAAATTAAACACATTTTTTTATTTATAAAATAAATAAAAAAAAATTAAAAAAAAAAAAAAAAAACAAAACAAAACAAAATTTAAACATATTTTTTTTAAACAATTTTTTTTAATTTTATATTTAGATATATATAGAGAGATTTAAAATATATATATATATATATATATATATTAAAAGATTTAAAAAAAATTAAACAAATTTTTTGTTTTATTAAAAATTATTAAAAAAAAATCCTTTTTTAACGATTTTTTTAATTAATAGAGAAAAACAAAAAACAAACTGTTTGTGGCGCCTCTGTTTGAAAAAAAAATATGATTTTTTTATATATTTTTTAAATATATATATATATATATATATATATATATATATATATATATATATATATATATATAAACATTTTTGTTTTTTTGTTTTTAAATAAAAAAATAAAGTTTAATAAAATAATTATAAAAAAAATAAATCAAAAATACATATTTCTTTATAAATTGTAAATGTTTTTTTATTTTTTTTCTTTTAATTTGAAAAGACATATATTTTACGCCATTTTCATATTTTTTTGGTTTTTTTTCATAATTTGAATTTATTTTGTTTTTTTTTTGTTTTTTTTAAGTGTTTTTAATATTAATTTTACTAGTTTTTTTTTTGGTTAATTTTCTATTTTTTTAAATCTAGTTTGTTTTTAATTTTTTTTCCTAATTTTTGTTTTTTTTTCTATTTTTACTTAGTTTTATATTTTTTTTAAATTTTGTTTTTTTTCCAAATTCTTTTATGGTGGTTTATGAGATTAAAAAAATAATAATAATAAATAAAATAAAATAAAATAAAAATAATTAATTAATTAACATTTTTTATTGTCTTTTTCATATATATTTTTATATTTGTTTTTTAAGTAATCAACATTTTAATCTTGATTTTAGTAGTTTTTAATTTTTTTTGTTAATTTTCTATTTTTTTAAATCTAGTTTGTTTTTTATTTTCTTTTTTTGTTAATTTTTAAAAATTTTATATTCTTACCTACTTAATTTTATATTTTTTTAATGTTTTTTTTTTCTTTTCCATATTTTTGTTTTTTTTTCTTTTGCCAATTTTTTTTATGGTTTACAAGATAATTTTTTTCCCATTTTTTTTAAATATGTTTTTTTCACTATTTATTTGTTTATAATTCTTATTTTTATTTTTTTGTTTTTTAATTCTTATTGTTAATTTTTATTTCTTTATTTCTTTACATTTTTATGATTTTTTTTTTATGTTTGATTTTTTTTGTTTTTGTTTTTATTTTATGTTTTGTTTTTAGTATATATTTTAATTTATGTTTTGTTATTTTTTTTAAACTTTTTTTATGTTTTGTGTTTTTTCATTGTTTTGATTTTGATTTTGATTTTTTATTTTTTTATTTTTTTATTTTTTTTTAATGTTTTTCGGGGTCATGATAAAATATTTTACGTCATTATTTCGAAATGTTGAAATTTTACCTTTGAAAAAAAAAGTGTTATCCCAACATCAACACTTTTCGTTTTGAGGGTATTTTTTGGACAATTTTTGCACAAAAAATTGGTTTTCACCGCCATTTTTAAAACATGTTGAAAATTTACCCTAGAAAAGCAAAGGTGTTATTCCAGCAACAACACTTTTCGCTTTTAGCACTATTTTTTTATGTTTTTACGGGGTTTTTTGGCCAAAGTTCCCGTTTTGAGTTTATAGTTCCTGTTTCAAAGTTTACATCGTTGTGCACTGACTGTCGACATGGATTGGACATTGCACAGCCATAGTCTTTATGGATCGTGCAATGTTTGTTCAAGATTGCATAAAATAATGCGCTCATGGACTAGTTACGTATTGAGCATGTGTGAGCAAGTGACTAAGATCCTTCCAATCCAAGAAGGGAGCTCAAAGAATAATCAGAGCTAGATGTGACTATAGAAAAGTAGATCGCGAGATCCACAGTAGGCTCCAAAATTCAAGTGTAGGAAAAAATTTGGAGGGTGTTTGTCGCATCAACAACACTTGGTGACACGCTAGTAGAACTACAGCTTCTTTGCCTTGGTCAATTCTCTCGTGTAGGGTCTAGTTCTTCAAGGAGTATTGATTCATCATTCATATTACCATGGCTTCCCCACTTACCCCAGGCATAAGCATAGTTCCCTTCATTCCTTTACCCGGTTAAACACAAACATAAGATCAATGATCACACAATGTTTCAAATCAAGATAGGGTAATGAAGCTCGCGAGATTTAAATTTTCAGAGTATAGTTTTTCATCTCTAATGTTGCTCTGCTTCCAGCAGGCCTCGACAGTACCCCGGTAGAGTCACTACAAGAACACAAACATTGCTCTGCTGCTAGCAAGCCTGGATAACACCCCAACGGATTTTCTTACTTCACCTCTCTACGCAAGAAACCTTTCTCTCTTCTTTTGCCTTTATTTATTTATTTTATATAGGACTATGCATCGACACTTATTTATTTGATGGGAAAAAGAGGGATCCCGACATATTGAGATCATGAGAGGTTGTCCCTTCAAATAAGCGTATATAAGACCTCTGTTATTGGTTTTCTCGTTTAGATTTTCCTCTTTTCCTTCTCTACTTGATTGGATCAGCCTAAAAAAATTGAAACATAAAGACACGAGTGTAGGCATGATTGTTCTATAATAGAAATGGATATCATGGTTCGACACAAGGCTTTCCTAATGCAAGGATCGTATTTTCCGTCGGAACATCATCGACCAAAAGTTGTAACCAAGACGAGGAAGAAGGATGGAGAGTTAGCCAAATGTTGCAGTGTCACAAATTCCTTCTCTATTTTTCCACATTGTCTTTCGAGCCGAAATAGTACACCCTTCATGCAAAGTCTTATCAATAGAACAGAAAGGAAAAGACCCAACACAACAAGAAGTGAAACCAAAGCACAAACAAAAAGAGGCAAAACAAAATTAAGAAAATACAAGAGAGACTAAACAGAACGAGTGTAGAATGAGTGGAAGAGAGGCGAAACTAGAATGAAGCTAGTCTTACTCCTAAACTAAATAGCTAGAAGGTCGGGATCACGTATAATGAAATTTCTAGTGAAGCCACTGTAATTGTTCACAACTTTTAATCACAAAGACATGATCGATTAAAAATGATATAAATTAATGTGCAATAGAAAATATAAGAGCTTGAAGAACTTACACAATAAAAAGAAGGTCTTGCCTTTGGGAAAAAAGATGTGTCGCAACCACTACTTTTATCGAGTTCACACTCTTATCTTTTCGATGGAAACCATAAAAAGGAAAACCTTGAAGACTTCTTGTAAATGCACCTCATTTTGTGTAATCATGCTTAGCACGCATGAGAAAAGGTTGAAACCTATTATTTTCGATGGAGCTTGCCAAGTAAGATTGCTCCAACCATTTGATGATTAGATCATGAAATTAGAAACAATCCTCTTGAAAACCCTGAAAACTTTGAAATAATGAATCTTCAATTAAATGTGTGGAACGAAGATGAGAATATCATGAGGGAAAACACATCTAATCATATTTAGTAGAAATTCCAAGACAATGAGGACCTGACATAACCATATACAACTGTGGAAGTGCCTTAACTATTCAGCAAGTATCTGAATGGTAAGATGTTGAACTATGAAGATCAAAGGATGTAAAATCATTTTCATTGAATATACTAGTGGGAAAGTGGTGAAACGAATGAAAATAATATTGTGATCAGATTGACCATTTTCGGCATGAGATTCTGGGTTAGAAATAACAAAGATAAATTAGTTTTAACATCTTCACAAATACTATGAATAATAGAATCATCTTCTTCGCATGACAAATGACACACTGGATTGGCATCGTAATCATCAAAAGAAGTGAAATGTAATGCCAATACAACAAACACATGGGACCAGTCAGAATATAGTGAATGAAGAGGAATTGGATTTGCAGAATAAATAATGCATTCATTCACACTCAAGAGGATTTTGGGTGCTATGAAAAACAAGATACGCGATATGATATTCATAAGGAAAAACAGGAGTTGCTTATCATGAAATAACTCTGATATGTATGATTTCTTCTGTCATAGATGATCTTTGAGGTGATCAAGTTCATATTTCCATGACTTTAAGAGAGATACACATTCCAAACCCGAGTTTGATGCAAGAGATTTTCATGGATATGAATCAATGAAGAAACTTCTAGAATCCAATCATAAGTGAAATCTTGGAAATTTGAAAAATTACATTCGAAATACCAAACATCTTTCAAAAAGAAATTTACATCTTGTGAAACCATGCAAAGAGAAGGATTATGCAAGAGAAACCAGATCTGACTGAGTTTGGGGGGCCTATTAGAGTCATGATATCCTGACAAAACCATTAATGGAAGTTGAAGTGTCTCGACTTGATAACAAGTCTCGAAACTTTTAAAGATTGTAAAATTGCATTTCGAAGATTGAACCAGATCGTGCATGGTGTGAGGATAGCTACTATCATTGGTTTCAATAAGACCACTACTCATCGAATGGTAGCCATCTTTGTCACTGATTTGACCAGATTTTTCAACTTCAACAACCACATTACTCAAGTTGAAAGATTCTTATGATCGCAAATCTGAAGATATATGAATTAGGGAAATTTCATCAATAATATGATTTGAAGAGTTATCTTCATGCAAGAGAAGTGATGATTAGGGATGGAAAGAGTACTCAATGATTTGATTATTTTCATTTTCATCATGGATAATCTCACCACCTTTTGTCAATTGAGAAGTTAACTTGTCGGATGAAGAACTTGAAGAGCATGGAGTATCTCCATCACAAATAGATGCATTGTAAATGATATAGAACAAGGGATAGTGAGATGAAGACAAAGTTTCGATAAGGACATATTCATTGATTGAATCAGATTTTATATCTAAATCAAAATATTCATGAGAAATCGAAAGATCAACTAATGTACCTAGGCATTCATGATCACATACATCGACAGAGTCATTATCATCGGAATGATTGTTTCCCAAGGCTATGGATTGATTGAAATAATTGATTGCAATTGATTCACTATCAAGATTATTAGAATGGAAATCGTCTAAGAATGGAAGCACATTTTTTGACATGGGGGACTTTGAAAAAGGGAAGAGAGATCAAAATTATCTTCACTTTCCTCCTCTTCTACCAATGTAATGTGGTTGTCTTGCATCTGATTTCAAATTGAACCAGCAACTCAAAAATCAAGAGATCATGAACATCTAGTTGGTGGAGCACATTGATCAAGCATATCATGATATGTAGAGTCACAAAATGTGGATGATTGTCGATGACAGATGTCCCTTGTAGAAGTAACACTTTCAATGGAACCAGATTCAAGATTTTCATTGAGATTGCTAATCTCATCTTGAGGAACGAAAGAATTAGCCATCACCCTAGGCTCCATGAGCCATTCCAAGGTTTATTTTGTTAGATATGAATCATGAAAAGTGGAAGGAGTGTGAAGAGATGGATTAGAAATTTTGTCTATAGATTTCCCAACTTTGTTATCCTTCATGGAGACACCCTCATCGGAACTAGAAAAGAAGGACAAGAAACAAAAGGAGTAGTAAATTCCTCCTCTGAAATTAGAGGTGTCTCATAATTCAAAAGATTTGGAGAAGTATAAATATTAGGGGGTTTATGTTCACCGTGCAAAGAAATGTGACCCAAACACTCAAACTTGTTCTTAAATAAATCCAAATCTGTGTCTTCTCTAGGAAATTCATAACAAAGGTGAAGGAATCGCTCAGAGAAATCCTCAACTAATTCATTAGGATTCATTCTTAGCTAATTGATTCTTTTATAAACATCTCAATAATCATATGTATCGAAGACTTGATAAAGCTCCTAGAGGAAATGATGAAAAGAATGGATGGAAGCAGATGGTAAGGTATGACACCATCAATTAACATGACCTTCGAGGGTGAGGAAGAAATCCACACAAGAAAAATCTTTATCATTGATTTCGTAGTATTCACAAAATTTAAGAAAATTAGAAATGTGCTCGATTATGGATGGTCCTTCCTCACCAAAAAACTTAAATTAGGACAAGTGATAAAGAGGCTCATTGGGGATTAAAAGTTTACCGAGGGATAGGTTAGAAAAACACCATAGGAATATGATTTCAGGATGAGCCATTTGAGATAGGAGATTCAAAACAAACTCAACCGACACAACTTGTCATTTGGCCCTCCTTCTAGCACCAGTTGTTGATGGTGTTGTAAATCTGTCAACCAAGAGGGTCTCCCCAATTTTAAGTCCCAATTAAAACTCACATCATTTGGAATAGGAGCCCCATCTAGAATATCGACCCGGTTCCCATATTTTCTTATAGCTGTTCCTTGGCTTTAATTGTCGCCAAGAGAGAGAATCATATATGTTCCTTTTTGAAAAGTAAAGTGTGCCTAGTGAATGCTTGGTTGCATGTGTATCCAGGTTCTTCTACTGCAGAGGGAGAAAAGGTGAGCCTTTAATAGAGAGGTAATAGTACCACCCTAGTACACAAGAGAAAACCTAATCGCCTAACTTCAAGTAGAATAGTCCACGTAGATGCGATAGTTGTTAATGCCATTACAACACATCTTCAATTAGATAAATGTTAAAATAACTGATACAGTTCAACTATTTTAGTACAGGTGAAAGCAAACTTGAATCATAAATATTCACAGAACAATCTTACAAATATTCACAATCCATCCATGAAAACGTGTCGGCCGTTAAGCTTCAAGTATTAAGTAAAAGTACTGAGATACATGAATACACTGAGCATCGATATCTCCAATATTGGAGCATTGGAGCCATGACTTTCTCCCCAAAAGTAATAACTTTGTCTCTCTGATGTCTTATGGGAGAAGCCAAAGTGAAAAAGTCCATTGCTTGTATAATGAGGGTGTATATATAACAAATGAGTTGATCCTTTGCCTCCCTTATGACTCTTAGGCTACCCTCATGATTGTTCAACTTCTCTATAACCTTTTGACTTCCTACATGAATTTTTACATTAAATGAATGACTCTTGGGCTTCCACTTTACATTATATTTCTCCAATATGGAATTACATATTCCACAAAATGATGTGGCACATAATGACTCATGACATGATAGTGATGACATGGACTTGCATGATGACATGGAAATGTCAAGCCATTCTTTGTTGCTTCTTGATTTGTGTCTTCTAAAAGATGGGTCATGATCTTCTTCTTTGTCCTCCAAATGGCTTAGAGATGAGGAGTCTTTAGTGGAACTTGATCTCTAGCTGTTGTCTCAATTTGATGTCCCTTTTCTTTCTCTTGATTGATCAGCTTATCTTTGCAGCTAATAAAGTGTCTTCTGGCATGGCCTCCTTCTCCATCTCCTTCTTTATCATCTTTCCATAGCATGATAGAGTACCTGCATCTGTAATCCACCCATGATAAGATGACATCAGTCTGATAAACCGCTAGTCTCAAATGTTGTATCATGATTCACTGACTGAGCTGGAACCGGGTGATAGGTTGATGGAGAGGGTTAGTGACTACGTAGTTGCATAGCTCAGGAAGTCAGGGGTTAAGCTTGAGCCCTAAGACTGTGCAATGTGCATTTTAGGTTGGATTGGGTAAGAAGATTGTGTAGTTTTGGGAGTCAGTGAGCCAAGCTAAGGTTTTTGAATTGTTTCAACCAACTATGCAGTTCTGGAAGGAAGAGGAGGCTAGGTGACTGCACATTTACGCAACTTAGGAGCTCAAGGGTTGGGCTTGAGGTCTGAAACTACGCAATGCGCAGTTTCAGCCTAGTTGGAGGGCATGATTATGCAGTTTTGGAGGCCAAGGCCCAGGCTTGATAATTGAAATTATGAAATGCGTAGTACTAGAAGGAAGGAGGCCAGGTGATTACGTGGTTGCGTAGTTTAGGATCTTAAGACTGAGGCTTGAGGACTGATACTACATAATGCGCAATGTTGGCTTGGCTGGAGAGAAATATTGCGTAATTCTGGGACTCAGGGGCTGGGCTTGAGCACTGAGGTTGCGAAATGCGTATTTATGGGAGGCAGAGACTGCACATTGCACAGTTCCAAGAGACAAGGTTTTTGCTTGAGGACTTAGACTATGCAGTGCGTAGTTTAGGAGGGTTGGATGAGGTTGAGTGGCCCAGTCGGGAGTTTTTCCAATTTTGACTAAGTATTGGATCAATGAGAGGAAGTTGAATAAAAGCAAGAATTGAACATGATCACATGCTTAGTCCACTTTATGACACAACACATAACACTCAAAACACATGAACAACATGCTTTCCTCAATGAAACAATATTGCGACAGCCCATTCCAAGTGTGACACTAAAGATACACTTTGCGACGACAATGACGACACTTGTGTGACAGTGTGTGAAACTTTGGAAATGAGTGCAGAACATGTCTACATGATAAGAAAAACTCATTATCACAAATATTTCCCCTTGAAATAAACCAAAACTCCACTTTACATGATAAGTAATAATTCCCATGCCAAAAGACAACACTTTCTATATGAAAATAAAAGTGCGAACAACACTTGCGATATGCAAACGATGGTGAAAACAACACATGCCAGGGTGAAGATAACATGAAAATGACACTAATTAAAGGGAAATAAAGTGAAAGCGATAGTTGGAAACATGAAAATGACACTCGTTAAAACAAAGGTGCGTGAAGCGACAATTTGCAAAACTCACCGAAATAGAAGTACAAACGCAAGTAGAAGTGAGAAACTGTTGATGTCAGTGCACACTGGATGTTGACATGGATTGGAAATCATAGAGGCACGGTCTTAATGGACCATTCTATGCTTGTTCAATCTTGCTTAAAATAATGTCCTCATGCACTAGTTATGTTTGTTGTAAAAGCAGTTGTGTAATAATTCTTAGTGATATCATCGTGAGGTTGCACATTGGCAGGGAACTTGTTCAACAAATGTGAAAATCTCTGACTAAAACATTTAATTCTCTCTTTATACCCCACTTTCAAATTCCCAAGTATTTCAACAAAATGCATGAGTCTTCCCAATAGAAAATTTTTTGAGAAATGGCTTCTTAAAATTCCTCCAATTGTGGATTGAATTAGTTGGAATACTACGATACCATACAGATGCTCTACCCTCTAAAGTGTATGGAAAGAATTTGTAAGCAACATCGTCGAAATGTACCTTAAGCATTTGTAAATGCATGTAGAACTCATATAGATGGTCTTGAGCATTGATATTCTTGTCCGGATCAACCTTTGACAACAGCTTTTCTGGATGTTTAGGCATATTGTGAAGATTATCCATAAGAGCAAGTGCCCCTTGGGCCATCCAGTCCAAATTTGCATCAAACAGGTTTGTGTATTTTTTCTCCTCCTCCTCTTATGAATCTGAAGAAGCTTCTCCTTCATCATTCAAATTTTCATTGTAATCAAGGTGCTCCTTGTTAGAAAAATGAAAATCTTTCCCTTGATTGTCTAGATTCTCCCAAACAGGTTGAAGGTTCCCTTGATTTTCTGTACATTCAACCAACTCCTCAAGGGTTGCGATAAATAAATATTGCATCGACAAAACCAGTACACCACTAGGAGTTGTTTCTTTCTTTACATTCTTATGAGGTATAATCACAACAAAAAGGAGCAAAACAAGACCTCTCGCAAATTGATGAGTAATGGGCGGTATAGTCCAGAGCTGGTTGTAAGTAACCTCAAAGGCTTGTCCCAAGCTAGACTAAATAGTTTCGTCATTTTTAGGAGTATGAGTAGGAATGGAAATGGGAATGCTACTTCCTTGTGAGGAAGTTTTTTTGTTAGGATGTGGTGAATTTTCAGCAATAAAAAGGTGGTTTCCCTCCTTATAACTCTAGAATGTTGACAGTGAAGGATATCACCAACATGCAAGGGGATCTCCCCGAAGAAAAGTCCTAATTAGACTTTGCACCATTTAGAGTGGGAGCCCTTTTGAAAATAAGGCACAACTGCCATATGTTCTTAAAGGTTTGCCTTGGATATGATAGTGTTGTGGCGGCTACAACCACTCTCAAAAATTTTGCCTATGCTTCAATTTTGGAGCCTTCCTTCCTATCCACATGAGCTTATCTTGCATTGATTCAAGTATTCATTCCTTTCTTGAGACTTATATTTTTCATTTGTTCTTGTGTTTTTTCGTTTCCACACCCAACTAATCTTTCTTAGTCACGATCTAATCTCTCGACTTGGTCTTACAGCAGTTCTAGGCTTGCCTCCAAGAACTGCGCAATCCTTGAGGACAAGCAGCCTTGATGATTGGAATTCACAATTCAAAGTGATATTCATCCTTGAGCTCAGAAACTACGTAGTCATGGAATGCAGTCCAACTCTAAGCCTAGAAACTATGCAATCCATCACTGATCTCAGAAACTACGCAGCGCACTGAGCTAGAAACTTGCCTAGTTTCGCAGAATTACACAATCTTTCTCGGTAGTGTACATGGCAAGTTTCCATGGAAAAGAAAAAAATCCAAAAAGAAAAAATCATCCGTAAAAAATAGGGATCCATTATTGTTATGTCGAAGGAGGTACACTCACTATTTTTAGAAACTTTCACCAAGTGTTGCTTTTTCCTTGATTTTAGGTATACACATCATAAACCCTAATTCACTCAAATCTATTTAATCAATGCCTCTAGAGCTCATTTTCTCATTCAATCCTGGAGCTCTAGTATTTCCGAGGAGATCAAGGAACCTTCGGTGCGGTCGTTGTCGCTTTTCCGGATGAGTTTCGCTTTTATCGTCTTTTGCCACTTTTCTATTGCTTTTTGTCATTTCATTTGTGTGTGTTGTTTTGCTTATTTATCTTCATAGTTGTTGGCGTTTCAACTTATTTTAGCTTGTAGAAGTGTTTTTCTAAGTTTTCATTTGCCTTTCACAAGTGTCGCATCAATTTTCTTGTTTTTGCACCAATGGTCGTCATTGCAGCGACTCTCCTCACATACTTGATTTTCCTTTTGTTTGTTCAATTTCTACAATTAATCTATATTGATTTATTCATACTTAGTTAGATCTACACCCAATCTCACATCGTCACTTAGTTCTTCTCGTTTTCCACACTTCCACTGGCCAGATTTGCACTTTCCTTGGCCATATTTTGCCTTACCCAGATGGGAAATGCGCAATCCTAAGGATCAAGCCGAGAGCTTGGCCTCTGAAACTACGCAGTGTGCAGTACATGCTGGCCCAACTATGCATTACACAGTTCCAGGGCTTAGCCTATTACCTTGGCCACTGATATTGCACAATGTGCAGTCTCTCCCAGTCTCTACCCAAGCTAAACTACGCATTGCGCAGTCTCAAGCCTCAGAAGGCACCCTTGGTGTCTAGGACTGTGCAATGAGTAGTTCCCACTGCCAGTCTCCCTTGATTCTTCATGAAAACTGTACAATCACTCTCACTAGTTGCCCGATTTGCTGCTTGATCATGATTTGAAGTTAGATTTTAAAAAGCTAATGTTTGCTTGCCATGAGTGCCTTTTTTGTCCCACATGTACCACAATTGTTGAGCAATTCTCTCTAGCATACATTGTTACCATGGCACCCAAGAGAGTTTCTTCAAAAGATACCACTGAGAGTAGTACTGGGGAAGAAGTTGAGAAAACTCCAGTGTACTTACCAGTGTATGTGAACACTCAATTGTTTGTAGAAAAGGATTCAGATCTAACATGGCACAAGGTTAAGGAAGCTTTTTTAGCAAGGAGCTTCAAAGAAGATCTAGAGGACTGACAGGTTTATATCAGTGTTTAGCAATTGGGATTACACATGATTGCATGGAGGTATCTAGCCTTCCCATGTGTATATTTCATTCGCTTATAGTCCAGGGGAGGAAAGAAACCACAAGATGAAAGTGGATCATGTTTTTATGAAAGAGGATTCAGCAATTGAGGAAAAGAGGAAACAGAGGTTGCAGAGAGAAGAACAAACGAATTGAGAAGCATAGCAAAGGAGAATGGAGGAAGAGAAGCATAAGCAAGAAGAACAGTAAAGGAAATGTGCAATAGTAGTAGAAACAATGTAGAAGAAAACTAAAGAATGGGAATAGAACAATAAAGCTAAAGAAAGCTAAAGAATGCAGAAGAAAGCTAAAGAACAGGAATTGAGAAGCATAGCAAAGGAGAATGGAGGAAGAGAAGCAGAAGCAAGAAGAATAATAAAGGAAATACGCAATAGTAGTAGAAACAATGCAGAAGAAAGCTAAAGAATGGGAATAGAACCGACCAGTGGTAGAGGAGAATAGTGAATAGACGCAGGATCGAGAACTTGCTCAAAAGATTGAAGGCTTGGTTGAAGTTTAAAATATCGAGTTGGAATTGGAGCCACTGAATGAGGATGTTGACCTAATGTTGAGTGCACCATAGGCCACCATTCAGTCTCCACCACCTCCAGCAGCAGAGTTAGCTCTAAGCAAAGAAGAGGATGACGTTACTCTTGATGATGATCTAGTAATGGACTTGTATAATCTGTCTTATGATGAATTCCAAAAGAGCATTGTACAAGCACAGAGAAAGCATTTTCCAGATGATCATGCATCACATACATTCACTAGAGAGAGGTTGATAGTGGAAAACATCAACAAGAATCCAAATGTCATTGTCGAATCCAACTTGGTCTTTGCAGGTGCAAGAAGATTAAACACTCAGTATTTGACGACCACGAATAATAAATTGGCACAAAACTTACATACTACTCTGCAAGAGATAGAACAGATTTGTGTAGTAGCACAGAATGCCGCATTTGGACAGGTCTACTTGGCAAAAATGAGAGTAGCGATACTTGGTGAAGTATCAACACTTAGAGAGACCATGCAAGGCCTCTATGAGGAACTCATAACTATACATAAGGAATTTTTTCACTTGCATGGTTTACAGCAATAGAGTAGAGACTTTGCCAAAAATATTAAGAATGTACAAGTTGTCATTATCGTCGTGCAGGAATGGACAATGTGATACAAAGCAACACCACTTAACTTTCCAAAGAAAATGAATCCACAGGAAGAGATGGAGAAAGCAAGAGTTTTAATATTGATTCATAACAACAAGAATCTTGTCTCATTCTTTGGAAGTATTCAGGCCTCTTATGTACGGTTATACAATAGTTTGGATTTCATGGTGAAAACACATGGGAT
The DNA here is from genome assembly GCA_031772625.1 of Pinus tabuliformis. Lineage (NCBI taxonomy): Eukaryota > Viridiplantae > Streptophyta > Pinopsida > Pinales > Pinaceae > Pinus > Pinus tabuliformis. The sequence continues at coordinate 258,029,091 of CM062807.1, read as the reverse complement.
CCCATCAGTCGACTCACTCACCGAAGCCAAACGTGGACAGTAGGTCAGGCAGGAGTTCGAAGAGTACTCGGAGCAACTGAGATAGATTAACACCAAGGAGGATTTGGAGCTAAACATACAGAACATGGAGACCTGCATTAATGGTCATGTCTAGATTAGAACAATGTTTCTTTTTCTTGAGAAATAAGTTAAAACTAGCTCCAAGTCATTTTAGCTGGATGCTATGGAGGCTAGAGTTTGCTTCCATCCAGATACCATCGCACAGTTTGGGGGTGTCATCTGTTGTGCAGGAAATCCTTTCTATGGACAGAAACGATCCCTCTAGTCCTATGGGAGGATCTAGCAACTACATAATACAATTACATGCAATATTTCCTAATTCTTGCTAGAAAATGAAAAGGAGGATAGATCTCCTACCTCTCTCTGATGTTAATACCCTTACTATCGACCTTAACTCTTTGGATTCCAAGCTCGCGATCTCCTCCACACTAGCATAGATGACTTCCTATAAGAAAGATCAAGTGGAGGCAACAAAACTATGCAAAGCATAACATTTTCTAATACAAATTACGTAATAGATCAAGGATCATTACAATAAATGGACATTAATTGACACATTTACGGAAAGAAAACATATATTATATTATTAATATATGAAAAATGGAGAATTACAACCAATGAATCCTTTATGTTGGAAGCCTCTTTCAAGTGAGATTCCAAGTCCAAGGCTTAGCCTTCAAGCACCTTTTCTCCTTTGCAAATGGGCAGTATTTGGGCCCAATTTAACACTAGAATGGAAACCAACCAAACAATAGACAACCATTAGTGGATGGTGGGAAATTCATTTATAAGGAAGGATAGGGAGTTGAGGGTCCATGAAAAGAGGGAGGAGTTCCACATCTCAAGGGATAGATCCATGGAAATAGGATCAAGGGCCAGGAATGGGAGGGCTAATTCTAATCTTCATTTACCTAAAACCACATCGTCTTTCTCAAGCCTTCTAGTAAGAGAAGCTTCTCCTCCATTTTGGGAAAAACTTCCTGAAGAGGACCAGTGCGGATTTTCCTAATAAAAGTCGCGTTGGCAACACTAGACATGTGCAATTCCATAGTTTACCAACACGGATTTTCTTGATAAGTTCTTCATAATGATTTCAAGGCAAGTTTTGTTCCTTTTCTTCAGGGGTGTTTCAAACATGTTTCATGGTGAATACATTATTTGTGACAACTTTCATCACTTTGTGACATTGATAACATAAAGTGTGACACTTCAGGATATGAGACTGGGAGTGTGACAACAAATTAGTAACACAAGCAAGCAACAAAATAGTAAATCAATTACCCAAAGAACTAAAGATTCAACCAAAGTTAATTTTCACTACTTAAACATGGAACAAAATTTTGCAAACCACAAATAATATAACAACAATAAGTCAAAATTCTATGCACACAAAGCAGGAGAAAGACTTTAGAGATCAATCCATTCCATATCTTATGTTAAAAACCTTAGAAAAATCTCATTTTTGGGACTAGCGCAACTATAATGATCAAAATTCGCAGTGACAGGGTCTTCAGTGCTACTATAATGAGCAAAATTCACACTGACAATGCTCTATTTCACAGGAAAAGGGCGCTAGGTGAGAAAAACTTAGGAGAAAACAAAAAAATTGAACAGAGACCTAGATTTGACACTCTAAACCACACACCACTGAGAATGTGGTTCCACAATCAATCAAAGTTATGAATCACTAAGAGTTTGGTCAAACCTATCAAAAGAGACCAAAGAGAAAGGATGCTTGAAGGGTTATGTACTCCCCAGTGGAGTCACCATTTTTTGTGTGTAGGCAATCCTTTCTGCAAACAGAAATGATCCTTCTATTCCTATGGGAGGATCTAGCAACTACAGAATACAATTACATGCAATATTTCCTAATTCATACTAGAAAATGCAAAGGAGGATGGATCTCCTACCTCTCCCTTATTCTAATTCCCTTGTTGTCAACCTTAAATATTTGGCTTCGAAGCACGAGATCTCCTCCTTGCTGGTGTAGATGAGTGTTTGCAAGAAAGATCAAGTGGATACAACAAAACTATGCAAAGCATAACATTTTCTAATACAAATTATGTAACAAATCAAGGAGCATTAAAATAAATGGACAAAAATTAACACATTTATGGAAATAAAACATATATTTTATTATTAATAGATGAAAAATGGAGCATTACAACCAATGAAGCCTTGATGTTGGAAGAATCCTTCAAGTGAGATTCCAAGTCCAAGCCTTAGCCTTCAAACACCTTTTCTCCTTTGCAAATGGCAGCATTTGGGCATAATTTAGCACTAGGATGGAAACCAACCAACCAATAGCCAACCATTAGTGGATGGTGGGAAATTCATTTATAAGAAAGGATAGGGAGTTGAGGATCCATGAAAAGAGGGAGGAGTTCCACATCTCAAGGGATAGATCCATGGAAATAATATCAAGGGCCAAGACTAGGAGGTCTCGTTCCAATCTTCATTTACCTGAAACCACATCGTCATTCTCAAGCCTTCTAGTAAGAGAAGCTTCTCCTCCATTTTGGGAAAAAATTCCTAAAGAGGAACAACATAGATTGTCCTAATAAAATTCGCACTGGAAGTGCTAGACATGTGTAATGCCAAAGTTTACCAATGCGGATTGCCTAATAAAAGTAGCGTTGGGCTTTCAAAACAAGGTTTTTGAAAAGCTTTTCATAATGCTTTCAGTGCAATTTTTCTTCTTTTTCTTCAGGGGTGTTCCAAACATGTTTCATGGTGAATACATTGATTGTGACAGCTTTCATCACTTGGCAACACTTGCGACATTGACGACACAAAGTGCGACACTTCAGAATACAAGATTGGGAATGCGACAACAAATCAATAACACATGCAAGCAGCAAAACAGTAAATTCAATTACCGAAAGAATTGAAGATTCAACCAAAGTTTATTTTCACTACTTAAACACGGAACAGACTTTTGCAAACTACAAAGAATCTAACAACAATAAGTCAAAATTATATCCGCACGGAGCAGGAGAAAGAATTTAGAGATGAAGACATTCGAAATCTTCTGTCAAAAACCTTAGAAAATTCTCATTTTTGGGACCAATGTGACTGTAATGGTCAAAATCCGTGCTAAGAGGGTATTCAAAGCTACTGTAATGAGAAAAATTCATGTTGACAACACTCTATTTCGCAGGAAAAGGGTGTTGGGTGAGAAAAAATTAAAAGAAAACAAATAAAGTTGAACAGAGACCTAGATTTGACACTCTAAACCACACACCACTCAGAATGTGGATCCATGATCAATCAAAGTTATGTATCACTAAGAGGTTGGACAACCCTATCAAAAGAGACCAAAGACAAAGGAGGCTTGAAGGGTTATGTACTCCCCAATGGAGTCACCATTTTGTTGTGCAGGCAATCCTTTTTGTAGACAAAAATGATCCCTCTAGTCCTATGGGAGGATCTAGCAACTACAGAAGACAATTACATGCAATCTTTCCTAATTCATACTATAAAATGCAAAGGAGGATAGATATCCTACCTCTCTATGATATTAATACCCTTGCTATTGACTTTGACTCTTTGGATTCCAAGCTCATGATCTCCTCTTCATTGGTGTAGATGAGTGCCTGCAAGAAAGATCAAGTGGAGAAAACAAAACTATGCAAAGCATAAAATTTTCTAATACAAATTATGTGACAAATCAAGGAGCATTACAATAAATGGAAAATAATTGACACATTTACAGAAAGAAAAAATATATTGTATTATTAATAGATGAAAAAGGGAGCATTACAACCAATGAAGCTTTGATGTTGGAAGCCTCCTTCAAGTGAGATTCCAATTCCAAGCCTTAGCTTTCAAAATCCTTTTCCCCTTTGAAAATGGACAGCGTTTGATCACAATTGAGCACTAGGATGGCAACCAACCAACCAATAGCCAACCATTAGTGGATTTTGGGAAATTATTTATAAGGAAGGAAAGGGAGTTGAGGATCCATGAAAAGAGGGAGGAGTTCCTAATATCAAGGGAGAGATCCATGGAAATAGGATCAAGGGCTAGGAATGGGAGGTCTCGTTCCAATATTCATTTACTTGAAACCACATCGTCTTTCTCGAGCCTTCTAGTAAGAGAATATTGTCCTCCATTTTGGGAAAAACTGCCTGAAGAGGATCAACGTGGATTTTCCTGATAAAAGTTGTGCTGGTAGCACTACACATTTGTAAAGCTAAAGTTTACCAGCATGGATTTTCCTGATAAAAGTAACATTACACTTGCAAAACAAGGTTTCTGACAAGCTCTTCAGAATACTTTCAAGGTAAGTTTTATTACTTTTCTTTAGCAGTGTTACAAACATGTTTCATGGTGAATACATTGTTTGTGACAGCTTTCATCAATTTGCGATACTTGTGGCATTGACAACACAAATTTAGACACTTCAGGATACAAGACTGAGAGTGCGACAAAATATTGTATAACATCATCACATAATACCGAGCTTGGAACCAATATGTGACCAAGAAGCATTAAGTGGAATTTGTTGAGCTAGAGTTTCCCAAAACTCAAGCATCATAGTATTTTGTCTTGTTAGGCTGTCAAGTTGTTTATACCCTATTTTATCTTATATGGGTATGAGTGTAAAATGTAATATTATTTGTAATTATTTTTAAAGTGAAATTCCAAGTCCCAATATTGGAATTTGAAGAGTCATGATGTAATGTAATGAGTCATTTTTTAAAGAAGTTGAAGAGTCATGAGGGGATTCCAAGAGTTACAAAGGAGAATGTGAGGAGTCACTCCCTTTGTTATAAATATATATTCATAACTCATGTAAAGGGATTTTGGGAGCCAAGCTTTTGGCTAGGCTTAGGCTTAGAAGGATCTTGGGAGCTTTGTGAGAGCCTTGGCTTCTCCTTAGCGTAGAGTGAGTATACTTCTTTGGAGGAGCAGGTGTTGCTGACTTTAACATTCCACTATTGGGGCTAATGGTTTGTCAATGGTGTATGTATGATTCGAACTTTCACTTTTAATAAAACTCATAGTTGGCATGCTTTTGTGCATATGTTGTGAATATAGTAGGACTATTCTTGTTGTATTTTCAATGTATGTTATTTAACTTTCGCTTATGCTTATGAACTATTTCGTTTGCATTTGTACGAATCTTATTGAACGTGTGTTGTTGTATTAATTCATCACCTTAATTTGTGGATTATTCTACATGTTAGCTCGTGATTTCATTATGCTCATGTGCCCCTTTTAAGTTGTGTATTATTACAGGCTTCTAAGGGGCTTACTCTCTTTTCCCTTCATGTGTTGGAACCATTCATGCATCGCACTTGACAATCCGCAGGGTCACAAACTTGTTCTCACTAAAGACATTGTGCACCGCTCTATGTGTATTTGCAACCAAGGTAGATCATTAAAACCCCACTGTTGGGACTCCTACTCCAAACAGTGTGAGGTCTAGTTGGGACTAAATATTGAGGATATCCCCTGAATGTTTGCAAGTCCAGCACCGTCAACATTTCTAGCACTAGAAGGAGGGTTGAATGACAAGTTGAGCCCTTGAAGTCTGTTTTGAATTTCTACACTCATTTAATGACTTCTCCCCAAATTAAAACCCAGACATGTTTTTCCAGACACACAAATCTGAAAGTGTCGGCATGAATTATCGATGACTTGTCAAATCTCAAATTCAATGGCGATGGTGAAACAACCTTATTTAATCACACTGCTTGTTTTCTTGATTTCTGCATTAAACACAACATCCATTGTGATGGTGTTGGCTATAGATTGTTCATTCTCACATTCGAAGGGTGTGTGAGGAATTGGTGTAACACATTGCCTAATTCCTCCATTAACTCTTTCGAACATTTCTTCATAGAGTTGTTTTTCACTTTTGATATGTATCATTGTAAATCTTTGTGCAAGAAAATTTTGCAATTGAAAAAAGCACCTAATGAATCTATCCAAGATTTTCACGATCGTTTCATTCATATTTCCTTTGAATTTCCAGAAGATGATGTTGATTGGTCTTTCTTGGTAGAAAAAATCCTATATCTTGTTCACATTTGAGAAAATCCACACAATCTTGAATCTTTCAAACCTATCATAACATACCTCGGTATTAGAGCTTCTAAATCTACGACGGATGAGGTTCCTGTTCCAAGTGACCCTCCTCCCCCTCCTCATCAAATAGCTCCAGTTCCACAGGTTTAGGTGGGATAATTTGAGAAATCATCCGCTAATTTACAACCATATTCTCCCACCCCGCATAATTAGAATTTCAGTGCAGGTTTGGAATACGAGTCTGTTGGTTATCATTAAGTGTTATCTCCTCATCCTCCATCCTTTGGTCCCTTTGATCCTCCGAATTGTGATTTGTTGTCTTCACCTGTTTCGAATCTATATTTTGATGTTCATGAGGATCAAGTTTATAGGATGGAGTTGGTGTTGAGAAACCAACCTGCGATATAATTTACGATGATCATGTGTGGGAGCCCATAGATGAACAAGAATCTATGATGAAGGAGGATTTTCTTCCTTTCGCACCTCTCCCTTATCATCCTAAAATTTTCCATGATTATTTCATTCCTGTTGAACCTTGTGAAAATTTAGTTTCTGCTAATGTTACTACTTCTGATCATTCTCAAAGCACGTGGAATGTCATTTTTTATTTGAATGCAGAGAGGACATATCTTTTCTGCTTGATCCTCCCAATCTCTCATCTTATCTTTCTAAAAATATAGAGGGTGAAATTTCTCATTCTCAATCTTCTTCTCTTTACGATTCCTAAAATCATTAGGATGCTTATGTTTGTGATCTTTAACTTTCTGATCATGGTTGTCGTGGCCCTTTCTTTGTTTCATTTGATCATGATTCTGATTTTTCCCCCGTTGATATTTCCAAGCCACCAGTCTTAGATGATCCATCTTCTGATGAGTTGGAACTTCCCGAAGTTGTCAAGGCACTTCAGTCTGAGCTGATGGTTATGTTAGGTTCTCATAGTCTTGAGGTTAGTTCCACTCCTGATCAGAACAGTGTTAAATCTTTCAAGGCTCCTCATCACTCTGTCGTTCACATTGAAAATCAATCCATTTTCCATTTTTCACATCCTCCATCTGTACTACATGATCCTATTGCTCAGTCATTGGAGGGGTCATATTTGGAAAGCACTGTTGCAAAACAAAAATTTCTTATTTCTTAATGTTCACCCATTTTCGCAATTCAAAATTATGTGGTTGCATGTCTTCGAGTCGCACTATTTATATAAACCACCATGCCTCCACAAAATCTCTCCCAGCGCATTTTTTTCTTTCTTTTATGTGCGTTCTTTCAAACCTCGAACGTTTTGGTTTGTATTGTCTTATCTTTTTTGTTTGTTATTATGTTTGAATATTTTTCTTGACATGTGTTCCCTCGCTATATAGGCCAGTTGATGCACCGATGGCTACACTAGAAGTATAATTTCACGTGAGCCTGGCTTATTCGATGTTAGGTTAGGAGTAGGAGTAGTTGTTTTCTTTTCTTATTTGTTTTCTTTGATTTTCTTTGATATAATTTTTTCTTCACACTTTTCTTTCTATTGTTTCGTTTTCAATCATAGGATAGCTTCCGCATGAGACGTGTTTGGATTCTCACGAAAGCATGGTGAAGTCCAAGAGGAAGTTGTACTACTATTATTGTTTGATTATTTGCATATTCCATCTCTTTATGTGAATGTTGAATTTATTTTAGTTGATGATATTCTAATGGAAAATATGTTCCTTTTCAGAGAAATTCATAGTGAAATCATGATGCTTGCACTTTAACTAGTACTGCCTACTAATTGGTCTTTTATTTTTTATTAATCCTTGACAACTAAGTCAAGTAGAGTAAGGATGGGAGGAAAACCTTAACAAGTATGTCAGAGGTATATATAAATATCCTTCTCTGAAGGGACAACCTCTTCTGCTCTTGATAAGTCAGGATCCCTCTTCCGCCCCCATGAAATCAATAAGTTCCTATGCATAGTTCTATGAACAAAAGAAAAGATGAAAAAAACAAAATAAAGGGTGAAAGAAGAGAAAGGCTTCCTACCTAGAGATGTGAAGCAAGCAACTCCCTCGAGGTAATTCCTAGGCTTGCTGGCAACAGAGCAATGTTTGTGTTCCTGAAGTGACTCTGTCAGGGTACTTTCTAGGCCTGCTGGCAGCGAAATAATGCCATAGATGAAAACTAAGAATCTGAAATTTGATTTTACTTGTGCATTTATATACTCCTCATCCAAAATCAAAACAAATCAGTCTGACTTGGCTTGGTATGTGTGTTGTTGATGAAGAGAATGGTAGGGACTATATCTTTAACTCATGTTAAGTGAAGAAGTTGTGACAATCAATGAACTAAACAATACTTCTAGAAGAGTTAAGCCTGTTTTTCATAAGAAAAGATCCATACAGAGAGTTAGAGTTCTACCAATGTGTCGTCAATGTTGTAGTGGCTACAACCACCCTCCAAAATTTTGCCTATGCTTCGATTTTGGAGCATTCCTTCCTATCCACAGGATCTTATCTTGCATTGATTCAAGTATTCATGCTTCGATTAAGACTTATATTTTTCATTTTTTCTTGTGTTTTCTTGTTTCTATACCTAGCTGATCTTTCTAAGTCACAATTTAATCTCCCAACTTGGTCTTATAGTAGTTCTGGGCTTGCCTCCCAAAAGTGTGCAATCCTTGAGGGCAAGAAGCCTTAATGATTGGAATTGCACAGTTCATACTGGAAATCAACCTTGAACTCATAAATTGTGCATTCATGGGAACTAGCCGAACACTGAGCCCAGAAACTATGCAATCCCTCACTAGGCTCAAAAATTGCACAGTGCACTGAGCCGGAAAGTTGCCCAGTTCCCTAGAATTGTGCAATCTTTCCCCGTAGTGTGCATGGTAAGTTTCCATAGAAAAGCTAAAAATAAAAAAATCATCCCTAAAAAATAGGGATCCATTATTAGTATCTTGAAGGAGGAACACATTATTTTTAGAAACTTCCGCCAAGTGTCGTTTTTTTCCTTGATCTTAAGCATGCGCATCATAAACCCTAATTCACTCAAATTTATTTAATCGATGCCTCTAGAGCCCATTTCGACATTCAATCTTGGATCTCTAGTATTCCTGAGGAGATCAAGGAACCTTCGGTGCGGTCATCACTGCTTTTCCAAATGAGTTTTGCTTTTATCATCTTTTATCGCTTTTTCTGTCGTTTTTTGTCATTTCGCTTGTGTGAGTGTTGTTTTTCTCTTCTCTTCATATTTTTTTGAATATAAACTTATTTTAGCTTGTAGAATTGTTGTTATAAGTTGTCCTTTACCTTTCATAAGTTTCGCATCAGTTTTCTTATTTTTGCACTAATGGTCGTTGTTGCGACAACTCTCCTCACATACTTGATTTTCCTTTTGTTTGTTTAGTTCCTTCACTTGATCTACATTGATTCATTCATACTTATTCAGATATGCACCCAAATTCACATCATTAATTAGTTCTTTTCATTTTCCAAACTTCTATCGGGTAGATCTGCACATTCCTTAGCCAGATTTTGCCTTACCCAACTCGCCATTGCACAATCCTAAGGCTCAAGCTGAGAGCTTAGACTCTGGAACTGTGCAATGCATAGTACATGTTGGCCCAACTGTGAATTTTTTAGTTTCAGGGTTCAACCTGTTACCTTGGCCACTGAGGTTGTGCAATGCACAGTCTCTCCCAATCTCTGCCTAGGCTGAACTATACATTGCGTAGTCTCAAGCCTCAGGCTTTACCCTTGGCTACCGGGACTACATAATGTGAAATTCCCATAGTCATTCTCCCTTTCTTGTTCATGGAAACTATGCAATCACTCTCACTAGTTACCCGATTTTCGGCTTGATCATGGTTTGAAGTTAGATTTTCAAAAGCTAATGTTTGTTTTCCATGAGTGCCTTTTCTATCCCATAAGTACCACAGTTGTTGAGAACTTCTCTCTAGCAGTCATTATTACCATGGCACCCAAGAGAGCTACTTCAAAAGATACCACTGAGAGAAGTACTAGGGAAGAAGTTGAGAGAATTCCATTGGACTTTCCAGTGTATGCGGACACTCAACTGTTTGTAGAAAAGGATTCAGATCTAACATGGCACAAGGTTAATGAAACTTTTTCAACAGGGAGCTTCAAAGAAGATCTTGAGTATTGGCAGGTTTATATCAATGTTCATCAGTCGAGATTACACAGGATTGCATGCAAGTATCCTACCTTCCGATGTGAAGATGCCATCATCTCGTAGTCCATGGGAAGAAAGAAGTTGCAAGATGAAAGTGGGTCTTGTTGTTATGAAAGCGGCTTCAGCAATTGAGCTAAAGAGGAAACATGAGTTGCGGAGAGCAGAATGGAGGAAGAGATAAGCATAGTGGAGGATAATGGAGGAAGAGAAGAAGAATCAAGAAGAAGAATAAAGGAAATGCACAATAGGAGTAGAAATAGCACAGAAGCAAGATGAAGAGCAGGAGTAGAACCAACCAACATCAGAGGAGAACAGTGAATAGATGCAGGATCGAGAGCTTGCTCAATAGATTGAAAAGTTGATTGAAGTTGCAGATATGGAGTTGGAATTGGAGCCACTGAATGAGGATGTTGACCTCATGTCGGGTGCACCACATGCCACCATTCAATATCCACCACCTCAAGTGGCAAAGTTAGCTCTGAGAGAAGGGGATGTTGTTCCTCTTGATGATGATCCAGTAATGGACATGTACAATCTATCTTATGATGAATTCCAAAAGATAATTTTACAAGCACAAAGAAAGAATTTTTTGGATGATCATGCATCACCTCCATTCACTAGAGAGAGGGTTATAGTGGCAGATGCCAGCAAGAATCCAAATGCCATTGTCGAATCCAGCTTGGCCTTTACAGGTGCAACAGGATCAAACACTCAATATTTGATTGGTGAGAATAAGAAATTGGCACAAAACTTATAGGCTTCCCGGAAAGAGATAGAACAACTTCGCGTAGTAGCACAGAACGCAGTCTTCGTACAGGTCTACGTAGAGAAATGAGAGCAACGATAATTGATGAAGTATCAACACTTGGAGAGACCATGTGGGACCTCTATGAGGAGCTCATAACCATACATAAGGCAATTGTTGACTTGCATGGTTTGCAGAAGTAGAGAAGAGACTTTGTCAAAACTCTTAAGAATGTACAAATTGCCATTGCCACCATGCAGGAATGGAAAATGCAATACAAAGGGTCACCGCTTAACTTGCCAAAGAAAATGAAGCCACATGCAGAGCTAGAGAAAGAAAGAGTTTGAATATTGATTTAGAATAACAAGCATATCACCTCATTCATTGGATGTATTCAGGCCTCATATGTATGGTTATGTAACAGTTTGGCTTTCAAGGTGAAAACACATAGGATCACATCAGTTGGCTCACTAATCAAAGCCAAATGCAGACACCGAGTAAGGCAGGAGATTGAAGAGTACTTAGAGCAGCTAGACAAATTACCACCAAGGAGGATTTGGAACTGAATAAACAAAACATGCATAACTACGTTGGTGGTCATGTCTATATTAGAATAATGTTGCTCTTGCTTGAGAAATAGGTTAAAATTGGCTCCAAGTCATTGTACAAGGATGTTATGGAGGCTAGAGTATGCTTCCAATGAGACCATCACGTATTTTGGGGATGTCATCCCATAGTACCGAGCTTGGCACCAATATGTGACCGAGAAGCATCAAGTGGAAGTTGTTGAGCTAGATTTCCCCAAACTCAAGCATCATAGTATTTCAACTTGTTAGGTTTTCAAGTTGTCTCTACCCTATTTTTTCTTATATGGGTATCAATGTAAAATGTAATATTATTTGTAATTATTTGTAAAGTGACATTCCAAGTTTCAATATTGGAATGTGAAGAGTCATGATGTAATGTAATTATTCATTTTATAAAGAAGTTGAAGAGTCATGAGGTGATTCTAAGAGTCACAAAGGGTAATGTGAGGAGTCACTCCCTTTGTTATAAATATATATTCATAACTCATGCAAAAGGCTTTTGGGATCCAATCTTTTATCTAGGCTTAGGCTTAGAAGGAGCTTGGGAGTTTTGTGAGAGCCTTGACTTCTCCGTAGTGTAGAGGGAGTATAATTATTTGGAGGAGCAAGTGTTTTTGGCTTTAACGTTCCACTATTGGGGCTAGTGGTTCGTTAATGGTGTAGGTATGATTGGAACTTTCACTTTTAATAAAACTCAGAGCTGACACACTTTCATGTATATGTTGTGAATATAGTAGGAATATTCTTGTTGTATTTGCAATGTATGTTATTTAACTTATGCTTATTCTTATGAACTATTTTGTTTGCATTTGTACAAATATTTTTGAATGTGTGTTGTTGTATTAATTTGTCACCTTAACTTGTGGACTACTCTGCATGTTAGCTCATGATGTCATTATGCTTGTGTGTCCCTTTTAAGTTGTATCCTATTGCAGGCTTCTAAGGAGGTGACTCTCTTTTCCCTTCATGTGTTGGAACTATTCATGCATTGCACTTGACTATCTGCAAGGTCACACACATGTTCTCACCAAAGACACCGTGCACCACGCTATGCATATTTGCAACTAAGGAATATCATTAAAACCCCACTGTTGGGACTACTACTCCAAACGGTGTGAGGTCTAGTTCGGAATTCATATCGGGGAGATCCCCTTAATGTTGGCAGGCCCAACACTGTCAACAAATAGTCAGCACAAGAGAGTAATGTACATGCACTTTCGGATGAACAAGTGAGTATGCCTTGTGGAATTTTCAGTTGCAAAATGTATCAAGGTTCTTCTACCAAAGGGGAGAGAAAAGTGAGCCTTTAAAATTGTTAGTTCCAGTCTTCACAGCCTGTCACCAGGGATCAAAATGGGCTCTTTATATGTCTGGATTCTAGAGATGTTTTGCACATTAGTTTCAATTCAAATCGTATCCTAAGTATGTTCATCATAATCAGCTCGGAAATATCTTTCCAATAGTATATTGCACCCCCGAAACCAGTTCCTAGATCAGAAGATATGATCGAAATGAATGATTGATTCTTTGTTATGCATGTTTTGAGGTCATTTGCTTCACACATGGACAAGTTTACTACAAAATCAGTTTCTGAAGTAATGGACATGAATTTTACAAAAGTGAAATATTTTTTTGTCAATCACATACCAAATAACAAAAACCTCCTTCAGTTTATGCACAGGTGTTACTATGTGGGAGATATGCAGTGATATTTGAAACCTACATTAAAACAATACAAATTTTGCATTTGTTTTACTGTTCTAATCATTGTAGTCCGACACCATTTTACAACATATGGAAAGTAATTTTGAGAAACCCAAGGAGGTTTTTGTCAAACACGAGCAATATAACAAAAACCTCTTTCATTTTATTCACAGGTATCGTGAATTGGAATATTTGACTAGATCTTTATAGCCTATTTTTACATATTTAAATATTTAATGATTTCCTGTTTTAGAGATTATTTTGTGGCATATATTTTGAGCAACTGGAAATGAATTTCCAAAATTTGAGAGAGATTTTTTTCAAAAATGACCTTATCTACAACAAACTATTTCAGTTTTGTAACAGGTGTTATGGTTCAAGAGATACTAGTTCATATTTGACCCCTATTTTCAGAAATTCGGTCCAAATTTAATGTAATTGTTTCTATTTTTAGGGAGATGGTTGAGTTCAACTCCCTTAGTACAGGAATGAGCTAATTGAATATATTTTATGAATTTCAGAATGTAAAGGGTTTGAATTTTTCAGCAAAGGAAAGCTGCTATTGGATTGTGTAAAGCTTAAACTTTTCTTAATATTATTCTATTGGAGCAGTGTTTTCCCTTTAAACTTAGGATCCATCATGGTGTTTAATGTGCAGCAAGTTTTTCTTATAAATTTATTTCCATGCTTTTTTTGTTTTTTCTGCTAATTTCATTACAGTATTCTCTAATGGAAGTGTTAGGAATCCATCCATGCGCGATGCTCCTTTCACAATGATTATGTTGTTTAATGTAGTGGTTATCTTTTCAGAATCCATCCTCTGTTAGATGCTCTGTTGAGTAACCCTATGCTTCTCTTTCTTCTAAAGTTTCCATTGTAGATCCATCCACTGATTGATGCCTGCAAGGAAGCGATATTTTTCCTCTTTTCTTCTCTCATTATATCTTTAATCCGGCTGAACATTGCGCTTACTTTGCCGCAAGTTTGCCGGCATAAAGTAGTCTCGATTCCATAGCCCAATGGTCCCTTCTCTTGCTGTTTTCGACCCACAATTTTCAACCAAATCCTCGTTCTTCATAGTCAGCCTAAGATTCATTTATTTCAGCCACCCTTAGTTGGCAAACAAAGAGCCCTATCTAGTCTGGCAGGGCTAGATGCCAGATCAAAAGCTTGGTCTGTGGTTACCTCAGAATTGCCTCTTCTCAGCCTTGAGGTTCATTATGAGTGCTAATATATTGGCGCCGTTGCCGAGGACGAGGTGACAAATCTTCTCTGGGAAAGATCGTTCAAGTTGCAAATCTGGTTTTTGATGGTGGACAGGGATCAAACACATATGAAGGCTGAAACATTCACCTAGCGACTCCAACTCAATCCAGAGATTCCAGTGCTCATTGATAAGTTCATGTACTAAAATAATATGGTAGGGTATGTGGCAAACCCTGTGTTTTGTGAAGTTTTCAAAGAATTTAGAGATTAGTTAGTGGATATTGAAATAGATGAGGTATTTTTCATTACTGTGCTTCAATTTTTGAGATCTCTGAAGTTTCCTCTCAACGGTAAAACTGGTTTCTTTGAGTTAGTGGTTAAAAAATTTGAGAAGGAGATTGAGTATATAGATGTTCAAATTAAGTCATATGAATTCTGAAATCCCAAAAGGTTCTTGGAAACTCTCCCTCCTTCAAAACAAGAAACAATAGGGTTGTCCGTAGATGTTTTCATTAACAGTTTGCAGCTGGAAGCATATGTCGAGGAGTTAGGGCAGTAGACATGGTCTGGTTTCTATAATCATGTTGTTGCATATATGGAGTATTTTTTCAGTTTGAATGACAAACCAGATTGTCTTTTACACAACCAAACTCATTTTGTGCATGTATGGCTGTCAACATTTCCAATTGTGTCCTAGTTCAAGCACTCCCTAGCATCATCGTTGCCACATTTGCTTGATTGGTTAATTTGGCATTATAGCATCACTTGATCTAGTGATTTGCAGAAAAGTAGGGTAGGGTTGTACATAAATAAGCTGCCCAAAGCAACATTTCAATTTTCGGCATTTGTTTTAGTTTCCAAATATATAGGTTGCAGTATGTGTGTTTGTTTTGGTTGGTATAAGGTGTTTAAGTTTGCAGTTGTTTGTGACCGTATTGCCCAATGGATGAGGCACTTGGTCTACGGTGTTCTTGACACCTCCAATGAGTTTCCATCCCCAATAAGGCCAATGTTAGTTCCAGTCTTTGCAGCCTGTCACCGGGGATCATAATGGGCTCTTTATACGTTTGGTTTTTAGAGATGTTTTGCACATGAGTTTTAGTGCAAAACATATCCTAAGTGTGTTCATCAATGGCATCTTGGAAATATCTTTCCAACAGTATATTGCACGCCCGAAACCGGTTCCTGGATCAGAAGATATGATCGAAATGAATGGTTGATTCTTGGTTATGCATGTTTTGAGGTCATTTGCTGCACATAGGGACAAGTTTACTACAAAATCAGTTTATGAAGTAATGGACATGAATTTTACAAAATTGAAAGAGTTTTTTGTCAATCACATACCAAGTAACAAAAAAATCCTTCAGTTTATGCACAGGTGTTACTATGTGGGAGATATGCAGTGATATTTGAAGCCTACATTAAAAGAAAACAAATTTTGCATTTGTTTTACTGTTTTAGTCATTGTAGTGCGGCACCATTTTACAACAGATGGTAAGTAATTTTGAAAAACCAAGGAGGTTTTTGTCAATGACGAGCCATATAACAAAAACCTCTTTCATTTTATTCACAAGTGTCACGAATTGGAATATATGACTAGATATTTACAGCCTATTTTTATATATTTAAATATTTAATGATTTCTTGTTTTAGAGATTATTTTGTGTCATAGATTTAGAGCAACTGGAAACGAATTTCCAAAATTTGAGAGAGGTTTTTCTCCAACGTAACCTTATCTACAACAACCTCTTTCCATTTTGTAACAGATGTTATGGTTCAAGAGATACGAGTTCATATTTGACCCCTATTTTCAGAAATTTGGTCCAAATTTAATGTAATTGTTTCTATCTTTAGGGAGATGGTTGAGCTCAACTCCCTTAGTACAGGGATAAGCTAATTGTATATATTTTATGAATTTCAGAGTGTAAAGAGTTTGAATTTTTCAGCAGAGGAAAGCTTCTATTGGATTGTGTAAAGCTTAAACTTTTATGAATATTATTCTATTGGAGCAGTCTCTGCCCTTTAAACTTAGGATCCATCATGGCGTTTAATGTGCAGCATGTTTTTCTTGTAAATTCATTTCCATGATTTGTTTATTTTTTCTACTAATTTTGTTATAGAATTCTCTAAGAGAAGTGTTAGGAATCCATCCATGCACGATGCTTCTTTCACAATGATTACGTTGTTTAATGTAGTGGTTATCTTTTAAGAATCCATCCTCTATTAGATGCTCTGTTGAGTAACCCTATGCTTCTATTTCTTCTAAAGTTGCCACTGTAGATCCATCCCCTAATTGATGCCTATAGGGCAGTGGTCTTTTTCCTCTTTTCTTCTCTCATTATATCTTTAATCTGGCTGAACATTGCGCTTACTTTGCCCCAAGTTTGCTGGCAGAAACTAGCCTCGATTCCATAGCCCAATGGTCCCTTCTCTTGCTGTTTTCGACCCACAATTTTCAACCAAATCCTTGTTCTTCATAGCTAGCCTAAGATTCATTTATTTCAGCCACCCTTAGTTCGAAAAGAGAGAGCCCTCTCTGATCTGGTAAGGCTAGATGCCAAATCAAAAGCTTGGTCTGTGGTTACCTCAAAATTGCCTCTTCCCAGCCTTGAGGTTCATTCTGAGTGCTAACATATTGGCATCGTTGCTAGGGACGAGGTGACAGATCTTCTTCGGGAAAGATCGTTCAAGTTGTATATCTGGTTTCTGATGGTGGACATGATCAAACACATATGAAGACTTAAACATTCACCTGGCGACTCCAACTCAATATATAGATTCCAGCGCTCACTGATCTGTTCATGTACTAAAATAAGATGGTAGGGTATGTGGAAAACCCTGTGTTTTGTGAATTTTTCAAAGAAGTTAGAGATCAATTAGTGGATATTGAAATAGATGAGGTATTTTTCATTATCGTGCTTCAATGTTTAAGATCTTCGAAGTTTCCTCTTAATGGTAAAACTGGTTTCTTTGAGTTAGTGGTTGAAAAATTTGAGAAGGAGATTGAGTATATAGATGTTCAAATTAAGTCATATGAATTCCGAGATCCCAAAAGGTTCTTGGAAACTCTCCCTCCTTCAAAACAAGAAACAATAGGGCTGCCCGTAGATGTTTGCATTGACAGTTTGCAGCTGGAAGCATATGTCGAGGAGTTAGGGTAGCAGACATGGTCTGGTTTCTATGATCCTGTTGTTGCATATATGGAGTATTTTTTCAGTTTGAATGACAAACCAGATTGTCTTTTACACAGCCAAACTCATTTTGTGCATGTATGGTTGTCAACATTTCCAATTGTGTCCTGGTTCAAGCACTCCCTAGCATCATCGTTGCCACAGTTGCTTGATTGGTTAATTTGGCATTACAACATCACTTGATCTAGTGATTTGCAGCAAAGTAGGGTAGGGTTGTACATAAATAAGCTGCCCAAAGCAGCATTTCAGTTTTTGGCATTTGTTTTAGTTTCCTAATGTACAGGTTGCAGTATGTGTGTTTGTTTTGGTTGGTATAAGTTATTTAGGTTTGCAGTTGTTTGTGACCATATTTCCCAATGGATGAGGCATTTAGTCTACGGTGTTCTTAACACCTCCAAGGAGCTGCCATCCCCAATAAGGCCAATGTTAGTTCCAGTCTTCGCAGCCTGTCACCAGGGATCAAAATGGGTTCTTTATATGTCTAGTTTTCAGAGATGTTTTGCACATGAGTTTCAGTGCAAATCATATCCTAAGTATGTTCATCAGTGGCAACTCGGAAATATATTTCCAACAGTATATTGCACGCCTGAAACTAGTTCCTGGATCAGAAAATATGATCGAAATGAATGATTGATTCTTGGTTATGCATGTTTTGAGGTCATTTGCTGCACACAAGGACAAGTTTACTACAAAATCAGTTTTTGAAGTAATGGACATGAATTTTAAAAAAGTGAAAGAGGTTTTTATCAATAACATACCAAATAACAAAACCCTCCTTCAGTTTATGCACAGGTGTTACTATATGGGAGATATGAAGTGATATTTGAAGCCTACATTAAAAAAAAAAAAAAAAAACAACAAACAAACAAACAAACAAAACAAAACAAAAAAACAAAAACAAAAAAAACAAAACAAAAAAACAAAAAAATTGCATTTGTTTTATTGTTTTAGTCATTGTAGTGCGGCACCATCTTACAACAGATGGAAATTAATTTTGAGAAACCCAAGGAGGTTTTTGTCAACCACGAGCCATATAAAAAAAACCTCTTTCAGTTTATTTACAGGTATCCTTAATTGGAATATTTGACTAGATCGTTACAACATATTTTTATAGATTTAAATATTTAATGATTTCCAGTTTTAGATATTATTTTGTGGCATAGATTTAAAGCAACTGGAAACGAATTTCCAAAATTTGAGAGAGGTTTCTCTCAAACATGACCTTATCTACAAAAACCTCTTTCATTTTTGTAACAGGTGTTATGGTTCAAGAGATAAGAGTTCATCTCTGACCCTATTTTTAGAAATTCGGTCCAAATTTAATGTAATTGTTTCTATCTTTAGGGAGATGGTTGAGCTCAAACCCCTTAGTATAGGGATGAGCTAATTGTATATATTTTATGAATTTTAGAGTGTAAAGGTTTTGAGTTTTTCAGCAGAGGAAAGCTGCTATTGGATTGTGTAAAGCTTAAACTTTTCTGAATATTATTCTATTGGAGCAGTCTCTGCCCTTTAAACTTAGGATCCATCATGGTGTTTAATGTGCAGCATGTTTTTCTTGTAAATTCATTTCCAAGATTTGTTTGTTTTTATGCTAATTTCATTACAGCTTTCTATAAGGGAAGTGTTAGGAATCCATCCACGCACGATGCTCCTTTCACAATGATTATGTTGTTTAATGTAGTGGTTATATTTTCAAAATCCATCCTCTATTAGATGCTCTGTTGAGTAACCTTGTGCTTCTATTTCTTATAAAGTTGCCACTGTAGATCCATCCCTTGATTGATGCTTGCAGGGAAACAACCTTTTTCCTCTTTTCTTCTCTCATTATATCTTTAATCTGGCTTAACATTACGCTTACTTTGCCCCAAGTTTGCCAGCAGAAAATAGCCTCGATTCCATAGCCCAATGGTCCCTTCTCTTGTTGTTTTCAACCCACAATTTTCAACCAAATCCTTGTTCTTCATAGCTAGCCTAAGATTCATTTATTTCAGCCACCCTCATTTGGTAAAGAGATAGCCCTCTCTGGTCTGGCTAGATGCCAGATCAAAATCTTGGTCTGTGGTTACCTCAGAATTACCTCTTCTCAGCCTTGAGGTTCATTCTGAGTGCTAACAAAAATAAAAGTAATACAACTAATCTAGTAAATACACAAGAGCATATACATATGAATGAATCGTTGATCAACTAATGAAATATTTCACATAGAAGCAACAATTGTTAAAACACATACAACACACCTCCAACAATATAAGTACCAAAGCACCCGAAATAGTTCAATTTCCTTAGTATAGTTGAAAACAGCATACATCACAAACATTCAAAGAATAGTCTTACAATATTTGTGCCACGTGCACGAAAGTGTGTTGGCTGAAAGAGCTTCACAAAATAAGAAAAAAAAATTAATATTCCTCAGTACAGTGAATACCACTAGCTCCAATAGTGGAGTGTTAAAGCAACCACTTGATCCTCCGAAAGAATTATCTTCCTCTCATTGCCCGGTATGAGGATCCAAGGTCAAAATTCCTTTGCATGAGCTATGAGGGTGTATATATAACAAATTGGGTGACCATTCACCTCCCTTGTGACTCTTGGACTAGCCTCATGGCTATTTGACTCCTTTGTGACTTCTTACATTCTATATATGGCTCTTAGACTTCGACTTTACATTAAATTTCTAATACATTTAAATTACATAATCCACAAATGATGTGGGAAATGATGACATGTCACCTTGACAAAACATGACACGACATTGATGACATGGAATGCATGATGATATGGCAATGTCATTCCATTCTTATTATTACTATCTTTATGTCTTCTTGAAAGATGGTACATGTTCTTCTTCTTCCTCATCCATAAGGCTTGAAGGTAGGGATTGTTTAATATGATATTGATCTTCAATTGTTGTTGCAATTTAGCATCCCTTTCTATTTTATTTATTGATAAACTTGTCTTTATATCTACAAATGTGTCTTCTAGCAGGGTCTCCTTCTTCATATCCTTCATCATCATCCTGTCATAACATGACTAGAAGACAAGGGTTGCGTAGTTCTTGAGCTCAAGGGTCAAGGCTGAGCACTGACATTGCGCAGTGCATAGTTCTAGAAGGCAAGGATTGCACATTTCGCGGTTCCAAGAGGTAAGGTCTGAGCTTAAGGGCTGAGACTATGTATTGCACACTCCAGGAAGGTTGAGTGAGGTCAAGTTGCTCAGGAAGGCACTTTTCTAGATGTGGCTAAGTGTGGGATCAGTAAGGCCAAAGGGATTTCCATTAGAACATCACTAACCAAAAGGTGTAAACAAAACTGAGAAAAAGGACTAAAGGTTAGCAAAATATTGCAATGTTACAAATCCCTTTTCAGTTCCGCCACATGCATTGGAACCCAAAACAAATTTTCACATGACACTTATTCACATGAACAAAAAGGCAAACTCAAAAGGCTGAACATGACAAACAAATAAACAAAACAATAGACTATGTACATAGGATAGGGAATAGGCCTAGACTATCATTGAAAATATTGTTTCAAATATTGGCCATTTATAGGAAGAGAGTTAGTATTCACATCCAAATATTGGAGATGATAAGTGTGATGGCCAAGATTCTCATGAACAATAAATGGTCTTGGATTGGAACTTAGTGTGTTTCCCTTCTCTTTGTTGGTATTTTCCCACTTCAAATACCAAGTCACCCACACTAAATTCCTTTTTCCTCACAGACTTCTTATCAAACCATCTCTTGATATGGTTATGTTGAAGAGCATTCACCAAAGTAGTGTTCCAATTTGTTTGTTCAAAGAAGATGGTCTTTTTTATGATGAAAATAAGGTTCTTATTGGTCAACTCAGCGAGATTGATCCCCTATGGGTACTAGTTACATATATGTTTTAATATGACTCCATTTTCTAGAGAAAAATCATAAAGTTTAAGAGATGAGAAATATGTTTCATTATTTAAAACAAGTGAAGTCAGAATGTCGAACATGGTGATAATACTCTGCCTAAGGAAGTTTATGACTTCCTGATCATTCACTTGCTTGAGAGGAACCACTTTTGTCCACCGTGTGAAGTAATTTATAGTAGTGAGAATATAGTGGTTTTGCTTTGATGAGAGTGGACATATCTCATCGATAACATCTAAGCCCCATTGTTGGAATGGTTCTTCTATGGTGATGGGATGCAATAGGGTAATTGACTTCTTATTGTAACACCCTCCTCCCACATCTACCCAAGAAACTAGCCAGTCAGGGTAAACATGTGATGAGAGGCCAATATGATATGATTCGACCTCCTAAGTCACATTAAGGAAGTGGAACCGATGGAAACACACCATACAAACATTAATTATCAACTACAGGACCCTCAAAAACCAATCCAATACTTTAGACAGCTTGTCTCGGGGTCCCACTGAGATTCTGGAAAATTAAGGCTCAGTCACTCCCATGTTATAGGTATAAGTGCGACCAAAAAACCAAAATCACTCTCACAGGCTAGCCTACCAACAAGAATAGACCAAAATTGTTAGTGTTATGCCAGCGACTCCGGGATTTGAGCCACTTTTTCAAGCATAGAGCCCAGGTCACTGCCCAGAATTGAACCATCTCTTCATATCAGTAAAATAACATGGAAATGACAGTACTAAAGAAAATACTTATTCAAGACCTTGATTGGACCCCTACTAGCCATGACAGGCATTTTGTCAAACATATTGCAAATGTGTAATCTACAAGTGTAATTAACAGTTCTGAGGATAGGGGTCTCATACTTAGTTGAGAATTGCTAAGAACCATTGATGCCTCAACAAATCAACTCTGATTCCATCCATTAGGTCATAGATACATTGATCATTCAATTACAAGTAAAAACATGATGAGAGCCACACATGGTTGTTTTCATAAAACACATACATAACCAACATAATAGCAACAGAAATACTCATGAAAGTATAGCCATATAGACCACATAAAATCCATCAAAATTCTCATAGAAATACGAAAATGACCATTCATTACTGATGCCATATTCCAAGCATGAATGTGGTATCTCATAGAACACATCAATCAAAACTCATCCGGGGCTTCCAGACGCCATCCACCTCAAGCCATCAAACAGTGATTCCACCTCATGGTCAGACATCACAAAACCATCATCAGATTGGTCTCCATCCAAGTCTTCCAAGGCTTCCAAGACTAATAACTCAACCCACATCTTATTCAGGGCTTCCAAAGCATTTGTCCAACCAAGGCTTCCAGGACTAATAACTCAACCCACCAAGGCCTTCCAGAGTGTTTTCCCAACCAAGGCTTCCAGAATAGTAACTCAACCCAAGTTGTTACAACACTTCTAGAGCATTTTTCCAACCAGGGATTCCAAGACTAATAACACAATCCAAGCTAAGGAAACATGAGAACCAACCAAAACAAAACAATGAAATTAAACCCACAATCACCATGGCTATCCAAGAAATGACAAGGCTAGGAAATCCACTGTCAGTCCTAGCCATCCTCCATGCCAATGACAAATCACAACCATAAATCCACATGCATATGCCATGCATGCCAAAAATAGTGAAGGAAACATACATGCAACTTAGTACCTAAAAGAAAATATGATGTAGTTGTTGATCCTGATGCCCTCTTGCACTTTCTTGCTCTTCCTTTTCCTTGTTGCTCCAAAAATACAAGTATGCCACACCCACCAAGAGTACTCCAAGAGTATGAGAGAGAGAGAGAGAATAATGAAAGAGCTCCAAAATTGAACCAACTAATCCTCAAAAGCCTTTTTATGAATGAGGACTCTATTTTCTTCAATTTCCATTATTTTGATTCAATTTCCTCCTCACATGCAACATGTGACCTTTCACCTCCCTTTTCTCCTAATTTCCATTATTTTCATAAATAAATGTGCAAAAAATGCTTTTCCAAAGCCTTAGCCATTGTCTTTGCCAATTTCCTCAGTCATAAACAATCACAAGTGATCTCCATCACTAGGATTATGCCCAACATTCATCTTGGAATAAGTGTCCCATCATCTGTGGTTATTATTTTTCCTTTATTTACTTTTATTACATGGAATTTTCATCAGGGTTGTTACACTTATCTTGGCCAATGCATTTCTAACAAATTGAACTCTTACGAGCATAAGCATGAGCTTATTTCAAAAGTGTGGGCCAATAAAAATCAACCTCCATAACTTTGTGCATAGTAGTTTCACCCACGAAATGTCCTCTGACTGGTCCATCATGGATGTGACGCAATACCCTTTCTGAATCTGGTGCTTCCAAGCATCTGAGCATGACCCGTTATGGTGCTTCCTAAAAAGCACTCCATGGACCAACTGATAAGAAAGAGCTTTCAACTTGGTAACCCTCTTTTGTCTCGTAGATAAATGAGAGCAAAGGGTACCATGCTCAAGATGTTGTCGAACATATGCATGCAAAGATTTTGGTCTGTCAGTGGGGGTATCTTCTTCAATATTATAAATTTCAATTTCTTGCTCCCATCCAGAAGACTCTTCTTCTAGCAAACTTGTCACTTATTCTACTAGCTGGCATATACCATGGCCCTTGATTGTATGAACTCATTTGAGATCAAGATCGTACTCCTACAAGTTGGTCATCCAGTTCGCTCTTCTTTCACCCAGCTCTTGTTGAATAAACAATGATCTGATAGTTGGGTGTGGCACTGATCCAAAATGGATTTAGTATAGACTTCTAAGTCTAAAAAATTTCCTCATAGAGGAAAAATGAAATTCATTGGATGATTTTGAAAATAGTCTCATTGCAGATATCTCTTCATTCTAAATCTAATGCAATTTGAATGGGCTAAAACGAACTTCAGATGAAGGAGATATTGTAAAAAGAAAATTGCCTATTATCCTTTGAAAAGGAGGCATTTTCTTATTAAATGGTACTTAAGATAAATAAAGGATTTCTATGGAAAAATCGCATTGGAAGGTTCAAAGGGAGGACTTAGAACAAAGGCCTTAAGGACCCCCAATTGTTATCTCCAACATATCGCATCGGAGGTAGGTTACCATGCGATATTGAAACCTAGGCGAGCCGATAGAGCGATTGCGATCGGCGGATCAGTGATCGGCACAGTCAAAGGGAAGACCCCCGGGGCTGTTGCGATAGCGATATGCGATGCACCAATATCGACAATATCGACGATCGGCGATTGGTGGATCACAAAAATATAAAGGGCCATCACATATGTGATAGAGCGACATGCCGAAACGTCAATAAGTGATATTGCGATACTCCGATAGCGCCGATCGGATATCGGATCACATGTGATGGGGCCAATATTCTGATAAAGCAACTCGTGATATGCTGATAAAGCGATCGGCGATATTGATTGCATCGATGAAAAAGGCATGGGAGGTAGACCTTTAGCCCTTATGCAACGCGATTGCGACTTGTGATAAAGCGCGGACCTGATGGGATTATAAACGTGACTACATATAATTTGAAATCCGAATTTACAGGACTTCTTTGTATTTTCGTGTAATTGGGTTTTTTGACCATACGCAATGTGATTGCAATATGCGATAGAATGACAGACCCGAGAGGATTATAGGGGCGATTGCATATATTTTGAGTTCCAGTTAAATGGCTCATGATGCATTTTTCTTGTGTATTCCGTTATTTGGATATTTCAGGATTTCTGCACAAAAAGGCCAAAACAACTGGGTTTCCTGTGCCTGCCGGTTCATTTCCATTGGAAACAATCCCTCGCACCTATTCCACACTGTAAGCAGGCGTTTTGTAACAGGAATGCATTATACACAGAGAGCCACAGAGCTAGATGACCAATCGCAGAGCCACAGAGCCAGATGGCCAGTCGTAGAGCCACAAAGCCACAGAGCCAGAGGGTCAGTTGAAGAGATAGAGGAATGATTACACACAAAGAAATAGACAGGAATCCATAGAGCCGGAGGGATGCCTCACAAAATCCAGAGAGAACGATTGATAGGGGAAGTTTTTGGAGTCGTTTGGAGGTTAAGAAAACCCAGAAGCTCGTGAGAGCTGATAGAGCTAAGAGCCATAAAGCCATAGAGCCGCAGTTCTAGAGAAAGCCAAAGAAGCCACCAGAGGTTGGGGCAATGGCAAAGGGGTGATTTCCCAAAGAGATGAGCACAACAGAGTTGCAGAGCGCAGAAGGTCGAGAGCCAAGAGCCAGAGCTAGAGCCAAGAGCCAAAGCCATGAGCCAGAGCCAAAGTTAGAGCCGAGAGCCAGAGCCAGAGCCAGAACTAGAGACGAGAGCCAAATGGCCAGGGATAAAAATGGTATTCTAAGCCCAATGGTTCAGTCGTAACCTATTGGAGTTGAGTGTGGAACTTGTAAAAGAATTCAGCCATAATCCCAAAGAGTCTAATCGAGTTGATTAGAGCTCAAGGAGACGTAGCCCAAGAGGTTTGGGTGAACTCCATATTATATTGTTGTCTTTTGTGATTGCTTATTGTTGCATTGCATTTACTGTTATGTGTGTTTATATATCAGTTTAAGAAAATAAACTTAAGGCAATTAAGCAGTTAAAGGCAAACACAAACATACACCTATTTCAAGTTCTTTTAATTCCGCAAATTATCAATCATAAGCATAGATCTTGGAAATTGTTTAAGCTTTGGAGTGGGAGAGGTTCTTGTAAGATTGACAAGAAGCCTTTAGAGCCCCATTTCAGATCAGGTGGTATTAGAGTTGGTTATATACGAGTTGGTTATAGCAGAGTAAGTTATACCAGAGTAGGTTGTATCATGATGCAAGTGGTATCAGATCATAATGCTTGATTGACAGAGCAATCTATATGCTTGGTTGACTTGAAAGGTGTTCAAACAGTAGAAAGAATTTAGTTGTTTGATTGTTTGTAAACTGACTGTTGTGTGAGTTTGCAGAGGTGAAAGCTATTGATAGCTAAGTCCAGGAGAGGAAAAGAAGGAAGAAGGGTTGAAGGCATTCTTCTTATCCCAAAGGACCTCAAAGCAATCCTTGGAGCACAAGAGGTTTGTTGCAAAAATTTGCTTGAATAAGCTCTTTGTTAATATTGTTTGAAGTTCTTTTGTTCATTCTGATAATGACAACTTCTACAAGTGAGTCCTCAAATTCTTCTTTCTTCACAAGATTCTTGATGAAGACATGAAGCAAGACTTGTTCATCATGATGGATATGGAGAGAGAAATGTATGAGGATGAAAGGAAGAGCACCAGACTTAGAGAGCTATTGAATTCCATGAAGGAAGAGAAGCAATTGCTTTCTAACAAATTGCAAGAAATGGAGAGACAACTTCATATTGCAAATATGAACCTGGAAAGGATGCATGAGTTGGAGACACATCTCTTTGTTGCAAAGGAAGCCTTAGTCAAGTATCAGCTTGAAGAAGAGGTAAATGATTCCAATTTGCCTTCGAAATCCTCTAAGAATGTTTATATTAGTTATTTTGAAAAACATACCAGAGGCATAGGGTCCAAGTTAATGTCCAAGATATGATATGAAGGAAAAGTCTTGGGAAAACATGCACAGGGTATTTTTGAGCCAATAATAGGTGAGGAAAGGCCTAAGTATTTGGGTCTTGGCTATGGACAGTCTTACAGAGAAAGTTCCAAAGCTACCATGAAGGCCATTGAAACAGTTCCAAGAAGGATTTTCATTGCAGGTCTTCTACCTCAAGAGTGTGAAGATTGTATTCTTGGGGAATGCAATAGATTGAAACATCATTTGTAGGATTAAGGTGTTCATAAGCATACACTTGAACCAGAGAGTTGTGGAAACTCTGAAACCATTGAAGAGGTTGATGGTGTTCCAAAGGGAGCTACTTCTTCATTCAATTCACCTCCTCATGAAGGCAATAAAGGTGAAAGAGAAAGGTATAAATCTGGTTTTAACCATATTCCTTTTGATTATGTTCAGCATGGTAAATTTCCATATAAGTATGGGAAAAGAATTGCATGTTCCTTTTGTGGTTTGGATAACCATAATGTTTCTAGATGTTGGAAGAGAATGGCCACATACAAGAAACTTTTGAAGGAAAGGAAACAAAAAGCCAAAGGTACATTGGACAAGGCAAATCATGCTATCAAGAGGATGCACATGTGTTGCACTTACTGCCATAAGCAAGGACACATTGCTGAAAAGTGTTGGACTCTGAATCCAACAATGATTCCACAAAACTTGAAGAAGGTGGAAAGAAAAAATGGCAAGAATGGAAAGAAATATTCCATGAATGATGTGTTTCAAGATGATTCACATGTTGATGCTGATGTGCATACAAAGGAAAGACCTTTGAAATGGATTGGTAAGAAATGGTTAGAGTTATTATCCAAATAAGATTGCATGTCTATTTGATATAATGCATCTATTTTCATTTCTTTGTTAATGGAATGCAAGTTGCAGGGTTTTACCAAGAAGGTGAATGGAAAAGTTGAGTAGGAGACTCACTTTATTGCTGCAACACTATATTTCATTTTAGCTTTGAAAGTACAATGTACTTAAGTGAAAGTTGAAGGATGAAATGCATGCATAAGCATGATATGCATGAACACAGGGATGTTGATGATTTCCTTATATTTGAACATGTATGTGTAATTAACTTGAATGGTTGATTACTTTGTTGTAAACATGCATGTAATGCAATATTGAATTGGGAAAAGTTGATTTGGTATCCAAGATGGAGATAATGATGAAGTGTTTCATCTTTGAAAAAGAACTTTAGGATCAATTGTTTCTTTTTCTACATGCTTGACTTGAAAGGTCAATTGTTTTAAAGGCATGTTTTATTGTCTTATTATCTAGACAATCATCTGTATACAGATGTAAAGACATGGAGGTAATTCACAAGATGTGAAATCTGTTTCTTTTGATGAAGCAAGAGTTTAGGCCATCCAGTTGTTGTCAGTAATCTTGTTGTTGTTAACAGTTGTTGTTGACAGTATGTCAAACAAGTAAAAATGAAAATTTTGTGAAGTAGATGTAACTTCACATTGGTTTGAGCCACCTTGGATCAATGATCAAGGCAGAGAAGTTCAAACTACTTTCTGTGACCTTCTCAGCAGGAGTTCTACATGAAGTCAAGAAGGAAGACAGTTCTTCCCAAGAGGACAAGCACATCTAGGAAGGAGAGTATTCAAAGGCTATGGTTCAGAGGCACTATGCAAGTCAGTGTATGGAGGCTGAAAGAAGAGGGTGAGGTACTCTCATTTACTGTTCAAATCAGTATATCAGTCTGTTGGAGACCAAAATCTTTTTAGTGGGAAGGCGTGATCCAAAATGGATCTAGTATAGACTTCTAAGTCTAAAAAATTTCCTCATAGAGGAAAAATGAAAGTCATTGGATGATTTTGAAAATAGTCTCATTGCAGAGATCTCTTCATTCTGAATCTAACACAATTTGAATGGGCTAAAATGGACTTCAAATGAAGGAGATATTGTAAAAATAAAATTTCCCATTGTCCTTTGAAAAGGAGGCATTTTCTTATTAAATGGGACTTAAGAGAAATAAAGGCTTTCTATGGAAAAATCGCATCGGAAGGTTCAAAGGGAGGACTTAGACCAAAGGCCTTAAGGACCCCCAATTGCAATCTCTGACATATCGCATCGAAGGTAGGCTACCATGCGATATCGGAACCCGGGCAAGCCAATAGAGCGATTGCGATCAGCGGATTGGTGGATCGACGATCGGCACAGTCAAAGGGAAGACCCCCGGGGCCATTGCGATAGCGATATGCGATGCTCTGATATCGACGACCGGTGATCGGTGGATTGCAACAATATAAAGGGTTGTCACATATGCGATAGAGCGATATGCTGAAACGTAGATAAGCGATATTGCGATACTCCGATAGCACCGATCACAGTGATCGGAGATCGGATCACATGTGATGGGGCTGATATGCTGATAAAGCAACTCATGATATGCTGATAAAGCGATCAGAAATATTGATCGCATCGGGGAAAAAGGCATGGGAGGTAAACCTTTAGCCCTTACGCAATGTGATTGTGACTTGCGATAAAGCACACACCCGATGGGATTATAAACGCGACTACATATAATTTGAAATCCGGATTTACGGGATTTATTTGTATTTCCGTGTAATTGGGTTTTTTGGCCATACATAATGCGATTGCTATATGCGATAGAATGATGGATCCAAGAGTATTATAGGGGCAATTGCATATATTTTGAGTTCTGGTTAAACGGCTCATGATGTGTTTTGCCTGTGTACTTCGTTATTTGGCTATTTTCGGGATTTCTGCACAAAAAGGCCAAAACAACCAAATTTCCTCTGCTCGCCAGTTCATTTCCATTGGAAACAGTCCCTCGCACCTGGGCCATGTTGTAAGCGGGCATTTTGTAACAGGAATGCGTTATACGCAGAGAGCCACAGAGCCAGATGGCCAGTCACAGAGCCACAGAGCCAGATGGCCAGTCACAGAGCCACAGAGCCAGAGGGCCAGTCAAAGAGACAAAGGAATGATTACACACAGAGAAACGGATAGGAAGCCACAAAGCCGGAGGGATGCCTCACAAAAGCTAGAGAGCACGATTGACAAGGGAAGTTTTTGGAGTCACTTGGAGGTCGAGCGAACCCAGAAGCTCATGAGAGCTGACAGAGCTGAGAGCCACATAGCCGTAGAGCCGCAATTCCAGATAAAGCTAGAGAAGCCACCAGAGGTTAGGGCGATGGCAAAGGGGTGATTTCCCATAGATTTGAGTGCAGCAAAGTTGCAGAGCACAGAAGGTCGAGAGCCAATAGCCAGAGTCAAAGCTAGAGCCGAGAGCCAGAGCTAGAGCTAGAGCCAAGAGCCAGAGCCAGAGTGAGAGCTAGAACCAGATCTAAGAGCCAGAGCCAGAGCCGAGATCCAGAGAGCCAAATGACCAAGGATAAAAATGGTATTCTAAGCCCAATGGTTTAGTCGTAACCTATTGGAGTTGATTTTGGAACTTGTAAAAGAATTCATCCATGATCCCAAAGAGTCTAATCAAGTTGATTAGAGCTCAAGGAGACGTAGCCCAAGAGGTTTAGGTGAACTCCATATTATATTGTTGTCTTTTGTGATTGCTTATTGTTGCATTGCATTTACTGTTATGTTTTTTTATATATCAGTTTAAGCAAATAAACTTAAGGCAACTAAGCAGTTAAAGGAAAACACAAACATACACCTATTTCAAGTTCTTTTAATTCCGCAAATTATCAATCATAAGCATAGATCTTGGAAATTGTTTAAGCTATAGAGTGGGAGAGGTTCTTGTAAGCTTGACAAGAAGCCTTTAGAGCCATATTTCAGATCAAGCACAATGATAATAACATGATTCTTCAGAAGATACAGCCTAAAATATTTTACCACCATGTAGACTACATAATCATGTTTATCGATGGCAGGATAATTGAGTTCAGATCCTTGCAAGATGGCACAAATGAATGATATAAGTTGTTCATTATCCTAATCATCATTATGTGTAAGAAAAACAGGAAGAGAAGTATTAGAAGCGAAAGTGTAAAGTAAGAAATGTTTTTTGAAATTTGGATTATATAGTGTCAGTTCTTCTACGGTTGCTTTCTTTTACGAGAAAATGAATCTTTTTCCCTTTTATCCCACTTGTGTATTTCATCCTTATCTATATATATATATATTTCATTGGTTTCACTCTCTGTGTGTAGTTATAGATGATTTTGCAAGGCAAATTGATTTTCCTCAAGAAGGACTGCATGTATTTCTTGTTCACTAGGAAGGAAATCTGAGTAATAGTTCTGACCCGTTCAGGGTCTACCTTACTCCCATTTTTTTATGATATGGCCCAAGATATTTCCCTCGGACACTACAAAAAATCTCTTCTTGGGGTTGATATATATACCGTATTTGCGACATCGCTCGAAAATTTGTTTTAGATGGCATATGTGGTCAAATATTCTTTTCAAAAACACTATCATATCATCCAAATAGACCACCATGCTCTGTCCAATCAAACCATGAAATGTGATGTCCATAGCATGTTTAAAATTTGTACCTACATTAATAAGCCCAAAAGGCATTCTTTTAAAAGAAAATGTACCCTACATGGTTCGAAATGTTGTCTTGTGCCTATCGGGTTTTAACCTCAGAACCTGGTTGTAGCTTGAAAATTCGTCTAGCAATGAAAACATCTCAGACCCACGATACTTTCTATAAAATTTGTTCCATCGACGACACTGGATAACTATATTTGTTCGAGGTGTGATTTAGATTGTGAAAATCCATGCACGAGTGTATTTCCCCGGGCTTCTCCATCACTGGAACCAAATTTGAGACCCATGTTGAATGTCAGACTTTGAAAATAATTTGAGCATCCAATAGCTTTCTCAACTCTTTCTGAATTAAGGGCTCAAGCGTCGGATGAACTTTCCGTAGATTCTGTTGGATTACGTGTATTACATGTTGGATTATTCGTGTGTCGTGAGTTTTAAGATCATCATATGTTCATGAGAAAACATATCGATACTGCTTAAAAGGGTGGATAAAATGTTGTCACTCTTGAGGTGTGCAACAAGTATCCAAATTAACAAACTGCTTGAAAATATAGATAAAATCTTGTCACTCTTGAGGTATGCAACAAGTACCAAGATTAACAAACTTGGGATCTTCTTTTGTTCTAAGATTTATATGTTCGTGTGACAAAGTCAAGCTATGATTCTTCATATTGGTTGGTCCCTATTGAGGCCTCAGATTTTTGTTGCTCCAACATGGGGGATAACCACCCGGTCCAGACCTTAAGACAGCTCCTTTTCCATTTAAAGTGGTGGCTCCGATTGGGGATAATGGGACCAGTTTCCCAGTATGGGTTTTAAAATGAGAGTGGGTGGTTTACGAATGGTTGCAATAGAATAATGATAACTTGAATGACATATTCTATCATGCAAATCTCTAGCTAACTTAATCTAATATAAACCCAGGTATTTCTGTGTAATATGCGATCTACAAAAACATCTCCTTGACATGTGATAATAAAGATCAATCACGCATAAAATAGAGATGATCACGTGTAAAGATAATTTCTTTGACTAAATAGTTAGTCAAAGAAATGTATAAACTATATCGCATATGTGATGATATCTATATATCATCATACAAAAAATAAATAATATCAGCTAGGCATCATACAATATTGCAATTAATGCTTTAACAAAAAAAACAAAAAAAAAATATCTCATATACAATTCATGAAAATAAAGTGTTGTCACTAATTAAACAAAAACAGGGCTAATCATATAATATAGAAATACCATATATGTGAAATTATGCTCATTTGACTAATGACATAGATCAACTCCCTTCTTCAAATCAAATTATCTTCCAAGTATACAAAAGTGCATCAACAAAGGAAAGTAGTCTGATATTTAAAAGAAATGATCATGTTCCATAATTTCACCAAAGCATTCACAAACTTACAATAGTGCATTCTTTGCAAATGTTTTTGATAAAATTATGGACCCTTCTCTAAATGCATGAGAAGGGTATAAATACTATTCTAACTAATGTTCAAAAATAGATTATACAAAAATTTGAGGAGGTTTCAAACAACCTTCCTCCTAACTAGTTAACTAACTCTAAAAATAAACAGTGGCTTGATGAGCAGAGGCTATGATGATGATTTGTTGTCTGCTAGCTTGTCCTTCAAATTGCATATATCGGCCATCGGTTTGACTTGAGGAGGTGCCCCAAACTGTGTTCTGACCTGTCCTATGAAAATTGCATCTGTGAGAGGTGGTAGCATCCACTGAGTTGAATGGAGAGAGAAGTTAAGATTCATGATTTGACTGTGTGGCTTGATGAGGTATTGCCAATAAAACTCCCAATCAATCTTTTCTAATTTTGTGATTGCTTCCCTTTGAGTTTTTGCTCTTTCCTTCCATCTTTTATGCAAGTCATTAAGATTGGGCAGTTCTTTTGGGTTTCCTTCTTTCACCAAGTTGGTGGCAAACAAAGTATGGTTTACTGCCTTTACTATATTCTTTGACACCTCGGCCACTCTTGCCACTGCTAGTTCGGCTTGTTTGACCCTTGCATCCCAATCCATGAAAAGAATGTCCTTGTGTGTCTCCATGATCTCAGGCATATTGGTTTTCCTCCCTTCTTCTGTTTCTTTCCATTCGATGAACTCTGAGATTCTTGTGTTCAGACCAGTAAATTCAGTTCTCTAGTCAATCACTTTATCAGTTATTTGGTCACTAGTGATCAGATAAGGAGCAATATGTGACATATTTTGGCAAAATTGTTCTTGTTGTTTCAATAAGAAAGAATTAAGCTCTAGCGCCTCTCTGATGAATTCCTCGATAGTTGGAATATCCTTATATCTTTCCATGGCTTGTTGTTGGTCTTGGAGTTGCATATTTTTGGCCGATATGTCTGCTTCATGGATTATTTTCAACACTTCCATGCTCTGTTGCAATTGGACCAGTTGCTCAGTGACCTGCCTATTCACATTTGCCCTCTCTATTTTGAGTTGTTGCTCGAGCTGTGCAATCTTTTCTTCTTTTTCTTTCAACAAAACAGATATTTCGGTAGCTTTGTCCATGGTAGTAGTTATGTATGCTCCTGTAAACTATGACAATCTAGTCAAGTTTTTAGCTGGGTTGGAAAGGACGTCCTTCCAAACTATGTCCATTTTCTCATTCCCAGGTGGTAGTTCGAATGATTCTATCCTTCTACTTTTCCTCTGTCTCCTTACTACATCCTTGTGCAGCGGGCTATAGAACACGTCAAGTGGAGAGATTTCAATCACCTTCAAGGCAATTTCCGATGTGGGCAGAGTAGGAATGATTTCATTATGCTGAAATGTCGTCACTTGCTCATCCATCAGTTTAGAGTTTGTATCCTTCTAAACATGCAGAGGAGTTTGATACTCCATAGTTTCCTAGGCATATTTTTTCTTAGGAGCGTCTTGTAGTTTCTTATTGAATTGATCCCACTCTTGCTCCAGACTGCTTCTTTTGATCTTCGAAACAATATCTTTGGGTGGGGTACTCATACCCTGCATTTCGGCTGATTTCTTATTGGATTCTGCAGTAGTCTCGATGTCTTAGGCTTTCTCTGTATTCAGTACTTTCCCTGTATCTGCATGAGACTCTATGCGAGAATCAGGTCCCTCGCTGTGACAATCACACTGGGGGTAGGCTTGTCCTCAATTTTCAACAAATGTAGTGGGATTACCTCAAGCCTTTTGTTTCTGAACTCCTGAAAGCTCTCAAAATCTCCAGGACTCAAATTTGTCCTTGCCCATTTGAATGATTGTTCGAAGGATTGAGCCGACTGTAAAAGGTCTTCAAAATTATTAGCCTCATGGTTATAAGGCTTGATCTTTACTGAAGTGGTGATGTTATATGCTATCTTGTCTGGATCAAATTTCCTTTTGGGCAAAGTATGGAGCCTGAGACTTTCCAGGCTTATTGACTCCTTTATCGCATGATTAAAATTTGCTAATGAAAAGGAACTGCACCTAATAGGAAAATATGGCCATAATAACTTCTTGCTTTCTTTTAGAACTTTGGTCAGGCCTTTTCCCACGGTCTGGTGGGCTATTTCTCTTGCTAACAATTTATCAGAAACATACAAAGGGAGGACATGTGGGTCTGTTGTGCTACCAAAAACCCTAATGTAGGTGAACCATTCTTCAACAAAATATTTGCTGATAGCCAGAAGGTTTGTAGTGGCTTCTTGGGAAAACCTGGGGGCTTTCTTATTGAAAATTAATTGATGCAGTGGCAAAATAACAGCATGACATATTTTATAGAAATGGGGTATATAATGGGATTCCCAAATTTTCTTATGGCTGAGATGGATAGGGTAGGGGTCCTGCAAGGTCCATTTCCAACCCATGATTGGAAATTTAGTGCAGAAACAGATGGCATCCATAATGTAGGCACTAAAATAGAATGGAGGAAGGTTCTCTGGAGAGGAGGATCTCTTCTGTCGATATTCGGTGATGACGGTGGCTAGGTTATCAGATAGGATGGTGGCCCAATTCATAATGTGGGAATTAACACAGGCATCAATCAGAGGAATCCATTCTATGGAAAACTTAGCATTATTAGGTAACTTGTATAGTCTACATAACATAGCAGCTGCATAGTTGTAGGCATTTTCCAAAGAGGCTACAGGATACATACCCGTTTTATCAAATTTAAACTTGTTCTCCAGTACTCTCCAGCCCTGAATCATCTTGAGGGGTTCTTCATTCTTCTTTGCAAAGTTGGCCACATATGTTTTATCATATATATCTTGAGGATCAAGTATATGGTACATTTGCTTCAGGTTTTATGCTTTGAATGACTCCATGAGTTCCATTCTCGAGTTCCTAAATTGCATATCTTCAATGGTGAGGTTTTCCACGACCCACCTAATCATATCAATGTATGGGAGGATTTTTTCTCTTGCCCCTATCCTATGAAGGAAAGAATAGACAGCATCCTTGAATTAGAGTCCGGAAGGTCTTATTGAGTCAGTTGTTGCTCTTGTGACAGTAATCTTGAGACACTCGTCCTCAAGCCTATTGTATATGACCTCCCAAGTTGTTGCTACCCCGTCAGTGTTGCAAACCATATCAAAGAATATTGGAGACATTTTTGTTAGCTCAGACTCTATAATGCTCTGCTTTTTCTGTTTCTGCATGACCTTCCGCAATGACATGTCTTTTGTAGCTTGCCTAAAATGGACGAGATATATCAGCGCAGAAAATATTGGGCGATTAAGGCTGAAATATTTGTGAAAATACTTTGAATCATGGGAGGGTTTCAAATGAGATACTCGGCATTGACTAGCCATAACTTGGAAAATAAGTACCTCTCCTTGGGTCGCTAAACATTAATTACCCTGTCAAACCTTTCATTTTTATATTAAAACACAGTTACTTCCCACGCTTGCTGCTTGATTCATGCATCGCAGTTTTTAAAACAATTTTATATAGTGTTACCTTCTCATAATGCGAAATGCGATTGTGAATATCGCAATATCGCATTTCGCAAACGGTTGGAGGAAGACATAGTGGCAAGTCTTATTTACTTGTGACTCCTGGGAAATGCGACTGAGATTTCTTAAGGGGTTTTGATTGGTATGTCGCAGCGGGAGGTTTTATTGCATATTGCAATTTCTTTAAGGTGTTTATGATCATCACATGGAAAAATGAAATTTTTGATTTGCAATGGGGATCCTAAACTTCGGTCATTCTAAGAGTTTTTCAAGGAAATTTCTTAGAGTTAGGATTTATTTTAAAAAGACTAAAAACATTTAAAAAGGGTCCCCATTTATATGTCTAACATTAGCTATTACTATATATAAATGGGGGGGTTGTTTCATAGTACAACAATTGGCGATTCATTTGCAAGAACCAGTTATCTCTGATTGGTTTTCTGAAATTTCTAGAACTTTCAAAGTAAGAATATTTATAAGAATAATAATAACATGAGTTATAAAGTAAACAACATTTCTCTAGAATCATAATCACTTACCCAGTCTATTTATTCAACTACTTTACTCTTTATAGTGATAAAAATACAAATGCCTTCACCAGTGAATATTAAGATTTTAAAGAGATATAGCAGATGTCTTTCTACAGATTAGTTTTTTGGTTTTTTACTCATTTATCATAGATAGAGCCACTGCTACCAGAAGGCATTCATAGCCTCGATAGGGTTATCTTTTAGCCAACAATGATTCATTGTCCCATCTAAAGCAATCTTCAAAATTCAAAATGATATTCACTTGCTTCCAATCTCATTTGGATCATGTCATTTTCCTTTTTTATATAGCCTTTTCTTTTTTGTTTCTTAAAAGACATTGTCTAGGCTTAGTAACCTAATAATGACAATTCCATTCACTGGTTATAACTAAACTAAACACGCTGGCTCTTGATGAGACCCCTTGTCCTTTGATCAATTAGATCATTGGCTATTACCATGTTTTGGTATTCAGTTTTGGTAATATCAGTTTAATTATTTACCCATGATTATGGTAAACAAGCTTGTAATGAGACTTATTATCTTCTAAGTATTTTATATTTTAGAATTACACTCTAAAAAAGAAAAATTTAATCAGATGGGTTGAATCATTGGCTCATTTACGACTTTTGTATGATAATGGTAGAGTTTTAAGATACTGATCTGCAGAAAGTCCTCACTAGGTTAAAGATTCTTTTCTTGACTGATAACAACACATCTATACTTTGTAAAGGTAAGAGTTTGTTCATAGAATAAATGTTTTAGCAAGATAAAGTTTTTCCAAACAAATTAGGCTTACTTTGATACTCAAATGTCCAAATTATTTCTTTAACTTCTCCTACTTATAGAAGCGAAAAGTCAAAAATATTATCAAATATTTTATTTTGAAAAACCAAAAGTAAAAACTAGTTAACCTTTATTCTCCTAAGAATTTTAAATGGGATATGATACAAAATTAGAAGAGGTTACCTTCTAGGAAAAGTATTTCTTGAGAATTTTCCCATTAATGGGAAAGGAAACTGTCCTTCCTGATAAGTCTTGTAAAGAAATGTTGATTGACCAATTTTCTCAATGACTTGGAAAAGGCCAAGCCAAAGTCTTTGGAATTTGGTATGTTTACCTTTTTCCTTGTGTGCTTTGTCCCATTTCAAAACCAGATCACGTACTTCAAAAGTTTTATGAATGGCAGAGGTTGTATCAAAAGAGGCTTTGACTAAGTGTTGATGATGGAAGTGGGTTGCTTTGGCCTTCTCTCGTTCTTCCTCGAGTTTAATAATCTATAATTGTCTTGCTTGCGAAGAGGAGGAAGGGTTTTCATCGATGAATTGCACTAGGGCGAGAGATTTAATTGCTATGTCTGTGTGGAGAACAACCTCTTTTCCATAAACTAAAGCAAAAGTATAAGAACCGATGGAGGCCATCTGTGTAATTTTGTCTTCCCAAAGAGAAAATGTCAATGCTTTGTGCCAATTCCTATGATTTTGGTCAATATTCCTTTTGATAATTCTGATGAGGTTTTTGTTTGTCGATTCTGCTAGTCCATTACCTTGTGGATAACAGTTGGTTGAATACTTTAATTTAAAACCTTTCTTCAAAGCAAATTCTACCATTGTATTTCCAGAGAAATAAGATGCATTATCAAACATTAAAGTTGTGGGTAAGCCAAACCCAGTAATTATGTACTGATCAATGAAGTCCGTAATGCTTTCTGTATTAGCTATCTTTAGGGGGATAGATTCCACTTATTTTGTAAAATAATCAGTAGTTGTAAGGATGTATTTGTGCTACTTGGAAGAGTTAGGAACAATCTCACCAATTATATCTAATCCCCATTGTTCGAATGGTTGTTGGATGTTCACTGGTTTCAAAGGGAATGCTGGCTTCTTTTCTCTTCCAGCTGCAGTTTGACAGGTTTTACATTTTCTTTAATATTCATGCGCATCCTTGAATAGTGTTGGCCAATAATAACCTGCATGGAGGATTTTGCGAGCTGTTGTGTTTCCCCCAAAATGTCCTCCATTTGGTCCATCATGTAATTCCTTCATGAACTTTTCATTTTCAGGTTTTTCTAGGCATCTTAACAATACCGAATCATAATTTTTTCTAAACAATACATCATTGATTAATTCATACTGATTTGATTTCAACCTTAAATCACGCTTTGTTTTATAATTGAGATGCATAGGGGCATATTAATTCTTCAAATAAAACTTCAAATCAGCATATTGTGAATGTGCATCATTGAGGCTTACCTTTGATATTTGCACTTCATTACCTTGGTCTTCTTCTGTTGATAGCTGGGAAGCTCCAGTCAACATCCTACAAAAACCTTGGCCCATAACAATTTTAGCTGTCCGGATTTCTACATCGTACTCTTGAAGCGCAGTAACCCAATTGGCTCTTTTCTCCCCTACTTCTCTTTGAATCAATAATTGCCTTACTGCAGGGTAAGGTACTACTATATTTGTATGGGTTTTAAGAAGAAAAGGTCTAAAATGTTTCATGGTTTTAAAAACATAAAAATCTTGTTTCTCAATAGCTAAATAATTTAACTCGACAACTTGCAAGTTAGAACTGAAAAAAGAGATGGGTGCCTCGATATTTTGATAATTCAGTTGTGTTAAAACCGCTGCATATGATGTATCAGATGAAAAAGTGTACAACACAAAATGTTTGAGAAAGTCAGGGGTTGTTAAAGAAGGACCATTGATAATGTCTTTTTAATCAACTCAAATGATTCTCTTTCATCTTTACCCCACTTGAAGATTGTGTTTCTTCTTATCATTGCTTGAAGGGGTAGGAAAATCTATGAAAATCTGGAACAAATATTTTTATAAAATTAATTTGGCCTAGGAATGATTGCATGGTCTTTTTGTTATGTAGGAGCAGAATTTTTTCAATCTCTTGGACTCTATCAAGATCGATGTAAATCCCTTTCTTGGACACTATAAATCTAAGGAGTTTGCCTTCTGGTAAAGCAAAATAAGATTTTTTTGGATTTAAGGAAATTCCATATTTCTTGCATCTTTCAAAAATATTATTTAGGTCATTTAAATGATTGTTTCTATCCTTAGAATTGACTGTGATGTCATCTAGGTAAATAACAAGTTCTGATTTATTAATCAAACCTTTGAAATCAATATCCATATCACGTTGAAATGTAGCACCTACATTTATGAGTACGAAAGGCATCTTCTAATAAGCATATGTTCCCCACTTTGTCCTAAATGTTGTCTTTAATATGTCATCTGGATGTATAAGAATTTGATTGTATCCTGAAAATCCATCTAGAAAAGACATTAATTCGGAACTTGCAACTGATTGCAATATTTTCTCCATAGTAAGCAGAAGAAAGTTATCCTTTTGACAAGCTCTATTTAGATTTCTAAAATCAATACAAATCCTAATATCATCGTTCTTTTTCCTCACAGGAACCATATTGATACCCATTTTGAGTGTCTAATAGGAAATATTATTTTGGCTTTGAGGAGCTTGTTCAATTCAGATTTTATTTGACTTTCAAGGTTTGGGTGAATTTTCTTAAGATTCTATTGTACGGATTTTCGTTCGAAGTCATTGGTTTGGTATGTTGAATTACAGAGGTATCATAGGTCTTGAGATATGCATAATCGCAAGCAAAGACACCTTTATATTTTTTTAACAACTTAATGAATGATATCCTTTCTTGAGATGATAAACAAAGACCTAGGTTGACATTTTGAGGTTTTTCAGTTGACCCTAGGTTTACTACTTCAAAACTCAAAGTGGAACTCTAAGTTTTGGAGTTCGTAATCTTCTTGAATCTATCCTTTAAATCATAGAGATATTCCATCTTAACTACAGACTTCGGAATTGGGTTTGATCTTGTTTATGGTTGATTTGTAGATCATGCTCATGTTCATCTATGGTTTGTTCCTCATAAGACCCTTCTGATGTAAGGAAATTGATTATATCCGCATCATTATTAAACACTCTCCAATTTGTCACATTATCGAGAATGGACGGCCTAAAAACTAACTCTATTGAAAATCTATCTGGACTAAATTCTTCAAAAGGTATAAGCTTGGATGCCACATTAGCAAGTAAATCAGCACTTGCGTTTTGCAACCTGGGAATTGAAGAAATGTTAAAAGCAGTGAAATGAGAAGTAAGATTTTGGGCAAGAGATTGATAATGTTTAAGGTGCCCAAACACACAATGAATTGTATTTCTTACTTGTTTAACAATTATTTCAGAATCCCCGTATACTTGCAAATATTTTGCATTAAGGCCAATGGCTTTATACAGCCCTTGAATCAATGCTTCATATTCTGTGGTATTGTTGGTGCATTGAAATTCAAGTCTGCAGGCTAACATGGTTTTCTCTCCTTGCAGGTTAATTAAAATACATCCTGCACCTACACCATCTTCAGATTTGGAACCATCAAAATAAAGAGTCCAAAATAATGAATTATCTAAAATTTTATCTACTATATTAACACGCTTTGTAGCATATGTTTGTGTAAAATTCTCTATTTGAGACACTACAACATCATTCGTAAAGGGGGAACTTTGAGCATTAAAAGATCCTAAAAATGACTCAGTTGAGTAATTACCAATGATATTATTGGTGAAGGCAACAGGTTCATTGCTTCCCTCAAGATCAGTGACTGTGTATTTCATGAATTTTTCTCGGTCTACTCTGATTTGGTTTGGTTTACCATTGTGTGGCAGCCACATGTGAGACCAATCAGTTGTGAAGTATCCATGCAAATTTTCAGACCAATCCCTACTTAGAATTAAACCATAAAATTCAGGGATATCAGCCACTAGAATATCGATTATCTGTGAAACTTTTGGATTAGAGGAAAGCCTAATTGAAACTGATGTTATTTCTCCAAGTACCTCTACTTTTGTCCTATCCAATTGAACTATGTGTACTACAGATTTTTGAGGTGTAATATTCAATTTGGTGCACATGGTCCTTGGCATAATATTTGAAGAGGTGACTGAATCAACATGGCAATTATGGAAATTTCTATTGAAAATCTCATAAGTAAGAAGAAATGGAGGTGTATGAGAGATAGACCTATCACCTATCAGGACTAAATCTGTCGGATTTACTTTGTTTGAAGATGAGGGAGGTTTTCCCATATCGTAAGCAGCTTGAGTAACTACAGCAGATGGCAGAGGGGATATGAGAACTGCTTTTAACTCTCTTAATAGAATTTTTTGTTGTTGCTTGAGTTTAGTGAGTTCTTGTAAAGAAATGTTTGCTCTCATCTTTTTCATATCTTCGACCATGTTATATTCCACTATATTTGAGATTAACAATGTTTTGGAAGCATTTGGAGGATCAAGTGGAATAGGATCATTTTGACTAGTTTTAGACTTCTTACTTACTATTTTCTCCTTTACAGGAGTAGCAATTTTCTATTTCTGATTTGTGATAGACATATCAGGAGAGTTTCTACTTCTTGTAGTTAATGGTATAGTTTGTGCTTCTTCTTCAGTTGTAAGGATGAAATCCCACATTCCATTTAATTCAACTTCTTCTTCTTTTTCGGCTTCCTTTTTAGCTGGTGAGTCTTCTTCTGTTTCTGGAATAGATTCATCATTTGAAATAATATTCGGTGGTTGTGATGTAGAATAAGGGTTTATTTTAAATGAGCGAAAAGGTTTCCTGGGAGAAGAGGATTCTGCAACCTACTTCTTGATTTCGACCATTTCATTGGACATGGTTTTTAATACTTTCTGGAGGCCTTCAAGATCGAAAGGGTCCTTTGAAGTTTTCTTTTTTGAATCATCCTTAAATGTTACTTTCTTTGACTTCCTTTCATCTGTCTGTGATCTCTTTTCTAAAGAAATAATCCTTCTTTCTACAGACAGGGCTTCTTTCATGTTTTCTACAAGGGTATCCTTATTGGCTCTATCTACAAAAATTGCAATATTAGAAGGAAGAGAGGATATGTACCATTCTATTTGTACATATATTGCAAGTTTTGAGGCAGTTGGAATTTTGTTTAGTAACTTGTTAAATATGGAGTTGAAGTCTTTGATCCTTTCATCTGAATTTTCTTTTAAGTTAGAAAGATCATTGGTTAAGGATGCAATGGTCCTGTCATCACCAAATTTTGCAAGAAATACTTCTTGAAAAGTAACCAAGTCTCTTACTGAACCTACTGGAAGGGAAAAATACCAAGACCCAGAAGATCCTTGGAAAGTATAAGGAAACAATCTGATCACAACATCGTCATGTGCAACTCCATTAAGATTCATGGCTAACATAAAGTTATTTAGATGTTCTTCAACTAGAAGACCATCATTAGGATTGTACTTAGGTAACAATTTTTCTTGATTTGTTGGGAGAGCATTTGGATTAGCAACTAGAACATCACTAGGATTTGTCCAAGGTTGAACGGGTTGATTTGCCATAGCTTGAGTTGGAGACTAAAAAGATGGGAAGGTCGGTCCACAAGTAGTTATAGATGGTGAAGAACTTACTACTGGGCTAGTACTACTAGTAGCAGTACTAGTTGGAGAAGTGGATAGTTGGAAAGCATCAGATTGAGTAGAAATGGATGCAGAAGTGAATAGATGGGAGGGTGATGTGATCTCGTTAGTATCTGATTCAGATCTTGATGTAATAACTTTCTTGCATCGTGGAGGGATGGGAAACTCAATAGGAGTTACTCCAATCTTTTCACTTTGGAGTCTAGTTAATACACCAGTTTCTCATAATAAGGAAGTAACACTTTCTTCAGAAGCTTCGGGCCTCTCTGGTTTCTCGGTAGAAATAGATATCTATTCCAATTTCTATCTCAAAGAATGTACTTCGGTAGACTTTGGAGTGTAATCTGGAGAAGGTGGTTGTCTTACTACTTCAAATACGAGGGAGATGTTTCTACAACTTCATATTTCTGATTCAGAGATTTTGAACGAGATCTAGAAGGTGTAGATGTGGCGGAAGGGTTTTGATGCTTATGATGCTTTTCGATTGATCTTTAGATTTATCTGTCATTCATAGTCGGATTCCCTCCTTCTAGCGCCAAAATGTTGAGGCCTCGGATTTATTCTACTCCAACATGGGGGATAACTACCCGGTCCAGACCTTAAGACAGCACCTTTTCCCTTTAAAGTGGTGGCTTCGACTGGGGATAATGGGACCAGTTTCCCAGTATGGGTTTTAAAATGAGAGTGGATGGTTTACGAGTGATTGCAATAGAATAATGATAACTTGAATGACCTATTCTATCATGTAAATCTCTAGCTAACTTAATCTAATATAAACCTGGGTATTTCTGTATAAAATGTGATCTACAAAGATATCTGCTTCACATGTGATAATAAAGATCAATCACGCATAAAACAGAGATGATAACATGTAAAGGTAATTTCTTTGACTAAATAATTA
Source organism: Pinus tabuliformis (assembly GCA_031772625.1). Lineage (NCBI taxonomy): Eukaryota > Viridiplantae > Streptophyta > Pinopsida > Pinales > Pinaceae > Pinus > Pinus tabuliformis. Next base: position 257,984,541 of record CM062807.1, on the reverse strand, counting down.
GTCAAATAAATGTATAAACTATATCGCATATGTGATGATATATATATATATATATATATATATATATATATATATATATATATATATATAGATATATGAAAATAAATAATCTCAGCTAGGCATCATACAATAGTGCAATTAATGCTTTAACAGAAAAGCATATCTCATATACAATTCATGAAAATAAAGTGTTGTCACTAATTAATCAGAAATGGGGCTAATCATATAAGATAGAAGTACCATATATGTGAAGATATGCTCATTTGACTAATGACATAGATCAACTCCTTTCTTCAAATCAAATTATCCTCCAAGTATACAAAAGTGCATCAAAAAAGGAAAGTAGTCTGATATTTAAAAGAAACGATCATATTCTATAATTTCACCATGAAAGCATTCACAAACTTACAATAGTGCATTCTTTGCAAATGTTTTTGATAAAATTTTGGACCCTTCTCTAAATGTATGAGAAGGGTATAAATTCTATTCTAACTAATGTTTCAAAAATAGATTATACAAAAATTTAAGGAGGTTTCAAAAAAACTTCCTCCTAACTAGTTAAATAAATCTAAAAATAAATAGTGGCTTGATGAGGAGAGGCTATGATGATGATTTGTTGACTCCCAGCTTGTCCTTCAAATTGCATATATCGGCCATCGGTTTGACTTGAGGAGGTGCCCCAAACTGTGTTCTGACCTGTCCTATGAAAATTACATCTATGAGAGGTGGCAGCATCTGCTGAGTTGAATGGAGAGAGAAGTTAAGGGTCATTATTTAACTGTGTGGCTTGATGAGGTATTGCCAATACGACTCCTAATCATTCTTTTCTAATTTTGTGATTGCTTCCCTTTGAGTTTCCTCTCTTTCCTTCCATCTGTTATGCAAGTCATTAAGATCGGACAGTTCTTTCGAGTTGCCTTCTTTCACCAAGTTGGTGGAAAACAAAGTATGGTTTACCGCCTTTACTATATTCTTTGACACCCTGGCCACTCTTTACACTACTAGTTTGGCTTGTTTGATCCTTGCGTCCCAATCTATGAAAAGAATTTCTTTGTGTGTCTCCTCAATCTCAGGCAGATTGGCTTTCCTCCCTTGTCATTCGATGAACTCTGAGATTCTTGTGTTCAGATCAGTAAACTCGGTTCTCTGGTCAATCGCTTTATTCGTTAGCTGGTCGCTAGTGATCAGATAAGGAGCAATATGTGAAATCTTTAGGAAAAATTGTTCTTGATGTTTCAATAAGAGAGAATTAAGCTCTAGCACCTCTTTGATGAATTCCTCGATAGTAGGAAAATCCTTATATTTTTCCATGGCTTGCTGCAAGTATTGGAGTTTCATGTTTTTGGCCGATATGTCTGTTTCGTGGCTTATTTTTAGCACCTCCATGCTCTATTGCAATTGGACCAGCTACTCAGTGTGGTGAAGTAAACTTATAAGTGCGGACACAAACAAATTCCTCTAGCCCGATGATGGGTCTAGCCACAACAGATACATTCTATGGAAGATTTCCTTAGGTTAGAACCAATTAAGAGGGTGTACCTCTTAGTATGCTTATCTCGTTTGATGATGTCCTTGCTTGCTTGCTCCAACTATCTCTCGCTTCCTTCTTCAAGCCCCTGAAATAAGTAAACAACAGCAAACAACAACCATGGTAATAGACAAATTGTAATTCAACCTACTAACAAGTCAAGAAACATTAATCCATGAATATGTAAGATGAAAAAACATGTAAGAAATCAATTGACAGTTGCATATATATTGATATCAAAGAGAGATTACAACCATTGTCTTGACGTTGTGGTTCTCCTCTGACAAGACCAGGTTCCCACACACTTCTGCTAGCATTCCATGATGGCCTCAATCAACAATAGTTTTAAGACTCTTCCCTTTAGGCTTCACTCCAAACCAAATCACAATTCTCCCTCACACAACTAGATAACTACAATTATGAATAGATTGATGTTTAATCCAAACCAAAATAGCACTAGCACACCAACATTAACACTAGCTTGTGCTTGGGAAGAAGGGAGGTTTATATAGGATGAATGGATGGGAGATGGATCCTCTTCTCATGGGAGAAGGTCTTATCCCTTGATGTAGTTCCATCATTATAGGGAAAGGAGCCCAAACTGACATCCTCCAGGATCAAGGAACGAGGAGTACAGGGAAAGTGAAAAAAATTTGTGTAACAAATGTCCCCTAAAGCATGAAGGCTAAACTAGAGTGAGGGATGAAATGCTTTATGAATCAGTGTGAGGAACCGTAGTCTATCGTCGAAAAACCTGCAAGAAATTACAGATACATATACATAACTGAGAACTCTATCAAATGATACATGAATCATGGCGTGGACGCCGCCATCTAGAGAATGATCATGTAAATGGATCCAGGTATGGACGCAGCCATCTATCAAAGAGGATCATAATGAAACCAAGGTATGGTCATAGCCATCCAATAATGAGAAGGATCACATATGACAACTCATGGTATGGTCGCAGTCATCCATCTAAAAGAGATATGCATATCAACGTAATCATGTCACATCACTTCACAACCTAGACTTTTGTGATCCGAGCCAAGGGTCTTGCGCTCCAACACGACCCAATCAAAGTACAAATTCTAACATGCGAATAGATGTGTTGACGTCGAACATGCTAGAAAGTCGCTTGATTACCAGTCAATGATGTAAATTGTTAACAAGCGCAAGAGAAACCACCAATAATGACAATGGTCCTCAAGGTACTATCAGCACAATCCACAGAATGTGAATAGAGGAACTGAAGTCAAACACCCGTGAAATCACTCGATCGAAAGCCAATGATGTGAACTTGTCGTCGAGTGCGAAGAACTTGCCATTAGGGCATGCAAGCTCTAAGGTACTGGAAGGGAGTCTCTCGGTCAACTTCCCAGATAATGAGTTGAAGTCGATAGGAAACGACCATGTCGAAGGAGGGCCATAATGTATCCCACATCATCAACACAAGACGAAAGGATGCAAAATTATTTTGGATGATACAGAGAATCATAGGCAAATGTAACTGCAGAAGGACAACTCTTGAATATATCGGCGACACATCTTGGAAGTTTGGTAGCTTTTGGATCCATAGGATTGGTGGTCATGATGACGTGGCAGAGATCAAATGGACGGCAACAATGAACGGCCTAACCCAGGAAGGTCAACGATACAAAGGAGGATATTCCAACCCGACTCGAAGTAGAAAGTGTCATGTTCAGGAGTGAGTTGTGGACACAACTGATAGATTTACAAATTTTCCCCCACCATTTCTGCCAGGTACCCCAATTATTTTTTAATCGCAAGCTTAAAGGGGATAGCATATGCTTGCACTGTAAGTTCATCCTTCGAACGAATCTGACCTAGTAAGTTTAACGAGCCCTAGGAAGGAGAAGCTTATGTTCATCATAGTGACGAATCTGATGTCGTTTAATAGTTTAACGAGTCCAACAAAGGTGTAACTCAGTATCTTTTTCATGTTTATATAGTTTGAAAAAGACATGTAAAAGAAAACTCCACATGGTCCCTTTTCATATGTTTGTGTCTCTCGAGCCCGAAAAGGTAGAAAACGATACTTGAGAGAACCACTTGACCATTTCATTCAAGGAGTACCTTTTTCGTGAATAGTGCCTCCCAGCCCAAAAAAGGGGTGAACTCATATTGGGATCACGATGTTTCACATCCGTTAACGAGTTCGAAACAACAAAGGCTTGGCCATCTTTTCGCTTTTAAAGGGTTGGAAAAGAGCTTGAAAGTGGACCCCCCATTTTATTTCCTTTTTACGAGTCAAAATGGAAAAACAATCGGCAATATTTTCATATGAGCTTAACGAGTCGAGAAAAGAGCTTAAATGTGACTCGTCATCATCGTCGAACATCCATCACCTGTCGCTGCACAAAAAGGTAAAGTGTATTATCTAGTTCTTGAGGCAAAATAGGTTAAAATATTTACAAAAACCTGATATTTTCATGAAAAAAATGAATAAAAAGGAGAAAAGTAAATATATTTTTACCATTTACCATTTTACCTTGTTGTGAAAACTTTTTACTCACTTTTGCCCTAATTGTTCTGGAGAAAATTGTGGGAGATCCGGGAGGTCAATCATCGAGTTACCAGTTACAAGTAAAAACCAAAGCCCTGAGCTACATTTCCATGTCCTTTATTTCTGTTTTTAACCACTTTTTTTAGTTTTTTGGGGGGCTTTTGAAAAAAAGTCACCCTCAGTCGATGCGACTTCCAAGCATAGAATCATGTCGGTCAAGGGTGATTAACAAATCCAGCCACGTCGTTCGGCACCGTGAATAGGGAAAAACCATATTTCCTAAAAAAAAACAGTTTAAACTCAAATTTTATGGGCCAAGCATGATTGTTGACTCAAATTAATGGCTTTTGCAGGAAAGAATCGCTAAAAATGGTGGACTAGAAAGAACATGAACATGAGGATGTTGATACCCAAGTAATGAATGACCAAAATTGCCTCGAAACTTTGAGGGCTTGCGGGTTCCTCAAATTATTTCTCACGCCAGGGATATGGGCCCAACCCGAGTTGCGTTAGCACATGATTAGACTTTGGGACATTAATCGGGAGATATTTGTCATTGGTGACCAGGAGCTGGAGTTGGAAACTTCATATATATACTTCATCACTGGATTGTCTCGCCGAGGGGAACCAGTGAACTTGTATGGGTCACGACCGATTGGGGAAAGCATATCTTCATTGCTTGTTGAACACTGCCCTGAGGCCCTAAAATCCAAAAGATAGAAGATAGATATTTCCAGTGTTCAGGATCTGACACTGAGAGTGCTTCTGTTGACCATCAACAGAGTGGCGGGGTCCCAGGTAGAACATGAGACTAACAAGTCGAAGTTCCTTTATGCTATCTGTTATCGGGAAAACTAGTGTCTATACAGAGCTGCTAGTCCCACTAAGGCTGGTAGCTACCTTAGAAAAAAACACACTAAAAACTACTTTCGTTTTCCTTTATGAGAAAAATATAAGAGAAGAATAAGGAGACCAACCTCTGTCTTGCGCTTGGTTCCTTGCTCGATTCCTCTCTCTTCTGGTAGGTCTTTGCCACTCGCTTCCTTGTCTACCCAGCTTCAAGGAGTACCTGTAGAATCAAAGCAACATAACACTATCCAAGAACATAGATCTATTATCATAAACAATATAGTATCAGATGTACATTGACCACACAAATGCATAAATCATCAATCATACAAGAATGTGGAGGAAAACTTGAATAGCTTTATTGATAATCAAGAAAGAGCAAAGAGGATTACAACCAATTGTTCTGACCCAACATCATCCTCTCAGCAAGAAAGCCCTTCTTCACCTCATGAAAAGCTTAGATCACCCAAAATTATAATATTGCACCAAGAAACCAACAGCACTTCTTTACAAGATACAAAATTCCAGCCTCTGGATCTCTGGGATGAGCGATCCATATATAGATATCTGCAAGGGAGGTGAGTCAGCTTTTGAGATTTGATTAGTGTCTTCTCTCTGATAGTTCTTGATTCCACTTGGAGATTGATGATCCCTTATTCATCTGTGGTCGAATTCAGAGAGGCAAGTGTCACAGGAGAGGTTTTTGGAAGATTCCATGCTCCTCCACCTTGCATATTGACCCTGCCATTTGTCCCTTCTCGCCCATCGCACCCCATAGAAGGGTTTTTTGACATGCATCGCACCTACTGTGTGTATTCAGGTGGGATGCAATGCACTTTGCCTATGGAGTAGGTGAAATGGTCCAGTTTTGACCAGTTCTGAGTAGTCTTTCATGGAGAACTTCTGGGAGATGTTGTAATCAGTTGACCTTGTTCTTTAAGGGGTTGGAACAACACCTTTAGGGAATTAGGAGCCCTTGGTTTATGGACATTTATGCTTGGGCTTGCAGTGCCCAAAAATGTCTATAACAGTTTCCCCTTAAAGCATGAGGTCGTTAATCTTTTTATGTCGGGTGAAATGCTTTATCATGAGGATCTGAAGTTTTTTCAAGCTAGAAGGCGACCTATAATAAGATACAATACAATAAATTATCTTCATATTATTTTCATGATCTAGCTGAGGCGGGCATTCCCATGCTCAGCTTTATAAATTCATTTTCATGTACATAGGACAGACAATTGTCTGAGTGTAGACTGATGATTCTGGTAGAGCCATTATCCCTTAGATTGGATGATTATCTGTGCAGCAATGATGTACATTTCATGTCTTTATTTTCTTGAATATATATCGCAGCCCCGATGGATGAAACTAGATCTGGGGTCTTCAATCTCGTTCAATCTTCACTCAAAGTACAAGTCGATCCATGTGAGAGATGTTCTCGAGTCGAACATGGAAAGACATCGCCTGATTACCAGCCAATGATGTAAGCTGTTAACAGGCGCGAGAGGAATCACCGATAATGATAATGACCCTCAAGGTACTGCAGTACAATTCACGTGGTGTGAATAAGGGACTTGGCATCGAACACCACACAAAATCTTTCAGTCGAAGGTCATTGATGTAAACCTATCGCCGGAAGTGAGAAACTTGCCATTGAGGCATGCAAGCTTCAAAGTACTGAAAGGGTTGTTCCTAGATCGACTTCTTGGATAATGAGCTGATGTCGACAAGAAGCGATCTGTCATAGGAGGGCCTTAGTGAATCCCACATCAATGACATGGAACTGAGCAAATGACTTTAATGGAGGTGAAAACAATCTGGTGATATACGGTTCAGGGTGGCGGTCATGAAAGAATGGAGCGAAAATGTATTATAGTGGGTGAGACACAGGTGAATTCTCTGAGTGACTTCTCTTGAACATATCGGCGACACTGACATGGTGGATTGGTAGCATTAACCCCAAATGTGGATGGTGTGATGGAACCATGGTGATGTGACCAGTGAATGAAACAACCCAACCCAACTCGGATGCAGAGTGAAAGTGTCATGTTCAAGAGCGACTTGCTACCAACAAAGTTTCTTCAAGTTTTCTTCCCAATTTTTCCCCAGTCATTGCTGACCAGTACCTCTTTATTTTTGTCAAGCTTGAGGAGGATAACATATGCTTTTTCTATAATTTTCCCTTCGGGCAAACCCATCGCTATGTTTTAACGAGCCTAGCGATAGTGAAACTTGTTCTTGTCTGTTATGGACAAGTTTGTCGCTATTAGGTTTTAACGAGTTTAACGACAAAGATAACTCAGTCCTTTTCAATTTTAGAGAGTCTGAAAAGGGACGTAAAGGAAACTCCAAAAATCCTTTTTCGTCATCTAATCCCTTAAGTCCGAAAAAGTATAAAATAATACAAAAGGGATGAATTTTCGGTAATTTTAACGAGCCGAACAAAACAAGCGCTCGATCTTTTTGTGTAATAATCCCTCAGGTCCAAAAAGATTAAAATCTAAAGGAGGGATAGCACTTCCGGTCACTTTAACGAGCTGGAGAGGCCAATGGCTCGGCAATCTTTTCATATTTTATGAGTCAGTCGAAAAGAGCTTTAAAGGAGACTCGTTTTTTGAGGAACAAGTGATAGATTCGAGTAGCAGCTGATTCCAGGTAAGGTTTGGAATTTTCCAATCACGGCAGTGTCACAAGGATGGCTAACAACATCACTCTTCGCAGCTGTTCCTCAAAAGGGGTAAACAATCAAGTGGAGGTGAATGATCGGCCAATACAGAGTGGAGGTGATGGTGAGAACACGACCAAGGCTTCAAAGACTGAAGTAATACATTCACGATGGTTATTTACAGAAAATTGGTTCATTTTTTAATGATCTTAAATGCTGGGGGAAACACTTGCTCATTGCTTATGTTTATTTTTTAACGAGCTTGAATTCCGCGTTAAAACTGCTTGATTAATCCAGTCGCATAATAAGGATGTCTCATATATAAAAAGGGCATTATTTCAAAGCTTTTCCCCACATCCTTTCTTTATGCAAGTTAGGAAACGGCCAATCCTATGAGTTTAAAGGGTTAGAGGACCTATAAATTTAAAAAATAAATGGTCGCTCTTTGCTTGCACGCCAAAAGGTTTGCATGCCCCCAGGTATAGCGAAGTAGAGTTTCCAGGTTACCCCTCAATTTGCAGACAAAACATTTGTTTTATCGGGAAAGGCCTACCTCAACAGAGGTATCTTATTCCGGTCTAATCCCATTTTCCAAAATGGACGGATGTGTCAGGCCAGTCATATACTCTCTGCGGAAACCCACCCTATACCCAAGGTTTTCCTGTCGAAACAGATCAGGGTGCATGCCCCCTGGGTTTCAGTCATGCCCTCCGAATCACTCGCGCTCATCAAGAGGACGGACTGGGGATTGATGAGACATTCCTTGCATGAAAAGACCATTCAGGGTTGGTATATGACTATTTGCTATGTGTGAACTGGGGAATGAAAGCTGGTCTACGAGCTTGACCACTCTTCCTCGTGCGGAAACACATTACTCTAAAGAGTGAGGAGACAATGGCTCCCATGCAATAAATATAGTCTCATCCAAGGAGTAGATTATAATCCAGGGGTCCTTGGACTACCATTACGTTCATGTGAATAGTTTTCCTTCTCAATGTTATCGGCACATCGGGAAGTATCCCTAATGGTCGACTGGTTCCTTTGTCAAAGCCTGTTAGATTTCTCATCTCAGGCAAAAGCGATGGCGAACCAAGCGCTTTCCAAGCAGTTGAGGAAAGGATACTCACAGAAGCCCCTTCATCTATGATGGTACCGGCCATGACCATTCTATATATTTGAGCAATGATTCGGAACGGTACACTAGCTGGTAAACGGGGTCTGCCTAGTAGATTCCAGTCAAAGGAAACAACCAGGTTGCTTGGAGGTGGGACCGAATAGACAGCCGAATACAACTCTAACGAACTTCCTTCCTGCGGTAAAGGAATGGGTAGACTGCCCCCATGTTCATCGGAGTCTGTGCTTACGAAGAGAATTTGAACGGTGTCGTTCTTGTTCTCTTCGGTGACTGTATCATCTGAAGATGGACCTTCTGAAGGCAAGACCGGGTCAGCTTCCGCCTCGACCTTTTGACTTTCGTCTGGTATGGATTCAAATGGTTTATCTTCAATGATAGACGCTTCAGCCGACCACAAGTGCGTGTCAGCCGGATTTTCAACTAGTGACAGACTCGGCAAGAGTTTCTTGTATCTAGAAGGAAGCCGTAACGATGAAACCGGACAGTCGTCCAAAACTATTTTAGCTTCATCTAAGAAGGGACAACGGTGGACGGCGTGATTGCCTTCACACAATTTACAAGGAAATTTATATTTTCCTTTTTTTCCAGGGGCTTCACTTTCACTAGCTGACGGTGTATGCTCAACATGATCGTTAGAGGTTGATGACACCGTATTGTGAAAACGAGGAGACCAATCCCTTAAGATCCGAGGGATGCAAGGAAAATCTCAATGATAGTGGTCTCCTTTGCAAATGACACATGGCGATTTAGGCTTGGTCGGTGCAGTGTGTGGATTTTTGCTAGACGATGCTTGGTTGCCCCTTTTCACCTTTGGCTCCTTCTTCTTCTTCTCTTTCTTCTTCTTCTCCTTCTTCTTCTTAGTTACTTGATTTTTGGCTTTACCAGCTTCATCAAGCGAAGAGGAAGGAGGAGAAGAAGAATTGGACGAAGTAGAGGGTTGGGGGGTAACTCTAATATCGTTTAGTTGCTGACTTGATTGTTCAGGAATCACGGTGTTTTGAACAACAGAAGTTGAGAAGAGCCATACGGGCAAGCTAATTGTCAATCCTGGAAGAGACAATGTGGCCATATGGGGTGCACCAACATCTCCCCAAGAGGAGAAGGGACTACTATTTCCTCCAAGGGGAACTCCTTGGTTGGTGGACTCCATTTTTCTCAACTTAAGATCAACGTAGGAAAGGTGATGATTATTCTGTTTAAAATAAATTTTAGACGCTTTGACACAACTTGTTTTTTCAATTTTTAAGAGTCGAGAAAAAACAAAAGATGACTCTAGTCGCCTTCGATTTTTAATGAGCTTGAAGTGACAAGTGCTCAGATGGACCTTTTCCGTTAAGGATTCTAAAAAGGAACGAAAGGGACTGCTCTGGAAATCTAGACAGAGGGATTACCAAACCTATCACAAAACTGTAGAATACTTTTTACGGTATGGCAGTCAATCTTCCCGAATGTTGTGTTCAGTGCATTGCGATTGATAGGGCGGCAGACACGGCTTCCTATGGATAAAGGATAAAGCCTATTGTGGTCTCCCAAAATATACTCGACAGTACATGGGAGCATAAGTCTGTACTGGCACTTATCATATCAAAGTGGAGGAATCACCCAACCAACAGTGAAAACAACGGCTACCAGGCTTTACGACGCCGGAATACGTCTCTAGCCTAGACTTCTAGATGTTGTGCGTTAAGTTCCAAAGCGTTTTTAGATTCATTAAATTTATTTTATAGTTGATCTTGCTTAAGAAATTTTCCTTTCAGGTTCACTGCGTGATGTAGATGTACAATTCCTAAAATGCAATCTAAGACGATAAACAGTCGTTTAATCTTCTTTTTGCAATGAAAATCCTAGCTACTAAGGAAAGAGAAATGGTGTTCTTTCAACAAAAAGCAGAGAGCACACACTATATGCACTGTCCTAAATAAAACCAACAAACAGTCTAAATGCAAATGCACATGCATGTATTTGTTTTCAGCCTTCTTAATGTGTGAATGATAAAAAGAAAGCTAAGCGCAAATCTGAATTATTTTCCAAAGCGACAATTACTAACAAGTTTCTTTTCAAAACAAAATGAGGACAATGACGACACTTTGTTATTTGGAATTGAAAACTTGCTTTCGACACTTGAAAAACTACTAACTCAAATCAAATACAAGAGTAACAGTGTAATCGACTATCAAGAACAATCGGATTCTCTTCTATGACTGAAAACGACACTTGCGACACTTTCAAATCAAGAAACGACAGTATAATTACGCTACTTCTTTGTAAAGGAGAACTGAAAATGACTCAAAAATACATAAAAACATTTACAGTTCTTTGCACAATGGAGGTGGAATAACAGCAAGGAAAGGGGTTTCAACAGAGGTGTACTGACTACAGGCAGCAAAACTCCTGAATAGAGCTGAAAATAGTGAACACAAAAACCAAAATTTAGGAACAAGGCCTTGTTTGATCATCGCACCTGTAGCACAGTGAAACTAAAATGCAATGCACCTACTACACTCGAGAAGTGCGATGCATTTGAAGTTCACAGAACAGACAGTGCGCTGGACCAGGGACGAGACTTTGATTGGATTCCAGGTCACAGTTTGCAGTTCAGTTCAGGTATTTAGGCCGAGCAAGTGGTAATCAGTAAATTAATCATAGGGGTAGATCTAAGGTTACTAGAGCCACCACGAGGGCAATTAGAGAGCTTGTAAATCAATCGTTTAATTCATAAACAAAACCCGGAGATAGACTGAAGCAGCGTTGATCTACTTTGCACTTGCATAGAAAATGGAGTTCGAAGGCTAGCTGGCTTGACTTCAGGCTCCGTCTGTAAGTTTATAAAGTAAACAAATGTAGATGAACAAACAATCTACTCGCTCCCCAGTGGAGTCGCCATTTTGTTATCGGGAAAACTAGTGTCTATACAGAGCTGCTAGTCCCACTAAGGTTGGTATCTACCTTAGAAACAAACACACTAAAAACTACTTTCGTTTTCCTTTATGAGAAAAAGGTAAGAGAAGAATAAGGAGACCAACCTCTGTCTTGCGCTTGGTTCCTTGCTCGATTCCTCTCTCTTCTGGTAGGTCTTTGCCACTCGCTTCCTTGTCTACCCAGCTTCAAGGAGTACCTGTAGAATCAAAGCATCATAACACTATCCAAGAACATAGATCTATTATCATAAACAATATAGGATCAGATGTACATTGACCACACAAATGCATAAATCATCAATCATACAAGAATGTGGAGGAAAACTTGAATAGCTTTATTTATAATCAAGAAAGAGCAAAGAGGATTACAACCAATTGTTCTGACCCAGCATCATCCTCTCAGCAAGAAATCCCTTCTTCACCTCATGAAAAGCTTAGATCACCCAACACTATGATATTGCACCAAGAAACCAACAATACTTCTTTACAAGATACAAAATTCCAGCCTCTGGATCTCTGGGATGAGGGATCCATATATAGATGTCTACAAGGGAGGTGAGTCAACTTTTGAGATTTTATTAGTGTCTTCTCTCTGATAGTTCTTGATTCCACTTGGAGATTGATTATCTCTTACTCATCCCTGGTCGAATTCAGAGAGGCAAGTGTCACAGGAGAGGTTTCTGGAAGATTCCATGCTCCTCCACCTTGCGGATTGACCCTGCCATTTGTCCCTTCTCGCCCATCGCACCCCATAGAAGGGTTTTTTGACATGCATCGCACCTACTGTGTGTATTTAGGTGGGATGCAACGCACTTTCCCTATGGAGTAGGTGAAATGGTCCAGTTTTGACCAATTCTGAGTAGTTTTTCATGGAGAACTTCTGGGAGATGTTGTAATCAGTTGACCTTGTTCTTTAAGGGGTTGGAACAACACCTTTAGGGACTTAGGAGCCCTTGGTTTATGGACATTTATGCTTGGGGTTGCAGTGCCCAAAAATGTCTATAACACTATCGACTGTACAACTCCTACGATCTTCAACTGAGCCAAGGCCATGAAGATCAACATCAAGCGCCAGCTGTCCAAAGCCAAGGCAGGGAACCTGAACCAATTTTGCTTCAGATCGGTGCTTGTGACCTTCTTCTTGGAATGGGTACCATTGTTCCAGTATCAGTTGACTGAGGTAGATCCTCCTATGCCACATGATCCATGGATGGCTTGCTGGAGTCGTTTTATGCCCAGGATCACTGGGGGTCAGCACATGACATACTGACCTGCATTCTTTTCATGGCTACGACGAGAAAAAATTCTCATGGAGGATTGACCATACAGTGGCACCGACTTCTGGTGAGATCCAAATATGCCCATACCAGATGGAGAGGATTTCGACGAGGAAGGTAAAAATCAACTTTTTAATTTTGAGATTTTTTAATTATTTTTTGGTATATATGTGGTTATAACATTTCTCTTGTTAATGCAGACGTTGGACCAGAGCAGCCTTCTGGGATGTCCCCCATAGCCAGGCGCGTCCCCCGTCCTATTGATGTTATTGCTCCTTATCAGAAACAGAGTGACAACGAGGAAGAGATCGCGAGGAACCTTGAGGGGTTGACTCGTGGCATCCCGGAGTATGCTTGGGTAGGAGGCATTCCTCGTCAGTACCAGAGACACATGGTGGGAGTCTTGGATCGGATCCACTGATTGTTGACTCGTATTGCACGAGCCATATCATGCTACCATGATCACCATGTTGATTAGTTTCTAGGTCCAGCACTTACATTTTTTGAGGCCTGTGTGCCACGGATATATGAGGCCTGCGAGCCGCCAATGTTATTTTGGACACACATATTATCTTTTGGGGTTCTGACGTATCAAACATTATCACCAGATATATATATATATATATATATATATATATGTTGTATTTTCTTGTCTATTATGGTACAAATTGTTTGTTTTATCTTTTCACATGTTTCGTAAATGCCTATCCAACACATGATTAGCTAATGCATCTGTCAATGTATTCATGTGTCTAGGAATATGATGATATGTAATGTAATCAAAATGTCTTTCCAATAGATGGATACGGAGATACATTCTCAATATTTGAGGGTTTCTAACAGAATATTTCCCGTTGAGTTGAAGGACGACAAGTTCTGAATCCAGGTTGACAACCAACTCTCTAATTTCAAGAGAAATGGCTTCTAACAATAGTTCGATGACCGCATTGTACTCAGCAATGTTGTTAGTTGTGTGACCTAGACAGATACCTTGAAGGTCAATCAACTCACCGTTAGGACTATAAATAGCCCATGTCGCGGATGATAGGTTCTGGGTACTACGGAAAGCACCATCAGCGAAACCAATGTGGGGAGTCGCAGAGATCTGCAAAGCAAGAAAAGCATAGTAAACAGGAAAACTGTTTGAAAACTACCACACAAAACCACACTGCAAAAAAATGAATGACACACTAATGTACATAAGTAACCATGCAAGATGATTTAAGCATAGTACTTCTTGAGGTAAAGCTCATTTCAGGGCTTATCGAGAGGATTTCCTTCATAATCAATAATCTCATAGGCTCCTTTCTACAAAACGTGTTTCACAATGTAGGGCCCATGCCACATGTGTTCAAACTTGCCTGCACCGAGCTTATCATTAGCTTGGTCGTATAGTAAGACCAAATCACCCTCAAAGAAATGCGCGAGGGGAGACCGACTAGTCGAAATGGGATTTGACCTGTTTCTTTTGTGCTTCGATGACCAATACGATGAGTCTCGTCCAGTCATTCTAAATATAAGAGGTTTTCCTCTTGAGGTGACATTTTGGGGAGGAGTTCAACAGCTAAGTTGAGTGAAGGAATCTTGCATTCGATTGGCAATGTTGCTTCCAGACCATAGACCAGTTGGAATGGTGTGAAACCAGTTGCGTCTTTGGTTGAGGTTTGGTAGGCCCACAGAGCTGAAAAGAGCATGAGATGCCAATTTGACTTGTGCATCCCAATAGTATGTTAAAGCATTGTGACCAAGACTTTGTTCACGGCTTCAACTTGGCCGTTGGCCTGAGGGTAATATGGGGTCGAGCCATCGTGGCGCAAGCCCAATGCAGATGTCAGCTCAGCCATCATGTAATCTCTGAAATGGGAGCCATGGTCTGTGACAATGGCTTGAGGTACGTCGAACCTGGAAATAACATGGTTGAAAAGGAATTGAGTTGTTGTCTTACCATCTGCAAAGTATGTAGGCATCACTTTGGCCCATTTGGTGAAATAATCCACAGCGACGATAATATAGCCATGCCCCCTGGCTGAACGAGGGTTACATGTCATATAATCAATGCCCCATTTGGCAAAAGGATCAACGGTAATGATGGGGTGTAGGTGATCGGGTGGGGCACGCATCTTGCGTTGGTAAATTTGGCATTCGTGGCACTTGCGAACAGCAAGAATGCAGTCCTTGAAGATAGGCGGCCAGAAATAACCAGCACGAAGGATTTTTTGAGCGGTAGCGTAACCAGACATATGACCACCACATGCCCTAGAGTGGCAATCTTTGAGAACTCTTTCCTCTTCCTCGATTGTAAGGCATCGACGAAGAATTGAATCGACACTGACACGGTCATGGAAAATTTTAGGGGCGAATGTTTGCCCTTTGGCGAAATTAAGGGGTTTTAAATTTTTAGTGGGCGAATATTTTGTATCATAGTACATTATTACAAATCGCCTCAAATAGCCCACCTTATTTTAAGGGAGAGGGTAAAAAGAGTAAATTTAACCCTTGAAATTAGGAGTTACAACCTTCCATTCACCCTAATTTTCAAGAATAGGTTTTATTTAAGTGAATCCTATGGCCCAAATACCATATTTATAAAAGAGGTATGGTAAATTAATAAAAATATAAATAAATGAGAGGTATGGTAAATAAATAAAACATTTTTTATATTTACTCCATAAGTCACCTTATATACATGCAAGGGTGTAAACACATAAAAATATAAATAAAGTGGAGGTATGGTAAATAAATAAAACATCTTTTTATACTAACTCAAAAGTATGGTAAATAAATAAAACATCTTTTTATACTAACTCAAAAGTATGGTAAATAAATAAAAATATAAATAAACTAGACGTATGGTAAATAAATAAAACCTCTTTTTATATTTAGTCCATAACCCTCTTTCTATTTATGAAGGCTGAAAAAAGAGGTTTTATTTAAGTGAATCTTATGGACCAAATACCATATTTGTAAAAGAAGTATGGTAAATTAATAAAAATATAAATAAACGAGAGGTATGGTAAACAAATAAAACATTTTTTTATATTTACTCCATAAGTCATCTTATATTTGCAAACACTCAAAAAATGCGTTATATTTAGGTGAAACCTATGGGCAAAATACTATGGGCCAAATACCATGGGCTAGATTATTATTAATACCATGAAAAAAACATTATTAACCCTAATATTAGTATTAATAAAAATAAAAATGGCACATGGTATTGACCCATGGTATTCACGTGGAATGTAGTCTATTTGAATGAGGGAATTAAACCAGCATAGATCCATATTTACTCTGGATCTACTAAGCCCCGAGAGATATCAAATATCGTGATATGCAAACTAGCATAGATTGAAAAATATATGATCTCTCTCGGGGCTTGGTGGATCAAGAGTAAAAATGGATGTTGTAATTTAATGTATGTTAAACATTTTAACTTGGTTAAAATAAAAATCAATTCTTAATTTTATTAATTTTTATAAATTACTAATAATAATTTTTAAGTTCCAGGTTTATGATAACCCATGGTATTGACCCATGGTAATACCATGGTATTCATGTGAGCATAGACTATTTAAAGAGGAAATTCTATCATCTTATATCCATCTTAATTCTGGGTCTACCAAGTGCTCAGAAGGATAAATAGATTTCATCCCCCTGAGAGTGGTAGATGTGGAGTTAAGATGGATATAGGTTGGTTTTAATGATAATGAAGATATTAAATAGACTTAGGAAATTATATTGTAAAAACATCTTAAGGTGAATGGTTAAAGTTACATTTAGTAACTTCACAAAATTTAGTAAAAAATACCAATATCTCCATTAATATTGCTTTTTAACTTTTTCTGATTTAACAAAAAAAAAATTCAAAACAATGAAAACTTATCATTCTTTCGGCATCACCCTCGCAGAAGATTTCTCACCATTTTTCAAACATTCTCAATATGATATCTTCATGAAAAATTTTAGGTATTGATGTTGGATTAGTTGTTTGAAAAATAAGTTGGTTTGTACAACCTTTCATCTTATGTGTTATTCTTAGTTTGTCCTAATGATCTGTAGGGGTTGGAGCCACTACACCATATTTTCCTAAAAGGTGGAGATTGTTCACCAAAAAGGAAATTAATCTACATGTTACAACGCTGTTAAAAAATGTGAGACCTATGAGGTTAGTGATTTATGCTAATAAGCAATTTAGATTGGGAGAGACGTAATTAAATTTATTATTTAATTAAAGATTTCCAATTAAAATAATAATAAATCTACATTTATATATTCATATATTGATTGGAAGGATTCTCACAATGGTCACTTCTTTCAATTAGATCCCCTTCAAGCCCTTGGGATACATAATACTTTCTTATATAATATAGTTGGGGCTTGCTACTTGTTGGCGTATTGGGGTAAACAAACTTGATGTGTTTTTTTTTATCTCACAATTGGAGTCTATGGAATAAGAAAGAAATTTGATAACTTGAAAAAAGTGGTAGCTTGACAAAAGTTGTAGAGAAAAGATTAATCTCTCCTACCTTGACAGAACTCGTTGTCAATATCAACACCTACAAGAACTTTGTTGTGGAATATTATCAAAACTAATAGAAGGATATGAAAGAGTCTATTGTAAGAACCTTGACAAACACGGCCACTGAAACTTGAAACATTGTTTGTAGGAAGAGAAAATTATGTTTCTTTTTCCAAACATGTACGTTAGTATATTACAGTTTAATGAATATGTTTTCTTATTATCATATATGGCTTCATACTTTAACAAAACATTCGCCAAGACTTCACATTGTTTTATTATTCAGTAAAAGATTTGCCAAAAAAATTATATAATATTATATATATAATAATATAATATTGTATATATAATTTTTTTGGCGAATCCATCACTGTACAAGATAATATAATCTGGTGAGAGATTCGCCAAAAAAATTATATATACATATTATATTATTGATAAAATCGCCTCCCATTTTTCCTATGTATCATGGGGATTAGCCCATTTATTATACATATAAATTTAGGGTGGTTCTTAAAATTTTCCATGGACACGGTATAGTATCGTCAATAATACGGCAGGGTTGGGAGTGATGCCGAATCCTGCGGCGAACATCCTTAGTCAACGCGAACTGGAACATGGATGTCTAGAGATACATGATGATATCACCGTACCATGGATCATGGGTGCTAATCAAAAAGAGGGTCTCAGCTCAGAGTTGTTCATCTGCACCAGCAGGAAGAGACTTAGAGGGAAGGGCACAAATCAATTCAGGGCGAAAACAAGTAACTTCTTAGATTTGGTAGTGGTAAATACCAAATCAAATTCTTGCAGGATGACGATCCATTTAGAATATTTTCCCCCCAGCAACTGACAAGTCAGGATATAGGTCATGGGGTTGCATTCAGAAATCACTGTAGTCGTGCACAGAAGGATATAGTGTCGAAAGCGTTGAACATCCTGAACGGCAGCCAAAGCCAACTTCTCGACATGTGCATAACGTGTTTCAGTGTCGAGGAGATTCCAACTAAGGTAGTAGATTACATGTTCATTGCCTTCGTTGTCGTCTTGGACCAAGACCATAGAAATGGTGCTAGGGGCCACAGCTAGGTAAAGGAAGTAATCTCAATAATAATCCGATGGGTGCAACAAAGGAGCACTTACAAGGATGGCCTTGAGATCATCGAAAGATTTTTGGGCCACCTCGTCCCATACCAAGGGCATTCCTTATTTTAGCATCCCAGTAAATCCTATGGCTAACCCGGCATAGTTGGGTATAAAACGACGGAGAAAGTTGGTCTTTCCTTGCAGGCTCTGGAGTTGGTGTAGAGAAGATGGAGGGGGTAAATTTACAATGGCCTCAATTTTTAATGGATCAAGGCGAATACCGTCCTTAGAAACGATGAAGCTGAGGAGTCGTCCAGATTCTACGCAGAAAACACATTTGTGCGGGTTCAACCGAATGTTATAGTGTTTACAGCGCAGAAAAATCTATCAAAGATGGTGTCTAGTCAATTTAACGTCTTAAATTGCTCTACATAAATTATCAATCCGGGTATCGTAAACTGATGAAGTGTGGTGCACCATATGTGCTTAGTTAACCTTTCTCTTACTTCGTCGTTTTATAGTTTATTTTGTTTTTGGGGTTTTGTTCTTGTTGCTTTTCTAAAGTGTTTAATGCAACTTAAAACATGTTATTGGAGTTAGTATTTAAACAAAAGTGTAAATATACAACTAGTTCAATCGAAATAAAATGCAATAATCAAATAATGAGAGAATGACTATGAGACCCAGTATCCTTGCTGCTTCAGCAAAAGGACAAGACGATTCTATCACGTCATTAGTTCATTAAAAGGCTATGTGCATCACTAATCTACAATCAACTTGAAAGCAATTTATGTACAGCTAATATACATGAGAAAAATGTAAAACAACAATAATCAAAAAGCTTTGTTATGTACAGCTAATATACATGGTGAAATAAAATGCAAAATTAAATGACAACTATACAAGGCAGGGGCCCTCTACCACCTATGAAATCAAATGCTTAAAGGAAAATAAAGACATCAAATAAAGGACTAATGACATCGGCCCAGTATCTCTGTTGCTAATTTAAAATGAAAATGAAATCTATATTAAATTCAATTAAAAGTGAGAACAACTATCTCACACTATTTTAACTCTTCAACTTAATCTAAGCAATGTGAAATCTAAGTGACACTACATAAAGGAGACAAATCACACTACTTTAACCTTTTCTTAACCTTTTTGCCTTTCAGCTAGATTTATCATGTGAGAACAGTTATGAACAAGTCAGCAATGTGAGTCTTAAAGCAAACTAAACCAAGCTGTACTAAGTGATATTTTGGCTCCAATAAAGTTATTTGATTATGGAAAAAGAACCATCAATAGATGAACAACTTGATATCTAAGAGCAGAAAGTAAAGTGCAAGTTAAAGAAATGATACTAATGAAAATCAAACTGCAGAAAAATAGAGGTCAGCAACATAGACAAGATGATCACACATGCCACTAGTCATGAAATCAAAGCAAAATTGAACACACTTGCATGAATTAAAATTGCATGAATGAAAAATCTAATCTACCTTACATTCTACAAAGCAATATTTACAAAATGAAATCTACTCTACCTTACATTCTAATATGCTCCATGACATCTACTTCACATCTCCTTCCATGTTGAGAACATCAAAGCTTTATTCAATTTCTTCAAAAGTACAAAGTACAACAAAGTTCTTCAAAGCTTCCAAAAACCATCAAGGAAGAACTACAAACTTAAGAACTAGGGACTAAAGACTAACTAATGAAGGAGAGAGATCTCCTATTTATACAAAAAGATGAGAGCCATCTCATTAATTATAGTCCATGAATCTATCCCTCTACCTCTAGAGTCCTAATCAAAATAGGAACTGATAAGACACATGTCTTTTTAGAGTTACAATACAATTAGGAGATGTGACACATATCCTCATGATCCCATGATTCTTTCCAACCAAATTCGAATTTGGCCTTAGAGTGCCACATAAGGGTCTTCTAGAAGTCTCCTTTCAACCTACACATGTCAACAACCTCAACCCATTTGTTAGGTATAAGCATATGCACATTATTTTCTAATTTTTAACCACAAATTCACTTAAAAGGCTTAGAAATAATAAATATTGGAAAAACATAAAGGTGGCCCAATGATAATGAAAGTGTGATGAATGTGGTGACATAGTAGTGAAATGGAGGTGGAATGGGGGTGATATAATGGACATAATAGTGAAAGTGTAATGGAAATGAATGACATTTTCAAGACTCAACATACCCCCCAACTGAAGCTATTGCATGTCCTCATGCAATATATATTACATTAACTTTTTTGATCCTTGAGCTTTGGCTTAACTTTGCATGATATCATTTGATAACTTCATATTTCTGCAAAGTGTTTCACTTGAATTGTAACATGGTTGGTTCTTGTGTTACAACCATTTTTTTTTCTTCTATTTTGATCTTTGAACTTTGCATAATGATATTTTGATTATTGTTGCAAAGTATATCTTTATTGGATTGCATGATGGTTGGCTCTTGTGTGACAACCATGATTTTGTTTGTATCCAATTTATCCTTTAAGAACTTTTTCAAAAGCCATTGTGTGCTCATAATAGCAATGTAATAATTAATCTATGTTGGAAGTATGTGAGCTCCTGAATATGATATGGACATGGCAAGATATGAATATGAATGTATTCCCCCCCCCAACTGATGGTATTGGCAATTTTATGAAATGAGGAAGAGAAATGTTTTTCCAACAATTATCATTCTAGCTTTTTATGGAATTCTATGGTCAAAAGTTAGAAAATGTTGTACCTTCACTTACCCTTTCGAATGGATGAGTTGTATGTGTAATGGCTGAAAATTTCTGATCATACTCTTCTTCAAGTGGCTGAACAAGAGGAGTCATGGATAGAGAGATAAGATGACTTTTTATTGCTTCTACTAAAACTTGTTGAATCTGCTCCAAAATGCTGAAAATAATAGTCTTCACGTCTTCAAAACTCATTGGAACAATTCCTACTATGTGAAAAGATGTTCTGATGTCGAACATAGTAGGAAATTGTTGGCTTAGTGGCCATTAATGGATGCCACTAGTCAACACAAGAACTCTCACCATTGATGACAATGAGAGTCAAGATGCCCAAACACATCTTGTTAGGTACGAATGAATTTGTTGATGTCGAGTCACCTAGAAGATCTAACGAACAAGGGACATTAATGTATTCCCATTGTTTGTCAGCATGAGGACTTGCCATTAAGGCATGCAAGCCTCAAGGTGTTTTTACAAAGAACTTAGACTCAAAGGACTATGGACTCAATAATTTGCATTGAAGCAGGGCTTATTTGCGGAATGAAAATGACAAGAAATGGAAGATGAAAATGGAAGATGGCAATGGAGAGTAGAAATGGCAATGGGCAATAAGCATATGAATGAGCCTCTTGCTTTTATTTGTGGGTTATGAATGGACAAAAAGAGATGGAAAGTGTATGTGAATGTAAGTGGAAAGTATGGAGTGGAATAAGGTGAATGGTTTATTATGAAGTATGGATGTAATGGATGGATGTGATGGAGACAATAGTATCTGAAAGTTTTTCAAGTGTTTGGATTTGATTTTGCATCAGCATATTTCCTCTTTGTTGCTGATCATCCTCTTATGAAACAAATTGGTCTCTTAGAGAGACACCATTCTCTTGTAGTCATTTGTCCTTCCTCCTGGAACCTGCAAAAAAAAACTAATACTTCTTCTGCAATGGAATGTAAGATTATCAAAGGAGAGAGATGGCTAATCTCTCTAGTTATGATATTTACACACAAAACTAAGAATTTGTATTAATGAAACAAGTTCTCAAAGGAAAAATCAAAATAATTTATACCTGATTTGGAATTAGCGCCTCAAGTTAATGTTGCTTCTTTTCAGCAATTTATTTCATTATTTGCCATTTCAAACTCAAATGATTGATTTCTCATTGTGTAGATCTTGTTGAGATCTTTCCAATGGTACTTAAATCATCAAAATCTGATTTTGTATGAAAAAGTTAGGCTGATTTGAACAATGAGGTTTTTTCTGGCTGCGGAATTGGAGAACAGCTGCAGAATTGGACTTTAGCTGCGGAATGTGCACAGTTCTGTAGCTAAAAATCTTGGATACAAAGTTAGCCATTCATCTTTCATCATCAATCCAAAATTAATCAATACCTTCAGAAAAGTGAGCAAATAACTTATTCATTTCATTGATTCAAAATTATTATTTTTTCTTGACATGCAGTGACTCAGTGTGGCGACTTAGTGATAACACACAATTTGACTTCCCTTTGACCGGGGTCTTTTTCATCAAATTTGATCGAATGAATAGGACACCATCCATGTACCAACATTCCCCCAGCTACCCATGTGACTTGTTTTGCTTGATGACACCTGCAACCTAGAGTTTAACAAAACAGCTGCGGAAAGTTGGGCTAGCTGCGGAAAGTTGGGCTGGCTGCGGAAAGTGGCTAAAACAAGCGATCATCAATTTTGAATTTTTTTTTCATTGTCTGCATGTAGGAACTCTGTGAATGGAGCAAAACAGTTTTATTGATGAATTTATAATTTGACAAACAGCCTATAACCATGATCATAACTATTTGGCCCTTTCGGTTCTGCCCTTAGTAACCGACCCATCCTTTACTCTGTTTAAAATTCAATCTGGAATTCAACTGCATCTGAAGGTTTAACAGAGGTAAGACGGTTATGTTGTAAGGTTGATGGAAGAACAATGGCTGAAAATGGAAGATGGATACGGGAGTGTTCAAGAACTGTAAACGGAAACAGAGGATGAGCAGCCAAGATGAATTCACAAGAAGATACAAATGCATGCGTTGATTTGCTTCATCATAAAAATCTAAAAAAAATATATGCACATATTTCCTCCTGATTAGATGTCATCTCAAACAACAAATATGATCTAGATTCTATACAGGCTGGTTTTTCTCAGGTAGAAAGAAAGAACCAACAATTCACAAGTACATAACCATCAGTGCTAGAACTGACTTAGCAACAGCAGTATAACTGGCTTCACTTTTACGACCCTCAGAATTCTGAGCTCTCCCACACGATTCCTTCCATTCAGGAAGTTACGATTAATGATGATATTTTCTTATCGAGAGGACCTTGCTTCTGGCAATGGGAAAGATCTTGAAGGGAGCAGCGTCCTTGATGGGATTTAATGACAGAGAGCCGTGTTCAATTGGAATACGTCTCTAAACAGGTTTGAATTTGATAAGATGGAAAGCTTGTAATTGGGTTTTAGATGCCAGCATGCAGTTGATTCCCAATTAGAATTCCTTTCCTCAGGCACGCGAAATTGAAGAATTCAACTATCAGTTAATCAATTCAAATCCAGTTTTTTTTTCACGCGGCGACAAAAAAGAGTCTCCAAAGAACCAAAGATTTCTCCCAGAGCGCCACACATTTCTTCAAAGGGTTTCTGGGTTATCTAATTAACCCACCTGGGAAAAAAACCCATGTTTTAGTTTTTATAAATTTGTCTCTGTTTGGTCAAATCGAACATTTGAAGTTTGACGTTTTTCTGTTGTTTACGCATTTTTCCTGAGTTAACAATTCTCTGTTCTGCATTCTTTCTGAGTTGATGTTTTTATTGCTGCATTCATTTTTCTTGTTTGATCTACTGTTCTGCAGGTGTATTACACAGGTTCAAAAATTACAAGAAGCTCAAAATCATCATCAATTATATACGATATGTATGAAGAGAATAGAGAAGCGTTGCACATGAAACTGATAGGAAGGAGGCAAGTATTAACACTCCAAAGTCCTTAGGGTCTGAGACAATCATTCCCATGACATAACCCAACAAGTCCATGCATGATTGAAGAGAGTTTTGAAAACCACCTACAACACCACGATCTGATTCAGGGACAGAATCCTGCATTTCTTGCACCACAGCAAGATCAAACATCCATAGTCCCAAGTGAGATGCAGCCACTCCTCCCATTAACATCCAAGATGATAGTTGTTGCTTTTGAACCCAAATTGAAGCTACACATGGCAACAAAATCCACCACTGAATCCAAATGGACCAAAGCCACTGAATCCAATGATCGCACTTACTACACGGGCAAGGCCCAACACATAGGTTGGAATACCTCTCCATTCTAAGGCTGCTGTCATCAAGGTACCAAAACTTAAGACTATGAAGTACAGCAGAGCCAAAGAAAAACCTGCAGGTGCCACATCTTGCTGCATGTATACCAACCATCCTTATGATATAAACTCACTTCTAAACGCATTTTTTTTCTTTTCTTCTTTTTTTCTTTAATGATTGTGCAGGTTTGTTTCAGGCCAAATCTTAAACAGGGAGGCAGATTTTTTTTTTATTGAGGCCACAGTGAAAGCTAGGAATGGAGATAGCTATAGATTGTTTTTCTCTTTTTTTTTTTCTTCTCTGAAATTGTAAAATTTTATAAAAATGATTAATGATTTTCAATTTCCGGCAGCAAATACTTCAAGAAAAACATGCTAAAAACAAGACTTTGACTGAGGTCTTACGCTGATTTTTCATCGATCTGAGCTGGGTGACTAGGATAGGATCCATGTTGGGACAATTCTGGAGATGCCCATGTGGTCGATTTCTTCATTGGACGCTTGTAACCTGCTAAACCTTGAAACAGCTGTGGAATTCTCAGCTAGCTGCGGAATCAGGGCAGTTTCCGCAGCTAAGTTGCAAAACCTTATTTGAACAGGATACAATGTTTTGAGGACCACTACAAAGCATAACCAGACAATTTTGGACAATTTGAACCTATCAAAGCAGTTGAGTTTCATTTTTTTATCATTTTTTTTTTATTGAATCAATTGAAATGTTGAAGTTTATTTTGTCTCCTTTTTTTTTCTTTTTTTTTTTTACATAACAATTCTTTTTCTGATCCTCCAGATCACACAAAGTGCAAGAGGAGAGCATACTCAAGAATTATTAACCCTTTTTTTTTTACATGACAATCATTTTTCTGATCCTCCAGATCACACAAAGTGCAGGAGGAGAGCATACTCAAGAATTGTTAATTTTTTTTAGATGTAAGAAATAAGGTCTCCTAATTACACTTCCCCGGCAACGGCGCCAAAATGTCTAGTCAATTTAACGTCTTAAATTGCTCTACATAAATTATCAATCCGGGTATCGTAAACTGATGAAGTGTGGTGCACCATATGTGCTTAGTTAACCTTTCTCTTACTTCATCGTTTTATAGTTTATATTGTTTTTGGGGTTTTGTTCTTGTTGCTTTTCTAAAGTGTTTAATGCAACTTAAAACATGTTATTGATGGAGTTAGTATTTAAACAAAAGTGTAAATATACAACTAGTTCAATCGAAATAAAATGCAATAATCAAATAATGAGAGAATGACTATGAGACCCAGTATCCTTGCTGCTTCAGCAAAAGGACAAGATTCTATCACGTCATTATTTCATTAAAAGGCTATGTGCATCACTAATCTACAATCAACTTGAAAGCAATTTATGTACATCTAATATACATGAGAAAAATGTAAAACAACAATAATCAAAAAGCTTTGTTATGTACAGCTAATATACATGGTGAAATAAAATGCAAAATTAAATGACAACTATACAAGGCAGGGGCCCTCTACCACCTATGAAATCAAATGCTTAAAGGAAAATAAAGACATCAAATAAAGGACTAATGACATCGGCCCAGTATCTCTGCTGCTGATTTAAAATGAAAATGAAATCTATATTAAATTCAATTAAAAGTGAGAACAACTATCTCACACTATTTTAACTCTTCAACTTAATCTAAGCAATGTGAAATCTAAGTGACACTACATAAAGGAGACAAATCACACTACTTTAACCTTTTCTTAACCTTTTTGCCTTTCAGCTAGATTTATCATGTGAGAACAGTTATGAACAAGTCAGCAATGTGAGTCTTAAAGCAAACTAAACCAAGCTGTACTAAGTGATATTTTGGCTCCAATAAAGTTATTTGATTATGGAAAAAGAACCATCAATAGATGAACAACTTGATATCTAAGAGCAGAAAGTAAAGTGCAAGTTAAAGAAATGATACTAATGAAAATCAAACTGCAGAAAAATAGAGGTCAGCAACATAGACAAGATGATCACACATGCCACTAGTCATGAAATCAAAGCAAAATTGAACACACTTGCATGAATTAAAATTGCATGAATGAAAAATCTAATCTACCTTACATTCTACAAAGCAATATTTACAAAATGAAATCTACTCTACCTTACATTCTAATATGCTCCATGACATCTACTTCACATCTCCTTCCATGTTGAGAACATCAAAGCTTTATTCAATTTCTTCAAAAGTACAAAGTACAACAAAGTTCTTCAAAGCTTCCAAAAGCCATCAAGGAAGAACTACAAACTTAAGAACTAGGGACTAAAGACTAACTAATGAATGAGAGAGATCTCCTATTTATACAAAAAGATGAGAGCCATCTCATTAATGATAGTCCATGAATCTATCCCTCTACCTCTAGAGTCCTAATCAAAATAGGAACTGATAAGACACATGTCTTTTTAGAGTTACAATACAATTAGGAGATGTGACACATATCCTCATGATCCCATGATTCTTTCCAACCAAATTCGAATTTGGCCTTAGAGTGCCACATAAGGGTCTTCTAGAAGTCTCCTTTCAACCTACACATGTCAACAACCTCAACCCATTTGTTAGGTATAAGCATATGCACATTATTTTCTAATTTTTAACCACAAATTCACTTAAAAGGCTTAGAAATAATAAATATTGGAAAAACATAAAGGTGGCCCAATGATAATGAAAGTGAGATGAATGTGGTGACATAGTAGTGAAATGGAGGTGGAATGGGGGTGATATAATGGACATAATAGTGAAAGTGTAATGGAAATGAATGACATTTTCAAGACTCAACATACCCCCCAACTGAAGCTATTGCATGTCCTCATGCAATATATATTACATTAACTTTTTTGATCCTTGAGCTTTGGCTTAACTTTGCATGATATCATTTGATAACTTCATATTTCTGCAAAGTGTTTCACTTGAATTGCAACATGGTTGGTTCTTGTGTTACAACCATTTTTTTTTTCTTCTATTTTGATCTTTGAACTTTGCATAATGATATTTTGATTATTGTTGCAAAGTATATCTTTATTGGATTGCATGATGGTTGGTTCTTGTGTGACAATCATGATTTTGTTTGTATCCAATTTATCCTTTAAGAACTTTTTCAAAAGCCATTGTGTGCTCATAATAGCAATGTAATAATTAATATATGTTGGAAGTATGTGAGCTCCTGAATATGATATGGACATGGCAAGATATGAATATGAATGTATTCCCCCCCCCAACTGATGGTATTGGCAATTTTATGAAATGAGGAAGAGAAATGTTTTTCCAACAATTATCATTCTAGCTTTTTATGGAATTCTATGGTCAAAAGTTAGAAAATGTCGTACCTTCACTTACCCTTTCGAATGGATGAGTTGTATGTGTAATGGCTGAAAATTTCTGATCATATTCTTCTTCAAGTGGCTGAACAAGAGGAGTCATGGATAGAGAGATAAGATGACTTTTTATTGCTTCTACTAAAACTTGTTGAATCTGCTCCAAAATGCTGAAAATAATAGTCTTCACGTCTTCAAAACTCATTGGAACAATTCCTACTATGTGAAAAGATGTTCTGATGTCGAACATAGTAGGAAATTGTTGGCTTAGTGGCCATTAGTGGATGCCACTAGTCAACACGAGAACTCTCACCATTGATGACAATGAGAGTCAAGATGCCCAAACACATCTTGCTAGGTACGAATGAATTTGCTGATGTCGAGTCACCTAGAAGATCTAACGAACAAGGGACATTAATGTATTCCCATTGTTTGTCAGCATGAGGACTTGCCATTAAAGCATGCAAGCCTCAAGATGTTTTTACAAAGAACTTAGACTCAAAGGACTATGGACTCAATAATTTGCATTGAAGCAGGGCTTATTTGCGGAATGAAAATGACAAGAAATGGAAGATGAAAATGGAAGATGGCAATGGAGAGTAGAAATGGCAATGGGCAATAAGCATATGAATGAGCCTCTTGCTTTTATTTGTGGGTTATGAATGGACAAAAAGAGATGGAAATTGTATGTGAATGTAAGTGGAAAGTATGTAGTGGAATAAAGTGAATGGTTTATTATGAAGTATGGATGTAATGGATGGATGTGATGGAGACAATAGTATCTGAAAGTTTTTCAAGTGTTTGGATTTGATTTTGCATCAGCATATTTCCTCTTTGTTGCTGATCATCCTCTTATGAAACAAATTTGTCTCTTAGAGAGACACCATTCTCTTGTAGTCATTTGTCCTTCCTCCTAGAACCTGCAAAAAAAAACTAATACTTCTTCTGCAATGGAATGTAAGATTATCAAAGGAGAGAGATGGCCAATCTCTCTAGTTATGATATTTACACACAAAACTAAGAATTTGTATTAATGAAACAAGTTCTCAAAGGAAAAATCAAAAGAATTTATACTTGATTTGGAATTAGTGCCTCAAGTTAATGTTGATTCTTTTCAGCAATTTATTTCATTATTTGTCATTTCAAACTCAAATGATTGATTTCTCATTGTGTAGATCTTGTTGAGATCTTTCCAATGGTACTTAAATCATCAAAATCTGATTTTGTATGAAAAAGTTAGGCTGATTTGAACAATGAGGTTTTTTCTGGCTGCGGAATTGGACTTTAGCTGCGGAATGTGCACAGTTCTGTAGCTAAAAATCTTGGATACAAAGTTAGCCATTCATCTTTCATCATCAATCCAAAATTAATCAATACCTTCAGAAAAGTGAGCAAATAACTTATTCATTTCATTGATTCAAAATTATTATTTTTTCTTGACATGCAGTGACTCAGTGTGGCGACTTAGTGATAACACACAATTTGACTTCCCTTTGACCGGGGTCTTTTTCATCAAATTTGATCGAATGAATAGGACACCATCCATGTACCAACATTCCCCCAGCTACCCATGTGACTTGTTTTGCTTGATGACACCTGCAACCTAGAGTTTAACAAAACATCTGCGGAAAGTTGGGCTAGCTGCGGAAAGTGGCTAAAACAGGCGATCATCAATTTTGAATTTTTTTTTCATTGTCTGCATGTAGGAACTCTGTGAATGGAGCAAAACAGTTTTATTGATGAATTTATAATTTGACAAACAGCCTATAACCATGATCATAACTATTTGGCCCTTTCGGTTCTGCCCTTAGTAACCGACCCATCCTTTACTCTGTTTAAAATTCAATCTGGAATTCAACTGCATCTGAAGGTTTAACAGAGGTAAGACGGTTATGTTGTAAGGTTGATGGAAGAACAATGGCTGAAAATGGAAGATGGATACGGGAGTGTTCAAGAACTGTAAACGGAAACAGAGGATGAGCAGCCAAGATGAATTCACAAGAAGATACAAATGCATGCGTTGATTTGCTTCATCATAAAAATCTAAAAAAAATATCTGCACATATTTCCTCCTGATTAGATGTCATCTCAAACAACAAATATGATCTAGATTCTATACAGGCTGGTTTTGCTCAGGTAGAAAGAAAGAACCAGCAATTCACAAGTACATAACCATCAGTGCTAGAACTGACTTAGCAACAGCAGTATAACTGGCTTCACTTTTACGGCCCTCAGAATTCTGAGCTCTCCCACACGATTCCTTCCATTCAGGAAGTTACGATTAATGATGATATTTTCTTATCGAGAGGACCTTGCTTCTGGCAATGGGAAAGATCTTGAAGGGAGCAGCGTCCTTGATGGGATTTAATGACAGAGAGTCGTGTTCAATTGGAATACGTCTCTAAACAGGTTTGAATTTAATAAGATGGAAGGCGTGTAATTGGGTTTTAGATGCCAGCATGCAGTTGATTCCCAATTAGAATTCCTTTCCTCAGGCACGCGAAATTGAAGAATTCAACTATCAGTTAATCAATTCAAATCCAGTTTTTTTTTCACGCGGCGGCAAAAAAGAGTCTCCAAAGAACCAAAGATTTCTCCCAGACCGCCACAAATTTCTTCAAAGGGTTTCTGATTTATCTAATTAACCCACCTGGCAAAAAAACCCATGTTTTAGTTTTTCTAAATTCGTCTCTGTTTGGTCAAATCGAACATTTGAAGTTTGACGTTTTTTCTGTTGTTTACGCATTTTTCCTGAGTTAACAATTCTCTGTTCTGCATTCTTTCTGAGTTGATGTTTTTATTGTTGCATTCGTTTTTCTTGTTTGATCTACAGTTCTGCAGGTGTATTACACAGGTTCAAAAATTACAAGAAGCTCAAAATCATCATCAATTATATACGATATGTATGAAGAGAATAGAGAAGCACTGCACATGAAACTGATAGGAAGGAGGCAAGAATTAACACTCCAAAGTCCTTAGGGTCTGAGACAATCATTCCCATGACATAACCCAGCAAGTCCATGCATGATTGAAGAGAGTTTTGAACACCACCTACAACACCACGATCTGATTCAGGGACAGAATCCTGCATTTCTTGCACCACAGCAAGATCAAACATCCATAGTCCCAAGTGAGATGCAGCCACTCCTCCCATTAACATCCAAGATGATAGTTGTTGCTTTTGAACCCAAATTGAAGCCACACATGGCAACAAAATCCACCACTGAATCCAAATGGACCAAAGCCACTGAATCCAATGATCGCACTTACTACACGGGCAAGGCCCAACACATAGGTTGGAATACCTCTCCATTCTAAGGCTGCTGTCATCAAGGTACCAAAACTTAAGACTGTGAAGTACAGCAGAGCCAAAGAAAAACCTGCAAGTGCCACATCTTGCTGCATGTATACCAACCATCCTTATGATATAAACTCACTTATAAACGCATTTTTTTTCTTTTTTCTTCTTTTTTTCTTTAATGATTGTGCAGGTTTGTTTCAGGCCAAATCTTAAACAGGGAGGCAGATTTTTTTTTTATTGAGGCCACAGTGAAAGCTAGGAATGGAGATAGCTATAGATTGTTTTTCTCTTCTTTTTTTTCTTCTCTGAAATTGTAAAATTTTATAAAAAGGATTAATGATTTTCAATTTCAGGCAGCAAATACTTCAAGAAAAACATGCTAAAAACAAGACTTTGACTGAGGTCTTAGGCTGATTTTTCATCGATCTGAGCTGGGTGACTAAGATAGGATCCATGTTGGGACAATTCTGGAGATGCCCATGTGGTCGATTTCTTCATTGGATGCTTGTAACCTGCTAAACCTTGAAACAGCTGCGGAATTCTCAGCTGGCTGCGGAATCAGGGCATTTTCCGCAGCTAAGTTGCAAAACCTTATTTGAACAGGATACAATGTTTTGAGGACCACTACAAAGCATAACCAGACAATTTTTGACAATTTGAACCTATCAAAGCAGTTGAGTTTCAATTTTTTATCATTTTTTTTTTTTATTGAATCAATTGAAATGTTGAAGTTTATTTTGTCTCCTTTTTTTTTCTTTTTTTTTTTACATAACAATTCTTTTTCTGATCCTCCAGATCACACAAAGTGCAAGAGGAGAGCATACTCAAGAATTATTAACCCTTTTTTTTTACATAACAATCATTTTTCTGA
Source organism: Pinus tabuliformis (assembly GCA_031772625.1). NCBI lineage: Eukaryota > Viridiplantae > Streptophyta > Pinopsida > Pinales > Pinaceae > Pinus > Pinus tabuliformis. Next base: position 257,952,440 of record CM062807.1, on the reverse strand, counting down.
TCCTCCAGATCACACAAAGTGCAGGAGGAGAGCGTACTCAAGAATTGTTAATTTTTTTTAGATGTAAGAAATAAGGTCTCCTAATTACACTTCCCTGGCAACGGCGCCAAAATGTCTAGTCAATTTAACGTCTTAAATTGCTCTACATAAATTATCAATCCGGGTATCGTAAACTGATGAAGTGTGGTGCACCATATGTGCTTAGTTAACCTTTCTCTTACTTCGTCATTTTATAGTTTATGTTGTTTTTGGGGTTTTGTTCTTGTTGCTTTTCTAAAGTGTTTAATGCAACTTAAAACATGTTATTGATGGAGTTAGTATTTAAACAAAAGTGTAAATATACAACTAGTTCAATCGAAATAAAATGCAATAATCAAATAATGAGAGAATGACTATGAGACTCAGTATCCTTGCTGCTTCAGCAAAAGGATAAGACGATTCTATCACGTCATTAGTTCATTAAAAGGCTATGTGCATCACTAATCTACAATCAACTTGAAAGCAATTTATGTACAGCTAATATACATGAGAAAAATGTAAAACAACAATAATCAAAAAGCTTTGTTATGTACAGCTAATATACATGGTGAAATAAAATGCAAAATTAAATGACAACTATACAAGGCAGGGGCCCTCTACCACCTATGAAATCAAATGCTTAAAGGAAAATAAAGACATCAAATAAAGGACTAATGACATCGGCCCAGTATCTCTGCTGCTGATTTAAAATGAAAATGAAATCTATATTAAATTCAATTAAAAGTGAGAACAACTATCTCACACTATTTTAACTCTTCAACTTAATCAAAGCAATGTGAAATCTAAGTGACACTACATAAAGGAGACAAATCACACTACTTTAACCTTTTCTTAACCTTTTTGTCTTTCAGCTAGATTTATCATGTGAGAACAGTTATGAACAAGTCAGCAATGTGAGTCTTAAAGCAAACTAAACCAAGTTGTACTAAGTGATATTTTGGCTCCAATAAAGTTATTTGATTATGGAAAAAGAACCATCAATAGATGAACAACTTGATATCTAAGAGCAGAAAGTAAAGTGCAAGTTAAAGAAATGATACTAATGAAAATCAAACTGCAGAAAAATAGAGGTCAGAAACATAGACAAGATGATCACACATGCCACTAGTCATGAAATCAAAGCAAAATTGAACACACTTGCATGAATTAAAATTGCATGAATGAAAAATCTAATCTACCTTACATTCTACAAAGCAATATTTACAAAATGAAATCTACTCTACCTTACATTCTAATATGCTCCATGACATCTACTTCACATCTCCTTCCATGTTGAGAACATCAAAGCTTTATTCAATTTCTTCAAAAGTACAAAGTACAACAAAGTTCTTCAAAGCTTCCAAAAGCCATCAAGGAAGAACTACAAACTTAAGAACTAGGGACTAAAGACTAACTAATGAAGGAGAGAGATCTCCTATTTATACAAAAAGATGAGAGCCATCTCATTAATGATAGTCCATGAATCTATCCCTCTACCTCTAGAGTCCTAATCAAAATAGGAACTGATAAGACACATGTCTTTTTAGAGTTACAATACAATTAGGAGATGTGACACATATCCTCATGATCCCATGATTCTTTCCAACCAAATTCGAATTTGGCCTTAGAGTGCCACATAAGGGTCTTCTAGAAGTCTCCTTTCAACCTACACATGTCAACAACCTCAACCCATTTGTTAGGTATAAGCATATGCACATTATTTTCTAATTTTTAACCACAAATTCACTTAAAAGGCTTAGAAATAATAAATATTGGAAAAACATAAAGGTGGCACAATGATAATGAAAGTGTGATGAATGTGGTGACATAGTAGTGAAATGGAGGTGGAATGGGGGTGATATAATGGACATAATAGTGAAAGTGTAATGGAAATGAATGACATTTTCAAGACTCAACATACCCCCCAACTGAAGCTATTGCATGTCCTCATGCAATATATATTACATTAACTTTTTTGATCCTTGAGCTTTGGCTTAACTTTGCATGATATCATTTGATAACTTCATATTTCTGCAAAGTGTTTCACTTGAATTGTAACATGGTTGGTTCTTGTGTTACAACCATTTTTTTTTCTTCTATTTTGATCTTTGAACTTTGCATAATGATATTTTGATTATTGTTGCAAAGTATATCTTTATTGGATTGCATGATGGTTGGTTCTTGTGTGACAACCATGATTTTGTTTGTATCCGATTTATCCTTTAAGAACTTTTTCAAAAGCCATTGTGTGCTCATAATAGCAATGTAATAATTAATATATGTTGGAAGTATGTGAGCTCCTGAATATGATATGGACATGGCAAGATATGAATATGAATGTATTCCCCCCCCCAACTGATGGTATTGGCAATTTTATGAAATGAGGAAGAGAAATGTTTTTCCAACAATTATCATTCTAGCTTTTTATGGAATTCTATGGTCAAAAGTTAGAAAATGTTGTACCTTCACTTACCCTTTCGAATGGATGAGTTGTATGTGTAATGGCTGAAAATTTCTGATCATACTCTTCTTCAAGTGGCTGAACAAGAGGAGTCATGGATAGAGAGATAAGATGACTTTTTATTGCTTCTACTAAAACTTGTTGAATCTGCTCCAAAATGCTGAAAATAATAGTCTTCACGTCTTCAAAACTCATTGGAACAATTCCTACTATGTGAAAAGATGTTCTGATGTCGAACATAGTAGGAAATTGTTGGCTTAGTTGCCATTAATGGATGCCACTAGTCAACACGAGAACTCTCACCATTGATGACAATGAGAGTCAAGATGCCCAAACACATCTTGCTAGGTACGAATGAATTTGCTGATGTCGAGTCACCTAGAAGATCTAACGAACAATGGACATTAATGTATTCCCATTGTTTGTCAGCATGAGGACTTGCCATTAAGGCATGCAAGCCTCAAGGTGTTTTTACAAAGAACTTAGACTCAAAGGACTATGGACTCAATAATTTGCATTGAAGCAGGGCTTATTTGCGGAATGAAAATGACAAGAAATGGAAGATGAAAATGGAAGATGGCAATGGAGAGTAGAAATGGCAATGGGCAATAAGCATATGAATGAGCCTCTTGCTTTTATTTGTGGGTTATGAATGGACAAAAAGAGATGGAAAGTGTATGTGAATGTAAGTGGAAAGTATGGAGTGGAATAAGGTGAATGGTTTATTATGAAGTATGGATGTAATGGATGGATGTGATGGAGACAATAGTATCTGAAAGTTTTTCAAGTGTTTGGATTTGATTTTGCATCAGCATATTTCCTCTTTGTTGCTGATCATCCTCTTATGAAACAAATTGGTCTCTTAGAGAGACACCATTCTCTTGTAGTCATTTGTCCTTCCTCCTGGAACCTGCAAAAAAAAACTAATACTTCTTCTGCAATGGAATGTAAGATTATCAAAGGAGAGAGATGGCCAATCTCTCTAGTTATGATATTTACACACAAAACTAAGAATTTGTATTAATGAAACAAGTTCTCAAAGGAAAAATCAAAAGAATTTATACCTGATTTGGAATTAGTGCCTCAAGTTAATGTTGCTTCTTTTCAGCAATTTATTTCATTATTTGCCATTTCAAACTCAAATGATTGATTTCTCATTGTGTAGATCTTGTTGAGATCTTTCCAATGGTACTTAAATCATCAAAATCTGATTTTGTATGAAAAAATTAGGCTGATTTGAACAATGAGGTTTTTTCTGGCTGCGGAATTGGACTTTAGCTGCGGAATGTGCACAGTTCTGTAGCTAAAAATCTTGGATACAAAGTTAGCCATTCATCTTTCATCATCAATCCAAAATTAATCAATACCTTCAGAAAAGTGAGCAAATAACTTATTCATTTCATTGATTCAAAATTATTATTTTTTCTTGACATGCAGTGGCTCAGTGTGGCGACTTAGTGATAACACACAATTTGACTTCCCTTTGACCGGGGTCTTTTTCATCAAATTTGATCGAATGAATAGGACACCATCCATGTACCAACATTCCCCCAGCTACCCATGTGACTTGTTTTGCTTGATGACACCTGCAACCTAGAGTTTAACAAAACAGCTGCGGAAAGTTGGGCTAGCTGCGGAAAGTGGCTAAAACAGTCGATCATCAATTTTGAATTTTTTTTTCATTGTCTGCATGTAGGAACTCTGTGAATGGAGCAAAACAGTTTTATTGATGAATTTATAATTTGACAAACAGCCTATAACCATGATCATAACTATTTGGCCCTTTCGGTTCTGCCCTTAGTAACCGACCCATCCTTTACTCTGTTTAAAATTCAATCTGGAATTCAACTGCATCTGAAGGTTTAACAGAGGTAAGACGGTTATGTTGTAAGGTTGATGGAAGAACAATGGCTGAAAATGGAAGATGGATACGGGAGTGTTCAAGAACTGTAAACGGAAACAGAGGATGAGCAGCCAAGATGAATTCACAAGAAGATACAAATGCATGCGTTGATTTGCTTCATCATAAAAATCTAAAAAAAATATATGCACATATTTCCTCCTGATTAGATGTCATCTCAAACAACAAATATGATCTAGATTCTATACAGGCTGGTTTTTCTCAAGTAGAAAGAAAGAACCAACAATTCACAAGTACATAACCATCAGTGCTAGAACTGACTTAGCAACAGCAGTATAACTGGCTTCACTTTTACGGCCCTCAGAATTCTGAGCTCTCCCACACGATTCCTTCCATTCAGGAAGTTACGATTAATGATGATATTTTCTTATCGAGAGGACCTTGCTTCTGGCAATGGGAAAGATCTTGAAGGGAGCAGCGTCCTTGATGGGATTTAATGACAGAGAGTCGTGTTCAATTGGAATACGTCTCTAAACAGGTTTGAATTTAATAAGATGGAAGGCGTGTAATTGGGTTTTAGATGCTAGCATGCAGTTGATTCCCAATTAGAATTCCTTTCCTCAGGCACGCGAAATTGAAGAATTCAACTATCAGTTAATCAATTCAAATCCAGTTTTTTTTTCACGCGGCGGCAAAAAAGAGTCTCCAAAGAACCAAAGCTTTCTCCCAGACCGCCACAAATTTCTTAAAAGGGTTTCTGGGTTATCTAGTTAACCCACCTGGCAAAAAAACCCATGTTTTAGTTTTTCTAAATTCGTCTCTGTTTGGTCAAATCGAACATTTGAAGTTTGACGTTTTTTCTGTTGTTTATGCATTTTTCCTGAGTTAACAATTCTCTGTTCTGCATTCTTTCTGAGTTGATGTTTTTATTGCTGCATTCGTTTTTCTTATTTGATCTACTGTTCTGCAGGTGTATTACACAGGTTCAAAAATTACAAGAAGTTCAAAATCATCATCAATTATATACGATATGTATGAAGAGAATAGAGAAGCGCTGCACATGAAACTGATAGGAAGGAGGCAAGTATTAACACTCCAAAGTCCTTAGGGTCTGAGACAATCATTCCCATGACATAACCCAGCAAGTCCATGCATGATTGAAGAGAGTTTTGAACACCACCTACAACACCACGATCTGATTCAGGGACAGAATCCTGCATTTCTTGCACCACAGCAAGATCAAACATCCATAGTCCCAAGCGAGATGCAGCCACTCCTCCCATTAACATCCAAGATGATAGTTGTTGCTTTTGAACCCAAATTGAAGCCACACATGGCAACAAAATCCACCACTGAATCCAAATGGACCAAAGCCACTGAATCCAATGATCGCACTTACTGCACGGGCAAGGCCCAACACATAGGTTGGAATACCTCTCCATTCTAAGGCTGCTGTCATCAAGGTACCAAAACTTAAGACTGTGAAGTACAGAAGAGCCAAAGAAAAACCTGCAGGTGCCACATCTTGCTGCATGTATACCAACCATCCTTATGATATAAACTCACTTCTAAACGCATTTTTTTTCTTTTTTCTTCTTTTTTCTTTAATGATTGTGCAGGTTTGTTTCAGGCCAAATCTTAAACAGGGAGGCAGATTTTTTTTTTATTGAGGCCACAGTGAAAGCTAGGAATGGAGATAGCTATAGATTGTTTTTCTCTTCTTTTTTTCTTCTCTGAAATTGTAAAATTTTATAAAAAGGATTAATGATTTTCAATTTCAGGCAGCAAATACTTCAAGAAAAACATGCTAAAAACAAGACTTTGACTGAGGTCTTAGGCTGATTTTTCATCGATCTGAGCTGGGTGACTATGATAGGATCCATGTTGGGACAATTCTGGAGATGCCCATGTGGTCGATTTCTTCATTGGATGCTTGTAACCTGCTAAACCTTGAAACAGCTGCGGAATTCTCAGCTAGCTGCGGAATCAGGGCAGTTTCCGCAGCTAAGTTGCAAAACCTTATTTGAACAGGATACAATGTTTTGAGGACCACTACAAAGCATAACCAGACAATTTTTGACAATTTGAACCTATCAAAGCAGTTGAGTTTCATTTTTTTATCATTTTTTTTTTATTGAATCAATTGAAATGTTGAAGTTTATTTTGTCTCCTTTTTTTTTCCTTTTTTTTTTACATAACAATTCTTTTTCTGATCCTCCAGATCACACAAAGTGCAAGAGGAGAGCATACTCAAGAATTATTAACCCTTTTTTTTTTACATAACAATCATTTTTCTGATCCTCCAGATCACACAAAGTGCAGGAGGAGAGCATACTCAAGAATTGTTAATTTTTTTTAGATGTAAGAAATAAGGTCTCCTAATTACACTTCCCCGGCAACGGCGCCAAAATGTCTAGTCAATTTAACGTCTTAAATTGCTCTACATAAATTATCAATCCGGGTATCGTAAACTGATGAAGTGTGGTGCACCATATGTGCTTAGTTAACCTTTCTCTTACTTCGTCGTTTTATAGTTTATGTTGTTTTTGGGGTTTTGTTCTTGTTGCTTTTCTAAAGTGTTTAATGCAACTTAAAACATGTTATTGATGGAGTTAGTATTTAAACAAAAGTGTAAATATACAACTAGTTCAATCGAAATAAAATGCAATAATCAAATAATGAGAGAATGACTATGAGACCAGTATCCTTGCTGCTTCAGCAAAAGGACAAGACGATTCTATCACGTCATTAGTTCATTAAAAGGCTATGTGCATCACTAATCTACAATCAACTTGAAAGCAATTTATGTACAGCTAATATACATGAGAAAAATGTAAAACAACAATAATCAAAAAGCTTTGTTATGTACAGCTAATATACATGGTGAAATAAAATGCAAAATTAAATGACAACTGTACAAGGCAGGGGCCCTCTACCACCTATGAAATCAAATGCTTAAAGGAAAATAAAGACATCAAATAAAGGACTAATGACATCGGCCCAGTATCTCTGTTGCTGATTTAAAATGAAAATGAAATCTATATTAAATTCAATTAAAAGTGAGAACAACTATCTCACACTATTTTAACTCTTCAACTTAATCTAAGCAATGTGAAATCTAAGTGACACTACATAAAGGAGACAAATCACACTACTTTAACCTTTTCTTAACCTTTTTGCCTTTCAGCTAGATTTATCATGTGAGAACAGTTATGAACAAGTCAGCAATGTGAGTCTTAAAGCAAACTAAACCAAGCTGTACTAAGTGATATTTTGGCTCCAATAAAGTTATTTGATTATGGAAAAAGAACCATCAATAGATGAACAACTTGATATCTAAGAGCAGAAAGTAAAGTGCAAGTTAAAGAAATGATACTAATGAAAATCAAACTGCAGAAAAATAGAGGTCAGCAACATAGACAAGATGATCACACATGCCACTAGTCATGAAATCAAAGCAAAATTGAACACACTTGCATGAATTAAAATTGCATGAATGAAAAATCTAATCTACCTTACATTCTACAAAGCAATATTTACAAGATGAAATCTACTCTACCTTACATTCTAATATGCTCCATGACATCTACTTCACATCTCCTTCCATGTTGAGAACATCAAAGCTTTATTCAATTTCTTCAAAAGTACAAAGTACAACAAAGTTCTTCAAAGCTTCCAAAAGCCATCAAGGAAGAACTACAAACTTAAGAACGAGGGACTAAAGACTAACTAATGAAGGAGAGAGATCTCCTATTTATACAAAAAGATGAGAGCCATCTCATTAATGATAGTCCATGAATCTATCCCTCTACCTCTAGAGTCCTAATCAAAATAGGAACTGATAAGACACATGTCTTTTTAGAGTTACAATACAATTAGGAGATGTGACACATATCCTCATGATCCCATGATTCTTTCCAACCAAATTCGAATTTGGCCTTAGAGTGCCACATAAGGGTCTTCTAGAAGTCTCCTTTCAACCTACACATGTCAACAACCTCAACCCATTTGTTAGGTATAATCATATGCACATTATTTTCTAATTTTTAACCACAAATTCACTTAAAAGGCTTAGAAATAATAAATATTGGAAAAACATAAAGGTGGCCCAATGATAATGAAAGTGAGATGAATGTGGTGACATAGTAGTGAAATGGAGGTGGAATGGGGGTGATATAATGGACATAATAGTGAAAGTGTAATGGAAATGAATGACATTTTCAAGACTCAACAGATGGTCTGGGTGGTCTTGGCACCGATGACAATGAGCGGGAAGGTCATCTAAGTAGGGCTGGACAATGTTGCAAATATCATGAAATGCATAGGACATTTCCCTCGGAAACGTAGCCCCAACATTGAAAGGGAGTTTTTGTACGCGAACGTACCCCATGGACAGATAAAACCATCCATGAAGGAAAAGATCTCGCTCCTGGCACATTCATCAATGATTTGATCAATGAAGGGAGTAGGATAGTTATCTTTAGGACAGGCACGATTGAGATCTCGATAATCAACACAAACGCAGATCGTGCCCTGTTTTTTAGTCACCGGGACAATATTGGACACCCAGTCTATAAGGGGAATGGGGTAGATGAACCCAGCTTTAAGAAGTTTTTCAACTTCACCCTTAATCGCAGTAGCCTTCCTAGGGTGCACCGGGTGAAGCCTTTGACGGACGGGCTTTGCGTGCGGATAAGTTGGGATTTCGTGCACTACAATGTTAGGATCAATGCCAGGCATTTCTTCATAGTACCATGCAAACACATCACAGTATTCTTGAAATAGACGAGTATATGTCTTGATCTCATCCGGAGAACAAGATACCCCAATATGAACGTGTTCAACGATATCGGGTTTTGATAGAAATTTCAATCAGCATCGTTTGGGTAATACTACCCAAATTTCCTTCCGACCATACTTCATGAGTGATGATCAGTAGCAGAAATGGAGAAGAGGACTCTTCGAAAATGGTAGACATGACCGTTGGACGAGGCAGGAATGAGGAGCGATGATGAGTATCGATCCAAGGTGGTTCCTCGAGAGACATGACTTCCATGATACCTTCATCAGCAAGGAAGGTCTCGGCTAAGGGATCAAGAAATTCCAAAGAACCAAGCCATGGGGATTGAGATTTCATATCGAGAGAGGTCTTCAACATAAAAGAATCAAAGGATGCAGAACTCCAAGCTGAAACAATTTCCACGTAATTGACTTCAGCGGGACTAAGCAGCATAACCTCGCCCCAAGTATCAACAAGATCTAGTGAAGGTATGGCCCAAGAATTAGATTTGAACGAGATCATGTTGACAGAGGCAACATGAGGAGGTGGGAGTAGGAAAATTCCCATTAAGACAGAATCTTTCAAAAGACCTGCCCCCACACTCTCATAGGGAGCACTAGTTTGCTTGACGTACGGAACATTTCCATATGAGGAGGAAGAGGCAAAGAAAGACAGATGGTCGACAGTGACAATCTTCCCTTGATGGGGAAAATGAATCACGCAAAATAAAGAAGAGGCCATGGCATGCATGGCATGGATCCAGCTTCGACCGAGTAGAAGATTATAATTGAGATTAGCATCAAAAATTTCTACCTCGACTTGCACTATCTTGCCTTCCAGAGTGATGGAAAGGTTAGGTAAGACACTGAAGGGTCGCGAATCATGCCCATCGAAAGCTTCCAGAGTGTTTGGAGATTGGTTCAAAGCAGGAGAACCAATAGCCTTCCAGCATGCGGTTGACATGATGCAGGTGGAGGCACCTTCATCGATGACAATCTAGTGGATAGTCTTCTCATTGATGATTACCTGAATAAGAAAGGAAATCAGATGGGGAACATGGGGAACATGGTTCTCTAGATCAAAACATATCAAATTGGAATCGGTGGGATCGATGCCCCTCATAGCTGACAGCAAAGATTTCCGTTGTGATGGAAAACTTTAGAGCACCTCGAGGGACGACATAGCTGACGGCGCCTTAGCCAAATCCTCAACAATATTATAGTGCTAAGCAGCTCGGGCATTGGGATTATACGAGGATTTCCGAAGCACACCTCGAGAGGGTGGTCATATAGCGGAGTCAGGGTTAGGGCGATTAATATGAAGAGGGCCAGAACTCAAGGCAGAAGAAGGTGTGGCTTTTTTCTCCTTCCTAGTTGTTGAAGCAGGAGTTTGATAATCTTTCAATCTAGTAGCCATATTAATAGGCGTACTCATCATGAACACTTGAGATCTGGAGGACGCAGATTAGGGTTGGTCTACCATTTGGGTTTGCTGAGATGGAAATGGCTCTTTGAGGATAGTGGGGGTCCCTTTGATCAAGCGGCTAACTTCGGATCATCACGGGAAATCCTTAATGTAGTGATCTTCCTCGCAAATGAGGTAAGGATACTTAGGTTTCCATTGCGAAGATTTTCCAGCAGACGATTTGGGAGGACCCTATTTTGGGGCATCGGCTTTACCCTTGCCTTTGCCTTTCTTCTTTCCTTTCGAGGATTTTTCTATTGTGGTAGACTAGACAGCGTGGAACTCTGAGGTTTTACCAGGGCCAGGTGGATTTTGTGACAAACTATTAGGAGCAGTATTTGAGACCGACTTCTGTTTGGAAGAAGTTTTAGTAGGGATCTGGGATACCGAACCAATAACTCCATCAACGGGAGGTACAGCTTGTGACTTTGACGCCGCAGGATCGAATGATGGCCGTGGAGCATGGGGTAATAGCTCATACAAAGTGCCAGACTGAGAGTAAACTAGATCTAAGTACTGGGCACGAGCAATGACTTTCTCTTCAGTAACACATCCACCCATAGCTATATCGCGAGAAATTGGGGCTACGAATGATTTGGTGAACCATTCAGTGAACAATTGATCAGCAATCTTAAATTTGATTAGGCAACATCTACATCTCCATTCATAGATGTGATCAGAGATGTGTGTCACAGTATCTTGCTTAAGCGATGTGAGAAAATAGGTGTCAGTTTCATAGCGAACCGAAAACTGAAAATGTGTGAGGAAAGCCATGGCTAAAGAGTTAAAGTCATGGTAAGTACTTTGAGGCAGCTCTATGTACGACTTAGTTATAGCACTCGTGAGGGTTCATTGGAAAAGACAGAGACAATGGAATCGTCAACGTATGAGTTCGACGAGCACCAGAGGTGATATCCATCACATGGGCCTGAGGATCTTCTTTAGCTTTCCCATCAAATTTTGAACAATCGCTTGGTATCTTGGACAACACCGGAGGCCAATATGGAAAATGAAAGATTGGATCATTCGTAAGGTGAGATACATCTGACAACTCGAGTGTATCCAAGAATGGCAATTGAGAGTTAAAAGGCATGGGGGGTCGATAAACAAGTCCGAACGGAGGAGCCCATCCCTGCTAGTAAGGATTTTTGCCCCACAATGGGGGATTTTGGCCATATGGCATCTGAGGCTGCCCCCATTGCAGATTACCTTGACCATAGGGGGGATTTTGACCTTGAATACCTTGGAATTGTCTAGCCATAGGTTGTTGATAAGCAACGTACGGGTTAAAAGGTTGTTGAGCCTGTTGACCTTGGACATATGGATATTGCACCTGTTGTCCTTGAACATACGGGTGATGAGCCTGTTGTCCCTGAACAAGAGGATTTTGGACCTGTTGTCCTTGGGCATAAGGTTGATACACTTGTTTCCCTTGGACATATGGATATTGTACCTACTGCCCTTGACCAAAAGGATTTTGAACCTAGTGACCTAAGGCATTATGGTTTTGTACCTAATGCCCTTGGCTGGCAGGATTTTGGACCTGTTGACCTAGGACATTGGGATTTTGAGCCTGCTACTGTAGGACTTGACCTTGACCCTGCCCTTGCAAGGGTTGACCCTGTTGATATGTATACAAGGGTTGTTGTTGCCCTGGTTGGTTTTGCTATTGCAAGGGTTGACCTTGCGGTTGAAAAATTTGTCCTTGAGGCTGCAGAGGTTGGCCCTCCGAGGACATGGGTTGGGAGGTGTGCGGAGCATATTGCATCTGCTACTGCACAGTTTGTTGCAACTGTTGCAGTTGACCTTGCTATGGGATCATTTTCCCTTGCGGTTGTGTGGAGAGCCCTTTCTGCAACAAAGCTTGCCCTTGTTGTTGTAGAGGTTGTCCTTGTTGTTGCAAGGGTACTTCAACAGCGTTCGGGAAATTTATGAACTGAATCTGGCTATAGCCAAGCTAAATGTACTACCCAGATTGGAGGGTGTAAGGTTGGTTAAGCATTCCTTGAGAACCATATAGAACATAAGGAGTTTGGTATTGGACCTGAGCCGCATAGGGCTACTGATATTGAACATTGCTCGATCCAGACTGACCAACGAGATTATGAACTTGTTGGTACTGGACATTACTTGATCATGTAGGGTCTGCACGGTTGTGAATAATACCAGAAGACAGTTGGTTCATACCAAGCATGTGAGCTTATGATCCACTCACATTGGTGGCACCTGACACCATTGAAACATTCAGGTTTTTCCCCCCAGGCGGTGGCATAGCCTGGCCACTGACTAGAGGGATGGAGGAACTGACAGAGACATTCTTCGAAACTACTGGTTGTGCCTGACGGGTAACTGGGATTGACGATACAAGGGTATTCATAACGGTGGGTTTCACCGACACTAAGGTAACAACCTGTTGGGAAGTCATGTTCGCAACGAACATACCTGACATAGGCATGGTGCCTGACGCCCAAACAGGATTATGGTAAAGTGATGAGGCACTAGGTGTAGCTGAAACCAACTGTGCCAAAGACACATGGTTGGGTGGAAAACTGGTGGAAATACCCCCTGAATAGGGGAAACCCTTAGGAGGAAAAGGTAGCTCTTCCTCCTCAACAGTGTGTGGAGTAGAAACTTCGGACTCTTCTGGAGAGGTGGCTGGAGCATCGCCTTCGAGTTCCATGTCTGGAAATAAACGACGACAAATAAACGAACGAGTACAAGGGGATAGTTCCAATGGAACACCCAGTTGGTCGTACAAACTGTAAGGATGTTGCGGTGATATCACAATAAGGTGAAATAGAGGATTCAGAGGATAAATAACTAGTCCAAGCTGACCGTCAGTGGTCAATGATTCCTCAAGAGTTTGAATGGGATTGTCCGGAGATTCCGGGCCAAGATCAGCAGATGATCAAGTATTGAAAGTAGGCGGAGGACGAGATGACAAAGGTTGAATACTCAGAACAATTCTGAGTTCAACACCTTGGTCCTCGAGTGACTCTGGTAACTCAGGAAATGGCTCCTCAGACAATCTTTTAGATGAAGGAGAGGAAGAGGAACTGGGTGAACCAGATGGTTCAGCCACGATGACCTTGTCTTAGTCGATTGAAAAATTAACTTCAAGGCTTTAAAATGTTCTTTAAGGGAAATTCATGATTTGGTCTCAAAAATACTAACAGGGTGTTTTTGGATCGTGGGCAATCAATTATTAAGATGCATAAAAGACTGGGGCTCTTTCATTTTTTAAGAGTCGAGAAAGAAACAAATATGACTCTATCGCTTTCGATTGGAAACAAGATTGAAAGGAAAAGTGCTTGAATGATCTTTTAGGTTTAATGAGTCAAAAATATAAAATGACTGATCTAGATGATCTAGGTAAATAGGATTACCAGGCAACTGTGAACTGCAGAATACCTCCCGGCGAAGCAAGAAGTACGAGCAGGTAATCTCCCCGAATGTTGTGTTCGGTGTATCACGTTTGCAAGGCAATCAACTTGGCTTCCTAAGGATAAAGGATTGCAGCCTAGAGGGGTCTCCCACTATATACTCGATGGTACAGGGAGCACAAATCCGTACTAGTGTTGTCTAATGCCGAAGCTAATGATAGATGCTAGATTTAAAGACGTCGGAACACGTCTCTAGCCTAGACCTTTTAGATATGATCGTTAAATTTCAAATGCACCTTAGGTTGATTGAATTCATTTTAAAGTTTATCTTGAGTTATGGTTAAGTTTTCAGGTCTTAGCGATGCGACTCAAAAAAACCTTAAATGCAACTAAATGATACAAGACCCTTTTAATTCAATGAAATGTCTACACTAGAGAGGGTAGAAACTACTCAATCAAATGCAAACAAACAAGAAACTGAAAACGAAATGATCTTTCACTACCTTACTTTTTGAAAATAAACTAATGAAAAATGCATTCCAATTCCTAATTTCCTAACAAGCACATATCTAACAGTCCTTTTGAAAGCAAAAAGAGTTATTTTCCTTTTCCAAATGCCAATGCAATTCTAGTCTTTCAATGATGCAACAAACTAGAATTTCACACTTTTTCATGAAACAACGAAATAAAATTTTCGCATACAATTCTTCGATGAAAAAGTTTTTGAGACAATAAGCTCTTCAAGCAGATGAAAACATGAAAAGAGAAGCTCATTCAGATCACTGAAACATCGACTTTACCAACAACAAGACAAGCAACGTAATCCATGCTGGAAAAGAAACATTTAGACAAGCAAACGGAAACTTTTCAAACTTGTGTAATAGAGGTCAAAGTCGTAAAAGGACCGAAAATGAAAATGCAAGGAGTAAGTACACCTACAACCCAACTTACTAAGTTCAAAAATAGTTGAATGGACGACACACTAGATGCCCTAGTGTCACTGACCATCCAATGACTCAAGCAATCGAGCAGAAGGATGATAAACCAACAAGAAAACAAAACCAAATGAAAAGCAACTTTCTAGTCAGGGAGAAGACTGTCTAAAAGGCTTACGAGGTCAAAATCATAAGAGCAGAACACATTGGCCAAGATTGGGGTGAAACCCTAATCTTCACTTAGGAGCATTGATGCGATTGCCTAACTGACAACAAGCACCAGAGGCTGGTCGGCGCAACTGTTCCTCAGCATATCGCACTGATCGATGCAACTGTCAGCGAATTAAGCGCATTGATCGAGGAAGCTAAGAAAAAAATAAAAACAAAATAAGGGACTAAATCTGCTACTATGAATTTCAAACTCGGGCTGGTAAGCAGGAGAAAAGAAATAGAACAAAAGGGAAAAAGTGGAACTAGAAACATTCTCACGAAATCATGAAATCCAAGACAAACAAAAGGATTGGTTCCCGAGTATGGTAGCCAATTTGTGGTGAAGTAAAATTATAAGTGCGGGCACAAACAAATTCCTCTAACCCAATGATCGTTCTAGCCACAACAGATACATTCTATGGAAGATTTCCTTAGGTTAGAACCAATTAAGAGGGCCTACCTCTTAGTACGCTTATCCTGTTTGATGATGTCCTTGCTCGCTTACTCTAACCATCTCTCACTTCCTTCTTTAAGCACCTGAAACAAGTAAACAACAGCAAACAACAACTGTGATAATAGACAAATTGTAATTCAACCTCCTTAACAAGTCAAGAAACATTAAGCCATGAATATGTAAGATGACAAAACATGTAGGAAATCAATCAATAGTTGCATATATATTGATGTCAAAGAGAGATTACAACCATTGTCTTGACGTTGTGGTTCCCCTCTGACAAGACCACGTTCCCACACACTTCTACTAGCATTCCATGATGGCCTCAATCAACAATAGTTTTAAGACTCTTCCTTTTAGGCTTCACTCCAAACCAAATCACACTTCTCCCTCACACAACTAGTTAGCTACAATTATGAATAGCTTGTTGTTTACTCCAAACCAAAATAGCACTAGCACCCCAACATTAACATTAGCTTGTGCTTGGAAAGAAGGGAGGTTTATATAGGATGAATGGATGGGAAATGGATCCTCTTCTCATGGGAGAAGGTCTTATCCCTTGAGGTAGTTCCATCATTATAGGGGAAAGGAGACCAAACTGACATCCTCAACCCCATCTAGCCAAACTATTTACCAGACTTCTGTTACGAAGCTTCAGCTTCTAATTTAAAAAACTTTCAATAACACGACCAGCATGACTGGAACATAGCTCAGTCGCTCCATTTGGTGCTAGGGATAGTGCTAATCTTTGCACATCGGCACAAGGGAGACAAAGGCCATTAGCATCAGTCTTGTCAACTGAGCAAAATAGAAGTTTCAGGGGAAATGGTGCAAAAGGGAATTGATCTGCTCATGAAGGGAAAGCATGTGGGGTTCACTGTAGAGGTCCTCCAGGATCAAGGAATGGGGAGTACAAGGACAGTGACAAAATGTTGTGTAACACTCAACGGCCTGCATGTTCACACTTTCCCTCTCTATTTCGAGCTGTTGCTCAAGCTGTGAAATCTTTTCTTATTTTTCTTTCAAAAAAATAGATATTTCAGTAGCTTTTTCCATGGTAGCAGTTGTGTATGCTCCTGTAAATTGTGACAGTCTAGTCAAGTTTTCAGCAGGGTTGGAAGAGACGTCCTTCTAAACTATGTCCATTTTCTCATTCCCAGGTGGGAGTTCAGGTGTTTCTATCCTTCTCCTTTTTCTCTGTCTCCTTACTATAGCCTTGTTTAGTGGGCTGTAGAACACGTCAAGAGGACGGATTTTAGTCACCTTCAAGACAATTTATAATGTGGGCAGAGTGGAGATGATTTCAGTCTGCTGAGACGTCGTCGCTTACTCATCCATCGGTTCAGAGTCTATATTCTTCTGAACATGCAGAGGAGTTTGATACTCCATAGTTTCCTAGGCATCTGTTGTCTTGGGAGTGTCTTGTAGTTTCTTATTGAATTGATCCCACTCCTGCTCCAGACTACTGCTTTTGATCTCTGAAACAATATATTTTGGTGGGGTACCCATACCCTATTTTTTGGCTGATTTCCTGTTGGATTCTGTAGTAGTCTCGATGTCTTGGGCTTTCTTGGTATTTAGTTCTTTCATTGTATCTGTATGAGACTCTATGCAAGAATTAGGTCCCTCATTGTTGACAGTCACACTGGGGGTAGACTTTTCCCCAATTTTCAACAAATGTAGTGGGACTACCTCGAGCCTTTTGTTTCCAAACTCCTGAAAGCTCTCAAAATCTCCAGGACTCAGATTTTTCCTCGCCCATTTGAATGATTGTTCGAAGGATTGAGCCAACTGTAAAAGGTCTTCAAAATTATTAGCCTCATGGTTATAAGGCTTGATCTTTACTAAAGTGGTGATTTTATATGATATCTTGTCTGGAGCAAATTTCCTTTTGGGCAAAGTATGGAGCCTGAGACTTTCCAGGCTTATTGATTCCTTTATCGAATGACTAAAATTTTCTAATGAAAAGGAACCGCACCTGATAGGAAAATATGGCCATAATAACTTCTTTCTTTCTTTCAGAACTTTGGTCAGGCCTTTTCCCACGGTCTGGTGGGCATTTCTCTTGCTAACAATTTATCAGAAACACACAAAGGGTGGACATGTGGGTCTGATGTGCTACCAAAAACCCTAATGTAGGTGAACCATTCTTCAAAAAAATATTTCCCGACAGCCAGAAGGCCTGTAGCGACTTCTTGGGAAAGCCTGGGGACTTTCTTATTGAAAACTAATTAATGCAATGGAAAAATAACAACATTACATATTTTATAGAAATGAGGTATATAATGGGATTTCCCAAATTTTCTTATGGCTGAGATGGATATGGTAGGCGTCCTGTAAGGTCCATTTCCAACCCATGATTGGAAATTTAGTGCAAAAACAGATGGCATCCATAATGTAGGCACTAAAATAGAATGGAGGAAGGTTCTCTAGAGAGGAGGATCTCTTCTGTCGATATTCGGTGATGACTGTAGCTAGGTTATCAAATAGGATGGTGGCCCAATTCATAATGTGGAAATTAACACAAGCATCAATTCGAGGAATCCATTTTATGGAAAACTTAGCATTATTAGGTAACCTGTATAGTCTACATAACATAGCAGCTGCATAGTTGTAGGGGTTTGCCAAAGAGGCTACAGGATACATACCCATTTTAACAAATTTAAATGTGTTCTCCAATACTCTACAGTCCTGAATCATCTTGAGGGGTTCTTCGTTCTTCTTTGTGAAGTTGGCCATGTATGTTTTATCATATATATCCTGAGGATTAGGTATATGGTACATTTGCTTCAGGTATTCTGCTCTGAATGGCCCCATGAGTTCCATTCTCGCGTTCCTAAATTTCCTATCTTCAATGGTGAGGTTTTCCACCACCCACTAATCATATCAATGTATGGGAGGATTTTTCTCTCGCTCCTATCCTATGAAGGAAATAAAAGGCAACATCCTTGAATTGGATTCTGGAAGGTCTTATTGAGTCAGTTGTTGCTCTTATGACAGTAATCTTGGGACGCTCGTCCTCAAGACTATTATATATGACCTCCCAAGCTATTTCTCCCCCATCATCGCTGCAGACCCTATCAAAGAATACAGGAGACATTTTTGTTAGCTTGGACTCTGTAATGCTCTGCTTTTTCTGTTTTTGCATCACCTTCCGCAATGACATGTCTTTTGTAGCTTGCCTGAAATGGATGAGATATATCAGCGCAGAAAATATTAGGCAATTAAGGTTGAAAGCTTTGTGAAAAGACTTTGAATCATGGGATGATTTCAAATGAGATACTCGACATTAACTAGACATAACTTGGAAAATCATTACCTCTCCTTGGGCCGCTAAACATTAATTACCATGTCAAAATGTTCTTTATTATATTAAAACACAGTTACTTCCCACACTTGCTAGTTGATTCACGCATCACAGTTTTTAAAACAATGTTGTATAGCGTTACCTGCTCATAATGCGAAATGTGATTGCGAATATCGCATTTCGCAAATCATTGGTGGATGACATAGTGGTAGGTCTTATTTACTTGCGACTCCTATGAAATGCGAATGCGATTTCCTAAGGGGTTTTGATTGGTATGTCGTAGCGAGAGGTTTGATCGCATATCGCAATTTCTTTAAGGTGTTTATGATCATCACATGGAAAAATGTGATTTGTGATTTGCAATGGGGATCCTAAACTTGGGTCGTTCTAAGCTTTTTTCAAGGCAATTTCTTAGAGTTAGGATTTATTTTAAAAAGACTAAAAAAAAAAAAAAAGGGTCCCCATTTATACGTCTAACATTAGCTATTAATATATATAAATTGGGGGGTTGTTTCATAGTAAAAAATTCCCTTAAAGTGATTTTGCAAGTCATAAAACTTTTAGAATGATACGACACCCTTGGGCATGGGGTTTCCTTTACTTGCTTGAGCTGCCTCCTGCAACGCTTTGTCATGCTCGTCTTCATTGATGGTTGTGTCTTTGAACACATCAGCATTCACCATAAAATCCAGTATCTGTTGGTCATCATTGAAAATGCAAAAATTAGTAATATTATATGGAATGGATGGCCTATAAATAATTTCAACAGAAAATTCATCCTTACGCGGTGATAACCTAGCAGTAGAATTTGCTAATGTATCGGTAGCAATGTTACATATTTTAAGAACAAACATAATGTTAAAAGCTTGGAATTATGAAATGAAATACCATACCTCTTATTGATAGCCTTTTAGATTAGGTGAAACACAGTGTATTGTATTATGTACTTGACGTACGACGATTTGAGAGTCACCCATTGCATTGAGTACCTCAACTTTGAGGTCAATGCCTTTCTTCAAACCCAGGAAGAGTGCTTTGTATTCAAAAATGTTGTTAGTGCACTGAAACTCCAAGCAACTTGAGATCAGATGTTTTCTCTATTGCGGGTCTAATAAAATGAAACCAGCTCCAAAGCCCTCCTGCATTTTTGAACCGTCAAAATATAATTTCCAAGTTATAGAAATATTAGATCTACGTCCAATATTAGTACTATCTACATCTACTTCACAAAAGTCATTAGCACTAGTTGGATTTCAAGAAAGGAGTTCCAATTGTGTATCAGGTGGTATGGGTTAAGGTTGTGTTAGTTAACATCCATGATCTACTTCCATAAAACAATTTCTGAATATCACCTCTGCAAAGCCCATTGGTTTATTTTTTTCCTCAGGTTATGTCATGGTATGATTCAAGTAGGGCTCACTTTTAACTCGAATCTGGTTATTTCTACCCTTTTATGGTAGTCATAAATGAGAACAATCCATCGCAAAGTATCCTTGGAGTTTGTTGGACAACCCTCTGCTTAGTAGTAAACCATAGGCTTTGGGAATGTCCACAACTACGATGTTTATGCACTAGTTAACTCTATGATGAGATGACAAACAAATAATAACATTACTAAGTTCACCAATGACCTAGATGTAACAACCCTGGTGAAAATTCCATGTAATAAAGTTGATAAAGGAAAAATAAGACCTTGGTCATGGGACACGTATTTCAAGCTACATGTTGGGAAAAAGCATAGTGATGGGGATCACTTGTGAATGATTTATGGCTAAGGAAATTGGCAAAGGCATGAGGAATTAATTGGCATTTTATTTATGAAAATAATGGAAATTAGGAGAAAAGGAAGGTGAAAGGTCATAGGTTGCGTGTGAGGAGAAAAATGAAGGAAAATAATGGAAAATTGAAGAAAATAGAGGTCTTGTTAATAAAAAAATCTTCTGAGTATTATTTGACATACTTTTGTCAATTAAGTTTTGGAGCTCTCTCTATTCTCTCTCTCATACTCTTGGACACTTAGAGTTTTCTTGGAGCACTCCTAGAGGAGTGTGGCATACTTGGAGTTTTGGAGTAAGAAGGAAAAGGAAGAGTCGAAAAGCACAAGAGGACATAGGTATCAACAACTATAGTGGGTTTTTCCTGCAGTTACCGAGTTGCATGTATGATTTCCTTACTAGTTTTGGCATGCATAGCATACGCATGTGGTTTCTTGGTTATGATCTGTCATTGGCATGGAGGAATGCCTGGATTGACAGTGGATTTCTTAGCCTTGACATTTCCTGGATAGCCATGGTCATGTTGTGGATTTCTTTCATTTGTTTTCTGGTTGGTTCTCATGTTCCTTTGGTTCTGGATTGAGTTACTAGTTCCTGGAAGCCTTGGTTGGACAAACGATCTGGAAGCCCTATAACAGCTTGGGTTGAGTTACTAGTCCTGGAAGCCTTGGTTGGAAGAACACTCTGGAAGCTCTTGGTGGGTTGCGTTACTAGTCCTGGAAGCCTTGGTTGGACAAACACTCTTGAATTTCAGTGACATCTGTGGGTTGAGTTACTAGTGCTAGAATCCCTGGATGGAACAAACGCTCTGGAGCCCTAGACAACTTGGGTAGAGACCAATTTGGTGATGGTTAGTGATATACAACTATGAGGTGGAATCATTGGTTGAGGGTTGAGGTAGTTTGGCCTCTGGAAGCCCTGGTTTGGTTCTGTTGTATGTGTTCCATGAGATCCCACATTCATGCTTGGAATATGGCATGGGGGTGATTGGTTGAAGGAGATATTTCGTTCAACCTAGTCTATGGTCGAGAGGTTCATGGAAGTCCATACCTGATTTCATTTTGCATATGTTAATAAGAGATGGGTAAATACACTTGTTAATATGTGGATTTTATGGTTATTATATTCTTATTATTTATGTTGACTATATGTTGTTTATGAGCATGTTTTATGACAGTGATGATGTATGGCTCTCATTATGTTTTGATTTGTAAATGAATGAACAATGAATATATGACCTAATAGATGATAATGCATTTAATGTGATAAGGCAGCAATGTTTCTTAGTGATTCTCAGATAAGTATGAGACCCCTATGCTCATATTTGTTGTTATGACCAGTAGCATGCATATTTGTGACATGTTTGATGAAATGTATGTCATGGATAGTAGGGGTCCATTCAAGTCCTCATTCAATTTCTTGCATTTGTATCATTGTTTCAATGTTACTTTTCTTTTCTGAAAGTTCCATGAAGTTCTGGACAGTGGCCTAAGACCTGGCCCTGAAAAAGTGGCACAAATCTAGGATCGTTGGCTTTGAACTAGTTGAAAAATACCTCAGTTGCTCGCATGCCATTACTGTGAGAGCTACTGGAGGGCCCCAGTCAAACGCATGCCCATGTCATGGGAGAGCTGAGGCTCTAGGGCAAATAAGTGTCAATTTTTCTTAGGGGTTGATCACCTGGAAGGGTTTGTTGCCTCCTGTAGGTTTTGTGACGTGTGCAGAAGGGAATATTGGTTGTGTTGTGTTGGTTCCACTTCCTTAACTGTGCATGGAGAGTTGAATCAAGTCGTAGTAGCCTCTTGTTTCATGTTTACCCCAACGGGCTGGTTAACTTGGGTAAATGTGGGAGGAGGGTGTTACATAGGACAAGTGATATGTCTAGGTTTATGATTTGTGCATCATTTTTATACCACTTTGCATTTATTTTCTTAGCAACCAACAATGGACTAACATTTGCGGATGCACCAGAATCAACCAAACAATTGTGAACATTATAATTAAATATTTCAAAAGTTAATATAAATGGAGGGAAGAGAGTGTTAGAACTTAAATTTATAGCATTTACAATAGGTTCGATGATGTCACGAGAGTTACCGGACATTACATGAGGAGAATATACCTCTTTACCTGTCGAATTGTGTAATGAGAGTGCCTGTAGAATCAATTTATGTTGGCCCGTTACATTTGCGAGCTTGAAAAGTGAAATGTTAGCACAAGCTCTTTTCATATCTTCCACAATTTTATAATCAATTATTTTCGTCTTAACGGGTTTTGCTAATGAGTCAAATGGTATGACTTTATCCGCTACAGCGGGAGTGGTGGACTTATTCTTGTTATTGTTGGAAGTGTTCTTGGAAAAAGGAGCACCTCCAAACTTATTCTATGAAATTTGAGCTCGATTGGAAGGTAGTAGAATCCTTCGCAACAACTAATTCTTAAGTTCCTGATCATAAATAGGGCTCTTGTTCCTAAAATTATAATAGTCAGTTGACTGCTTGGGATGAGATTTTCTTGTTGACAGTTGATCAATGCTCTATTTATAAGCATTGTATATGACACTAAACATATTCACTGAATGTCCAACACCCAAACTTTCTTTGGTCACAACATCTTGATGCAAGGTTGCCCCGCACATACCCACAGTATGCTCCACAATGCATAAATACAACTGTCCCAGGTATTTGACTCTCAAGGAGTCAAATCTTCAAACTACAAATGGATAAGGTCGTATATAATAGTTCCTTTACATCGGAATGCAATCACCCCGCCAATACCTCCTATCGGGATTTGAATCACCCCTTAACCTATAAATAATATTTTATTAAAATCCTTCTTCTAATGCTTTCCTACCATAACCCTTAAAACCCTTTACAACCTTCAATCAGTGCTTAATTCCTTTATAAATCAATTACAAAGGAAATCCCTGCAAAAACATCCTTTTCCACCTTTTGTACGGCTCTGTCACATGTCTCGAGTTTTAACCTCATCGCAATCACAATCAGAACCACACAACCCCACAATCATCTCTCGGCCTCTATTGCATCCGATATGCAACCATATTCCATAAAAAAACGTGGAAAACTTTGCTTTACCATAAAGCCAAATCTCAAAGGTTATACACCCACATATATAAATATATCGGTCCGCACTTAAGTTGCTCCACTCCTCCAATAGGCCCGAACTTCAACTGCCCAATCACCAATCTCCAATTATCGATGATCGCTATATCGTCATTCCGTTACACTGTCCATCGGCCCTCCTAACTTGTGATATGCGATCAATTCTCCATCGTCGATCCCCTTTTCGATCCAACTGCCCTCGTTTCATCAGCGATGTCGCAATCAGAGGTTACAAATGGTTAAGGCCGATCCATCCATAAAGACTTCCACCGATGCGATAAATCTTCGACCGTTGATCTTTTAGATCTAACGGTTGCTGTGCATGGACACTATACTCCTACGCTCTGTCTTTTTACTCAGTTTTACGTTGTTTTCAGTGTTGTCTACGGCTCGCAGTTTTCTTTTAAAAGTTCTGGTTCCTTGGTTTTTTTCCAATGCTCGCTTTCTCCTGAGCTGTCTCCCTTAAGCCCTTTAATGGATTCAAAGGTACCTCGCGCTTCTTTGTCTCTCCTTTTCTTATGTGGATTCCGCAGAACTCGCCTGCATACATATTTACACAGAATGGTTGTTCATACCTAAATTATCATTCTATATGCGAATAACATAGTTATACGAACTGGAATCAAATCATTGGACATATATATATATATAAATAAAGATTACAAATCAGGTTATTCTATCGCTCGGCCTGATTTTTTCACATTAGTGGCCTCTATTTCGACTCTGCCCGTAGGCAAAAAAAAATATCAGCTATCTGCCTAACCTTTCTATCACCTGTCTAACTCTTGAATTATACAAAAAGATCACAATTTATACAAAAGTAGATTCATGAACCAATTCTGGTTTAGATCTAGAAATCTCTCACTCTCTCCTAAAGAATCTCTTCAACTCCACTCTTTTCTAAACAAAAAGAAAAATCAAGCTTTCAGTTTCCTCATTTTCTATTCAAACCAAATAAATCTAACTATCTGGCCTGATCTTCACACAGGGAGGATCAATCAACCACTATACCCTTTTTCTCAAAATGAAACTTTCTCACACATTAAATAAATAAAATTAACTAAACTCTTGCCTTCCAACCCTTTGTTAGTCACAACATGTGATCATCCCATGATTCCCATCACATTGCTTACTAGGTCTAAATGCTCGTGCATCAGACTCCCAAGGTTGAAATATTTCATGGAATCTTGTTCATGAGTCTTTTTACTTCCTTTGTTGTAAAAATTCATCAAATTTCATTTCCCAACTGGCTACCTGGTCCCTTTCATCTGCAAGTGTATTTCCTGCCTCCTTTGTTTCTCTTGGGTGCCAAACTTTGTGTTGTGGATGTCTTTTTGCTCTGCATTCATAAGCATCTCCTTTGCATAATGTTTTGATGTTGACACTCTGCATAAATACCTCCTCAAACAACATAAATCTCTGCTTCTTTGTCCACTGTTATCTTGTCATCATCTCAATAGAATTGATCTCCATCTTTATGTATTTCCTCCTGTCCTGTACTTGACTGTTCCTTTTGACTTCTGACTCAATCCCCAGCATCTCCTTTTGTCGATAAACCAATTTCTTTATGTTGTCCTGTATATCCTTCCATCTTCCCTTGATTTGCTGACTTTGACAATTCCTTATACTCATTATCTTTGTAGTTTTCATCATCCATCTATCAAATAGCTTAAGTAGAGTCCTTCCAATCTCAAAAGAAGATTGGGTTTTGGTTAATACAATAACATATAGCCTTTCAACTATATATTCTTCTCTGGCTGCAAATATTTTAATTATTGAACGTTGTTCAATTTCTTCCATTTTCCTATCAATTTTAACTGAACTGCTCACCCAATTTTCCAATTGTAACCTCAAGATAAACTCTTGACATTTAAACCCCCTTTGTATCAAGAACAAAATCTGTCTGTGAATTGCACATTCACATCCTCTGCAATCTTCTTTCTCTTCTGCAATGACTTGTTTAAGAGCTATGCCAACTCTCCTTCCTCTATTCCAAGCTTCTGAATCAACTCGTCGCTTACTCTCATCTTCCTGTTTCCATAAGGAAAATTGACTTCCTGCAATTCTGGAATTTACACCTTCCTTCATGTTTACTTGTGCAAACATATCTCCAAGAGTAGTTTGTCCTCCATCCTGAAAACCACATTCAACAATTAATAACTCAAAATCAGATAATATATTACATTTCCCGTCTCTGTCCTCATTAACTCTACTCCATAATTTTTCTGATTTGTCATCCTCTTGATGTATATATGACATATCAAACTTGTCATGTTGTCTTCTCTTGAAAAAGTCTTCTTTGTCTTCACTTTGTTCTGAATGTTGTCTAAGTTCTGAATTCTATTCTCTACTTTTCTCTTTGGCCTTCCTTCCTTTCACACTCCTTTTCATTTTTCGTGTTCCTTCCTTACAAATCTATAAGCCACTAAGTTGTATTTTCCATTCCTCCTTTGTTTCAATCAAAATCTACTAATCTCTGAGTTTAGAACCTAAAGTTGTATTTGTTTCCATGCAAGAAACAAAATCACCATATACCATAGGTTTTCCATTCCACTGTTGAGTCCCTTTCACAACAGTGAAAATTACTTTGGATATCATTTTTGGGATTCAACTGCGTTAAGTAAGTCATTCACGTATTGACAGTGAAAATTATTGTCAACACCATGAATATCACCTTCCATTGTTCCCCTGGGTTGCTCACTGCATACACATAGTTCATAAAAGCATCTTTACCTTCATCCTCTAAGATTTCCTATATATTTTCAGTTTGTTGTTTACACTCACCTTTATTCTTTTTACAATTTGTACAAATAACATTGTCTTCAATTTCCAGTTGTGCATCAGTGTCTACCAACCTCTCTTTGAGTTCCTATTTATCCTCTTTTCCTTTCTTCTTCATAACCTTGAATGGATTAATTGTACCTCTTTGGGTTGAATTTTCTTTAAAAACCTTGGTTCTATCATCTTCCATAATACACTCTTTAGTAATAGTTCTCTCCATTAATGATCCATTATGTCCTTTCAAGATAGTTTCTTGCCCATTAACTATCAATACAGGTTCGTAATTTTTGAATAAAAATTAAAGAGATAATTCCATTACCTCAAGTGTTTGTACTGCCTCTTCACTCTTGTTCACTCCTTCCATAAGGTCGTCTTCATACCTCTTTTCTACTTCTCCCTTGGCAATCTGCAATTTCCTTTTGTCTTCAGACTGTCTGCCATCTTTCTGCCAAGTCTTACTAGATTCATCATCTTCATCTTCTTTAGTAGTCTTCAACATTTGTCCATCTCCAGTGTCCTTGAACACATGGTTCATCAAGAATTGTTCTATGACATCCATCTCTTCTAACAATTTCATTTCTTCAACAACTTACATAAACATATCTTCTGAAGGTTGTTCATCACCTGCATACATGTACAAATCATTAGTTTCACAAATACTAGGCTCATTTTTCTTCGATGTTTCAATCATCACATCTCTCTGCTGATTCAAACTTGTCCAACAGTTCAAGAAATCATCAATGGTTCCTTCCTTAGTAGGGTAAACCTCTTGCTTCTGTCTACAATAGCTATCTTCCATCTCTAACTCAACTACTCTGATTTCTTCTCTTAATTTGATATACTTTCTTCTCTTTATCTGTTTCTGCAACAGCTTCCACTTTATCTTCTTTCTTTTCATAGTCCAACTATATCTTTGGTTCCCTTCACATTTTTTTAGAAGCACTATCATGTTATCCATAATTATCTTCAGTTCTGTAATTTCTCTGTCAAATACCTCTTTACTCATCTTCTCTCCTTTTCCTTTTTCCTTGACATCCTCCTTTCCTCTGTTGTGGCTTCTATCTGAACCCCCACTATGACTATCAGTAGTCATTTCCTCGTTATCTCTATGAGCTTCTCACTCACTGTGAGCTGTACTAAGCCTCTGCGACAACAAGTCCTTCCTGTTGTCACTTACCTCACCAATCCCTTCTATGGACTTGGTCTTTTGGCAAGCATTGGTTCTCTAAATTTGGAACCTCTTGAGCATTCTCTTTTGCTCTCTTTAGGCTTGTATCCTCAACTCACTTTCTCTTGAGAACACTTTAACTATCCCCCCTGTCCAACTTTCAGCTGGAATATTTAGGTTCACTGCCACTAACACAACTCCTCTCTTTCTTTACACAGTCTGCTACTGTGTGTTGCTGCTATCACTCTCTTCCCTTATAAAAACAATTCAAATGAACCACATCAAAATACAACTCATACCTGCTGATCTATCTCTTTCATCTTTCATTGGCTGGACAATACACATGCTGCTTTACCTTTCGTTGTCTGCACTTCAATCCTTCTTTCAAATGAATTTTTGTTCTTGTTGAGTACATCCATATTCACTTTCTTTCCTTACAATAGTTTTGTTGCAATTTCATTACCTGCATTCACCTACACATACCATTAAAGCTTTAAAACTGATAAGATCCTTTCTGATCCTATCTTCCTCAAATCCCTTTTCCACAATCTCTCTTGAATAACCAACTGAAGTCTTCATTTCCTATAACATGTCAGAATTCTTCTATGCATGAATCCTTGTACTCTATTCTCCCTCTGTTTCAGATCCATTATAATGCGAATGATATATATACTAGGAATAAAATTCAATCCCTCAATCAATCTCCACAGAGCATTAGTCTTACTCTGATACCAAAATGACGCAGGGTTACCCCGCACATACCCATAGTATGCTCCACAATGCATAAATACAATTGTCCCAGGTATTTGACTCTCAAGGAGTCAAATCTTCAAACTACAAATGGATAAGGCCCTATATAATAGTGCCTTTACATCGGAACCCAATCACCCTGCCAATACCCCCTATCGGGAGTTGAATCACCCCTTAACCTATAAATAAGATTTTTATTAAAGCCTTCTTTTAATTCCTTCCTACTTGAACCCTTAAATCCCTTTACAACCTTCAATCGGTGCTTAATTCCTTTATAAATCAATTAAAAGGAAATCCCCGCAAAAACATCCTTTTCTGCCTTCTGTACGGCTCTGTCACGTTTCCCGAGGTTTAACCTCATCACAATCGCAATCAAAACCACACAACCCCGCAGTCATCTCTCGGCCTCTATCGCATCCGATATGCGACCATATTACATAAAAAAACGTGGAAAACTCCGCTTTACCATAAAGTCAGATCTCAAAGGTTATACACCCGCATATATAAATATATCGGTCCGCACTTAAGTTGCTCCACTCCTCCGATAGGTCCGAACTTCAATTGCCCAGATCTCCGATTATCGGCAATCAGTATATAATCGTTCCATTACACTTTCCATCAGCCCTCCTATCCTACGATATGCGATCGATTCTCCATCGCCAATCCCCTTTTCGATCCAATGGCCCTCATTTCATCGGCGATGTCGCAATCAGAGGTTACAAAGGGTAAAGGTCGATCCATCCATAAAGACTTCCGCTGATGCGATAAATCTTCGACCGTTGATCTTTTAGATCTAATGGTTGTTGTGCATGGACACTATACTCCTACGCTCTGTCTTTTTACTCAATTTTACGTTGTTTTCAGTGTTGTCTGTGGCTCACAGTTTTCTTTTAAAAGTTCTGGTTCCTTGGTTTTTCTCCAATGCGCGCTTTCTCCTGAGCTGTCTCCCTTGAGCCCTTTAATGGATTCAAAGCTTCCTCATGCTTCTCTGTCTCTCCTTTTCTTCTGTGGATTCCGCAGAACTCGCCTACATACATATCTACACAGAATGGTTGTTCATACCTAAATTATCATTCTATATGTGAATAACATAGTTATACGAACTGGAATCAAATCATTGGACATATATATAAAGAAAGATTACAAATCAGGTTATTCTATCGCTCGGCCTGATTTTTTCACATTAGTGGCCTCTATTTCGACTATGCCCGTAGGCAAACAAAATCTCAGCTATCTGCCTAACCTTTATCTCACATGTCTAACTCTTGAATTATACAAAAATATCACAATTTATACAAAGTGGATTCATGAACCAATTCTGGTTCAGATCCAGAAATCTCTCACTCTCTCCTAAAGAATCTCTTCAACTCCACTCTTTTCTAAACAAATGCTAAATCAAGCTTTTAGCTTCCTCATTTTCTATTCAAACCAAGTAAATCTAACTATTTGGCTTGATCTCCACACAGGGAGGATCAATCAGCCACTATACCCTTTTTCTCAAGATAAAACATTCTCAAAATAAAATTAACTAAACTCTTGCCTTCCAACCCTTTGTTAGTCACAACATGTCATCATCCCATGACATTGTTGACTAGGTCTAAATGCTCCTGCATCACATGTTCATTTGTTTCTTCACTATACTTAGGTTATTCTTCCGCTTATAGCGTATCAATGAGGTTAGCCATCACGGTGTTCATATTGTGGTTCCATTGTAGGCATGAATTTTCTAAATGTTTTTCTTGATGAAAGGTACCAAAAATATCTATTCCCATGCTTTCAATATTGAACACCTCGTTAGAACTCCAAGTAGATTTGGTCAATTGTGAATTAGTGTTCTTTTTAAAATATAGAAGCCTGAAATACTTGTTGTTGATAGTAGATGCCTCGGTTGACCATCTCTTCAACTCTGATACTTCATTTGTGAGAAGCTTTAGAGACTTGGTCAAACTTTCCATATCGAAAGAGTCTGTCTTTAGATTTACTGGAAGAGGCTTGTTTTCCTTGGAGTCTTTCGGATCAGCGATGTCTTCAATGACTCCAATAGATCACAAATATTTTTCAACAACAAGAGATTTTGTAAAGTTTAATTCCAATGTTTCCTTCATAGCTCTTTTAACAAATATGAAAATGTTAGTTGGAAAAGCAGTTGTGTAATAATCCTTAGTGATATCATCGTGAGGTTTCACATCGACAGGGAACTTGTTCAACAAATAAATTAATGTATAATTAAAATATTTAATTCTTTCTTTGTCCACCACTTTCAAATTCGCAAGTTCTTTCAACAATATGGTGGGAGTCTCATCGTCAATTTTTTTTTCAAGAAATAGCTTCTTAAACTCCCTCCAATTATCGATTGAATTGGCTAAAATAC
This sequence comes from Pinus tabuliformis, assembly GCA_031772625.1. Classification (NCBI taxonomy): domain Eukaryota; kingdom Viridiplantae; phylum Streptophyta; class Pinopsida; order Pinales; family Pinaceae; genus Pinus; species Pinus tabuliformis. Next base: position 257,921,600 of record CM062807.1, on the reverse strand, counting down.
TATGATACCATACAAATTCTCTACCTTCTAAAGTGTATGGAAAGAGTCTGCAAGAAACATTGTCAAAACATACCTCAAGCATCCGTAAATGCATGTATAACTCATCTAGATGGTCTTCAGCCCTGATCTTCTTATCTGGAAAGAACTTTGATAACAACTTTTCCGAACATTTAGGCATCTTGTGAAGATTTTCCGGAAGAACGAGTGGCCCTTGGGCCATCCAATCCAAATATGCGTTATCCATGTCTGTGTCTTTTTCCTCCTCCTCCTCTTCTGAATCTGAAGAAGCTTCTACTTCACCATTCAGATCTGCATTGTAATCAAGGTGCTCCTCATCAGAAAACCAAAAATATTCCCCTCACTATCAGGATTCTCCTCAATGGGTGGAAGTTACCCTTGATTTTTTGTAGGTTCAACCAACTCCTCAAGGGTTGCGATAACAAAATCTTCCACCAACGAAACCAGTACACCGCTAGGATTTATTTCTTTCTTTACATCCTTATGAGGTAGAATCATAGCAATAGGGAGAAAACCAAGACCTCTCGCAAACTGATGAGTGATGGGTTGTATAGTCCTATGTTGGTCGTAAGTAACCTCAAAGGCTTGTCTCGGGCTAGACTGAACAATTTCTTCATTTTTAGGAGTGTGAGTAGGAGTCGAAATGGTAATGCTACTACCTTGCACAAAAGGTTCTTTGTTAGGATGTGGTGAGTTTTCAACCATAAAAAGGTGGTTTCCCTCCGTCTAGTGCCAGAATGTTGACGGTACTAGATACTGCAAACATGCAAGGGGGTCTCCCAGACGAAAAGTACCAATTAGACTTCGCACCTTTTGGTGTGGGAGAACTTTCGAAAATAAGGCCTGGATGCCATATGTTCTTAGAGGTTTGCCTTGGCTACAATAGTCAGCACAAGAGAGTAATCTACATGTACTTTCAGATGAACAAGTGAGTATGCCTTGTGGAATGTTCAACTACTGAATGTATCAAGTCTCTTCTACCGGAGGGGAGAGAAAAATAAGCCTTCAAAAGAAAAGTAATAGCACTAATCTAGTAAAGGCACATGAGCATATATATATGAAGAGAATTGTTGATCAACTAGTGAAATAGTTCACATAGAAGCAATGATTGCTAAAACACATACAACACAGTTCCAAAAAGATAAGTACCAAATCCACTGAAATAGTTATATTTCCTTAGTACAGAAGAAAACAACATACATCACAAACATTCAAAGAATAGACATACAATATTTACGACATACGCATGAAGTGTGTTGGCTCAACAAGCTTCAAAATTAATAAATATTTCAAAGATACATCAGTACAGTGAACAACACTAGCTCCAATAGTGGAGTGTTAGAGAAACCACTTACTCCTCCAAAAGAACTATCTTCGTATCTAATGCCCGGTAGGAGGAGTCAAGGTGAAAAGTCCTTTTCATGAGATTTGAGGGTGTATATATAACAAATGGGGTGACAATTCATCTCCCTTGTGACTCTTGGACTACCCTCGTGATTGTTTGACATCTCTATGACCTTTTGACTCCTTTGTGAATTTTCTCATTCTATATATGGCTCTTGGACTTTGAATTTACATTACATTTCTCATACATTGAAATTACATAATCCACAAATGATGTGGCAAATGATGACATGACACCTTGACAAAACATGACATGAAATTAATGACATGGACTGCATGATGATATGGAAATGTCAATCCATTCTTGTTGCTACTATATTTGTGCCTTCTTGAAATATGGTACATGTTCTTCTTCTCCTCCTCCATAAGGCTTGAATGTAGGGAGTCTTCAATATGATCTTGATCTTCATTTTTTGTTGCAATTTGGTGTTACTTTATCTTTTGTTTATTAATCAACTTGTCTTTGCAACTACAAAGGTGTCTTCTAGCAGGGTCTCCTTCTACATCTCCTTCATCATCATCTTGTCATAACATGATATAATAACTGCAACTGAAATCCACTCAGGACAAGAGGACATTAGTCCAATAAACCCCTAGTATAAAATGTTTCATGACAACCATCAACTAAGTAGGAATTGGGTGTTGGGATAAGAGATTGGCTCAAGGATTGCACAATTGCACAACTCAGGAGGTCAAGGGCCAAGACTGAGCCTTAAGACTGTGCAGTGCATAGTTCAAGCAAGCCAAGGCAAGACAACTACGTAGTTGAGGAGCTCAAGGAGGTAGGCCTAAGGGTTGAGGCTTGAGGTTTCCCACTACACAGTTTTGGAGGGACAAAATCTTAGGGCTTGTGTAGTTGCACAAGTTAAGAGCTCAAGATGGGGGCTCATTGCTTGAGATTGCACAGTGTGCAGAAGAAGATGACTGGAAGACAAGGGTTCCGTAGTTTTGGAGCTCAAGGGTCAAGGTCGAGCATTAAGTCTGCACAATTCTAGAAGGCGGGAACTACGCATCATGTAGTTCCAAGAGACAAGGTCTGAGCTTGAGGCCTAAGACTACGTAGTGCACTATTCAGAAAGGATGAGTGAGGTCAAGTTGCTCACGAAGGAACTTTTCTAGATGTGGCTAAGTGTGGGATTAGTAAGGACAAAGTGAATAAGAAAAAAACATGATCATGGTCACACACTTAGAATAGTTGATGATACAACATTGATCACTCAAAACACATGAACAACATAATTCCCCCAATGTGACGACATTGTGATATCTTTCCCCAAGTGTGATACTAAAGGTACACTTTACGACAATAGTGACGACACTTGTGTGACATCGCTTGAAAATTTAGGAAGGAGTGTAATACGTGTATTCATGATAAGTATCACTCATTAGCACCAAGATTACCCCTTGAAAAAAACCAAAACTACATTTGTGTGATATGCGACGCTTACCATGCTAAAATACGACACTTTAATTTTATTTCAAAAGGGACTCATACATTTTCTTTCAAAAGGGACTGGGACACTTAGAGGAAACTCATGTAATGACTCTTAATACTAGATATGACAACAAATAGAGTCAAAGTAGGCTCCAAATTTTGATATAGGCCAAAATTTTGGAGGGTGTTGTAGCAGAGACAACAGGACCCTAGTGGGACCTAGGTCAAGGGCAGAGGTGGCATAGAGATGTGGAGGTGGTATTGATCTAGCACACTGATAGTAAGGCACATGACATAGTGATGTGTGATCAGGTCGATGTGGCGCGTGGGTGGTGTGCCACATGGAAGCCACAAATGACCATATCAGAGGGCCAAATAGCCAAAAAATGGGGGACATGTGGTAACCTTGGAGAGTGCCACATGGAAGACATGTAGCCAGTGTGATGTCATCTCGAGATGATATCATCATGATGAATAGGTGACATCATCTTAGACCTTGTTGTATCTCATTATAGTAATGTTGAGAAGAGAGTGATATTGACAAGCGTTTACATGAGAATTAATGTTGAACTTGATGGAGAGTTCTGTGTCTCGAAACGTCAACGTCTCCGACCTCAGGGCCTCTCTTTTGTAATGCGGGTGGGTGAAAATGGAAGGCGAGGTTGACAAGGGCTCAGACAAGGAATCCTCGTCAATTGACGTGGAAGGATTTCCATCTCGCCTCAAGCTCGATTGTAATTACAATATGCGGTTGCAATGGTAACGACAGGGCAATATTGACAAGGACCGAGACGGTAAGTCCTCCCGCCATTGGACATGGAAAATTCCATCACACCTAGGGCCATTTGTAAAGTTCCAATGCGTGAAGGACCAGAGGAAATAAGCCATGGCGAGGTCACTTATAACTTAAAGGGCAACGATGAGGAGGTAGGGCCCGGGAGGACGTGGCCACCACATGGGGCACTAATGTTGATGGGGAAATCCACGTGGACCACATAGTGAGTGCCATGTGGCATCCATATTGACATGGTAGGGGATAAAAAAGGGCCAAGTTAAAATGACCATAAATTTTTACCCATAGCTCAAATCACGATAAAATTTATATCGTTGGAAATCTCTCGACAAGTCGGATGTCATGGTTGTTTTTATCCAAGTTTTAAAGAGGTTAAAAATTGAGAAAATTTATGTCCCCCTTTCCATGATAGGACTATGGAGATATTATCAATGATAGTAACACCTTCTTCTACCTTTAGGATGGTATATATGGTGGACAGGGGTGTTAAAAGACACATAATGGACATCCTGATGGCCCACAAATTCCTCTTTTGTGGAGGTTTTCTATTGTGAGGATATTATTGTGCATGGGAGTCCAATAAAAAATATTGACCTTTGGTAGACCATCTGCATTCCAAATAAACCCCCATAGTCAACTTTTTGGAGGAGGGCCATTTGGAAAAGAAGAGATAATTAGCCCTTTTTTATATAGCATATTCTACCTAGAAAAATATTTCTTATGAAGAATTTTCTTCCATCATTCAAATGTGCTTGTGATGATTCTTTAAAGAATTTTGGCTCCCATAGCTAGATTTATTAGATAAGGCTCTTGATGTGTAGGCATCCATGGAGAATAAGAGCTCAATTTTTTTTTAGTTTTCTAAGTAGAATCACTTTGCACTAGATTTCTTGCTCTCCCAAAGGAATCCATGGAACTATTGACCCATTTGATTTTTTATGCTAGTTGGGACAAGAAGGGAAAAGAAATGAAATATGGGGAGGGAAGCCAAAATTGGTTACAATAATACCAATCTATCAGATGGGATTAAATATTGTGCCCTCCAAAGAGTAATATTTCCTTTTACCTTGAAAATAATACAATTCCAGAGTATAGAGGGTAAAGATTAAAGACTAATAGGCATGCCCAAATATATAAAATTATCCCACTATTCCTAGAATGGAGAGGAGAGGAATTTCACCACTCTACTCAATGTTTTTTTACTTGTGCTCAGCCATAAATGTGAGAATTATGATTGTTCATCTGACCCCCTAAAACCTTCATAACAAATCCAAAACAACTTTGCATCTAGAATCCATAATGTTTGAAGCTCCACCAAAAATAATTATGTCATCAATGAATCGAGAATGGTTTATTCTTTTGAATCCTCTTATGATATTCATCCTTGGAAGGTTCCCTACTCTTATTTCAAAAACTATTTTTTTGGTTAGAGTTCAACCATTTTATTGTACTAATGTAGTGAACAAATCCATGGAGTGCTAATGCAGGGCGTGATCCATGTGACAAAGAAGGAGCTAAAATGAAACTTAGAAAGTGCCTTGATTAAAAAGGAATGACTCACTATGTCAAATGCATTTGTCATATCAATCTTTATAACCATCTCTTTGTCTTCCCTTAATTTACTTGAATAAATGGCCTCCATAACCATAATAATGTTGTCAATTATTTGTCGATTTAACATGAATCCTCCTTGATTCTCTGAGTTAATCTAAAGGAGGAGAGACATAAGAGCTATTATTCTAGAAATAATTTTGTATGAAGCATTGCACAAAGAAACTGGCTTGAATATAAAAAAGATGAAGAGTTTGACTCCTTTGGGATTAAATCCAAAAAATAGGAGTTTGTTGCTCACCCCATTCTAAAGGATCTATGGATTCACCTCAATATCTTGATTAAATCAAATTTGACCATATTCCATCAAGAATGGTACAACAAACGCCAAGTCCATTTATTTGTGGTTCCTTTTCAATATCCAAGCTTCAGATTATGGAAATCACCACATATTCTTGCTTGATTTATTTGTTGATATGTTGATTATATTCCATGGTTATGAGATTTGTAATGTCTTCTATCATTTCCTCAACCTCCATGGGGTCTATTGTAACACCCTCCTCCCACACTTACCCAATCTAACCAGTCCTCTAAGGTAAATATGTGACGAATAGTTACTATGATGTGAATCAACTCCCCAAGTACAGTTAAGGAGGTGGGATCAGAAAACCAAAACCAAATTGGCCTTCCTTAGGACCTATAGGACCCCCAAGGGCTAACCAACCACTCCAGGTGCCCAACCCCTAAGTTTACTTGCTTTTTAATTGAACTAAACCACCAGTCGCTCCCATGAAAATCTCTCCATGCAACGATGACCCTATAGTTGCTACCACAGAAAGACCTCCATGCCACTGCAGACTTTTTCACCCAGTTTTGTGCCAACAACTCCAATATTTAAGCCATTTTTTCAGGCTAGCCTCTAGATCACTTCCGAGTGTAGAATTTCCCATTGTAGATCACCTGATAATGCAATATACTAAAGCAAAATACTTGATCTACTTCTACAAACAAAATTGTGGGAGCTTAATTGATTTTGAGCGAGATAAATAGAACACATATAACATAGAATGAGAAAGCAATCACACATGAACATAGAAGAATACTCTGGGGAAAGCCTCAGCTAAAAACCTCGATCTCTGTATTATCATAAAAGTGGAAATATGTCCAGATTACACAAAACTTTAGCTCATAAGCTATCCAGCTCTCAGTACAATCCCTCAATTCAGCTCACAGACTAAATAGACACAACATATTCCTTCCTCCAATCCTCCAAGCCTACTATTTCCTTATGCAATTTCTCCTGGGGTCTAATGTTGCCACCTGTGTGAATTGGCCTCTCACACAACTCACAAAACTCAGAAGTAACTGCGCAATCTCCAAGGAATGAATTCCTTCTGCATGCAAGAGATATCCTCAATGGAATATTCCTGCAACTGATAGTACATTGTCCCATCATCTGATCTCAACTGGGTCTCTGAATGAACTGACATGCATGATTTATTTATGAGAGAATATTCAGTTATCTGAAGTGCAGCAATTACATGTGTGCATGCATTAAGTAACTGAACTCACAATCAGATCCACAAATTTTTGGAACTAATCTAACTGGACTTAACTCAGTTAACTAAGCTAACTAATTACAACTCAAAGTACAACTCATCCTGATCTCCTTAATCAAAGGGGAAACTGGTGCATGTCTTTACATAGACTTCATGTTTGATTTTCTACAACTAATTAACTCAAGATGAATTATTAATTAATTTACAAACAACTGCTAAGATCAAATTCGAATTTTAATTCTCAGTTTTAGTTCAAGGACTAACTAAAATTGGAATGTATCCTGAAATGATATTTATAGCAGTGTTATTTTTAGCATTTCTTGCTGCTATTTTCAACACTCCCTCTCAACAATAAAGGGGTTATCAGTGACCCCAATCCTGCCTCTGTGGAACTCGAACTTGCATTTTGACAATGCCTTAGTCAAAATATCTGCATCCTATTCCTTGGTCGAAACATACAGCAACAACATGATCCTCTTCACCACACAGTCTCGAAGATGATGGTACCGGATATCATTGTGCTTGGACCTGTCATGAAATACTGGATTCTCATAGAGTTTAATACAACTCTGATTATCGCAATAGTTCATTGTTGGATCCATCCTCTAACCAAACAATCCCACTAGAATCTTCCACATCCAAATGGCCTCACATGATGCCTAACTGGCAGCCATGTATTTATCCTCTATGGATCTAAGTGCAACTGACTTCTATTTCCTATTGTACCAGGAAACTGCAGCTGAACCAAGGTTGAAGATTCCTCTAGAAGTGCTCTTTTGGTCTGATGGACTCCCTGCCCAATCTGCATCTGTGAAGCCTTGAAGCTTCACTCCCTCTCTCTGTCTGTACCGCAATCCATACTGAGATGTGCCTCTGAGATATCTCAGCACATGATTCGCTACCTTCCAAAACAGCTTGGTAGGTTGAACCATAGTTTAACTCAGCTAGTTCACTACAAAGCAAATATATATTCGTGTGTTCACTAGATACATCAGTGAACCCACAAGATGCTGATAAACAGTAGCAGTTATGCCTCACCAGAAGTAGCATCCTCCTTCCTCCAGTTACCAGCTAGAGGAGTCTGCATGGGCTTGCACTTCTCCATGTGGAATCGCTTGAGTATCTCATTAGCATACTTGCCTTGAGACACAAATACGTCCCCATCTTTCTACCACATTTCCATGCCTAGAAAGTAGTGCATAAGACCCATGTCTTTCATCTCGAACTCTCTTGCAAGTTCCTCCTTGCAAGACTTGATCAACTGATCATCACCTGTCAAAATCAAATCATCCACATAAAGAAAAATGATCAATGGCTTACCTTCTACCATGATGTGGTAAAGGTTCGCATTTGCTTCACTCTTGGTGAAGCCCAACCCAGTGAAATAGCTGTCGATCCTGGTGTACCAAGCACGAGGTGCTTGCTTCAGCCCATACAAAGCCCTCTTGAGTCGGCACACATGCGACTCACGATCAAAGGTTTCAAAACCTTCCGACTTCTCAATGTACACCTCTTCCTCAATCTTCCCATTGAGGAACGCAGTCTTCACATCCATCTGATGGATCTTCCAATCCATCTGAGCTGATAGTGCCAACATCGATCTGATAGATGAGTACCTTGCTACAAGAGAAAAAGTCTCATTGTAGTTGATCCCCTTGACCTGTGAGAAACCACAGGCAACAAACCTTGCCTTATGTTTCTCAACACTGCCATCAGCTGCCTGCTTTACCTTGTAAAGCCATCGGGAACTCACCACTGACTTGTCCTGAGGTCTTGGGACAACATCCCACACACTGTTCTGAATGATAGAGTTGTACTCCTCTACCATAGCATCAACCCAGACTAGTTGTTGCACTGCTTCCTAAAAAGAAGAAGGTTCGGTCTCTACACACTCCCCAACCAGGGCCATGTAACCAGTGTACTGCTCGGGTGACCTCCTATGTCTATGCTAAGAAGATGGTTGTCCCACATTCTCTCGCGCATCCATCATCAACCTGTCAGCTTCCCTTGAGCATTTCTACCCATCTCTATAAGACTCTGCATGAGTGGATGTCTACACTCCTGGATCCTCTGAATTAGTATGAGGCTCCTCCTCCTTAGGAACTAAAAGTTCCTCCTCTGCATACAACTTGAGCTCCCTCTCGAGTGATACTCGCATGGCTTTCTGCTCGTCGAAGTTCAGATCTCTACGTACCACTGTCCTCTGACTCGTAGGCAGGAACACCCGATAGTTGCGGGGTGTATCAGTGTACCCCACAAGTATCCCCAACTCAGCTGTTGGATCTAGCTTCTTCCGGGCATCTTTGGTCACATGGCAATAAACCGATGATCCAAAGATCCTGAAGTGACTCACATCTGGTCACTTCCCAAAAAAGGCTTCCATTGGTGTCTTCATCCCCAGTATATGGTGTGGGCTTCTGTTCTGCAAGTATAATGTTGTATTGCATGCCTCAGCCCACAAATGAAGTGGTAGGCTTTGGTCATGCAACATCGCTCGAGCTACTCCCACAATCGATCTGTTCTTCCTTTTGGCCACCCCATTCTGCTGTGGGTTATGGGGTGTTGTCAACTCCCATTTAATTCCTTCTACTGCGCAGAAGTTCTTAAACTATTGGGAGACATACTCTCCACCACTGTCGCTACGCAAGGCCCTTATTTTTTTTCCAGATTCTGTCTCTGCCAAGGCTTTAAACTCAAAAAACCTTGAGAAGGTCCGATCCTTCTTCTGCATAAATTAGATCCAACATCTACGAGAAAAATCATTAATAAAAATAACATAGTACCTTTGTTTAGTGATGGAGGCTGTAGAGAATGGTCCACACACATCTATGTGAACTTGCTCCAGGATTGCTCTAGCTCTACTGTCTCAATCCTGAAATGAATATTTCACATACTTACCCAAGGTACAACCTTTGCATGTATCCATCTGCTCCAGTTTTCCCTTGGGAAGTCCAGTAGAAATCTATTGCATGATCTTCAAGGCCCCATGGCGCAAGTGGCCCAATCTTCTATGCGATATCTCACCAACATCTTGGCTCTGCACCAACTCTACTTTGGAACTCAATGCAGCACAGTCGTCTACCTCCATCTTGTAGAGATTCTTTACCCGAATCCCAATCCTCTTGGTCTGTCCAGTGCCGATATGCCTCAGGAATACCTTTCCTTTATTAAATACTACATCATAGCCTTTGTCTTCCAGCATAGCAATGGACACAAGATTCTTCTTCAAACCCAGTACATACTTTACATCAGTTAAGGTGAGAGGAGCTCCATGCTCCCTCTGAAACACGGTACTTTCCATCATCGCCCATCTCGATCCGCATCTGGAGATTCTTCTCCTCCAAGGTACTGAAAAGATTCTTATCGCCGGACATGTGGAAAGAGGCTCCACTATCCAGGTACCAAACACATCCCACCATGGATGAAACCATGCATGCGATGAGAGAGAAATCCAATTCAAACCATGAGGCCAGTGCCTCACCATCTAATCCCTTCGAGGATCTGTTCATGGATTTCTTTTTGGGACAATTCGTAGCATAATGGTCCACCTCATGACAATGAAAGCATTGCACTTTCGATTTGTCAAACTTCTTCCCACCATGGGAAGAACTGAATTTGGGATGGGACGCCTTCCCTTTCCCTTTCCTCGCCTTACTCGCTAAGGCTAGATTTTCTTCATCATCTTGCTTTAATGAAGATCCATCTCTAGTGCTTCTTCTTATCTCCTCGTGCATCAGATTCGACCAAAGTCGTTCCCAATGTGGCAGTTTCTCTCTTCCATTTACCAAGCCTTGGTAGTTATGCCATCTCTTAGAAAGATCGAGGAGAGCAAGACTCACCATGTCATCATCGATTGTCATGATCCCTACACTTCCAAGCTCATCCCTGTAGGTGGTGAGCTTGTTTAGATATGTAGAGATCGTGTCGCCCTTTTCACACTTGATTTTTCGAAGCTTGTCTTTCAGCGCCAGCTTCCTCTAATCATTGTTGTTATGATATAGATCTTTCAATGTTTTCCACATTGGAAACCGTGTCTCCTTCCCATGGAGACTCGAGACTATGTGGTCTCGAACTCCCTCCAGAAGGATTCTCCTCGCTCTAGCCACACGTTTCTTCCATTCCGCCAATTCTTGGGCATTAGTTGCTGCTAGCTTGGGGACTTCTTGATCAATGAAGTCATTTAGACCATTGTCCTCTAATACCACTTCCACGTGATCCTTCCAGGCTATATAATTCGAGCTACCATCAAGGCCATACTCAAGTATTAAACCGTTGAACGCTATTGGTGAAATTTGAGATGTGATAAGAATTCGAAACTATAATCAGGAACTTCAAACTTGGATCTTATCCCTTCTTTGTATACTATTATTCACTTTGATCACCTTTGCTCCGATACAATGTAGAATTTCCCACTCTAGATCACCTGATAATGCAATATACTAAAACAAAATACTTGATCTACTTCTACAAACAAACTTGCGGAAGCTTAATTGATTTTGAGCAAGATCAAATAGAACACATATAAAAGATAATGAGAAAGCAATCACACATGAACACAGAAGAATACTCTGGGGAAAGCCTCAGCTAAAAACCCTGATCTCTGTATTATCATATAAGTGGAAATATGTCTGGATTACACAAAGCTTTAGCTCACAAGCTATCCAGCTCTCAGTACAATCCCTCAATTCAAATCACAAACTGAATAGACATAACATATGCCTTCCTTTAATCCTCCAAGCCTCCTATCTCCTTGCGCAGTTTCTCCTGGGGTCCAATGCTGCCACCTGAAAGAATTGGCCTCTCACAAAACTCAGAAATAACTGTGCAATCTCCAAGGAATGAATTCCTTCTGCGCGCAAGAGATGTCCTCAATGAAATATTCCTGCAACTGATAGTACACTGTCCCATCATCTGATCTCAACTGGGTCTCTAACTGAACTGACATGCATGAGTTATTTATGAGAGAATATTCAGTTATCTAAAGTGCAGCAGTTACATGCATGCATGCATTAACTAACTGAACTCACAATCAGTTCCACAAACTATTGGAACTAATCTAACTGGACTTAACTGAGTTAACTGAGCTAACTAATTACAACTCAAAGTACAACTCATCTTGATCTCCTTAATCAAAGGGGAAACTGTTGCATGTCTTCACATAGACTTCATGTTTGATTTTCTACAACTAATTAACTCAAGATGAATTAATTAATTATTTTACAAATAGCTGCTAAGATCAAATTTGAATTTTAATTCTCAATTTTAGTTCAGGGACTAACTAAAATTGGAATGTATCCCGAAATGTTATTTATAGCAGTGTTATTTTTAGCGCTTCTATTTTTAGCATTTCTTGTTGCTATTTTCAACACCTAGAACTTTATAAAACTCTCAATAATGATAAATCACATAGGGACTAAGCCTTTCACACAAAAATTAGACAAGAACTTGAACTAACCAAGATTATCCATAACAGACATTTCGTTAAACACATCATGAACATGTAGTCTACATGTCATAATTACATATCTCGTCATAGGGCTCTCATACTTATCTAAGAATCTTCAATAAGGTCGGAGGCCCTCTCACAATAGTTGCATTATCATCTATTAGGTCATTCATTCATTATAATTTCATTTACTAATCAAAACATGATGACAAACATAACTCAAATTTTTCATTAATCGTGCTTGTAACCAGCATATAACCAGATAAACAACAATAATAGAACAACCCTCATAGCCACATAATAACAAGTACATTTACACATAGAACACAAGAAGAAAATATCTCTTATTAACATATGAAAACCCAACCAAGTTAGGGACTTCCACATACCACCCGACCATAAATTGGGTTGAACCAAATCTTTCTTTCAGCCAATCACCCTTGTGCCATATTCCAAGCATGAATGTCAGACTCACAACAAAACCAACCATGCTTCTCAGGATTTACCACATATCCCGCAAAAACTGGTCAAGGATTTCTAAGCTCGAAGAAATCACCTATACAACCAAGCTTTATCATATATCCTGCCATATACCAGTCAAGGATTCCTAGGGCCAAACAATAAACATACACTACCAAGCTTTGCCGCAATCCCACCATTACCAGTCCAGGGATCACTAGGCCCTAAGAAATCATGGATTCCTTTGAATATCTCCACCTAAACCATGAGGAATTTTCCCATCTCCACCCTCAGGCTTTACCACATATCCCACCTTTACCGATCCAGGGATTTCTAGGCCTTTGGGAATTTTCCAAAGATTACCTCACTCAATTTCGAAACCATCCGGCAATCTAGCTCAACCAAATGAAAGAACCCCATAGCACCATAACTATACAAAAATGGAAAGGCAAGGTTGAAAACCACTATCAACACATGCCAAGGACAACAAGAGACCCAAATACACACATGCATATACCTTGCATGCCAAAACTAGAAAGGAAATCATACATGCAACTTGATACCTGCAAGTAATCTCGATATAATTTACGCTTGATCCAACTCTTCCTTTCTTGATATTTGTTTTCCTTTTCTTTCCTTGTCCTTCCTTTTCTTTTCTTTCTCCAATGCTAGAGTGCTCCAAGAATGCTCTAAGTGTCCAAGAGTATGAGAGAATATAGAGAGCTCCAAAATTGAATTGACAAAATGTTATGCTAACAAAAGTTATGAATTGATCCTCAGAAGCCTTCATTTTCCTCCTCACATGCAACTTGTGACCTTTCACCTTCCTTTTCTCCAATTTTCCATTATTTCATTAATAAAATGCCAATTAATGCCTCTTGCCTTTTCAATGCCTTTGTCATTGCCTTTGTCAATTTCCCCTTATCCATAGTAAACCAAATGAACATTTGCTAGGATGTTTTTCGCAACATTCAGCTTACATGTCCCATGACCTTTGTCTTAGTTTTCCTTTATTAACTTTATTACATGAGCTTTTATCCCGGGGTTGTTACAAACCCATCCCCCTTAGGGTAACACCATCCTCTGTGTTAAATGACACATACAACAAGTAATACCGTTGAAGACCAAAACATACTACCCATGGAGCTTTATAGCTTAGCTCGATGTAATATTTACAATGAACAACCTGCTGAAAAGAAACACCAACATGAAAAAACATAACAACAAGACACCCATACCGCTTATTGGAGATTTATAACATAGTTTTTTACGGTATTTACATTGACAAACATACATAAATATGTGCATATACCAAAGCTCATTTTCCTTCAACGACAAATAATAAAGGATACATAGTTCGCATATGATTGACCATATCCCATGTGGCTTCATTGGGCCCAAATTTCTTCCACTGCACTTTAACCTGCTCGATTTCTCAGTTCCAAAGAAAGAGCATCTTTCTCTGCAAAATGCACTAAGGTTTCACCTAGAATTCTCGTTTTGGCTCTAACTACAACATAGACCAATAAATAACATGATCAACATCCTTTACATATATTTTAAGCAGTAAAACATGGAAAACATCATGGACTTTCATTGTCGGAGGTAGTGCAAGTCTGTAATCCACTGGTCCAATCCTCTCAAGGATCTCAAAAGGCCCGCAATACTAAGGTGTTAGCTTCGCACATGACCCAGTCCTCAAGGATCTCTTCTTGGGCTTGATGCGCAAATACACATGTTCCCCAACCTGAAATTTCTTAAACACTCTGCCTTGATCTGCACAACTCTTATGTCTATCCTAAGTTGCCTTCATATTCTTCTTGATAGCCATTTTTTTTTGTTCCATGTCTGCCAACATGTACAACCCTATCAATACCCTATTCACTATATCACTCCAACTAATAGGAATATTACAACTCCACTCATATAGTTCCTCAAATGGACTCATCCTCAATGACTCCTAATACCCATTGTTGTAAGAAAACTCAACTAGTGGAAGATACTCTTCCCACTTTCATTGTTGATGCATAACATACATTCTCAAAATATCCTCCATTGTCTTGTTAACCCTCTATGCCTGTCCATTTGTATGTGGATGATAAGTTGTGTTGAAGCCCAACTCTATACCCAGCCCTGCAAATAACTCTTTCCAGAACCGAGAAGTGAACTTGGTATCTTTTCCCGATACAATATTCTTCAAAACACCATGCAATATCACTATATCTTTGATGAAGACATGTTCTACATCACTAGTTGAATACGCAGAATTCACCATAATGAAGTGTGCTACCTTTGTCAACACGTCCACCACAATCTTGATGGAATCATGATGTCTAGGTGTCCTCGGCAAAACTGTGATGAAATCCATAAAAATGAAATCTTGTTTCCACTCTGGAATTGGAATCAGTTGTAGTAAACCACTTGGATGCTTACACTCTACTTTTATTTGTTGACAATCCAAACATCTAGCCACAAACTATGCCACTTCCTTCTTCATATTCGACCAATATTAGAACTTCTTCACCATTGTCAATGTCTTCTGATATCCTAGATGAGATGAATACAACTTAACATGAAATTCCCTCAAGATAAGCTTCTTGATCTCACTATTGTCCAACATATAGATATTGTTCCTAAACCTGATCAAACCATCTATTGCAAGATGATATTCCACATCCTGATCACTTGTACCCTATTGTTATAGCCTGTACCTAAGCTCCCTATACATGTCATCCTATTGTCTTGCCTGAAAGATCTGATCCTATAAATTTGTCCCATAATAAATCATAATTGTTATATGATTCAACTGCAGTCTTCTGCTAAGAGCATATGAAACCCTATTTTCCTTTCCTTTAATGTATCTGATCTCAAAGTCAAACTCACCAATCGTGGCCAACCACCTAGCTTACTTGGCAGTCAAATTTGGTTAGTCAAATAAATATCTCAATCCACCGTGATCACTCATCAAGATGAATCGCCTTCCAAGAAGATAGTGTATCCACATCTTTAAAGCACGGATGATCGCTGCTAACTCAAGATCATGTGTCACATAGTTATGCTCATGCTCATTTAGTTTCCTTGATTCGTAACATACCACCTATCCCTCCTGCATCAAAACTCCACCAAGTCCTATTTTATAAGCATTTGTACACAACATGAACTCTTTATCTAGATCTACAATCTTTAGAACTAGAGCATTTGTCAATAACTGTTTCAACTTCTCAAAACTTGCTGCACATTCCTCTGTACATTCAAATTTCTTCCCTTTTCATTGTAATGATGTGATAGGATATGAAATTCATGAGAAGTTCCTAATGAACCTCCTGTAGTAACTTGCTAACCCCATAGATGACCTTACCTCATCCATATTCCTAGGATATGTGCATTCCATGATATCCCTTATCTTTTCCAGATCCACTGCTATGCCTTCCTTGGAAGCCACATGCCCCAAGTAACATACCTTTATCTTAAAGAAACTGCATTTACTGAGCATAGCATACAACTGATGTTCGCTGAGTAATCTCAACATTGTTTCTAAGTGTTCGACATGTTCTTCCTCATTCTTAGAATATATCAATATATCATCAATGAATACAATAACAAACTTGTCCAGATAAGGATGCAATATATTGTTCATCAAGCACATAAAATTGGTTGGAGCATTAGTCAAACAAAAAGGAACTACAAAAAACTCATAATACCCATACCTGATCGAGAAAGCAATCTTATAGATGTCCTCTTCTTTGATTTGTACTTGATGGTATCCTAATCTTAGATCAATCTTCGAGAACATTGTTTCTCCCTTCAACCGATCAAACAAGTCATCAATCCTCAGCAACAAATACATGTTCTTAATCATCACTTTGTTCAGTTGACCGTAATCAATACACAACCTGAAGGTTCCATCCTTCTTCTTCATAAACAATATTGGTGCACCCTAAGGAGATACACTTGGCCTAATGTATCCCTTATTAAGAATTTCCTTCAACTCCAACTTCAATTCTACTAGCTCTAGAGTGCTTATCATGTAAGGTTCCTTAGATGTTGGTCTTGCCCTTGGTACCAACTCAATAGAAAATTCCACTTCCTGTGAGGCAGAAAATATGAAATCTTTGTGGAAATACATCCTGAAACTTTTGTAAAACTGAGAACCTGTTCAATACCTTCACATCCTCAATATACTTACTTTTACCACTAGAAATATGCATTGCAAATAACGCACACCATTTCCCGTGACTGCACTTTTCCTGCATAGTTGTAACCATTCTCACTAATGTAGCCTTCTTCTTACCCTGCAATATTTTGTGTTCTCCATTTTCATCCAAGCACCCAATAGACTTGTCAGAACAATCTACTTTGGTCCTATGAAGGTACAACCAATCCATACCCAAAAGCTTACTATATAATCCCAATGGAAATACATTGAGATGCGTCGATGTAGGCATACCATTCAACTCAAATGCACAAGCTCTTACCCAATGATGAACTCTCTTCTTAGCACCTGCATCCAACTACACTAAGCAAGACTCTACATGCACTTCTTTTTTCAAACCACACTTATCCAAGAGGTCAAGGTTAACATAACTATAATTCGATCTAAGGTCAATCAAAATAGAAACAACTTGATTACAAATCTTACCATCCATCTCGATAATATATGTCTGGCAATGTTTTAAAACTCCGACTCCGACACCAACTCGGCCGAGGGTCGACTCCGACTCTGACTCTGACTCGGTATCGACTCAGCCGACTCGATTTCAATGACTTGGTCGTTGTAAAAAATACATTAAATATTTATTTTTTTATAAAAAAACATAATTTTAAAGATTTTCATTCATGTTTCCAAACACACATCATTAGAATATAGATAGAAGACAACATATGATCGAAGTAGGCTCATGAAAATATCCATTATATCAAAATGGCACCCAGTGCATTGTCCAGTACATACATGATCATGATATAGAGATCAAAACAAAAACGCATAACCAAGGAGGCTAGAAATGGCCTCTACAACAAAAGTAAATTGTGACCAGTACTACTGGCTACTGCCGAAGGAGACGAGATCATGTGGATCAATCTTTGGATCATCATCAGAGTCAGACAGGGGGCCCAATGGCTCCTCCTCATCACCATCTCCAACTGCAATTGTAGAAGTGGTAGCACTAGTAGGCTGTGAAGCAGCTGCAAGCTGAGATAGACGAGAGATTCGCTTTTGTCGTGGCTCCACAGAAGAAGTGCATGCAACTGGAGGACTTGGGGATGGCCCTGAGGCTGGTACAAGTGGATCAAGATCTGCATTCAACTAACATTATGTTTGAGTGTTACCTCCACTTGTAAGTCCAACTCAAGATCCTCATCAGAATCGAACTCTTCTGGATGACTCTCCACTACCCAATATGATGTTGGATCAATGTCGTCCAACACAATGGGATCTGAATGTTGTTTTAGCCTATTAATGCCCCCAAGACCTTCCTTAATTTTCCTATGGAAAAATTTGCAATGCATTTGACTTTCAACCATTTCAACATATTCCCAAGCAACATCTTTCACTCTAGGTGCCATTTTTTGACTTGGAAATGAAAGCAAACAATCTGAAATGAAAACCAAAAAAAAAACATTGATTCAATCTTCATTTCTTTCACAAAAAACACTCTTTAGGATTTCTAGATTTGCACATAAAATTTAATAAGCAAAAACATATTTTTACAAGTGAAAAAAAATACCTCCAAGCACAAACTGCCTCCTCAAGCTTGCTCCAAGAAACCAACTCCTCGATGCTACTCCAAATGGCTGCCCAATAAGCTCCTCACTCTAGCTACAATGCTTGCCCAAGACTCCTCATTGTTGCTCCAAAAAAAAACTCAACAACTCCTCACAAACTCTCACTGAAATTCTCACTCAAATGCATGAGATGGTTGTAAGAGAATGAGAGGGGTTGAGTGGGTCAAATAGGTTTGGGAGAGGGGAATGGACCCCAAATACCAAATAGGAAAAATTGAAACTGGTTTAGAGTCCCCAATTTTTATTTTTATTTTAATCGTTGTTTCCGGTTTCATTGGGCCGCTATCACTAACTTGGCCAAGCCAGCCGGATTGAACCGAATCCATGGCTGAGTCATAAATTTAAGGCCTGGCTCGGACAAACTCGGCCGAGTCGGTTCCGAGCCAGCCGGTTTTTAAAACAAAGATGTCTAGTGATCCGCATACCTATTATCCAATGCTACATAGAATCTGAGGAATTCTCTACCCAACATCCCCAACTGTCCATGCCTCCTAAGCACGGTAGATCTGAGGACTACCACCCCGATTTCGTAGACAATATTTCTTAAGATGCTCCTTACCACATGTCCAAAACTACAATTGTCTCCTACCATCACCTTTGTTCTGTTGTTCTCGAGGTTGAGTTCCATTAAAATTATTGCAAGGTACAACATTCTCTTTCTCACCTACATCCTAGGGTCTTTTTCTTTTCGGATTCCATTTACCTTTAGTCTTGCCTTTCCCTTTCCACCTTTCTAATATTTTATCTTACGCCTTGATTTCTCATAATAGAGTTTCAACTTTCCAATGACTTCTTTAAGTGACCGAGGCTCATCACTCAATCCGATCTCTAAATGCCAATGGAAATCCACTAAAAAACTCTGAAATTTGGCTTTCTCATCCTTAATATACGATACATACTTCAAAAATTCCAGGAACTTGGTCGTATACTCCTCATCTGTCATCGATCCCATATTTAGCTCTTAGAGTTCCTTGGCTTTACTGTCATAGGACCTTTCTGACAAGTAATTCTTCCTAAAATGTCCCTTGAATTCATGCTAACTCAATTCCTTTGTCCTAATGTCTCTAACTCGCCTCACATCTTCCCACTAGATGTTTGCTTTCCCTTTGAGGTTGAAGATAGTTATTATGGCCTCCATATTCTATGTGTAATCATGCAACTCAAATAACTTCCTCATCCTGAGTAATCATGCCTCTCCATCTTCTAGATTCTTCAAATCTCCATCAAATGTAGGTGGCTTGGCTTTCTTAAAATCATCTGGAAAATATCACTTGCCACTCCTCCTATAAGGATGATAGTGATGATGACCATGATACCTGTCGGAACCCAAACTAGAATAGAGCATGTGTCCATCACCTCTCCTATATAGCATATCCAAGAACCTTCCATCTCTAATCATGTCCTCCCTATCTGACCTGTGCCCACCATGAGACCTACTTCCGTATGACCCATTAGTCCTATCCTCCTATCCATGACTAATCCTAAGCAGTCCCTGTCTCTGCAAATCTGACAAAATCTTAAGGATAACTACATTGACCTCTGCTTGTTTCTCTTGTGCCCTGGAAAGTCTCTCTTGTGACTAAATGATTTTGTCATTATCTTCTTTGAAACTTCCTATTTCTACCTTCAAACTTCTCAAAGTGTTTGTTATGTCAGGAGGGTATCCATCACCATGTTGCTCATCTGATATATAGGAAGAATCTTGTGAATTGTAATCCACCATCTTGCTAGTCATCTTTGATCTTTGTCTTCTTCTTGAAAGTATACCATGTCAGCTAAACCAAAATATAAACATAATAAACATACCTCAGTACAGTTCAGGGGAGGATATCTCTCCTACAATGTCAACGAGATTAGCATGATACATGTACATATATATATAATGAGATCAACATATCAAACATACTAACATCATGCATGAGAGCACCAACTGCATACAATGACCACATACATGACAATCATAAGCATAACCATAACACTACATGTGTAACAAATACATAGACACTGACATGTATAAAAAAATGTATGCATGACAAACACATTCTTCCCATCCAATCCAAGGATTGAACCATGCTTTGATACCACTATGTAACACCATCCTCCCACACTTACCCAAGCTAACCGGTCCACCGAGGTAAATATGTGACAAAGAGTTACCATGATGTGATTCAACTCCCCAAGTACAATTAAGGAAGTGGAATCGATAAACAAAAAACAAACTGACCTTCCTCGGGAGCTACAGGACCCCCAAGGGCTAACCAACCACTCGAAGTGCCCAAGCCCTAAGTTAACTTGCTTTTTAACTGAACTAAACCACCAATCGCTCCCATGACAAGCCCTCCATGCGACGGTGACTCTATAGTCACTCCCATAACAAGGCCTCCATGCCACTGAATACTTTTTCACCCAATTTTGTGCCAGTGACTATGAGATTTAAGCCACTTTTTCAAGCTAGCCTCCAGAACACTGCCCAGAACTTTGTAAAACTCTCAAGAATGATAAATTACACAGGGACTAAGCCTTTCACACAAAAATTAGACAATAAATTGACCTAAATAGGTCTATCCATGATAGAAATTTCATCAAACACATCATGAAAATGTAGTCTACAGGCCATAACTACATATCTGATCATAGGGGTCTCATACTTATATGAGAATCGTCAATAAGGCTTGATTCCCTCTCACAATAGATGAAATATCATCTATTAGGTCATTCATTCATTAACATTTCCTCTACTAATCAAAACATGATAAGAGCCATGACCCAAATATGTCATTAACCATGCTTGTAACGAACATATAATGAAATAAGCAACAATAATAGAACAACCATCATAGCCACATCATGACAAGTACATTTACACATAGAACACAAGAAGAAAACAACTCTTATTAATACATGCAAACCCAACCAAGTCAGGACTTCCACGTACCACCCAACCATAGATTAGGCTGAACAAAATATTTCTTTATATCAATCACCCTCATACCATATTCCAAACATGAATGTGGGACTCACAAAAAAACTGACCATGCTTCTCACACTTTACCACATATCCCACCAGAACAGGTCAAAGATTTCTAAGACCAAAGAAATCACCTATACAACCAAAGTTTACTGTATATCCTTCCATATATTAGTCAAGGATTCCTAGGCCCAAACAAGAAACATACATTACCAGGATTTATCACAATCCCACCATTACCAGTCCAGTGATCACTAGGTCCTAATAAATCATGGATGCCTTTGAATATCTCCACCTAAACCATGAGGAATGTTCCTTTCTCCACCCTCAAGATTTACTGCATATCCCACCTTTACCAGTCCATGGATTTCTAGGCCTTTGGGAATTTTCCTGATACCACCTCACTCGGTTTCGAAATGATCTAGCAATCTAGCTAAACCAAATGAAAGAGCCCCATCACATCATGGCTCTCTAAAAATGGAAAGGAAAGGTTGAAACCACTGTCACACCTCACAAAACCCATGTCAATGACAACAAGAGAACAAAATACACACATGCATAAGCCATGCATGCCAAAACTAGCAAGGAAATCATACATGCAACTTGATACCTGCAAGTAATCTCGTTGTAGCTGCTTGATCCAACTCTTCCTTGCTTGATATTTTCCTTCCTTTTCCTTCCTTGTCCTTCTTTTTCTTTCCTTTCTCCAATGTTAGAGTGCTCCAAGAATGCTCTAAATGTGCAAGAGTATAAGAGAATAGAGAGAGAGATAGTTTCAAAATTGAACTGACAAAAGGTTGCACTAATAAAAGTTGTGATTGATCCTCATAAGCCTTTTTATTAATGAGGCCTCTATTTTCTTCAATTTCCATTATTTTTTCCTTCATTTTCCTCCTCACATGCAACATGTGACCTTTCAACTTCCTTTTCTCCTATTTTCCATTATTTCATAAATAAAATGCCAATTATTGCATCTTTCCTTTTCAATGCATTTTCCAATTTCCCCTTGGCCATAATAAACCAAATGAAAACCTGCTAAGATGCTTTTCCCAACATTCAGCTTGGAATATGTGTCCCATGACCTTGGTCTTATTTTTCCTTTATTAACTTTATTACATGAACTTTTAACATGGGGCTATTACATCTAATTTTTCTTTAGCGGTTCATAGATTTGTAAAGTGTAAGATCACTTTTGTTTTGATTTCACTAAAATTATTTAGTTCCCTTTCTTTATCTACCTTGATTCCACACATTACTTCTCCATTGTCTAGCTCAAGCTTGCTTGTGGAAATAATAAGTGTTTTTGTTGCAACTGATATCTATAAGCTTCTAGATTTCAGCCTCGAGTTTAATTCTTTCTTCCATATTTCTTTATGGTGATCATAGAAGATGTCCTTTTCTTGCTAAAGAATTTTCTAGATAACCTATTGTTATTCCAATTACTATTGAATTTGCTCCAATTTTTCCTTATGGTGAAGGATTTCTCGATGAAGAGGAGTAAAATAATGTTTTACCGATTCTTTAAGGGATTTTTGTAGACTTACTTATTTTCTACGATATGAATATCGACAAGCCAGAGATCCATGTACTCTAGGCTTTATGCATAACAATCATGGCCTCTTTTTCCTAAAGCCAAAGAGTGTCAAACCATAATGAAATTGGGCCATATTTTGGGAGCTCATTAATTTCTAGATTAATTAGTTTGTGATCTGAAGCTAAAGGTGGAACAATCATCAAGGTAACAACTATAGGATCATAAAAAAAAATGATGTACTTAAAATGATCCAAATGGATACTATATGACCTATCCCTTGTATTTTGTTGGACCAAGTGAAAGAACCATAGAGAGGTTTATTATCCAAATACTATGAGATTTTTAAGTCTTCTAGTCTTTCCATGAATGGGTCTCTCACTATACTCCCACCATTTTTTCACTTAAATGAGGGTTGTGTTGAAATATCCTCGTAGAATGATCCTTTGTGTTATACCTTCGTCATATAGTACTTATAAATAATCTGAGCATATCTACTTCCCACTATTAACAAGCATGTAGATGTTAACAATAATAAATATTTCAACTTAATGAAGATGCTTGACATTAGTCATTAACCATTTTTTAGTGTGAATAATGTATGTTGGAGATAGTATGGAGTTATTCCATAAAATGTTTATTCCTCTTAATTCTCCTATCGAGTCTACTACCTTCCCTATGTTTCCATTTCAAATTTGATAACCCAGTTTCAGGGCTTTATTGACCCCTCATTTAATCTCTTGCAAAAGTAAAATTTGACATCACTATTTATCTTAGAACATTTATAAGTGATTCTATTTTTTATCTTAAGTTAAGTCCCCTACAATTCCAAGAGATTACCTTCATCATTTATCATTGGATTTATGTGATCCCTTGCAAGGGGTGACTCCACTCTAAATTATGGATCTAGTTCCATAGCCATAACTATCTAATACGCTTTGATTTTCAATATTCTTATCATGTTTTGTGGATTGCTCTTCTCACCCTCTAGAGGTATGGTGATCACAATGGTCAAAGAGATTACCAACAATAGATTCGTCCCAAAATTTTATGGGTGTCTTGGGATTGCTACGAGCATTTCTTCTTGAGTCATTCATGTAGGAGAAAATGCCATGCCATGGTGAAAATGCCTTATTTGAGGATTCAAGGTTATGTTGGGAAGCTAAGATGGGACTTATATTATCTCCAATATAATGATTACATGAAACTTCTTTTATATTTTTAGTGTGAGTTTCCTTTGATTCCATAATGCCCTCAATCTATGCTAATGCTTCAAAAATATTTTGTGAAAGGATTCTGTTTTTCCCGACATTCACTTTTTTATTCTAAAAGGGCTTCATCTCTCTACTTTCATTAGCTTTGAATTTTTTTTCCCATGGATTTTTTTATCATGTCACTGCTCAATTGATTTCTCTGTGGTTGTTGGTGGACCCATGTGTAAGGGAGGATGGGATCCCTCATTGGTTGAGATAGGAGTGGGATCTTGGGCCACATCAAACTATTTATTTCCACCACAATGATGTTTGATTGTTTGCCAACGATTTGGATTTTCTTACACATCTTGGTATGGGATAGATAAGGGCACTATTTGGCAAAGTATTTATACTCATGAAAGTGTATACATTTGAATGGTAATTGTTCACAATCCACTTGTTTCACGTGATTTCACTCTCCTAGAGCTATCCGGGTTACCTATAAATGTCCCTTTTCTATATTTTCTTTCACGCATAATTTGGAACAAGAGAAATGTTAGAAATATTAAAGGGGGGAGGGGGGTGAATCAATATTTCTTGATGAATCTGTTGGAAATACTGATGGGGGGGGTGAATCAATATTTCTTTTCAATTTTTACTTTTACCAGTAAAATCAATTTTATTTAGAATACAAAATGAACAATAGGAATAAATGATTTTATTAATATAATCTTTACAATAAATTAATTACAATATATAGGGCTCCAACCCATTTCCAAGCACCAACTTGGTCTTTTGTGAGGCTCCAACCCTATCCTGTCAAAGCACCAACCTTGGATTTAAGAGCACCAACTCCAAGGAAATCAATCCTTCCAATTCCGAGGCACCAACCCCAAGGGCTCCGACCCTATCTCGTCAAGGCACCAACCATGGATTTAGGAGCATCGACTCCAAGGACACCAATCCTTCCAATTCTGAGGCACCAACCCCAAGGGATCCGACCTTATCTTGTCAAGGCACCAACCCTGTCTTGTTTGAGGCTCCAACCCACTACTATATTTTGTATAGATATGTTTGATAGTAATTCTCTGCTCCCAAAATCTTCTTCACTGAATTCTGTCAACCTACAGCTTCACTATTATATTCATGACAGCCTGTCTTCATATGAAGGAGTCTTCGCAACTCTTCATATTTTCCAAACAGAGTCTGCAAAAGTTACCTCATGATGATTTCAAATAGGCATCATGATCTTCCAATAATGTCTTCAAGATCTATTGATGCTTTTCAAAAGGATATCTTTGTTAGCTGTGCTACACCTCAATATCTGCACAAAACAATTCTCTGTTTTTCCACCCTCTGTTCTTATTGTCTCGGTAACTGCTTTAGGAGTAACTGCTTCTTCACGAGCCCTTTATAGAAGTTAACCCAACCAATAGGCTTCCTCAGCCTTCGGTTTCCTTCCTTTTGTTGTACCTTTGACTTTCTTCTTCAACGCTGGATCTTCGACTTCTATTTTCAACCTTTGGCTCTCTCTAATTCTTTAAGTTCACGAGTTGTGAATTGTTGATTCTTTTGTGTATCCCGTACCGAGATCGATGCCTTTAGTGAAACGATTTAACTTGTATTTATATGAGTTTCACCAATGACTGAGAGACACGTTTATTGGAGGAAGGCTGACCTGTTTATTTACGGAGAAAACAGAGAGGCTATAACCATATTATAATAGAAGTTTGGTGGTACCCACATGCCATGTCACCGCTAATCGCAATCGCAACGTTTCATAGGTCTCTTACTACACAATACATTGGTGAGGCCCTTTTCAATATTCATCCAAGGCCCACATGGAGGTCCCACATGTTATGCTATTAATAGCAATCACAATCTTTCGAAGTCTTGCAATTGTAATTCGTGAAAGTCCCGCAATCGCAAATTTTGTAGGTCTCTTACAAGCATACTCATAACATAGTGATTCCCTTACTACCGATGGAGCAGATGCGATATAGTATCAAACAACTGTTAATAAATCTGTCGGTCCACAACTTCATCACAATCGGTGGTTTGGGGTCCACGCCCTTATCGCAATTGGTGGTCCGCAATACTATCACAATCGATGGTTTGGCCGTGTCAACTCTTAAGATTTATGATATGACTCCCGATGAGGTGGACGCGATATAACATAACGGTGTATTGTAATGGTTCTGCAAGTCCGCAATACACATATCAAAATCGGCGTATTTGGGGTGGTGATACATAATAAACTTTTATGGTTTGCGATTTGAGACGGATGCAATATTGTATTAAGGCATATTGCAATGGAACCTGTTATCCTCTACAATTTCCTAGACTGAGGAGGAGATCAAAATAGGTAACCTCGAACCACTTTTAGTTCAATAGATAGCCCTACTGAACCAGAGAGAGATCTCTCTAAGGATTTTTCAATGAATAATTGAAAAGAAATATGTTTTAGGCTAGATGTACAAGTCTTGTTTGAGTATTTGTGAATTTAGGGGGTTTTGGGTTTGTTAGACTAGGGTTTAGAGCAAGTAATTAGGTCTAGGCTTCAAGTATGCAGAGACAAGTATAAATAGGAGCTAGATATTAGTGTGTTATGGTGCACTTATAGTGTTTGTCAATGTAGTATATATTGTGGGTTTAAAAGAAACTAATGAGCATGAGAAAGCATGAATTCATTAGCTTTAGAAGAAAGGAAATACAAGTATGACTTCCACATAAACAAAGCTTAAATTCAAGATTCATGTCTATATAACTGCAAGGAAATTCATAGGAAGAAGATAAAGAATGTAAAGGGAGATGATTTATCCATTATAAACTGATAGTAAGAGGAAACAAACACCATAGACTCACTGAACTAGAGTTCCTGAAATATAGCTGCAATTGCTCCTATATTCGCTGAAGAAAACATAAACATACAACTCTGCCCCACAAAGTCCAACCCCTCTCTCTGAATGAGAAATAATACATATAGACTCAATTGAACCATTTCCCCACCTTCAGGAGTCGAATTCCTATGTGGTGGAACTAATTCCAAGATTCTCTCAACCAACAGGTGAGAGTGAGAAGGTCAAATACAAACACTTCTTGTAGACTTTTTTTTTGACTTTGCTTCCTTAATAAGGCCTATTAAACCATAAAAACAACATATCATGTCTATTTATTCATTATTACATCATATAACCTCGAACTAACTTCAATTACATCAAGATATTTTATTTTGACCAAGTCAAACTGAAAACTAAGAAATTTACACAGTGAAAATTTAAATGAAAAACACAAAAATTTGCAGAAGCGCAACGCCGACTTTGAGCCCACTTTAAGGTGCCTTCCTGAGGTTCAAATGAATATACGAAAGAAAGGTAAACTATATTTTCAAGGATGGTTTCCATAAGACCTTGAATTTTTGAAAATGACCCATCGGAGGGCCTTCAAAAACTCATTCTCCCAAGGTGTCTCGAGAAGCATAGCCCCTGTCAAAAAGAGGGGCAGAATGCTGGTTTTTTACCCCTTTTTCTCCTTTTTCTCAAAATTTAGGCCCTCTCTGAGAAATATGATAAAATGGGTTTTGAGAGGATGCCATGAGATTTCCAAAACTACAAACCATTTGTCATTTGGATTCCTGAGGAAAAAGCGCAGCGCCAAGGTGTTGCGCTTCTATGACTAGCTCAATTTATGAATTTGGTACCAAAATTCTCAAAAACCCAAAAATGCTCAAAAAACCTTCAAAATTGGTCATGAAGTGAAAAATGAGGTATGTCAAGCCCTCATGGACGCTTCAACAAGCATATCCAATTTATCCCTCTCATTTTTGTCCTTTAGGGTTTCCTTTAGCTTATTTTTCAACTGCTTGAGCTTGATATTGGATATCATGTTTCTGGTCTGATAATGATGGGCCATGTGTCTCAATAGATGATTATCCTTGTTGGCTTTGTCAAGAAGCTATTCTAAGTGGTCATTGACCTTACTTATCCAATACTCTCTATCTTCATTGATCTCCAAGGCAATTATGTCCTCCATGTATAGGTCTTCATCTAGCAAATTGTGTCCTTTCTCCTCCTTCAATGCATTTTTAAGTCCCTTGGCCCTTGGCCTTTTTTTCCTAACTTGTTTTTCTGTTTCCTCATGTTCACTAGGCTCCAACATTTCTTTTCATTTTCCTCCTTTCTACAACACCTTAGATTTCTCTTTCTCCATGATGAGTTGTCTAGCCTTAAGTTGATTGTTTTCTTGCTCAAGGAAGGAAATGATGAAATGAGGGAGTTAGGGAAGGGAAATGATGCCAGGGGAATTTTGGGAGATAGGTAGGGGTTGTAGGAAACTTACGAAGTTTGAATGGAGTGGAATGAGAAAGAGATGAGTAGGATAATATGAAAAACGCTCTTTCTAGGAAATTGCCCAAAATGATAGGTATGAGCTAGGGTTTGTGTAAGGATGAGGCAATATGATGATTAATAAGTTATTTAGTGAATCAAAGGGTGTTTTAAACATGTACAGAGGTATGAGGTGCAATATTTACATGTTTTCAATATCAAAACTAACTAAACCATTAGTTACACAAGTGCTTGCAGCGTAAAAATTTCACCTAAACCCTAGATGAAGAGAACTTGCATTTGCATTCATCTTGCCAAAGGAAAAAGGTGATCAAAAGGATGATACTTACTTGTGAACAAGCTTAGAATAGAAAGAAGTAGGATTGCAAGCTCAAAATCAAAATTTGGGTGAGTTTGGATGAGTTTCAGGCTGCTCTGGCAAAAGCCCAGTGCAGTTCATGGAAGCGCACCGCAGTGTCCAAAAGTGCAGCGCCACCCTTAGAAGCATAGTGCAGTCTCTAGAAGCGCAGCGCCGACTTGCAAACCACTTTTGGAGGCCTTAAATAGCTTCAAATTGTGAAATTGATAGTTCGTTAGAGAGCTATTGAAGTTTTCTAGACGATGCACACATCAAGCATGTAATTTGGACACTCCATCAGGGAGAAAAATTGATTCTCCCAAGGTCACTCCAAAAACCCAGGGTGTCTCTAACAAAAGCCCAACGCCAATTTGTAGAGAACTTTTGGATGCCTTCCACTAATCCAAATCATGATCTGAAGGTACCATTGGAAATCTTCTTATGTCTGCTACACAATAGAGTTCTTAACCACTGCCAACACCTTCTACAATCCCTAAAAAACTATCTTTAAGTTAATCTATCCATAATTGTAACAACTCTCTTGTTGCAAGTGTAGTTTGGGAATTTCTCTCAAACCGTAATACCTATGCATAAACTGAAGGAGGTTTTTGTTCCTTGGACTATAATTTACAAAAAACTATTTCACTTTTGTAAAATTCTTCTCCATTGGGTCATAAACATATTTTGAAGAAAAATTGTCCCTATGAGAAATGATGGGACGAGGTAGTGTACTATAGCATTGCCTTATTTGAAATTAAGCATTACCTTTACCTTTATTTTTCTTTCCCTAAGCTACTAACTCCATTTACCCAATGAATCACATGATGGACATGCTTTTGTTTTGACATATGGTATCATGATGACACATGGAGTGAAAACCTAGACCATGACCTAAAATGAGGAGTTAAACATTTCATGAGCCAAGACACTTAAATGAGGATATGATACCTCGAAGAAGACAATGACCATGATGAGTGATGAAGACCATGAGTAAGTGAAGGGAGCAACAGTGACCTAGACATCAATAGCCAGTGACCAAATTTTATCTGAAGACTCACTGAAATGACAAAAATTTGACTTGACACCCTAACAACACCTTGTAAGAGCATATTTGATCACTTGTGATAGGCTGAACTGACTGACACTAACAGAACCATCGGGTCCACAATACATATCACAATAGGAGGATTTGAATGTAACAAGGCTTCAAGACTTGCGAAACAGTGGATGCAATATTGTATAGGGTTGTTACCATAAATTGTTTCGAGTCCACAGTAATATTGCAATCAGGGTTTTACGCAATGACAATACTTTAAGACATGTGATATGAAACTTCCGATGTGAAGGATGTGATATTCCTTTAAATCTTGTTCTATTGGAATGGTCGAGTCCACAGTTCAAATCGCAATCACAGGTTTTGTGCGTTGCCATATAATAAAGTTGTCGATAAAGTGCTGATATAAAGTCGCCGATGTGTTTTGTGTTCTTTACTGTTAACTCCTCCGTTATGGCTCCTCTTTCGATAGCTCTACTCCTCCAACATAATGTTCCTCTTTGTTCTTCTGATAACACTTACCCTTAGGCATATGCGATAACCTTCTTTGTCTTGGCTTGTCGTTCTCGTGGCTTCTCTTCACTCCTATGACTTCCAATAGCTCTTATTTGATGACTTCTGATAAATTTCCTCCATGGGTCTACTGCTTTTATTCTGTCTGTATATATGTATTTAATCCACTTGGATCTTCCATCTCATCGTATCATCATATATCAAACATTCATCACTATGAGAATTATGACCAATGGGCATCAATAGGAAACATCATGTATCAAATAATTTTCCATCACAAACACTGCTATATTGACATCAATGACAACCTAGATTAACAATATCCCCCTTTGTCATTAATGGAAATATTCTTCTTCTCTTCCCCTTTGACATCAATGGAAAAGGAGTGCACAAGGACTCCCCTTGTCGAGCTGCGCCTCTTATCAAACTGCTCCCCATGTCATGGTGCTCTTCTTATTGCTCAAAATATAAGGATTGTTGTCTGTATTCTGTTGTCTCCATAGTCATATTTAAGAGGTATTCATAGTCCGAACCAAGAGAAAAAAACCACTGAAATTGTCTTTCTCGCTATCTTTCTTTAAATATGAGTTCCTTTGTATTTTTGCGCTTCTCCTTAAGTCATTTCCATTTAATATTTTAACATTATTGCATTCGAATGAAACAGTGAGAGATTGTGCCTCATTGTTTCTATTTTCCAAAGTCACCAACATTAAACTGAGCTTATATTCGATTGTGCAACATTCTTCTTTCTATAGTACTTTTGATGAGCCATTTTTCCTTATGTTCTAGTAAAAGTTTTTGCAAGTTTTTTCTATTGCCAAATTTGACATCCAATCTGTGACTGTCTTTTAAATTCTTTTTACTGATTGGCAACTTTTTGCAATGCTTCAGTTTTGTTAGATGCTACCAACTGCTCTTGCTTCAAGCTTCATTCCTAGATGTATCTGTTTGTTTGAAGGTTGCCTCTATTTGTGTCCATAATTTACCTGTTCTCACATCAAATCCCTGAGTCAAAATATTCAACTTCTGTAATAACAACAACATAGTTATTCGCTTATTAGCATTAGATGGCCTTCTGCTGCTCCAATTTCTATTTAGAGATCAAGTGGAAAATATTTTTAACAACAGACCATTGGATAGATAGGAGATCGTGTTCTTTCAAAGGAGTGTTCCTGAGAAATGATCTATCAAAGAATGATTGTTAATATAGCTCATCAAGGATTTCATAAGGACCCTTTCATGGATAACTTTTACAATAATGATCAAGAATCAAAAGCTCCCTAATTGTATGCATGGTCTCTTTTTGGCAGAATCCCATCATCAAACACTCAGAATATCAATGATATCGTCATCAAGTCAACAACATGTGTTGTTGGCTGGAGAGTTCAGGATATTTTCGGATCGTATTTGCTTTCTTCTCCATACTTGTGTAATTCTCTTCTCTAGCATGGTTCTAGCTTGTGTAGGATCCCAAGTTAAGCTATGATCATGTGCCATATGACCAATGTTATGACACTTGAGGCATTCTATGTTGTTCATGAATAAGAATTCATGATTTCTCCTTGCAAAATTGCTTCTTGGAGATTGTCAAGGACCATAATGTCTATCTTTGTGGTATGCCCTACAATATTTTTCCATGTATCCAAATTTTGTACAAGAATAACAATAACCAAGAAATATACTTTGGTACCTGGGAGAATAAAGTTTCCTTGATGTACTTTTGAAGTCTTTCTGCCTTGAGATCCTTTGATTATAACCATTGCTTCTTGCATACTTGACATCATCTACATTTCTTCTTGGAATAGGATTTCCTTCATTGTTGCCTTGACTCTTATCCTTGCCTTTGCTGGAACTGTGAGGATCAACATTTCTTTCTAGCTTCCTCGCATCCTTGTTGTTTGAAGAATTGTCATTCTTGCTTGAGAATTCTCCTTCATAACCAAGACTTCATTTAACAAATGGGGATCTTTGACGGCTGAGCATGTCATCCAAGGCTTGAAAGCTCTTCAAAAATTTGTCCATCCATTCAACCTTTTTCCTGAGGGAGACAATCTCTTCTTCCAATCTTTCACAATCATTATTCTTCTTAGCAAGTTGTTTCTCAAACTCTTCCTTGATACGTCTTGCTTCATTTTCTTCTGTTTTAAGGGAGATGATATCTCATTTCATTCTGGAGAATTCTTCATTTTCCTTAGCTAGACTGCTCTCCATTTCTTCCATGATCCTTGTAGCTTTACATGTTTCAGCCTTGAGAAGGCTAAGGTTGAATTTTAGTTTGAATATTTCTTCATCCTTTGCTTTTAGTTGGCATATCATGGTGTTTTCTCCTTTTATGCCTCATCAACCTATCCTTCTATGATTACCAATGCTTCCATTGTCTTATTAGTTCCTTGTGCTTGTTTAGTTGCTTCTTCTAGTTGTGATCTAAGGGAGGAGACCTCTTCCTTATATTCACCAATCTCTGCTTCAAGTTTTTTCAAGCTCTTGTGCCTTTGTTCAAGGTGGCTTGACAAGTTATCTTCCTGTTTCTTTGCTTTATCCAACTGATTTGTCATGGATATGAATTCTTCATGATGCTTTATTTTGATTTGATGAAATTCCTTCTTAAGCTTGGCAAGTTCTTCATACCTTTCTTGTACTTAAAGCTTGACAAGGTCAACTTTCTTCCTTGTTTGGTCTTTGTCACCAGCTAGTGTTTTCTTCTTAAGTTCCTCCTTTTCATTTTTCAAACTGATAATCTCTTCCATGGCAGCCATAATTTTAGTGAGGATATCTTCTTCAAAATATTTTTCATTCTCTTCATCTTCTAGGTCTTCTTTAGCCTTGATGTCATCATTCTCATTTTCAGCTTCTATGATGGGTTCTGGATTTACTTCTTGGTTTCCATCATCTTCTTGACTAGTGGTCATGGTCAATGCTCCTTTTAAGTGAAGGTCATGAAGTTTGTCCCATATACCCTTTGCTAACGAACATTTTCCTAAATTGTTCTTTATAGAATCTAGTAGCCCATTCAAGATTGCCTTCATTGCTTTTGCATTGTACTCCTTGGATTCTCCATCTATCATCTATCAGAAATCACTGATTTCCAGATTTCAATGCCTCGAATCCTTAAAAAATTCCTCATTCTTGTTTCCCATATATCAAAGTTTCCATTGAACCATGGAGCCTTTACAAATTGATTGATTTCAACTTCCATGGTTGAGGGAGACACATATTTAGGAGGATTGGAGACTTTCTTCCCTGGAATTTCCATTTGTGTTCTAATTGATCAACCTTCAAGTTGTTAGACTTTGAGTGAAGGTACTGGCTCTGATACCAATTGTTGGAAATACTGAGGGGGGGGTGAATCAATATTTATTTTCAATTGTTACTTTGACAAGTTAAATCAATTTTATTTAGAACGCAAAATGAGCAATAGGAATAAATTCTTTTATTAATATAATCTTTACAATAAATCAGTTACAATATATATAGGGCTCCAACCCATTTCCAAGCACCAACTTGCTTTTTTGTGAGGCTCCAACCTTTAGGGCTCCGAGCCTATCTTGTCAAGACACCAACTCCAAGGACACCAATCCTTCCAATTCTGAGGCACCAACCCTAAGGGCTCTGACCCTATCTTGTCTAAGCACCAACCTTGGATTTAGGAGCATCGACTCCAAGGACACCAATCCTTCCAATTCTAAGGCACCAACCCTAAGGGCTCCAACCCTATCTTGTCAAGGCACTAACCCTATATTGTTCAAGGCTCCAACCTTCAAGGCACCAACCCTCTAGGCTCCAACGCACTGCTATATTTTGTCTAGATATGTCTAATAGTAATTCTCTGCTCCCAAAATCTTCTTCACTGAATTCTGTTAACCTATAGCTTCACTGCTATATTCATGACAACCTATCTTCATATGAAGGAATCTTCAAAACTCTTCATATTATCCAAACAAAGTCTGCAAAATTGACCTGATGATGATTTAAAATAGGCATCATGATCTTCCAATAATTTCTTCAAGATATACTAATGCTTTTCAGTGGGATACCTTTGATTAGTTGCGCTACGCCTCAATGCCTGAACAAAACAATTCTCTATTTTTCAACCCTCTGTTCTTATTGTCTCGGTAACTGCTTCAGGAGTAATTGCTTCTTCACGAGCCCTTTATAGAAATTAACCCAACCAACAAACTTCCTCGGCCTTGGCTTCCTTCCTTTTGCTGGACCTTTGGCTTTCTTCTTCAACACTAGATCTTCAGCTTCTATTTTCAACCTTTGGCTCTCTCTAATTCTTTAAGTTCACGAGTTGTGAATTTTTTATTCTTTTGTGTATCCCGTATTGATATCGATGCCTTTAGTGAAACGATTTAACTTGTATTTATATGAGTTTCACCAATGACTGAGAGACATGTTTATTGGAGGAAGGCCAACCTGTTTATTTACGGAGAAAACAGAGAGGCTATAACCATATTATAATAGAATTTTGGCGGTCCCCACATGCCATGTCACCGCTAATCGCAATCGCAACGTTTCATGGGTCTCTTACTACACAATACATTGGTGAGGCCCTTTTCAATATTCATCCAAGGCCCACATGGAGGTCCCACATGTTATTTTATTAATCGCAATCACAATCTTCTGAAATCCCACAATTGCAATTCGTGAAAGTCCCGCAATCGCAAATTTTGGAGGTCTCTTACAAGCATACTCATAACATAGTGATTCCCCTACTGCCGATGGAGTGGATGCAATATAGTATCAAACAACAATTAATAAATCTATCAGGTCCACAACTTCATCGCAATCGGTGGTCTGTCGGGTCTATCGCAATCGGTGGTCCGGGGTCCACACCCTTATCACAATCGGTGGTCCGCAATATTATCGTAATCGGTGGTTGGGTCGTGTTAACTCTTAATATTTGTGATATGACTCTCGATGAGGCGGATATGATATAACATAACGGTGTATTGTAATGGTCCGGTGGGTCTGCAATACACATATCGCAATCAGTGGATTTGGGGTGGTGATACATAATAAACTTTTATGGTTTGCGATTTGCGACAGATGAGATATTGTATTAAGGTGTATTGCAATGGAACCATCGGGTCTACAACACATATCGAAATCAGAGGATTTGAATGTAACAAGGCTTCAAGACTTGCGACGTGGTGGATGTGATATTGTATATGGTTGTTACCATAACTTGTTTCGGGTCCATAGTAATATTGCAATCGGGGTTTTATGCGGTGAAAACCCTTTAAGACTTGCGATATGAAACTTCTTATGTGACAAATACGTTATTACTCTAAAGATTGTTCTACTGGAACAGTCGGGTCCATAGCTCAAATTGCAATCGCAGGTTTTTGTGGTGGCATATAATAAATTTGTCGATAAAGCGCCGATGTAAATTTGTCGATGTGTTTTGTGGTCTTTACTGTTAACTCCTCCGTTATGGCTCCTCTTCCGATATCTCTACTCCTCCAACATAATGTTCCTCTTTATTCTTTCGATAGCGCTTACCCTTGGGAATATGCGATAACCTGCTTTGTCTTGGCTTGTCCCTCCTGTCGCTTCTCTTCACTCCTATGACTTCTGATAGCTCTTCTTTGATGGATTCCAATAAATTTCATCCTTGGGTCTGCTGCTTTTATTATGTCTGTATATATGTATTTAATCAACTTGGATATTCCATCTCATCATATCATCATATATCAAACATTCATCACTATGAGCATTATGATCAATGGGCATCAATAGGCAATATCATGTATCAAAGAATTTTCCATCACAAGCATTGCTATATTGACATCAATGACAACCTAGATTAACAAAATCAACTTTATTCTAATTTTACTTTTTCTTTACAATCATTAACTGAACCAATGATTAATTAGCATAATACACATAAACATCATGAGCACACATACATATAGGTGTTCTAGTGTCATTTTGTGTCCATGAGGATAGGGAACACATTTTCTCCAATACCCAAAATTGGTTCTGTGAGAAAAGGCCCTAATTAGATTTAATTGAGCGGTTAATTAATTTTCCTTAGTCTAACATAGGGAATAGCTTAATTAATCAATATTACTTGGGGTAAATATAGTTTCCTCGACAGACTCTCAGAAAATTCATTTGATGGGGTCAAGATGACCTTAGCCATTTATTATGATTAAATCATGGCCATTGATTTTTCAATGAGAGATTATAAGAGGAAATTTATGGCCATTTGATGGAGACATATAGACACTAAGTTGCAGTGGTAGCAACAATGCAAAGACATCACAGGGACATCAACAATAGGGGTTTTAGTACAGATTTTTGGAGAGATTTTTCACAGAGATTTCCAAGGAGAGTTGGAGATCAATTTTTCTGCAGAGAGAGGACGATTTTCGAACAGTGTGAGTTGCTCCATAGGGAGTGCGAGTAACCCAGATAGGCAGTGTGAATTTCTTAAAGAGTGAAATTTCCAGATCAAGGAAATTTGCATAGAAGAGATCGATTTTCCAGTTAAGGTCAAAATTTTCCAATAGAGGTTGAGATTATTTACCTAGCTAGTGCGAGTTGCTAGGAGTGTTATACAGTATTTTGTCACACTCCCAGTCTCATATCCTAAGTGTCACACTTTGTTTTGTCAATGTCGCAAGTGTCGTAGAGTGATGAAAGCTATAAAAAACAATGTATTCACCATGAAATGTGTTTAGAAACATCCCTCTCATCAATGATGTACCCCAAATATTGCAGCTAGGTCATATCAAAAGTGCATTTCTCCAAATTGGCACACAACTTGTGTTGTCGCAGAGTTTGGAGGACCTGTCAAATATGGTGTAGGTGCTCTTCCCAACTCTTGTTGAAGATCAGGATGTCGTATGAATATGCTACCATGAATGAGTTGATGAAGGGCCACAAGATGTCTTCCATCAACCTCATGAAGGTTGCAGGGACATTCGTTAACCCGAAAGGAATGACCAACCATTTGAAAAGGGCCTCCTTGGATTTGAAGCCAATCTTCCATACATCGGAGGGTTCAATGGGCACCTAGTGATAACTAGAATTCAAACCAATCTTGTTGAAATATTTAGCCCCCTTGAGCTGGTCTAGAAGATCATCAATTTGTGGGATTGGATACCTATTTTAGACAGTGATCTTATTCAACGCTCGATAGTCAATAAAGAGTCTCCAAGTCTCGTCTTTATTCTATACCAACACGATCGGGCTCCCATAGGGTGATGAACTTGGTTTGATGTGCCCTTTCTGCAACAACTACCAAATTTGCCTCTTAATTTCATTGTTATCCAAAATACAGTGTTGGTAGATTGGTCCATTAGGTAGCGATGTGCCCAAGGTCAGATCAATAGATTGCTTGACGTGATAGTTAGGGGTATCCCTGTGGGTGAGATGAAGATGTCCTTATACTCATCCACAACCTTGTCAATCTGTTGATGTCGTGTGGAGGAGCCTTGTCTGGAGGCTATGGATGTGGCCATAGTCTTGTTCTTTCGCCGAGGGAGAATCATAAGGAAGACACATTTCCCTTTCTGGGAAATGATCTTATTGCATAAGACCTAGAAAGTTGTATGACACTGTTAGAGAAAAACCCAACACAAACCTGCTGTAGAAATTGGTAAGACCTAGAAAGTTGTGTAACTCTGTTAGAGTGGTTAGGTTTGGCCAATCTTGAATAACTTTTTGTAGAGATTCCCACTGCAGATCAATAGGTTATGCAATATACCAAAGCAAAATACAAGATCTACTTCTACAACAAACTTTGTGGAAGCTTAATCGAATATGAGCACGATCAATTTAGAACACATATAATTGAGAACGAGAAATCAAACGCACATAACACAGAAGAATAACATGGGGAAGCCTCAGCCTAAAACCTCAATCTCTGTATTATCATAAAAGTGGAAAATATGTTCAGATTATAAAAAGAATCAACTCACAAGCTATCCTGCTCTCTCTGCAATCCAACTGCTACTCATAGACAGTCAAAAGTTTCTCACAAACCTTCTCCTCTGCCCTCCAAGCCTCCTATTTCCTTGCGCAGTTTTTCCTGGGGTCCAGTGCTTCCACTTGTGTGAATTCCCACCTCACACTACTCACTTGGCTCATAAATAACTGCACAAACCTGAAGGAGATGCTTCTGCATGGATGAGTTTCCTTTATAGGAAAAACCCTCCAAATGATAGTACAATGTCCCTTCCTCTGATCTCAACTAGGTCTCTGACTGAACTGACATGCATGAGTTATTTATGAGAGAATATTCAGTTATTTGGAGAGCAGCAGTTACATGCATGCAAGCATTAACTAACTAAACTCACAATTCGTTCAACAAACTATTTGAACTAATCTAAGTGGACTTAACTTAGTTAGCTGAGCTAACTAATTACAACTCAAATTACAACTCATCCTTATCTCTTTAACTAAGGGATAAATTCCTCAATTAATGGAGAAATTGTTGCATGTCTTCACATAGACTTCATGTTTGATTTTCTCCAACTAATTAACTCAAGATGAATTAATTAATTATTTTTCAAACAACTGCTAAGATCAAATTCGAATTTTTACTTCTCAATTTTAGTTCAGGGACTAACTAAAATTGGAATCCATCTCGAAATGTTATTTATAGCAATGCTATTTTTAGCACTTCCATTTTTCATTCCTTGTTGCTATGTCCAACACTAGTACCCAAACTGCTATTTACAGCAATGCTATTTATAGCAATGCTATTTTTAGCAATGCTATTTTTAGCAATGCTATTTTTAGCATTTCTTGTTGTCATTTTCAAAGCTCCCTCCCAACAAGAAAGGCATTCAACTTGAACCTGATCCTGAACCTTTGGAATGTTCTGCATGCAACACTTCTCTCAAGTGTTATTGCTCCAACAACTTTGGAAACAAAAAAAAACTCCCAACTAACCTCTTTTTTGGGCTAGAAACATCCTCCGATGCTGAAGCTTCCTCTGCCACTGAAAAATGCTCCCTCTCTGACCTCTGAGCTGCTGCAACACTCCATGCATCTCGCACTGTTGCACACCTCTCTATGCCATCCTGCACTGGTGCAACACTCCTGTGCCTCTCGAATTGTTGCAGCTTGCTAGCTCTACACAGTCTTGGGACTCTTGCACTGTAGCCCTCTCTGCCGCTCCATCCGCATCTGTCTCTACCCACTTAGCCAGTCCTACTACTCCTCGTTGGGGCTCCCATAGCATGGTCTAATCAAAGAGGTTGGGTACCTCAATGATCCTACCCCTATTCCAGCCTTCTTGGGACTGTCACTCCACATCACCCCACCTCCTAGCTGG
This sequence comes from Pinus tabuliformis, assembly GCA_031772625.1. Lineage (NCBI taxonomy): Eukaryota > Viridiplantae > Streptophyta > Pinopsida > Pinales > Pinaceae > Pinus > Pinus tabuliformis. The sequence goes on along the minus strand of CM062807.1, from coordinate 257,881,917 downwards.
AGGTATGGATGTATGTGATCCCTATGCCCACTTGGCTCGAAATTTCCCCCTACTGGAGGTCTCTGCATGAGTAGATGCCTCCACTCGGTCTCCTCTCGGCTTCTCTAATTGTGGCTGCTCCACAACCTCCTGAAGCTGCTTCACCAATTGTGGCTCCTCCACAATTGTCTAAGACTTCTTCTGGCACTGCATGTTGAGAGGTAATGTATTCTCCCTCTCAACCACCAAGTCTCCAACAGTTGCCTTGCTCCTCAAGGCTTTGCGTGCATCTTGAACCTCAAGAGCATATAGGTTCTTGACTCGTGAACCAATCTGCTTCACCTGTCCCGTGGTGACGTGTCTAAGGAAAACCTTTCCCTTACTGAAGACTACATCATAGCCTTTGTCTTCCAGCATAGCGATCGACACCAAATTTTTCTTCAGTCGTGGAACATACTTGACATTGGTCAAGGTAATGCAAGCTCCATGCTCCCTTTGAAAAACAACCGTGCCTACACCTGAGACACTATACTTTTCATCATTACCCATCGCTATGAGTATCTGGAGATCTTTCTCCTCCAAGGTACTGAACAAACTCTTGTCGTCGGTCATGTGGAAAGAAGCTCCACTGTCAAGAAACTAACCACATCCCACCATGGGTGAAACCATGCATGCGAAGAGGGTGAAATCCAACTCGAACTGTGAGGCTACTGCCGCACCTTCAAATCCTTCCTTGGATCCCATCTTGGATTTCTTCAGTGGACAATTTGTAGCAAAATGGCCCACCTCATGACAACGAAAGCATCGATTTGTCAAATTTCTTCCCACCATGGGAAGAACTTGATTTGGGATGAGAATCCTTCTCCTTCCCTTTCTTTTCCTTACTCACTAAGGCACAGTTTTCTCATCCTCCTTGGATGAAGAACCATCTCTAGTGCTTCTTCTTATCTCCTCCTGCATGAGATCGGACCAAAGTCGTTCCCAATCTGGCAGTTTCTCTCTTTCATTTACCGAGTCTTGGTAGCTATGCCAGCTCTTAGGAAGACTGAGGAGAGCAAGACTCACCATGTCATCATCGGCTGTCGTGATCCCTACACTTCCAAGCTTATCCCTACAGGTGGTGAGCTTGTTCAGATATGTAGAGATCGTGTCGCCCTTTTCACACTTGATTTTCCGAAGCTTGTCTTTCAGCACCAGATTCCTTTGATCGTTGTTTTTCTAATATAGATCTTTCAATGTTTTCCACATCAAAAACAGTGTCTCCTTCCCATGGAGGCTCGAGACAATGTGGTCTCGAACTCCCTCCAAGAGGATTCTCCTTGCTCTAGCCACACATTTCTTCCATTCCGCCAATTTTGTACCATCAGATGTTGTCGGCTTGGGGACTTCTTGATCAATGAAGTCCTTTAGACCATTATCCTATAATACTGCTTCCATGTGATCCTTCTAGGCTGTATAATTCGAGCTGCCATCAAGGGCATACTTGAGTCTTAAACCATTGAATGCCATTGGTGAAATTAAGATGTGATAAGAACTAGATTTCTATATTCAGGAACCTTAAACTTCTCCCTTCTCCCTTCTTTGTATACTGTTCTTGGCTTTGATCACCTTTGCTCCGATAACATGTAGAAATTCCCACTGTAGATCAATAGATTATGCAATATATTAAATCAAAATACAAGATCTACTTCTACAACAAACTTTGTGGAAGCTTAATCGAATATGAGCACAATCAATTTAGAACACATAACACTGAGAATGAGAAATCAATCACACATAACACAGAAGAATAACTCGGGGAAAGCCTCAACCTAAAACCCCAATATTTGTATTATCATACAAGTGGAAAATATGTTCAGATTACAAAAAGAATAAGCTCACAATCTATCCTACTCTCTCTGCAATCCAACTGCTGCTCATAGACAGTCAAAGGCTTCTCACAAACCTTCTCCTCTGCCCTCCAAGCCTCCTATTTCCTTGCATAGTTTTTCTTGGGGTCCAATGCTTCCACTTGTGTGAATTCCCACCTCACACTACTCACTTGGCTCAGAAATAATTGCACAAACCTGAAGGAAAAATCCTCCAACTGATAGTACATTGTCCCTTCCTTTGATCTCAACTGGGTCCCTGACTGAACTGACATGCATGAGTTATTTATGAGAGAATATTCAGTTATCTGGAGAGCAGCAGTTACATGCATGCAAGCATTAACTAACTGAACTCACAATTAGTTCAACAAACTATTTGAACTAATCTAACTGGACTTAACTCAGTTAACTGAGCTAACTAATTACAACTCAAATTACAACTCATCCTTATCTCTTTAACTAAGGGATAAATTTCTCAATTAATGGAGAAACTGTTGCATGTCTTCACATAGACTTCATGTTTGATTTTCTCCAACTAATTAACTCAAGATGAATTAAATAATTATTTTTCAAACAGCTGCTAAGATCAAATTCGAATTTTTACTTCTCAATTTTAGTTCAAGGACTAACTAAAATTGGAATCCATCCTGAAATGTTGTTTATAGCAATGCTATTTTTAGCACTTCCATTTTTCAATCCTTGTTGCTAAGTCCAACACTGGTACCCAAACTGCTATTTATAGCAATGCTATTTTTAGCATTTCTTGTTGCCATTTTCAACACTTTTATCTTTTTTGGGTCCACATGCACACCCTTCTCATCAATGATGCACCCCAAATATTGCACCTGGGTCATACCAAAAGTGTATTTCTCCAAAATGGCACAAAACTTGTGTTGTCGCAAGGTTTGGGGGACCTTTCGAATATGGTGTGGGCGCTCTTCCCAACTCTTGTTGAAGATCAGGATGTCATCCAAATACTCTACCACGAATGAGTTGGTGAAGGGCTGCAAGATGTCATCCATCAACCTCATGAAGGTTGTTGGGACATTCGTCAACTTGAAAGGCATGACTAGCCATTCGAAAAAGGCCCTCCTTGGATTTGAAGGTAGTATTCCACACATCAGAGGGTTCAATGGGCACCTGGTGATAACTAGACTTCAAATCAATCTTGCTGAAATATTTGCCCCCCTTGAGCTAGTCCAGAAGGCCATTAATCAATGGGATTGGATACATATTTCAGATAGTGATCTTATTCAGCACCCGATAGTCAATACATAGTCTCTAGGAGTCGTCTTTCTTCTGTACCAACATGATCGGGGTCCCACAAGGTGATGAACTTGGCTTGATGTGCCCTTTCTACAATAACTCTTAAATATACCTCTTAATTTCATCATTCTCCATAACAGAGTGTTGGTAGATCGGTCTGTTGCATAGTGGTGTGCCCGGGGTCAGATCAAAGGAGTGCTTGATCTAATAATGCAAGGATACCCCTATGGTTGAGGTGAAGATGTCCCTGTACTACTCCACGACCTTGTCCATTTGTCGCTTCCATGCAGAGGAGCCCTATTTGGAGGCCATGGATGTTGCCACAATCATCTTCTTGCCCTGAGGGCGAATCATAAGGAAGAAAAATTTCTCGGTCTTGGAAATGATCTTACTACATTGCTTCACAGAGATCAAAGAGATGCTACCTTCGGTATCCTATATAACTTATTACCCAAAGAAATAATAACTGTGCACCCAGAGTCATACACAACATGACGCTTCCACAAGTATGGTTGGACTAATATTACATCACAAACTTCAAGAGGAGAAACATCACACAATACCTCATAATTGAAGGGCTTGATTCTATAGGGAAGGTGACACTGTTGGCTAACGCAAATATCTCCTCCCTAGTGAAGCCACCCGATGGTGTACGACGATAGGTGTGGTGTGGTTGGTAGGCCCAACCGCTTCATGGAATCTACTGAAATGAGGTTCTTTTAGCTTCCGCTATCGACAATGGACTACAACGGAGAACCCTTCACCCACATCTATGAGTGGAAGAGTCACTCCCCCTCATTTGGATCTTCGGGCTCAATCTTTTAGATCTTGGTGGTGGTAATGGTGGCACTAGGGTCTGCATCAATAATTTGATTCCATTTTTCATTCCCCTTGTCGAGTTCTGATTTAGATTCGGAACATGCATCTTATTTGGAAGCCTTCACCTCGACCACCATTGACTGCTTAGCTTGACACTCACTTGTGTTGTGAGTGGGGCTCTTATGGAACTCACACCATTTCCCTGTGTCCCTATTTTTCTTTGTGGTGTTGTTCTTTTCTTTTGACTTCGATGAGTTGTCTTGGGTCACCCTGCCTTTGATTTTTCTTTTTTTCTATGGTCTGAGGGCTCCTTTCCCTTGCTCGGATTCACAGATCCAAAGACTCGCTTCTTCTGTTTAAATTTGTGCTCGATCTTGATAGCGTATTGATAGGCAGCACCAAGTGAGGAGATGTCTAGGAACTCCATCTAATCTTGGATGTACTTATGTAGATAGTCGCGGTACTTAAGTACCAAATTCTGCACATAATCCTTGATACCTAACTTCGTGCGAAGGGTATGAAAATTGTTTGTGAACTTTGACACATCTCGGTCCCTTCCCTGCCGCAACGTGGTCCACTTTATGTATTTGTCTTCATAACTCCCGAAAGGGTAATATTATTCCTTGATGGCATCTCGGAACGAATTCCAAGTGGGTGCGGTTGAAAAAATTGAGGGTTCTCTCTCGCCCTTCTATTCACTATAGGTTTCCCACTAGTCCATGACATGGGGGGAGGCTTTGAGGAGTGAAAAAGTAATATTTTCCCGATTGGAAAAGTCATGAACCAAAAAATATCCTTCCAAAAGATTCAACAATTTGTCTACGACGTTTGCATCTATTTGGCCTTCAAATATGGGAATGTCAAAGTTGACTTTTAGCTTAAAGGGAGTGGTGCCTCCAAAGTGGCTTTTGGATGAAGATGTGTCACATGTGGGTTTTCGCCGAACGATCTAAGCAAAGTTATCCATCATCGCATTTCTCTATCGCTCAAGGGCTTCCTCGAGCAATATTTTGAAAGGATCTCCCGCTCCCTCATATTTCTTTTCTTTTGCCATGGGAGGTCATCAAGGTTTGCAAGGATGGTCTTGTAAAGGCTCAACCAATTCGAGCCCTAATTCCTTATACCCTGACCTCGTTGGAAACATGCAAAGAAAAATAGAGAAAAAAGGAGCACTTTGATACCACTGATCCGGACTTATGCAGGAACGCAAAAAAATAAAACTATAAACATAAACACAAAGATGCAGTAGAAATAAATCCTCATTTCATTAATATCAAAGGATTGAAATATGCTTAGAAGAAGAATGCAAATAAACTAGCTTGTGCGATGGTAGCTTATCTCTGAGAAGAGAATTGGTGGCTACATGCCTCTGAACTGTGTTACAATGAGGCTTAAGGGCCTTTTTATTATTGAACAATAAAGAGAAACCCTAAACAACCAAAACCCTAACCCTAGGAGATGGAACCCCACAAGCTTTCGAGTCCCATTAGGGTTAGTTGGGCAACCAACTTCCCAAGGTCGTAACTTGGTCATATGATCTTCGTTCGGCACATATGATACCTAATTGGAAACATCTCTCAAAGTACTGCAGGATTTGTGGGATACATTGGGCGAACCTCAGAAAAATGTCGTTTAGGGGGTCAAAACAACTCCATAAATTTAGGACCTGAAAAACTGCTATAAATAGTAAATGTTGTTATAATTAAGGAAATTGATAAAACTAACTGGAGGTCTAGGTGGAATAGGCGGGTGGCCACCAATATCCACCTGGATTAGGAGTTTGCTACAATAAACTTTGTTGTACCATCAAATCCTATCTTGATACATGAATACAAGAGGGATAATTCAAAAGTGAAGAGGATGATTCTTAATGGAGTCAAGGATCACATTGTTCCACATATAACAGAGGAGGATACAATGAAGTAGATGTGAGATTCCATCATCAAACTGTATCAGGACCCTTCAAAAATATGAAAATGATTCTCAAGGAGAGGCTGAGAATCATCGAGATGCAAAAGGGTGAGGATGTAACTTCCTATCTGACCAAGGTTCGATCCTTTGGAGATGAACTAGTTGTAGTTGGAGAAAAGTTGAGTGATGATGAGCTAGTGTGTGCAACACTCAATGGATTTACCAAGGAATGGAATATGTTCTTTCAAGTGGTTTATGGATGAGACGAGATTCCAGATTGGGATCGTCTGTGGAGTGATTTACTTAGGAGGAGCTGAGGCTCAACTTAGTCAATGGCACCAATAGCAGTGGGAAGGCACCAAAAGTGAGGAGGAACAAGAGAATTTTTCTCTAACAGGGAAAGAAAAGGTGAAGAAGGTTTCTAGTAGGGGACCAAGCTCAAAAGGGGAGAAGAAGAAGAAGGACCTATCAAAGTGCAAGTGTTATGGTTGTCATGAATTTTGCCACTATGTCAATGATTTCCTACAAAGGAAGAAGAAGGTCGAGAAGCAAGTTGCAGCTTCAGTAGATGCAGAAGATCTCTCCAATAGGATGGATCAAGAGTTAGCTTTGATCGCTTGGCTAACTAGCTCAACTTCACAGGGTGTCTAGTACATAGATAGTGGAGTGTCATTTCATATGACATGAGTTAGGGAGTTCTTCTCTAGCTATGAGGAGGAGGACATTAGGTTCCAAATTCAGATGGGGAACAATTCCAAGTACAATCTTATAGCATGAGGGATTGTTCAGAGGGAGAATGGTAAGCAAATACGATCCATGATGTGTTGCATGTACCAGGCTTAGGGATGAACTTGATCTCTGTATCAGTCCTTCAAGAAAAAGGGTACAATGTTCTATCTATAGGGGCTAGAGTGTTGTTACAACACAAGGAGTGGAGATCACCTATATCAGTTGGGGTGAGGAGCAACCGATTATACATGTTGCAGATGGACACTCCCAAGGCACTAGTTAGCAATAGTAGTCTGCTAGACCAAGGGGAGCTATGACATAGGAGGGTAGGCCATATTAATCATGGAGCACTTAGATTGCTTCATGAGATAGTTATAGGTGAGCATAAAGCATGATGATGTCTGCAGAGGATGTGTGTTGGGGAAGTTTGTGAAAGCATCTTTTCCTAGGAATGATAGTAGATCACAGGGGTTATAAACATTGTAAATTCAAATATATTGTGGGTTGACTTCATCAAATTCTCTCAAGGGGTATGAGTACTTTTGAACTTTTATCAATTATTTCTTCAGGAAGACTTAGATATACTTCTAAAAGACCAAGGATGAGGTCTTCAGTTGCTTTCAAGAGTTTAAGTCTCTAGTGGAGAATGTGATAGGCAGAAAGATCCCAACTCTTTAGTCAGACAATGGAGGTGAATACACCAGCAAGGACTTCTAGGAGTTTTGTACCAGGGCAGGAATCAGGAGAGAGAGGATGGTTCCTTACAACCTATAGCAGAATTGGATTGCTGAGAGCAAGAATTGGTTTATTTCAAATGCAGTGATAACAATTTTATATGAACTATATCTCCCACGCTATTTATGGGTAGAGGCGTGTAATACAATCATTTATATTTAGAACATGGTCCCACATAGAGCACTTGGAAAGATGACTCTTGAGGAGGATTTTACTGGGAAAAGGCCAGATGCCAGTCACTTTAGGATATTTGGTTGCCTAGCATGTTGTCACATTCCAACATTCGAAGCTAGATCAAACTGCAAAGTGAGGTTACTTTGTTCGTTACAATGAAACCTCAAAGGCATACAAGATATTCATCCCTGGATCTAGGAGGATTACAGTCAGGAAAGATGTCAAGTTCATGGAGTACAAGGCATAGAAAAGGCCCAAAGAGTTGCCAAAATTTGAAGAACAGAGTGAGAAGACAATAGAAGCTCCCAGAGTAGATCAACAGAATCAAGGGCAACAACAGAGCAAGAGTACAGTCACTAGTACGAGCACTAGCTTAGGTGCAGGGGTTCTTGAGGCTTCACAGAGCATGGAGTATAAGATTAGGGAGATGCATCAGAAGGACATGGAGGCAGATATTCCTAACTCCATTGTTGGGTGAAGGAACCGAGAAGCTCAAGCTACATTCAAAGATGTTCAGGAGTTTGTGGGGACTCTTAGGACAAGCAAGAGAGAGAGGATACAACTAGATAGGTACACTGGCCCCATGGAATTGGTTAGTCAATTGGTCGATAGCGAGCTTTACAGTTATAAGGAGGCCACTCAATAACATGTGTGTCGAGATGCAATGGTTGAGGATAATTCCTCAATCATGCAAAACGATGTTTGGGAGGTTGTACAGAGAACGACAAACATAATGGTGGTTGGATTATGTTGGATCTATAAGATCAAGCACAACACAAATGGAAGCATTGAGAAATACAAATCTAGGTTCATGGCCAAGGGGTTCTATGAGAAGGAAGGAATATATTATCATGAGATATTTTCTCCTGTAACACTCCTCGGGGTAAATGTGCATATAATCAACATAGTAGGAACAAAAATACAACAAACATGTCAGCCATAAAAATCCATATATACATCAGTACATTTGCACATGAAAATCAAGGGAATGAATTTTTTCATTAATAAATGAAATGAACCAACCGGAGATGGGACTACCACGTTCCACCCAACCATATATTGGCTAAGCCAAGTCTCTCTTCAGCCAATCACCCCCGTGCCATATTCCAAGCATGAATGTGGGATCTCATAGAACACATCAATCAAAACTCATCTAGGGCTTCCAGAGGCCACCCACCTCAACCCATCAAATAGTGATTCCACCTCACGGTCGGACATCACCAAAAACCATCATCATATTGGTCTCCATCCAAGCCTTCCAGAGCGTTTATCCAACCAAGGCTTCCAAGACTAGTAACTCAACCCGCCAAGGGCTTCTAGAGCGTTTGTCTAACCAGTGCTTCCAAGTAGTAACTCAACCCAATCTGTTACAGGGCCTCCAGAGCATTTGTTCAACCAGGGCTTCCAGTACTAGTAACTCAACCAAAGCTATGGAAAAATGAGAACCAACCAAAACAAAGCAATGAAAGTAAACCCACAATCACCATGGCTTTCTAGGAAATGTCAAGGCTAGGAAATCCACTATCAATCCCGACCATCCTCCATGCCAATGACAGATCATAACCAAGAAACCACATGCATGTGCCACGCATGCCAAAACTAGTGAACAAATCATACATGCACTCAGTACCTACAAGAAAATCTGATGTAGTTATTGATGTCGATGCCTTCTTGTGCTTTCCTGCTCTTCCTTTTCCTTCTTGCTCCAAGAATCCAAGTATGCCACACCCTCCAAGAGTGCTCCAAGAAAACTCTAAGTAACCAAGAGTATGAGAGAGAGAGAGAGAGAATCATGAGAGAGCTCCAAAACTGAACTGACCAAGTCTTGCCCACTGATCCTCATAAGCCTTTTTATAATGAGGCCTCTATTTTCTTCATTTTCCATTGTTTTCCTTTAATTTCCTCCTCGCATGCAAAATGTGACCTTTCACCTTCCTTTTCTCCTAATTTCCATTACTTGCATAAATAAATGTGCTAAGTTACCTGTTTGCCTCTTTAATGCCTTAGCCATTACCTTTGCCAATTTCCTTAGCCATAAACAACCAAATGAACACCCCCTAGGATGTCTTGCCCACCATCCAGCTTGGAATACGTGTCCCATCATCCGTGGTATTTATATATTTTTACATGGAATTTTCACGAGGGCTGTTACATCTCCTTTAGCCAAGTACACTTCTATATGAGTCATGATCTCATTAGCAACACAAATGACATGGCAGAACCATTAGATATGTCAAGATGACGTTCATGAATGGTGAACTGGAGGAGGAAGTGTATATAGAACAACCTAAAAGCTTTATGGAACATAACAAAGAGACCCACGTGTGTAGGTTAAAGAAAGCCTTATGCAGGCTCAACCAGGCTCCTAGGGCATTACATGAGCGCATCGATAGATACTTGGAGGGCATGGAATTTATGAAGAGCAAGGATGACAGTAACCTCTACTACTTTATGGTTGGGGGAGATGTTCTCATTCTTGTCCTATATGTGGAAAATTTATTCTTGACAAGTCCACTGGGGCTCATCAAGGAATGCAAGAGGGATATTGTAGCATCGTTTGAGATAAAGGAATTGGGTCTCATGCATTATTTTCTCAGCATGGAGTTATGGAAAATGAATGACGTGATTTTCCTTGGTCAAAATAAATATTTCATAAAGATCCTAAGGAGACTTGGGATGGAGGATTGCAAAGCCATGTCTACTCCCATGATCATGAATTGGAGGAAGATACATGCATCCAAGGAGAAGGATGTATACCCCACCTTGTATAGGTAGTTAAAAGGCTCTCTCATGTATCTGGTCAACACCAACCCAAACATATCCTATGAAGTTAACTCTCTGAGTCATTTGATGGTGGAGAAAGAGAGTGCATTGGATAATAGGTAAGCATGTGCTAAGGTATTTTTGTGGCACAATCAAGTATGGGATCAAGTATGCTCGAGGTGATGGTGTCAGATTGGTGGGCTATATTGATGTGGATTAGGCAAGGAACAAAAAATATTGGAAAAACACTTTAGGGTGTTGTTTCAAAATGGGATTAGGAGTTGTTCCTTGGTATAACAAGAAGCAAAAGTTGGTGGCAATGAGTTCAGCCAAGGAAAAGTACGTAGCAGCAAGAATGGCTACATGCGAGGCCGTTTGGCTTCAAGAGTTGCTGGCATCCTTATTTGGTCAAAGGATATAGACTACAATGATACATTGTGACAATTAAATTTGCATAAGGTTGTCAGAGAATTTGGTGTTTCACGACAGGTCCAAGCATATAGACATCAGGTACCACTTCATTAGGGATTGTGTGCAACGCAAAATTATCCAGATATATTAAATACCTACATATGAGTAGGTAACATATATTTTGAAGAATGCTTCGGGGAAGGAAAGGTTCATATTCTAGAGAGACAAGTTGGGTGTTGTGCATGACACCTCCCTCGCTAAGAGGGAATGTTAGTTGTTGTAGCTTGGATAGGTGTTCTAGTCTCAGTTTGTGTCCACGAGGCTAGGGAAAACTTTTTATCCAATACCCATGATTGATTTCACAAGAAAAGGCTCTAATTATATTTAGTTAAGCATTTAATTAATTTTCTTAAGTCTAACTAAGTATTTTGCGAGTTGCTATAGTAAGGGGTGTGAGTTACCCAGACAAGAAGTGTGAATTTCTTAAAGAGGGGCATTTATAGAACAAGAAAATTTGCACAGGAGAGATCGAGTTGAGGTTATAATTTTCTAGTAGATGCCAAGATTGTTTACCCAACCAGTGCGAGTTGCCAGGAGGGCCGAGTTTCTCATCCATGATGCACATGTGAGCCAAATCCAGCTTTAGAAGGAGGAAAATTTGGTTTTGGTGAGTCGAATAGCTTCCAAGAGGTCAGCGAGACTTGCAAAAGTGAGTAGAAATTTTTCTAGAGGTTTTCCATCTTATGGAAACCAATTATAATTTTTTGTTGAAGAACTTATAATTAAAACCCTCCTTTGTTGCACTAGTTTTCCCTTTGGGGTTTTTCCAGGGACATTTGTCCAAAATATTGGTGTTCATTATTTATGTGTGCATAATTTTCTCAATTTTGTGGTATTTATTTTTCATTGAAGTTGCAATTGTGTTTTATTCAGTATTTATTGCAAGTATTTTGCAATGGAAAAATAATCTGAAAAGATAGGAGAATAAGAATCAGTAATTGTAACAACATATTAGAATTTCACAATATATCTATATATATATATATATATATATAGAGAGAGAGAGAGAGAGAGAGAGAGAGAGAGAGAGAGAGAGATGAAAATAATAAATCATGAGCCATGAACAATAAACATCATCAAGCACATAAGAACATCACCAAGGACACTAGATATTTCGTGGAAAACCCAATTGGGAAAAACCACCATTATCATTGTCTTTATCTTCTTATTATTGTTAGAAAAATATTTTATTACATCTTAAATTGGTGTAGACTTCTACCAGTGCACAAACTCCTACCTGTTAGAGGCTACCACCTGCAATTGTTTCTCCAACTACCACTGGAAGGAAGTTACCACTCCCTGATCAAATTCTTCGACCACCACCAGAAGGAATCTACCACTCCCTTACTAAAGGCTCCAACCCTCAGACTCTTGTGGACCTCATTTCATAATCTTTCACACTAGATCCACCTACAAAAAAATCAAATCATGTATGCCACGTTTCATCCAATTTTCAAACTCAGCCTACATAAAATTTATTCTCAACAACAAATCTCAACTGGAACCTCCACAATAATGAATCTTTTCACAAATATTGTTCATACAATCTAATATGCTTAAACAAACATCAATACAATGCCAAACCATGATTTCATCTCAAAACAATACTCTTAACCATACAATCATACATATTCCATCAATATATCACCATGAAAGTACATTTCAGCATACAATAACAACATCAACGAATTTCAAATCCTTGCTCCTAGTACTAATCATTACCTTACATACTTAGCATGGAAATAAGGTACAAAACATAGTAGAAATACAAGGCACACCATACCTTGACATCAACAACATAGACATGACATTTATGAATACTCCCATAAGCTCTTTGCTACATATGCTCTGCCTTAACTCCTTGCAATTAGACTATTAGAACACACCATGATAGGGGATCAACCAACATATGTTCTGCTACTCTGTTTCTGGATCAAGTCTTCTGCATATTTTGAACCTGAAAATGAAGTTCCAATTATACCAACAACAAAAACAAGGCAATATTAAAATACAAGCAATCCACTTGCATACCCATACTCAAACCCTTATACCAATAGCATTGTTACATTCAACCAAATCCTATAATTAAACCAAATTAGGTATAGCCTATCACAAATCTAGAGAAGGTTCACCATGTAATATTAGTCCAACACAGTGCAATTACAAGCTTTTATACACACAACATAATGCATCACCATAGATTTTAACACCTAGACGTCAATTCTTACGTTGTTAGAGTTATATGTGCACTTTATTGTTATCAATCACTGTGGAATCACTCAGAATCGAGGAAGAGATTTCATTACTCATTGTATGATCCACACATTAGTTCAAAGATCACTAAAAATCAATCAAATTCCTTTAATCAATTAGAAGACATCATTGTTTAAACCCAAGATAGGGAAGAAAATAATATTATATAATGTGATTACTTTGTCTTTGTGCAAAATAGAGGAGACACCAAATTATAATTAATCACACCAGATTATCTGCATTGATAAATAAGCATTATACCAGAACACATAAACATTTTAAGCACACCTTCACCGTGTCTATTGTAGAACCAGCTCACATGGCTCAACCAAACCTGTAACAGAACATAGAGTAATTAATTCAATGCATCATATCTCTGCACCATAAAATCCAGATGAAACATCTCTCCTAAGGTCGCTTAATACTCATCCACGCACTCCTTTGACCCTCAACTAGAACATAAATGAAACAAATAGATACACAAGATATATTCAATGAGTGATGGTGCCATATCAAACTCCTAAAGTGCACACAGATGTCAAATCATCTTGCTAATTTATAATCTCTCTGCCCTTCAATGACCATGGGAAAAAATGATAGTTTATTTGATGGTATTTTGTTGACAAAATGAAATAGACATTGAACCCCCCTGATCGCAAGATTTACCTTGGGAAATTTGGCGGTTTGGCCCTTGGTTTTTTATTTTTCTTCACCTACAGGCATGGACACGGGTAATTCATACTTAATTTGGGCTACAGACACAGAATTTACACTGCAACTCTGGTACTCAAAAATTGTGGACGCAGATTGCTCTTCTTAAACAATGTCCATACCTTTAATGAGGGAAAATTCAAATATCATTGCTAAAAACTTACTGCAACTTCTTCAACACTTTATTATGGACATCATCACATCTTAAAAACCTATGCAACTAATAAATCATCATGACAAGCTTGCAAGGCCTATTGACATCAATTCCAATGTGGTTGGATCATCGATGACTGTTGACATCAATGCCAACACCATGCTGCCAACAAGAAGTCCAATTCTTGGGTGTTGCAAAATCAATAAATTTACCTAGAGCATTTCCAATAGATCTGAGGGTATTGTCATTCCAGCAGTAAAGAGAGATGTGAGGAAGTCTAAACCATATAGGAATAATAATAAAAATTACAATTTTCATGGTTGAAGTTTGGTTTCCACCTATTCATATACATCTCTTGCACTCCATAGAAGTATGGATTGCAAATTATATCTATGTCCTTGTGATCGAATAAAAAGTGAAGTATCCATAGCCACAAAACTGAAAAGAGATATTGCCTCATACCAAAGGCTCCTGGCTCTTCTTTAACCAAGTTGAAATGGATTTCAAGGATGGCCACAACCTTATTAATTGCTCAATTAGGCCCTTAATATTGGGGTTCAAACCATTTTACATGACTCAAATGGTAAAGAGATCTCAAGCAACTCATCTAGATTTTTGACAAAGCTAGATGGGGTGTGTTTTATTAATTTTCCCAAAGATGCTAGCAAATATTAAAAAGACACTAGATATGGATTAAGTCTTATAGGAGTGTTGCCTCCCTCCAAAGAGTAACGAACCACACTAGAAGGAGCAAAGCTAGATACAAGATTTATAGAGAGCTAGGGCTTCCACAATGGACTTATCTTTTTGTCCTTTTAGATCTTATCAAGTAATATTCTTCCTCATGTACAATTTTCATCTAGTGAATTTAAAAGTCATACTTGGTGATATGTTATTTCCAATTAGTGTCCAATACCTCAAAGCAAATCATGTTTCTAATACTTCTCATGTTGGTTAATATGGGATGCTTCAATTCCTTCCTTCTAGTGGTTCTCTTCCTATTGACTTGGATTCATTTACTTTGGAAATTAGATTTAGAGACTTTGTAGTACCTTAGGCGTTAGTGTCATTAGTGGTGACTTCCCTCACACTCAACAATAAGTATACCTCAATGTCCCTAGGTTAGTTGATTATACAAGTGTTTGACATCAACACATCTATTTGCACATGATAGGATGTTCTAGCTATCTTAATTCTCTTTATCATTATAAATGGGTACCACACAATTGTTAATGATTCACATAAATCATTAGTGATCATGCACTTTCTCCCATGTTTTATTTCAGATCATATATTCCCATGGTGTAGGTTCATACATACAAGGAGTTTGGATTGATGACCTTGGCTGTGGTGGCATTTTCCTTTGATGCAAGTACCCAAGTTTACTATATAGTTCCACTTACCCATATTGCATTGGTATCTTTGGAGAATCAATTTTGTACTCTTCATGGTTCTAATCGTTCCCATGATGTACACTAAGGTATAGATTTACTTTGCATTTGCTCGTGGTTATAATCTCATTTTCACATGGATTCACTATGTATTCTTTCATGGCCATGCTATTACATTTTATATACTTTGATGGATTTTCATTGTACTTGATTTGGTGAACATACTTATTATTCACCTAAGCATGGGTATGCCCACTTTTAGGAAGATAGTGATGTGACACTTCACTCTTATTCGCAAGTATCTTTTAGATCCTTGGTTTGCTAGACTCCACCTAGTTTTCACTTGTCAGATTCCTCCATGCCTTAAATATATTTCATCCATCCATTCGCCTTCTTACCTCATGCTTTAGGGGGAATTTCTCATAGCTACAATTGGACACTCTTGATTGTTTATACTTAGTTTGGGCATTTTACTATGTTTTTTCAATGACTTGTTTGTCCTTTCAACAATTTTTTGAGGCAATTCTTAGATGCTTGCTAGATTCCTTCTAGCAACATGTAAGCTACCATTTAGCAACCCATACGCACCTTCAAAATGACAAAAGAAAAAATTGCGCATTTTGCACAATCATGAGTGGATACATAGAGATTATACACTTATGCACCCGAATCTCATGCCCCAATGACCAAAAATACTTCAAAATCATATAAATAAGAGTTCTATTTTGGAGGAAAGGACCATGATCAATATTAGGCTTTCATGAGAGACAATTATGTATAGATTTACTAGCCTAGGTGTTTATGGTCTCTTGATGATTGGAACCTCTTGGTTTGTAATCCTTATCAAACTACCTTTCAAAGAAAAACCATGACCTTTTGGTAGAGTTGAGATTGATAAATGGTTTAAGTAGGAGTAACCCAAGCTAGGGTGACAAAAGTGAAAGTAACATGAGTTACATATATTGTCTTGTAGTTATGCTTGAATTATAAATTTAAATATCTCTCTTCTTCCCTCACCTAGTTCATTCCAGACTTATTTATCATTATTGTGTTTGAATTTAGGAATTATGGATGAAACTAATTTACATTACTTCAGTTTGAATTCATATCTTTTAGTTTATGCTCTTTATTTATATGTTTGATGTGGCTAGAGAATGATTTTGTTTCTTGATGGGTGTGCAGATTTAGATAAGCATCTTGATTGTAAGCATCTTGTTGGATTGCTCATAATGATCAAGGGGATTCACATTGTCATACCAAACACTTTTTCTCTGTCTCCTCTTGTGTATTTAATATAATAACTCGAGAATTTGGGAAATTCAGTAGTTATCTTTACTTTTTATATTAGTGAGATCAACCTTACTAGAGATTTTCCTATAAATAATTAGGGTGAGTGTTTTGCATGCCTCAACTCCTAATTAGGATTAGTATTTTGGACCCACTAAAATCTTCTTGAAAGTCCACACATGACCATCCCCACATGTGTGAGTAATGGGTGCCAATGTGGCATCCACTTTACACCATGGTGGCCAACAAGATAGGTCAACTTTTGGGAGACATAATTTCCTCACATGAACTCTAGTTGGGGTGATATTTTCACCATTGGAATGTCTTAATATGTAGAACAAGATTGAGAGTGTGCAAATGAATGCCTCAAATGAGTCCTTAAAAGTTTGAAGACTTCAAATCAACAAAATAATACATACATCTAAAATGGGTCTACAAGTCAATAGCTCCAATTTTTCCCTAGAAAAAACCATAAAAAAAAAAAACATTATATAATGATCCATAATGATCCATTTAGATTAACTAACCTTAATGAGAATTTTTTTTTCTAAAAAATATTTAATGCCCCCATCTCAATGTGTCATGCACTTAAACTATGATAATTTAAATCTCTACATCATCTCTTTCTCAAACTATGATAATTTAAATCTCTACATCATCTCTTTCTCAACTATCCATTTTCTCACATAAATATGGGAATGAGTGCACTGGAGCTTTAGATATGGTATCCCACAACATGATGATGTCACTTGAATCTTTTGCATGTCAACCAATGGAAGTTTCCAGGGAAGTTTCCGCTTTAAAATAAGAGTTAGATTTTAGGAAATAATCTTTTAAATTTTTTATTAATGAATGCAAAATTCTCCCGAGATGTTAATTTTTTCCGATTTTAGATTTAACATAGAATATCCATGAACATATATGAAACCATGTCTTTTAAAAAGTATATAAAATAAACCCTTGATAGAGTTTTAGGGGATCATTGTAGCCTTTAATTTACGCCAATTATCAATTTAAACTTTAATATAGTCTCTCTTCACCAAATAAATCATAATAATGTTTAGTTTTAATGGTAGATTCTTTCTTTTACCTTCCATTAAATTATTTTTTAATGGTGCTTTTAGAGGTAATTAGAGCATAGTAGGTAAATGGGGAATTATCTATGCTTATATATGTACTAATAATTTTTAATAAAAAAAATTGTAGGTGAGTGTATATTTTATATTATTATAAATTTTGGCTATAAAAAAATTATTATTAATAGTTATAAAATTAGAGATGTGACTTTTATTATTGTTGAGATTTTAATACCATAATTAATAAATTAGAAGATCTATTTAATCTAGGGTTTACCAAGAATCAAATATTTTATGATATAAATTTCTTTTTGAGTGTAAAATTTAAGGGATCAAATATCTTATGATATAAATCTCTTTTTGAGTGTAAAACTTGACGAAACGTTCACACCTCAAGAGATTTGATTGCTCTCAATTTTTGTAGACTTGAAGTTAGATGGACCTATGCTAGTTTTGAGCAACACACAAATAAAACATTTTAACTATAATTTTTTTGTTATTAATATTCATTCTCTCTTCACCCACACATCCATAATTTATGGACATGGTTGCAATATTCATGCATGAGTTTAAGATATTTTTTATTCTTAAGTCAACAAAAATATTTATTATCATACTTAGGTAAATAACATATTTATTATCATAACAAATTGATTGAAATAAGATGTAAATAAATATACCTACCAAGAGTTACCCCCACCATTATTTATGTTTTCCTCAACACTTATGTAGGAGTAAAATTGTCAGTATGTAGTTTTACTCGTGGTTACTACCCACCAAAATTTATGCAAGTCCTTGATTCTAAGCAAACAATTAATTTATCCACTTCACTTCTCAGTTTATTAGTTCTTTCCAAAGCAAGCTCATAGGATTAGACTTGCTTATTAACTATTATTACTCTAACATTGACCAATATAGGTTATAATTTTGTATGCAATTTTTGGCATAATTTATAACTTGAATGAGACAGACTAACTTGAGTGACATGGACTAAACTTCCCTGCAACACTTGTTTAATATGGACATCGAAATATTTTAACTTTAATATTTTACTTATAGCTAAAGTTCAAATATTTTTTGTTTTTAATATTACATATAAACTGAACATAGAATGAATTACACATTATGTAATATCAATAGTATTATTTTGTGTCAACTCCATATTAAGGAGTGAAGAAACTACATTTCTCACTTATACATTTTTTTTATACTTTCAATTACTTTACTTCTCTTTATAAAGTTGAGATAAAATTAAAATGAAATTGGAGTACTTTATTTATGACAAACATTAATTTTTTTTTTTATTACTATTTTTAATTTGATAATTTAAGTAATTTAAGTTTAATGAAGTGTAAAACACATCCCCTCTGAAAATAATATTAAATTTAGAGTTTTGATGAAACTAATACGATTATGACATGTTATTATATATTGAAAAACTATTCAAAAATTTTATTTAACTATTGAAGTGATTTCAAGAGATTTAATTACAAAATATTGGTAATGAATGGGGTAGCTAACAATTTGGCAAACCTTTGATACAAATCTAAAATTGGGAAATGACTTATCATGTTAGGTGATCCAAGTGGATATTGGTGGCCACCCGCCTATTCCACTTGGGCCCCCATCACCGTTTCTTTCTATTTTTTCAGTTTCCTTAGTTGTAGCACCGTTTACTATTTTTGGAAGTTTTTCTGGTCTTGAACTCTTGGAGCAGTTTTGAGGCCCTAAACGATGTTTTTTTGGAAAACGAGAAAAGGTGAATTTGCAGCTTATGTTTTCATTTAAAATTTGTAGTCCTCGTATATATATTTGTAATGAGGTATTATGCGCGTCAAACGAAGATCGTATGCCAAAGTTATGACCTTGGGAAGTTGGTGTAACAATTTACCCAAACGGGGCCCATAGTTTTGCTGCTTCATCTCCTAGGGTTAGATTTTTGGATGTTTAGGGTTTTCCATTGTTTCTCAATAATAAATAGGCCTTTGAGACTCATTGTAATGCAGTTCAAAGGCATGTAGCCACCACATCTCTTCTTAGAGATAAGCTACCATCGCCCGAGCTAGTTTATTTCCATTTCTGTGTGTAAGCATATTTCAGTTCTTTAATATTAATGAAATGAAGTTTTATTTGTGCTACATCTCTGTGCATATGTGTATTTATGTATTTTGTTGTGTCGCTGCATAAGTCTGGATCAGTGGTATCAGAGCGGTCTACTCTTTCCCTATTTTCTTTGCATGTCCCCATCGAGGTCAGGGTATAAGGAGTTAGGGCTCGAATTGGTTGAACCTTTGCAAGACCTACCCCACAAACCCCGATGAACTCAAATGACAGAAGAAAAGAAAAATGAGGGGGCAAGAGATCCTTTCAAAATATTGCTCGAGGAAGCCTTCGAGCGACAAATGAACACGATGATGAATAACTTTGCCTAGATCCTTCGTCAACTACCCACTCTGAAGGTGCCACTCCTTTTAAGATACAAGTTAACTTTGATATTCCCATATTTAAGGGTGAGATAGATGCAGACGTTGTAGATAGATGGTTAAATATGTTGGAGGGATATTTTTCACCTTATGAATTTTCCAATTGGGAAAATATTACTTTTGCACTTCTCAAAGCCACCTCACATGTCAAGGAATGGTGGGAAACCTACTATGAACAAAAGGATGAGAGGGAATCCTCACTGTTTTTAGCCGCACCCACTTGGAATTCTTTCCAAGATGCCATCAAGGAACAATATTACCCTGTCGAGAGCTATGAAGATAAATACATAAAGTGGACCACATTGCGACAGGGAAGGGACCAATATGTGTCAGAGTTCACAAATATTTTCCATACCCTTCGCACGAAGTTAGGTATCAAGGATTCTGAGTGGCATTTGGTACTCAAGTATCGCGACTGTCTACACAAGTACATCCAAGACGAGATGGAGTTCCTGGACATCTCCTCTCTTGGTGCCGCCTATTGATACATTGTCAAGATCGAGAAAAATTTTAACTAGAAGAAGCGAGACTTTGGATCTACAAATTTGAAGTAAGGGAAAGGCACCCCAAGTTGTAGAATAAAGGACAAAGCCAAGGCGGGGTGACCCAGGACAACCTGCTGAAGCCACAAGAGAAGAACAACACCACAAAGACAAAGAAGGACACAGGGAAATGGTGTGAGTTCCATAAGAGCCCCACTCACAACACAAGTGAGTGTCGAGTCAAGAAATCATTGGTGGCCGAGCTGAAGGCTTCCAAATCAGATGCATGTTCTGACTTTGAGTCAAGGGGATTGACAAAGGGAAGCATATTATCGATGTGGAGCCTAGTGCCACATTTGCCACCACCAAGATCCAAAAGGATGAGCCCGAAGATCCAGAGGAGGGGAAGCGACTCTTGCACTGACAGATGTGGGTGAAGGGTTCACCACTGCAGTTTATTGTCGACAGTGGGAACCAAAAGAACCTCATTTTAGTAGAGTTTGTGAAGTGGTTGGGCTTATTGACCACACCACACCCACAGTAGTAAACCATCAGTTGGCTTCACCAAGGGCGAGATCTCCACATCATCCAATAGTGCCACCTTCCCTACAACATCAAGCCCTTCACAGATGAGGTACTGTGTGATGTTGCTCCTCTTGAAGTTTGTGATGTATTATTAGGTCAACGATACTTGTGGAAGCGACATGTTGTGTATGAGTCTAGACCTCACACTATTATTATTACTGTGGGTGATAAGTTGTACAAGATACCAAAGGTAGCACCGCGTGCCACCATTTTTTTTCACTACGAAGCGATGTAGTAAGATGATTTCCCATACCGAGATTTTTTTTTCCTTACGATTCGCCCTCAGGGAAAGAAGAAGATTGTGGCCATGACCTCCAGATAGGGCTCAATAAGAGTATCACAACAGAAGCTACGGGTATGGGTACACTTTGGGATCCCATAGTCCATTATCTTAGATCAGAACAATAGGTTCCTAAGTACATTTTGGTCAAGTCTTTGGTCGATGCTGGATACCAAGCTCACTAAGTCCACGACTTTCGATCCCCAAACTTATGGCCAAACATAGGTTGTCAACAAGATGATCGTACACATTCTGCTCATGTACAACTTGAAGCATCCATGCACATGGGATGAAAGCCTCCCCTATGTCCAACACAACTACAACATATCTCTGCATAACTCAATTGGCCACAACCCATTTTCAGGTGGGATTGGGATTCTAGCCACTATGTCCCATTGATGTGGCCATACCATTTGTAGCTACTCCAACAGATTTGACTCGTGTCCAGTCTGAAGCTGACAGGGCTAACAACTTCATTGAGCACATTCAACACATCCGCCAACAGGTCCATGACATATTGGACAGAGCCCATGCTAAGTACAAGCAACGTCATGATCAACATCAGGTGCCACACAAGTTTCAGGTGGGTGACAAAGTTTAGTTGCATTTGCAGAAGGAGCGTCTCACTGGGATCCACTGCAAGTTTCACTCGCTCCGATATGGGTCTTACACCATCACTAAGGCTGTAGGGGAAAATGATTTCGAGCTCAGCATTCCACCATTCCTTAGCTTGCACCGAATGTTCAATGTGGATTGCCTTCGACCATACTTTCCACCATTACTATACACATCAGACATTGCAGAACAACTCACACCAACATAGTTAAACCCAGACTGCATGGAACAAGCCACAACTGATCGAATCATGGAGACACTAATCAAGAATACTCACCAACAAATATCCAACTGTATCGGGTTGTCAAAGCTGTCCAACTCCATTTGATTCCTCTCCAAACTTAATAGAGAGGGGGTAGAGTATGTATGCCTTCTTAGAATTAACAGTCAAATCATTGTACAGAGGTGGGTTCCTTATCCCACAAACAAGAAGGCCTTATACACCAATTTGTTGTCTAACTTAGCCGTGACCTTAAAATTAAATAATAATAATAATAAACTTAAAAGAATAACACATTTGAAATTATTGATAATTTAAATAATGTATACTTTAAAATTGTAAAAAATGTACTAATTTCTTGAATTTATACTTTAAAAAATGTAAATTTTAAAATATTATTAACAATTTTAAAGTATAAGTTATTTAACCATTTGAATTATTAACAATTTTAAAGTATAAGTTATTTAACAATTTGAATTATTAACAATTTTAAAGTATAAGTTATTTAACAATTTGAATTATTAACAATTTTAAAGTATAAGTTATTTAAATTATCAACATTTTTAAATGTTTGATTTTAGACTTTTGTGATCCATACTGATTTTGATAAATTCTTTCGGATTAATCACATCATGAGTTTTTGGTGGAGGTTGCGAACCATCTAATGTGGTTCGTCCTCAGGACAAAAGTGAAAAAACCAGTGAGAATGTTTAAATAGCAAATATGCATCTCTTAGAGAATTAGCCGTTAGGAAATAGCTGTTAGGAATTAGCCGTTAAAAAATTAGTTGATTTCCTAACAGCTATTTCCTAACAACTATTTCTTAACGACTAACTCTGGAACAGATGCATCTTAACGACTAACTCTGGAACAGATGCATCTTTGTTATTTAAACATTCTGAGTGGCTAATTTTTTCACCTTTGTCCTGAGGATGAATCACATTAGATGGTTCCAAATGTCGACCAAAAACTCATGATGTGATTAATTCGAAAGAATTTATCAAATTTTAAATGTGTCATTTTTTAAAGTTTATTATTATTATTATTATTTAATTTTAAGGCCATGGCCAAATTAGACAACGAATTAGTATATGAGGCCCTCTTGTTTGTAGGATAAGGTACCCACTACTAAATCTAAGAAGACATACATACTCCACCATTTTAATATTAGACCTTTAACCTCTTAAAAACATCTAAATTATTAATAATCTCAAAAATAAATATATTATATAGGTTTTTTTACCTGCAAACTAGAAAACGATCGTAATTTTTTTATAATAAAATAAATATCATATATTCATTTTAATATTTCAGAAGCCCCTAGGCTGATATTATCACAACACAATCTTTACAAACTCGTTATATTCAAACCTTTTCAAAGTTATCTCAATGTATTACAAATCCTACAAAACTGGAGAGGGCCTCAAAAAATTCTTACCCGCATCCTTATAACCAGTGTACATGACACGTTGGACCGAGTTGGCAAATGAATCTCTGCCCAGTATTGAGATGATGCTCTGCTTTGTCTTTGTGATTTTGCTGAGCTGGAATAGTTCATAAGAAGAACCAGCAGCATCATGATTGCAATCATATTCGCATCTTCATCTTTTGCTCATCCATCCACAGACCAGTCTGACCAGTCTGACTAGTGACCATGGTGCTGCTCAGTTTCCCATGTTGGATCCCCACGGAGGCTGTTCGTGGATGTCCTAACAGCAGGCAGTTGGATAACGCGGTGGTCATCAGACGCAGTATAATGGGTACCCACCTGAGATCGGGACCGAAATCAGCAGAAAATATGTGCTTTAGACACGGAGGGCCAATTACACCGCCCAGAAGAGTGCAGCGAAAGGCAAATGCACTGTCGGAGAGCGGCGTTGGCACCCTTACCCTCAATGCAAATAAGATAAGTTTAAACGAGTATATGATCACTCTTGAGAAGCCCTTGGGCATCAGATTTGCCCTCTCTATCAATGGTACACTCTACGTCCACGCTTTAAGAAAAGGGGTAAGTTTCGGATTCGCTTTTAATTTCGTATCGCCCATAATCCAACAAGTTCAAAATTTTATCAGTAGAGCAGGTGATGAGCGAGCATTGGGTTTGAAATAATTTAGATTCGTTATGGCCCATAAATCAATCAAATCTGCAATGGGTGAACTTCTTCTGCTCTGCAAGATTGGGAATACCTGATCGCTATATTTTGCTAAGCGCCACTAGCTTTGTGCGATGGAGAAAAAATTTCTGAAATCCAACAAGTCACACTTAGAAATTCAAAATGTAGACAAACTAAAATGGGACAGTACTAGCTTCTCATAACTGCCACTGCCCTGCTGTGCCGTTCCACACCTCGTTGGGATACACCGCCAAGATTGATAGCAGAGGTGATGCTTGTTACGTTTGGAATCCGACAATTCCAAGTGTTTGTATTCGCCGAGAAGTAGTTATTGTTGCTAGCATTCATGAGGTAGCTGGGATTGTCAATTTTAAAGTCAGCGTTTCAAGCCTCCTCTTAGGCTCATCTTCAGGACAAATCTATGCCCAGTTTGTTCACCATTCTTTTCATTAATAAATACAAAAACAGCATTATAACGAGCAATAAATTTCGGGCCGATCTTCAATATATGTTTCAGTAGAGTATTTACTTCAAAGTTCGTTCCCTCTACAATCAATTAGCAGGGAATCAAATCCATCGATAAATTAATTATTATTATTTAAGGAGAGATGGCAGCCAAGTTCTACTGATTGTCAAACCATCACCCTGCTTTAGACAATCGTTGTTCTTCACAATTTCAATTGCCTTTTTTTATGTGTGTAATGCATTTCCCGGGGAAACTGACCGGGTACTTCCCTTCATTCCAAGGATGGTAACTAACGTAAACAGGATTTTAGGGCCCAAGGCTGGGTCAACTTCTCAATAACAAGCAGTTCATGATGAGTAAAAATGTCATAAAGTAGGAATTGAGCTCGCCGGGCAAGGAAACACCTTTTCCTGTCAGCCACTCCAGCTACACCCAATTGACAATCTCAATTACCTCTGTTATTCTCCTTTTGGATCAATTATTGACCTTGGTGAGGATTTTTGTTTCCTCAATTTTAATAGGGTGCTTAGTATTGTGTGGGTGCTCTGCCAATGTTGATTTCCGAGTCCTGTATTGTAGTGTTACTTTATTCTTGTTTGGATGGACTTTCCAGTTTCACTAATGTATATATTTCCCCACAAACACACGGAATTCGGTAAACTGTGTTTTGCATTGTCACTTCAATAGGGTATTTCACTGATCCGAGGAGTTTCTTAATGTTGTTCGGTGTTGAGAAGACTGTATTGTTGTTATTTTTCCAAAGATATTTGTCAATTTGATTTGTTACTTCCTGTACGCATGGCAGGAATATCGCATTCTTCCACATTATTTTCATTGGTAGACCCCTGATTGCTCTTTTGTTGTCTCTCTATTTTACAAACAATATGTGTATAAATGCATTTATAAATAAATAATTGATAGAATGAATGATGGTTCTTTTTTTTAACAAGTTCGGATAGTGGATATATTACCAAAAGTTGTGATGGAGCAAGCTCCTATTACAATCAATTGTAGCATAAATGGAAACTAAGCCATGAGAATGTGCTGGGAATGCAGTCCCTTCTCCTGTGCTTATATTCAAAAATTCATAGATTTTTGTAGCTATTCTTGAATACTGTCTAACATATTGTCCTACTAGTAAAGCAAATTTACATAACATTGATTCTTTGGTATTTTTTCATGGTTTGTACACTGACTACTCCTGAGAGGGCTGATTCTTCTTGTCTTGAATTCCATTTGGTTTGCTTTTTTCTTTTTCCCCCTGGGCTGCTTGCTGTTCGTTCTGTTGTTGCGCTGTTCCTTCTGTTGGCTGTTCCTTATTTTGTTGTGTTGTTCCTTCTGCTTGCTGTTCTTTCTGTTGGCTATAGTTGTTCCTTCTGCTTGCTGTTCCTTCTGTTGTTGTGCTGTTCCTTCTGCTTGCTGTTCCTTCTGTTGTTGTGTTGTTCCTTATGTTGTTGTGCTGTTCCTTCTGCTTGCTGTTCCTTCTGTTGTTGTGCTGTTCCTTTTGCTGGTTGCAACTGTTCCTTCTGTTGTTGTGTTGTTCCTTCTGTTGGCTGCAGCTGCTTGCTGTTCCTTCTGCTTGCTGCTTGGCGTTCCTAAGTGTGACTGATAGGGAGGAGAGGTGCTGATGGGGGGGAGGTAAAGAGGCGGAAATGGTCGCTAGAGGGGGAGAGAGGATGATGGCTGGAGGTTTGCACAGTGCAGATGGCTGGAAGCTTGACATCTCTCAAGAGAGCCCTGAAATGAAGATCTCCTCCGTATCTGGGTTTTATTTCAAAATTCGAGTACAATGCTCAATTTGAGCGTTGAGGCCAATGAATGCAAATCTGCCTGCTGTAGCTTGGTTAAGGCAGAGGATGAAGCGAGCAGGGTCCTCCATTGAGACTAAGGTTTCCTTGAGGCAGTAGACAACCTTTATTTGCCACAGAGTCTGCTTGCTTGTTTAAATCTCGCAGAATGTGGTAAGAGTCAACTCTGTCAAAATCTTTCAAAGTGTTTCGGATTCGCTATAGAGTTTTGTTTAATGCAGGATTACAAAAATGATCTTCAGAGTTTAAAAGTTTAATCAGAAGCTCCGAGTCTCCAAAAATTTGAATTATTTTATAACCTAGCTCCTTCGCAATTTGACAAGCTTTTAAGAGACTGTAACTCTTTGCTTGATTGTTTGTTATGAAACCAGCTCAAGAAAAGATAGAAAAGATAGATCAACGCCTTAGAATTCAGCCTCTTCGAGGGGGCAACCTCCTTTACATTACATAAATGAACAATTCTTGGATGATACAAATGAAAAGACCTCCTTTCTATATATAGGAGTCTAAGGGGTCATAACATAATCAGAGCCGACATAACAATAATAATGTAAGGGCACAATAATAACAATAGTGGGCTTCTATGGGGCACAATAGTAACAATATGGACTACATGGTACATCAATATAATAAGTGGGTTATACTAATAACAATAAGGGGTTACACTAGTAGTATAGGGGCCTAACATGCCCCTCTCCTTCAAAAAGCGTTGTCCTCAACGCTTGAGTAGTTCTTGATGCTTCTGTATAAAATTCTTGTCCTCCCATGTGGAATATTCAACGGGTAAGTTCTTCCACTTGATGAGATACTCTGAAATTGATCGATTTCGTAGCTGTCGGGTTCTTGTTTCTGTGACTGCTCCAGGTTCCAATATGATTTTTCCTTCCTCTTTAATTTATGGCAATATTGTTTGAATTGGGATCTTTTGCAACTTTTGAATAAGTGGCCATACTTCTTCGTCCTTCTTCCATTCATCCCTTGCTTCGTTTATCCAATCTGGTTGGATAATAGAAATGGTGCACAACAATGCTTCCACATCCTCATCCTTTCTTGAGAGTGCATCTGCCACCACATTTTGCTTCCCTTTTTTGTAGATGATTTCAAAGTCATAACCCAACATCTTTGTGACCCACTTTTGTTGCTCTTCAGAGGATAATCTTTGTTCTAAAAAGTATTTAAGGCTATCATGATCCGTTTTTACCTTGAAGTGTCTTCCCATTAGGTAGGGTTGCCATTTCTTAAGTGCATGGAGTATTGCCAACATTTCCTTCTCATAAATAGCTTTGTGTAAAAACTTTCCCTTGATTGGACGACTTTCAAAAGCAATGGGTCTTTCATCTTGCATTAAAACAACACCAATTCCATTTCCTGAAGCATCACATTCCACAATAAAGGTTTTTGTGAAGTCCGGTGTAGCTAAGACCGGTGCTTGGCACATTGCCTCTTTAAGATGTTCGAATGCCTTTGTTGCTTCTGGGGTCCATGAAAATGCATCTTTCTTCAATAATGTTGTTAGAGGTGCTGCTATTCTCCCATAATTCTTAACAAACTTGCGATAATACCCTGTCAACCCGAGAAATCCTCGCAGATGCTTTATGGATGTGGGAATTTTCCATTCCTTAATGGCTTTAATTTTGCTAGGGTCTACCTTAACTCCTTCATGAGATACAATATGACCCAGATATTCCACCTCTTGTACTCCAAAGAAACATTTGGATCTTTTTGCATATAACTGTTTCTCCTCCAATAGTTGTAACACCCTGTCAACATGTTCAACATGATCCTTCCAAGACTTGCTGTAGATTAGTATATCATCAAAAAATACTAACACAAATTTTCTAAGGAATGGTTTGAAAATTGAATTCATCAAACCTTGAAATGTTGAAGGTGCATTGGTAAGGTCAAAAGGCATGACCAAAAATTCATAATGACCCTCATGAGTTCTAAATGCTGTTTTCGGAATGTCTTCAATCTTCATTCTGATTTGATGATATCCCGAACGAAGATCCAACTTGGTGAAGTAAATTGATCCATGCAATTCATCCAGTAATTTATCAATGACAGGAATGGGAAACTTATCTTTAATAGTGAGCTTGTTGAGCTCCCTATAATCTGGACACATGCGCCATGATCCATCCTTCTTGTGCACCAATACGACTGGAGCAGAGAAAGAACTTTGACTTGGTTGAATTATACCAGCCTCTAGCATTTTTGCAACCATACGTTCAATTTCACTCTTTTGGGCATAGGGATATCTGTACGGCCTGATGTTTGGAGGAACACTTCCTGGAATCAGATGAATAGCATGATCATGATCACGAATAGGTGGGAGACCTTTGGGAGTCTCAAATACCTTGGAATGATTGTCCAAGACTTTTTGGAGATCTGGAGAAATAGATGATTCCACTGTGGACACATCTAGCGAACATAATTGTGCAATTACACCTCTTTGTTCCTTTTTTAGAAGCTTTGTCATACCTTAGAGCTTATTATCTTTCCCGGTTTCCCTGCAATACCCCTTAATTCAACTTCCTTTCCTTCCACAGAAAATTTCATGAAAAGTTCTTGAAAATTAAAAGCTATTGTACCCAAGGATTGTAGCCATTGGACTCCTAGTACAACATCAGCACCTCCCATTGGAATGGAAAGCATTGGGCTAGTCCATACATATTCTCCCATGGATAGCTTGATATTATGGCACTTTCCCGAGCAATTTATTGTTCCTCCATTTGCAACCATCACTTGACACTCTGGTGCTGGATATAAGAAGCAATTCAATTCTCTTGCTACCTTACAATGAATAAAATTGTGGGTACTTCCTGAATCAATCAACACTATTACCTTTTTCTTCTTGATTTGTCCTTCTATCTTGATGGTTTGAGGAGTGGTAATTCCCGCCAATGCATTACAAGATATGGTCGGATTCATTTCTTCTTTATCTAGGCTTTGTTCCTGGAGTATATCCTCTTCTTTTGACCTTTCTTGCTCCTTTTCTTCTTCTTCTTCACAATCTATGTAGAATAATTTCTTCTCAGCACACTTATGACCTTTAGTGTATTTGCTATCACAACTGTAACAAATCCCTTTTGCTCTTTTTTCTTCCAATTGTTGTGGTGTCAACCTTATAGGTTGTGGAAGACTAGCGGCAACAACACTTCCGTCTTTATAGTTGTGAGTGGTATGCTTTCTGGTTGCCATAATTTTGCTTTCCATTTTTCTTGCTAACCTGAATGCCTTCTCTAATGAATCAGGTTCCCAAAGGCGAACATCATGTTGGATATTATCCTTTAAAGACCCTATGAACACATCAATCCTATGCTCCTCTGGAATATCTTTTACCCTTATGTTCAATTTTTGGAACTCCTCAATGTGCTTCATTATTGAACCCTTTTGTTTGAGACTTATCAATTGGCTACAAAAAGTGTTGCTTTTTGTATCCTCATAATGTGCTATCAATTCTTCCATAAAAATTGCCCAAGTGATAAATTGTTTACGAGAGCAAAGCCATTGATACCATACAAACTGATTTGGTTCCAAATATAAAGTTGCCATACATACCTTTTGTGTGTTTTGCACATTATTGAGATCGAAGAATTGCTCCATCTGTAATATCCAGTGTTGATAATATCGGTATCGGGAAAATATCGGCGAGGGTCCAGAAAATATCTTATCGACAATATCGGCGAAAATATCAACAAAATATCGGCAAATATCGGCAAGCATAAAACTGCATAATATATTCATTTTTTTCAGATTTTTAAACATATAAAGCAATAACAACATGAAATAAACACATTGGCACATAAATATGAAGAAAACACTGATATATATGATGTCAAATAGAAATGATACATCAAAGGCGATACCAAATCTTGCTGATCCCTGATAATTGTCCATTCAAGGACTCAAATGTGGAGAACCAATACAAAATAACATCACATATATAAAAGTATCTCATCATCATGAGTTATATGTAGCACAACAAATAAAACTAGCAGCTATCTATCTGAAATCACTGCCCTCTCCCCCTTTTACGGGAAAACATGATGGGTTGTTTGCCAGGCCTGCCCCTAGTAGGAGGAGGCCCTGATCCTGCCTCTGCACCTAATGTCAAATAATGAGTGCTAGGTATGGGGCTATGCTCTCCTATATCTATAGCATATGGTGTTGATGCTGATGCTCCCGCAGTGTCCTCCTCCTCCTCCTCCTCCTGCTCCTCCTCTGAGTGCTGCTGCTCCTCTAACTTCGAGTCCTCCTCTTGCTGCCACTACTCTAATGGATCATCTGCCACTGGCTCTAACCATGAAGGTGACTCCTCCAAGAGGGGCTCCTCAGACTCCACCCTCCACGGAGACAATACATCAATATTGTCTAAGCTAAGTCACATGACACGAGGACACGAGACACGGAGGACACGTAAATACGAGTATTCAATACGAAACACAACGACCTGGAAACAAGACACGGGGGACACGTTATATATATATATATATATATATATATATATATATACCAAAATATAGTTTTTTATCCATATTAAATTGCAGGTTGCAGCTTAACTAATCAAATTAAAATATAATTACTTCTCAAAGTTCATAGTTCACTTTAAAAAAATAAATAGAATCAAATTTACTATTTCGAAATTAGAATGTGATATGTTTGGTCTTGATCCTTGAATATTCAATGTTCATTGTTCATGTACAACTTACAAGCACATAAGAAAATAACTAAAGTCTAATCCTATTGATTTCCTCTGCCCCTCTTGCGAGAAAATGCCACAGCTTTCCCTTTCCCTCTAGATGTAGATGTTGGTGCTGGTGGAGTTGGCAGTGGAGTTTGCTATGCTCTAGAAGCTGAAGAACTAGAAGTAGGAGCTATAGGAGGTAGACCACGTCCTCTACTGGTGGCAGGGGTAGCCCGGGCAGGTGGTGTCACCTGGAAACATTACAATCTCCCAATCCTGAAATCCTAAAAAACTGATAAGTCTGCTGCATTTTGAATGAAATCTAAAATTCTACTTTCTCCATATGAAATCCAATGAGGCCGGAACCACTCTCAAACATCCTGAGTAATTTCATGGTAATGTTAAAAATTTAAGTAAAAGGATGAAAATGAAGATTAAGGAGAATGTCACTTTTGCTTTAAGAATTTAACATTACCATGAATAGCATATCAATACTAGGGCCTAGAACGCTCAAACCCTCCTTGGCAGCAACCACATAGCTCTCCCCTTCCTTCTCCAGCAATCAGAAATGAAAATGATATGAAAAAAAACCAAAATCGGATTTTTATAGGCCGTGCAGAAATTTTTTACAGTCACTGGGCGATATTTTTGATTGTCGCGCGATATTTTCCGAAATATCGGCGATATTTCGGAAATCACGCGATATTTTCAAAAGCCGAAAATATCGCGATATTTTGTCGGCGATATATCGGCTCACCGAAAATATCGCGATATTTCCGAATATCGTCGATATCTCGGCGATATTATCAACACTGGTAATATCCATGTGGCGGGATCCCTGCCATCAAACTTCCTCATATCGATTTTTGGAATATGGTGAGTCTTCGATCCAACATTAGAGTCTATGGAATCATGATTAACATTTCTTTTGTTCTCATCATGAGTTTCCTTTAGTACCCTTTCACCCTTAGTGACCATTTCTTATAGCAACTTATTCATATTTATCTTCAATTCTTCCATCTTATCATCCATGCCATCAATTTTAGCGTCCATGCCATTCACCTTAGCTTCCATGCCATCCATCTTAGCTTCTACGCCTTTCTTTAAACAATCCATCTTAGCTTCTACACCCTTCTTTAAACCATCCATCTTAGCTTCTACATCTTTCCTTAAACCATCCATCTTAGATTCTGTTGCTTTTTGTGCAAGTGACACTTGTTGCACTTGTTCTTGTAATTTTGATATATCATATAGCATTTCTTCTTCTTCTTCATGAGTCATGCTAGAGCTTTCAGGTTCCTTACTAGGTGTTTGCATTTTCTTTCCTTGGGGCATCAGTTACCGATAATAATGCTCTAATATGCCCTTTGAATTCCTTCAAAATAAATTTTCAAACCAAGCTTAAGCAAAAATTAAAGAAAATCTACACACCTTTTTTCACTTTGTAGGAGCTCAATATTGCCTCTGATGTATCTTTGTACTTTCTGATTATCTAGTTCTGAATTTGTGACTTGTAGTAGCCCTCCGTGTCCTCTTTCCAATGCCACAAGTCTGACCCAAATTGGATTCTCCAAGGACGAGTTATGCGAAATCTCCCACAGTGACTTGATTATAGACTAGTTCAGTAGAGCGAACTTGTACGACGTGCCACGAGTCACTGTTTCAACCCTTGGATCTGAAAAACATATACAAGAAACTACAGTCCGTCCTCTTTCTGTAACTTCTTACGAAACTTCAATCCGATCCCCAGAGAGAAAGTTATGACGATTTTCCCCAGGTCACCTGTTTTGAATGTAATTCAGGAGTCTGCAAAAAGACCAACTTCCTCAGATCATATCTCCGCAAATATCGCGCGAAAAGATTTGAAATTCGGACCCAAGGTTCAGCGCGATTTCTTCTCAAATGGTTTTTTTTTTGCGACTTCTGAAACGTCACAGAAAAAAAGTTATAGCGAAAATGCCACGATGACCTGTTTGGAGCAGCGAAAACCTAGAATCCAAAGCTCTGATACCAAATGTTATGAAACCAGCTCAAGAAAAGATAGAAAAGATAGATCAACGCCTTAGAATTCAGCCTCTTCGAGGGGGCAACCTCCTTTACATTACATAAATAAACAATTCTTGGATGATACAAATGAAAAGACCTCCTTTCTATATATAGGAGTCTAAGGGGTCATAACATAATCAGAGCCGACATAACAATAATAATGTAAGGGCACAATAATAACAATAGTGGGCTTCTATGGGGCACAATAGTAACAATATGGGCACTACATGGGTACATCAATATAATAAGTGAGTTATACTAATAACAATAAGGGGTTACACTAGTAGTATAGGGGCCTAACATGCCCCTCTCCTTCAAAAAGCATTGTCCTCAACGCTTGAGTAGTTCTTGATGCTTCTGTATAAAATTCTTGTCCTCCCATGTGGAATATTCAGCGAGTAAGTTTTTCCACTTGATGAGATACTCTGAAATTGATCGATTTCGTAGCTGTCGGGTTCTTGTTTCTGTGACTGCTCCAGGTTCCAATATGATTTTTCCTTCCTCTTTAATTTCTAGCAATATTGTTTGAATTGGGATCTTTTGCAACTTTTGAATAAGTGACCATACTTCTTCGTCCTTCTTCCATTCATCCCTTGCTTCGTTTATCCAATCTGGTTGGATAATAGAAATGGTGCACAACAATGCTTCCACATCCTCATCCTTTCTTGAGAGTGCATCTGCCACCACATTTTGCTTCCCTTTTTTGTAGATGATTTCAAATTCATAACCCAACATCTTTGTGACCCACTTTTGTTGCTCTTCAGAGGATAATCTTTGTTCTAAAAAGTATTTAAGGCTATCATGATCCGTTTTTACCTTGAAGTGTCTTCCCATTAGGTAGGGTTGCCATTTCTTAAGTGCATGGAGTATTGCCAACATTTCCTTCTCATACATAGCTTTTTGTAAAAACTTTCCCTTGATTGGACTACTTTCAAAAGCAATGGGTCTTTCATCTTGCATTAAAACAGCACCAATTCCATTTCCTGAAGCATCACATTCCACAATAAAGGTTTTTGTGAAGTCCGGTGTAGCTAAGACCGGTGCTTGGCACATTGCCTCTTTAAGATGTTCGAATGCCTTTGTTGCTTCTGGGGTCCATGAAAATGCATCTTTCTTCAATAATGTTGTTAGAGGTGCTGCTTTTCTCCCATAATTCTTAACAAACTTGCGATAATACCCTGTCAACCCGAGAAATCCTCGCAGATGCTTTATGGATGTGGGAATTTTCCATTCCTTAATGGCTTTAATTTTGCTAGGGTCTACCTTAACTCCTTCATGAGATACAATATGACCCAGATATTCCACCTCTTGTACTCCAAAGAAACATTTGGATCTTTTTGCATATAACTGTTTTTCCTCCAATAGTTGTAACACCCTGTCAACATGTTCAACATGATCCTTCCAAGACTTGCTGTAGATTAGTATATCATCAAAAAATACTAACACAAATTTTCTAAGGAATGGTTTGAAAATTGAATTCATCAAACCTTGAAATGTTGAAGGTGCATTGGTAAGGCCAAAAGGCATGACCAAAAATTCATAATGACCCTCATGAGTTCTAAATGCTGTTTTCGGAATGTCTTCAATCTTCATTCTGATTTGATGATATCCTGAACGAAGATCCAACTTGGTGAAGTAAATTGATCCATGCAATTCATCCAGTAATTTGTCAATGACAGGAATGGGAAACTTATCTTTAATAGTGAGCTTGTTGAGCTCCCTATAATCTGGACACATGCGCCATGATCCATCCTTCTTGTGCACCAATACGACTGGAGCAGAGAAAGAACTTTGACTTGGTTGAATTATACCAGCCTCTAGCATTTTTGCAACCATACGTTCAATTTCACTCTTTTGGGCATAGGGATATCTGTACGGCCTGATGTTTGGAGGAACACTTCCTGGAATCAGATGAATAGCATGATCATGATCATGAATAGGTGGGAGACCTTTGGGAGTCTCAAATACCTTGGAATGATTGTCCAAGACTTTTTGGAGATCTGGAGAAATAGATGATTCCACTGTGGACACATCTAGCGAACATAATTGTGCAATTACACCTCTTTGTTCCTTTTTTAGAAGCTTTGTCATACCGTTAGAGCTGATTATCTTTCCCGGTTTCCCTGCAATACCCCTTAATTCAACTTCCTTTCCTTCCACAGAAAATTTCATGAAAAGTTCTTGAAAATTAAAAGCTATTGTACCCAAGGATTGTAGCCATTGGACTCCTAGTACAACATTAGCACCTCCCATTGGAATGGAAAGCATTGGGCTAGTCCATACATATTCTCCCATGTATAGCTTGATATTATGGCACTTTCCCGAGCAATTTATTGTTCCTCCATTTGCAACCATCACTTGACACTCTGGTGCTGGATATAAGAAGCAATTCAATACTCTTGTAGTGCATGAGATGGACTACTCAGTAGGGAAATTTCATGGGAGTTGGGCATAGTCCTACATTATCATGATGCTCTACTTATTGCTAGTATGCAGAGGGCTTTTGGTACCTGTATTTGGTTGGATAGCGAGTGGAGCAAGGTGTGCTTCACATTGATTAGGATGGCTTGGGATCCTGGTATCGAGGGATTCCTTCATGTTGGGATAGTGTTGAGATTGGGGATGACTCAATGGTACATTTGGGACCTTGGTATTATTGGTGGTTACAATGGTGATCAACAGTCAGAGAGGGCACTTGTTCAGGCATTGCTTGAGG
Source organism: Pinus tabuliformis (assembly GCA_031772625.1). Classification (NCBI taxonomy): domain Eukaryota; kingdom Viridiplantae; phylum Streptophyta; class Pinopsida; order Pinales; family Pinaceae; genus Pinus; species Pinus tabuliformis. The sequence goes on along the minus strand of CM062807.1, from coordinate 257,845,831 downwards.
ACAAACAATTTTTGGCGGGGAGGACTATAATGTCCCTTCCTAAATTATTTTGGAACAAGATTTATTTCTACATTTTGGGGGCCAATTTTGGTGAAGATGGGGCCCATTTGATTTTTGATAGAAGACTTAGGAGTTAGAGGCAAGTTAATTTTATATTATTTTGTTTTGTTAATGATATGTGGGGACCACCCACATAAGAAATACACACTCCCTAAGCCAATGATTTGAAATGCATGAGAGGGAAGAAAAGGCGGGAAGAAAGGCTCCACGAAAGTTATAAAAGGAAGGCCACACACTTCATTTGGAATTCTTGGCTTATTGAATTTGATTCCATTGCTCGAGCTGTTTAGACGGGTCACTTGCTGTTTAGCAAGAGTTTTCCAAGCGGAGGACTCACCCTTTCTTCGGGGGACTTCGAGTGCTACCCTAGAGATGTTCGTCCATTATCATCTGGAGGAGATTTGTAGAGAGATTTCCAGCATTTTGTATTCAGTTCGCCCCAACAATGCGTATTTCTAGAGGACGCAATAGTGGATCTAGCATGGCCATTGTAACATTCTTCTAGAGGGCTATTGCTGGGAGAAATTTGGAGAAGGCTCAATAGATTTGTTTGCTATTGGGTGAGTTTGAGGCTGGAAGTGGCAACATTATTCAGGAATGATTTTGCAGACTCTGTGGCTAGTGCATAAGAGAGAAATTGGGCATACATGGGAGATAGAGTTTCAACCATTGGGGCTATTGCTTGCCGGGAGAAATAAGGGAAGTATTGGTGGAGTTGATTGCTACATTTCAGGAGTGTTTGGGGAGGATTTTGCTGGTGTATTAGCAGGCAACGTGCTTCAACAGATTTGGAGGGCGTAGGGTCTTTTGGGGGTCGATTTTGGCACGTCAAAACCAGGCCAAACCATTTCTGGATTTTTTCTAGGTTTTGACAAGGATCTCATAAAAAGATTTGCAGAATTTTCTGAGCACTAGAGGTGGGGTTTTCAACCACATCTTTGCAGTAGACAATGCATATTTGTTGGGGCAGCGCAGAGCAGTAGTTGGACAGTTTCTGGGTTATCATTGCTTCACCCGGGCATTGCTCTGTTTGCCAAAAAAGGTAAGCCAAGGTGTATTCTTTCCATATATTTGTACTCTTGCACTAGTTATAATAAAATGGCTCAACTGATTCCATATTTTTGATTGTTCTGAGTGTTTAGTAAATGGTTTTAAAATTTTCCGTGGTGTAAATTTGCTATTTGCTTGCATATCACTATTTTTCCTATTTTGGAACATTACAAGTATGAACGATCTATCTCTCTTTCAAACCAAAATCACATGAGCAATGTAAGGGCTTCTACTTTTTGTAATGATACCACATTTTAAGAGGTTTGTAATATTCCTAATTGGAATTTAACAACTATTATCAAGCAATGGACTAGGAATAATAAATAAACTGGAACTCATACACAACAATTAAAACACCAAAATGTCCAACAACACAATCTGAGCCACTTTATTAATTTATAATAAAAGAGTATATAAAATGAGCTAAAATTTTGGAACCTTGGCTTGCTATGCAAGCTTAGCAGAACCCTGAAAAATGGCTTGGACCCAAGTGGTAAAAATGGTCCCAGAGTGATATGCGCACTATCCATAAACAATCTGTTACTGGTTGCTGGCTGAGATTCTGATTTTAGGGCTGAATACTCCTTGGAATACTTTGAAAATTTAACTCTAAACTCCTCTCCCAAAACCCAGAAAAACCCAAAAATGGTTTGGGTTGAATCTAGATAATGAAGGGGCCTTCCAAAAAGGTGCAAATGGCTCTTTGGCTGGCTATACACCCTACTGGGATTCTTCCTTGTATATCGCTCATTTTTTTTGTTGGAAAATTAACCTCGACCTTTACAAACAAATCCCAACAAAACCTAGAAAGGGTTTGGCCCTGTTACCGCTCAAATTAGCGGGGGACCTAAAGGGGGGCAAATGCTAGACCAAGGGCAACAAATTGAGAGTTAGCCCACTGTCACCTCAGCTAAGGCTCCCTACTATTTATGGGCTTTCACTAATGGGAGGAGACCCGATATATGTGGAGTCACAAATGAATGATAAATCGACAAATGGATATAGAGTGATCCAAATGAAGCTTGCTTTCTTTCTAAGCAAGGTACAATGTCTTCTAGGAGAAGGATGGGAGCATTTGAGGGTTAGGCTTAGGGAATATGACCTGTGAGAGAGTTTCCCAAACTTTATATCCTTATTGAAATTGGTATCCCGGATGGTTCTTGAAGATTTGTCTTTTCAAAGGAATGGGACCACACGGGACCAAGTGGACCCAGGCTAGGTTAGCAGGTAAGAGTTTAGCAACCAACGATATTCTTAACCCAGATGGGAAGGGGGAAAGGATCAAAGAAAGAATTTTCACTTAAAGGTGTTGATTTGATTCTATGAGGCACTATCCTTGGGATACCAGGGCAAAGTTTGATCTCGGAGCGAGGGCTTGGCTTTTCTCACAACACCACTGTCGGAATGGCTTCAAAATTGGAGGAGGCCTTGAGAAGACACCTACGCAGGGGATACTAGGAGATCGAACTTTTTGGAGGGCTATTTTGTCTGGAAAATGATGCCTTAGGTGACCCAACTTGGATAGGCTTAGGAAAAGGTGAAAAAGGATTGATTTAGAGTGACCACCTCTTGGTAGATCAGTGCCTTAGTCTTGGGAGAATGGAGTCTATGATAAATATGAATGAGGACTTCATTTCTTTAGTCAAGGAGGCCTTAAGACTATCTCGCTAGTCTTCTAGGGCAAAGGGAAGAAACCTTATAACTTTTATACTTCGACTTGCAAAAGGAGATGGCTTATCAACATGAATTCGTTGATAGAATTATCCCTAGGAAATTTCATTCAAATTACATGGCCCATACATTGAGAGATGCTATATAGAGACAAAATTCCACAATTTAAGCAATAAATGCATGCAGCAATTACCCCTAAAAATAGCGAAAATCCCAATACAATGTATCTGACAAAGTAAAAGAAGAATAACATTAAATTCATGTACCTACATGTAATAGAACATATCCAACCATCCACATTTTGACAATAGAGAAGCTCCAAGACAAGATAAACCAAATCCACACATCAAAATTCATCCATAAAGCTCCCATTCATCTTCCAAGAAAAAGTGCGCAATTCTCAAGAGAGAGAAGAGATCCAATCCAAAGTGATGATGAGAAAATGAATTCATCTCACTTGTATTTAGACACTAATGAGGCGTTCTAATTAGCTTCCTTGGCCTACATAAGCCCCAAAAATAAAATAATGTGCTAATAATCTAACTTTTGGTGACAAGCCCACCAAACTAGCTCACAAATGAAAGAATAAGCCTCATAAGAGGCCAGATGATGAATAATACATGTTGTAGGGCCCTCCAAGAGGCTTGATGAGGTCCATCGGTGCCATAATGAATAGTAGGACTCTCAAAAGTGATGGACAAGGGGTTGGCCCCCTGTTCTTCGAACAATAAACCTGTGGTGCTCCCAATGGGTTTGGGGGCACAATAATAACCTCATGGGTCTCCAAATGAGTTGAAGACACCTGTAGATCGTCTGCAAGGGCTTTGATGATGGTGTAGGGGATGCCACATCATCCTACAAGTCTTGGGTCAACTGCCAATTGCATGGTACATTTGTTGGGCCAACTGGGCAAAGGTGAACTAGGTGCATCTTCCTCATCCAATAAAAGTATCTTGAGCATCTCTGACCATCTTTGGGGATCCATGGAATATTGTCTACTGCTGTGGAGGCCCATGGCTCTCTACACACACCCTACATGTGCCAATATAGCCCTCTGGAGGATTAGGTCCCTGCATAGAGAGACCAAACCCAAGATGAAGACCATATGCAATTCTGCATAAGATCCAATGCCTCTCCTAGCCTTCCTGTACAACAACTCATTAGAGAAATCGAGTAAATGAGCTTACCAATCCTGGACCACAGGTGGGGACTTCATAATGGTGTGCCCTTCCATAGTGGGCTTTGGGATGTGCCAATGTCTCCTAAACTCCAAATGGGGTTAACCAAGTATCCTATTAGGCGGTTTCTACTTCTAAAGGGGATAATATATTCAAGGTACATCCTTCAGAAGGTGGTGGCATGTGACATATAGGTGAATGAAGTAGGGGATGAGAAGGGGTAGCCCTGGACCACATGCTGGGGTACAAGGGTAGCTAATAAAAGGGAAGTCCACATTTGGGTTTATAATGTATAGGAGGAAGCAATCGTGGTACATGAGGTACCTCGACCCTGATTTTTCCACCCTTCTTTATATGCCTTTTGCCTTTTTATGATTTTCTTTGATTAACTGCTTGGGGCTCAAGGGGTAAGAAAATGATGCATAAGATATAACAGTGAATACTCCCCTTTAAGGGTAAAAGGTAGGGTGGTTCATTGCCGATCAGGGGTTGGGATAATCATGGGTTCCTATATGATGAGGGAGGTTCATAGAACCTATAGGAACCATGGTGATGGCCATGACGATGGGGTAGAGCTCATGTATTGGATTTTGCCCACGTGTTAAATGTGTTTGTCCCGATCATCTTTTGCATTTTGTGGTACATTTTCCTACTGAATGTGGCCAAATATGCTTTATCTTTCTTTTTAGCTACATCAATCTCAGGGGCATCATTCCAGGCTTGACCCAAGTTGAGGGCAAGAGGAAGGGGCGAGTTAACCCTATGTGGACCCAAGTGGGAGAAATGATGAATGTGGTAATAATGAGTGGGTAGGGGGTAATATAAGCAGATAAGGGAGTGGGACCATGCAACCAAAATCAGGGTTTCCCGTGAAATACCATCCTTAAAGCCAAATGACCAGTAAAAGAGATCCCACGGGACTAGAATCCAAGGTTAATATCCAAAAAGGGTCTAGGGGACAGGAGCATAAACCTGGCCCATTCTTTCCGCCGAATCCCCCCTTTAATCCATGCCCAGAAGTGTCCATGATAAGCAAACTACATGTGAAAATTCTATCACTCCAGCAATTGATTTACTTTTCCTACTTATTTCATCATAAGTTATTCATGAGATTACTTCAACAAACATTAAAATAAATATTGTTGCAGATATCACATCGTAATGCAGAAACTAAAAATATGCACACATTGACGCAGTTATTTTGGACTAATGTCCCCGGAAAAACCTAATGTGGGAAAACCGGTGCAACAAGGGAGGATTTTATTATTCAACAATTTTCTTGTACTACAGGGTGCCAAACTGGCTCACCCACAGATAGATAAACTTCCAGCACTTTCCTAAACCCAGCGTAGGCCCTACTGACCTCTGCTATAGCTTGAAACCCTCTGCGTCAGCATACTGAGGCTCTGCGCAACCTCTCTGGGCTTCTGCATCACTCCTGCATCCTCTGTGTGGATGACGCAGGCCCTTCTGGCTCGCGCAGTCTCTGCTGCCTCTGCGTGGCTTCCTTTGGTTTTGCGTCTGCCTCTTCTGTGCTGATCTTCCGTCTCTCTGTTCCGTACTTGCTGCCTCCTCACTGCTTTCCAGACCACTAGTTCAATTTCTCAGCAAACCCCGCTCCAGAAATTGAACTGACTGGTCTCCCTCAGTGTGTTCTCCAAGTGTGCCTCAAGCCTCTTATATTTTTTCTCTTGACATCTCAACGACCGAGATTAAGTCCCTAATCAACGGCTAAGATTAGATCTAGCTCGATCCATTTCTTTTGGACCATTCTAACACAGATTCATATTAATACACATTAATATTTTATTTTCCCTAAGTTTAGACTTAGGGACTTCATTAAAAATATTAATTATTTTAATATCTCCTGATCTGTTTAGAATCTACCCAAACCCTTTCTAGGTATTGGAGATCTCATGTGCCCCAACCTCTCCACCAAATTTCGTGGCTAGAGCACATCCGATGTTACCCCAAATCAACAGTCCCTCTTAGCGAAGACTGTGTCCTAGCAATACTCCTCATTGAGTTTTACTTTGATCATCCGGCATCAGTACCTGTGCTGATGTTAGGCCTCCCTGCCCAACATCCTCTGCATTGCTACATCCTGTATTGCTGCCCATGGTTCTGCCACTGCCACTGCTGCATTTGTATGACAACTCCCTCTGCATCCGTGCTGTTGCTAGTCCATTCTCCCAGCACTGCATTCGCACTTCACCTTCCTCTGCATCTGTGCTGTTGTTGGTCCTTTCTCCCAACATTGCATCTGCACTGCAACTCCCTTTGCATTTGTGCTGCTGTTGGTCCTTTCTCCCAACATTGCATCTGCACTGCAACTCCCTCTTCATTCGTGCTGTTAACACACTACTTCTGAAAGGGGTTCTTTACCATCCCCATCTTTTCCTTGAAGTAGTCAAATTTTGACTTTCCAAGGGCCTTGGTGAGGATATCTGCCACTTGTTCCCCTGTAGGAGTGTAGCTCAACTGTACAGCTCCATGTTGGACACAATCTCTGACAAGATGACACCAAATATCAGTATGCTTTGACCTATCATGAAATACTGGATTCTTAGAGAGTTTGATGCAACTCTGATTATCACACATGATCCTAGTCGCCTCCAAATTTCTTCTGAATAGGTCTACCAACAGTTTTCTAAGCCATATGGCCTCACACGAAGTTGTGCTTGTTGCCATATATTTTGCCTCAGACGAGCTCAGAGCCACGGATTTCTGTTTCCTACTGCACCAGGCGGTTATTCGTGATCCAATGTTGAAATAGTAACCTGAGGTACTTCTCCGATCCACTGAACTTCCTGCCCAATCTGCATCAGTAAATCCACTCAATCTGATATCCTTCCCCTTGTTGTACAAGAGCCCATAATCCACTGTTCCCTGTAAATACTTGAGAACGTGCTTGGCTGCTGCCGAGTGAGCCCTCTTTGGTTCCACCATGAACTAACTGAGGGTGTTGACAGCGTAGCAAATATCTGGCTTGGTATTGACTAGATACATTCGGGATCCTATGATCTGTTGGTATAGGGTGGGATCGACGTCCTTGTCTTTTGATGCATCAATATTCTTCCAGTTGGTGATCATTAGCGTAGCCATAAGTCTAAAGTCTCCCATCCCGAACCTTTTCAGAATTTCTGTAGCATACCTTCCTTGCCCAAGGAAGATTTCTCCTTTCTATTGCCAAACTTCCAACGCTAGAAAATAGTGCATTTGTCCCAGATCCTTCATATCGAACTCTGTAGCTAGATTCTTCTTGCAGTCTTCAATGAGTCTGGACGATCCTGTCAATAAGAGATCATCGACATATAATACTAAGATAAGTGGCTCGCTCTCTACGACTAGATAGTAAAGATTCGGATCCGTGTCACTCTCGACAAACTCCATCTTTTGCAAGTAGCCATTTATTTGACCATACCACGCTCTTGGTGCCTGCTTCAGCCCATACAAGGCTTTCTTCAGTCTGCATACATGAGACTTCTTCTCATGAGTTTCAAAGCCCTCTAGTTGTTCAATGTATACTTCTTTTTCTATTACCCCATTCAGAAATGTCGTCTTGACATCCATTTGATGGATCTCCCATCCCATCTGGGCTGCGAGAGATATCACGGTCCTAATAGATGTATACCTGGCTACCGGGGTGAAGGTTTTCTCATAGTCAATCCCTTCCTTTTGAGCATACCCCTTAGCCACAAACCTGGCCTTTTATTTTTCAATACTGCCGTCCACAACATATTTGATCTTGTAAATCCATCTTGAACCTACCACAGATCTGTCTTGTGGCCTTGACACCACCTCTCAGACATTGTTTACCATTATATGGAGTTATACTCCTCCACCATCACATCTAGCCAGACCTGATGCTGAGCTGCCTCCTTGAAGCTGGCAGGCTCTCCATCCCGAGCTACTAAAGCCTGATACCTGTTTGGTTGTTTTCGCTCCCTTTCACTGTTCCTTAGCTCTCCGATGAAGTTCTCTACATCACGCAGAATCTGACAAAGCTCCCTGCTGGTTCTTCCTCTGCCAACAAGTGCTTCTGTTTGCTCCTCTTTCTCACCCTGAGAATCTTCCCGATCTGAGGAAGGATTCTTCACTTCCGTTGGTTGAAGAGGCATGACCAACGGATCCTCTTTCGACTACTCCTTGGAAGGCATTTCGCGAGATCTTCTGAAAGCTCTGTCCTCCATGAAATTTGCATCTCGTCGTACTACTACCTTCCTTCTCCCTGGAAGATAGATCTTGTATGCCTTAGCATTCTCGCTATATCCTGCCAGATACCCCTTTTCTGTTGTCTGATCCAGCTTCTTCCTCTTTTCTTCGGGTATGCGACAATATGCCAAACTCCCAAATATCCTGAAATCACACACTTCAGGTGTCTTCCCAGTAAAGACTTTCTCTGGAGTAATCTTGCCCAATGCCTGATGAGGAGTCCTGTTCTGAACGTAGACAACTGTGTTGCATGCTTCTGCCCGTAGGAATTTTGGCATATCCTGATCATACAGCATGGCCCTAGCTGCTTCTACAATAGTCTTGTTTTTCCTTTCTGCCACCCCATTCTGCTCCGGATTGTAGGGAGCCGTCCACTCTCTTCTGATGCCCTCCTTAGTGCAATAATCAGTGAAGTCCTTATCGACATATTCTCCACCATTATCTGAGTGCAAGACTTTGATTTTCTTACCTATCAGATTTTCCACTAAAGCCTTGAACTCCTTGAATCGATAGAAAACCTCATCCTTGGTTTTCAAAAAATAGATCCAAGTTTTCCTCGAGTGGTCATCAATGAAGGTAAGGAAATAGTTAGCACCACTGAGAGCTTTGACGGAAATAGGTCCGCAGATATCTGAGTGTATCAATCCTAGTCCACTCTTGGTCCTGTGGTTGCTCCTAGGAAATGTCGCCTTGGCATACTTTCCTAGAGCGCATCCCTTGCATACATCATCTCGTTTCGTACTCAGATCCGAAACTCTTGTTACAGTGCTACTGAGAATTCTCAAAGCTCCATGGTGCAAGTGACCCATCCTTCTGTGCCATAGTTCATTCAAGTCTTTGTCCCCATGACTGCCTATTAGTGCCATTGGAGATTCTAGTTGTAATCTGTACAACCGATTACTTTTGATCTTGATCTACACTTTCTTTTTCCAGCTCGGGTGTTTGACACATACCTTTTCCTTGATGAAGTAGACGTCATAGCCCTTGCCTTGTAGTTGTCACACGAAAAGTAAGTTCATCCCCAATCTTGGCACATGCAGCACATTTGTGGCACGGAACCGTTCTCCTGATTCTGCCTGAAAAACTGTGGTACCCTTTCCTACTAGAGTACACTTTGCCTTGTTCCCCATGGTGATCTGAAAGTTCATCTTCTCTTCTCGATATTCTGACAAACACTCCCTGATTCCCGTCATATGCCACGAGGCTCCATTCTCTATATACCGTACTTCTGATGATGCAGCACTAGTCATGCACATGACTTCTTCTTCCAACCTGGAAGCCAACATAGAGAAATCAATCTCTCTCTCTTGTGCAATCTTCTGAAAATCTACGTGAGTCCCCTGAGGTGGATGCCTCTGCATTGTGGTCTCGACCCATAACTGATTTTCCCTTTCTGTTTTGATTACTTGCTTTGATACCATGTGAAAATTCTATCACTGCAGTAACCGATTTACTTTTCCTACTTATTTCATCATAAGTTATTCATGAAATTACTTCAACAAACATTAAAATAAATACTATTGCAGATATCACATCGTAATGCAGAAACAAAAATATGCACACATTGACACAGTTATTTTTGACTAATGTCCCCGGAAAAACCCAATGTGGGAAAACCGGTGTAGCAAGGGAGGATTTTATTATTCAGCAATTTTCTTGTACAACAGGGTGCCAAACTGGCTCACCCACAGATAGACAAACTTCTAGCACTTTCCTAAACCCAGCGTAGGCCCTACTGATCTCTGCTACAACCTGAAACCCTCTGCATCAACATATTGAGGCTCTGTGTAGCCTCTCTGGGCTTCTGCGTCACTCCTGTAGCCTCTGCGTGGATGACGCAGGCCCTTATGGCTCTGCGTAGTCTTTGCTGCCTCTGTGTGGCTTCCTTTGGTTCTGCGTCTGCCTTTTCTGTGTTGATCTCCCGTCTTTCTATTCCGTACTTGCTGCCTCCTCACTGCTCTCCAGACCACTGGTTCAATTTCTCAGCAAACCCCGCTCCAAAAATTGAACTGACTAGTCTCCCTCAGTGTGTTCTCCAAGTGCCCCTGAAGCCTCCTCTTATACTTTTTCTGTTAACATCTCAATGGACGAGATTAAGTTCCTAATCAGCGATGAAGATTAGATCTGGCTTGATCCATGTCTTTTGGACCATTCTAACACAAATTCATATTAATACACATTAATATTTTATTTTCCCTAAGTTTAGACTTAGGGACTCCATTAAAAATATTAATTATTTTAATATTTTTTGATCTGTTTAGAATCTGCCCAAACCCTCTCTGGGTATTGGAGATCTTGTGTGCCCCAATCTCTCCACCAAATTTCGTGGCTAGAGCACATCCGATGCTACCCCAAATCAACACTACAATACTCAATTACCAAATGACAAGGCATACCTTTAGGTTCGGGAGGCCCACTTTCAAACATACGATCATGGCAAATGGGTGAGGGACCACATGGTTGGCTCAGGTGGCAAAGAAATGGCACAATGAGCTAGCTGGTGGCTGAGGATCATCTTGGAATTTTTTTCCCCTAGGGATATCGCCCACAAAATGGTGGGTAACATTTGGCTCCAAGTGGGATTTGATCTCTCGAAGCAGTGGGCGAAGCTACTCAAACGAGAGGTCACGAGAACTCCAACAATCTCTTGGTTATCATAGACCTGTCAACTACACATATGATAGATGAAAAACACGAATCAACATGCTTTCACGGCATCTCATGATCACACATGCTATATGTTAGGCCATAAAATCAACAAAAAATAAAATATGCAAATATGCATCTATCTACCATGAGAAATATCATATGACGTTAATTCTAATGCGGAAATGAGCATGCAATGCATCCTACCCTAACATGCATATGACGAAGCTATTATTAAGTGTAATCATAAATTCAGTGCAATCAACATATCATTAAGTCAATATAAATATGCCTACCTATATGATTACTCATGCAACAAGTCTCAAAGTGAATGCAAACCCAAACACATGGAGGATGCTGTGGGCGGGAGGTAGGAAAATATGATGCCCACATATGGATGATTATGTGAGAAGAGGTAAGAAAATGATGCAATCTAGTCCATGAGATATTCTCTTGCAACCAAAATATAGAGATGTCAACAACCAAGCTCATAATCTTTCAATGGATGGCGACCTTGGGCATATCACTGACATCATTGTCCTTATTATTTACGTCATGGCTTATGGTCTTCATTGGGTTATGATTAGCAGGAAAGGGAGGCTGACGAGATGGAGAAACACAAGTAGGTTGCACATGATGATTACACTGGAGAGGGGAGACTATGGAGTGATCAAAACCCTGAGGGTGTGTCCAAGGAGGAAAAGTATAATCAATGATGGGCTTTTCCTTGACACTATACTCGGGAGGGGAAAAGGGCTCACAATTACTTGAGATCATATGACCAGGGGTGAGGGAATCACTTGATGAAGACCCAAGATGATGACCAATAGGAAAAAGGGAGAAAGAAGTATTGTATTCAACGGGTTTTGCTTTCCCAAAATCATAATCTAAAGGCTGAAGTGATTTGAACATAGAATCATACTTAGGAGAAGTGGGAGCTTTATCAATTTCCTTAGTATCAAAGATTGGGTCTCTCCCAAAAGGAAAATTGATCATTTCCAACTGCCCCTCTTTATGCAAAGGAAAATGAAGGTTCTCCTTCCCAAGGGTATCAATGGGTATGTCATCATAAATAGTGCTTGAGGGGAAGGGAAGACCAATATCATCCTCACCCTCCTTGTCGGTGTTGTAAATGGGAGCACAATCAAATTGAATGCTAGCAATTTCCCATTTCTCCTTTTAAATGTGGAAATAATCTTCAATGTAATCTTCCAAGGGGCTAATGGGATCGTCTTTCTCAGGGTTTTCAAAATATGATTCATTAGGAGTAATATCCTTGAGAAAGGTAAGGTTGGTCTCAATTTCCATAAACTCATCCTTCCTAGTGCATGTGTCCTCAAAATCATCATTTTTATCATGTGGACCCAAGGAGGACCCGTCTTCTTGCTCATTACCTAGATTCTTAATGTCTTGATGGTGCTCGATGAAGGCTTCCTCTTGGATGCTTAATGCAGGGTGTACTTGAAAATGTCTAAGAAAGCCATCAATGAACTCTTCAATAGATGAGATACTCCTAGGTTCATGATCATGCAGCCATGAGTTATGACCACTGAGAGACCCCACGAACAATAACATAAGGACATCTTGGTGAACAACCTTCTCTCTTGAAGCATGTGCATTAAATCTTTCTATGTGGTCCATTGCGGAGAGTGGATCACCATAAAACACGGGCATCCCACGTACCATCCTTCCCGCGACATGATTAGGATGCCCAAGGACGCTAGCAATGTTATCAAAGAAAGACAACCTATTTGAGGTACACATGAAAAATATGTAGGAGTAGCCAAGGTGAAATTAAAGAGGCCTAGAAAAATGCTTGCTTCACCCTACAAGAATCGACCTTAAAGTTCAATGAAGAACTGGGGCTTCGTTCTTCTAGTGGAGTCGCCAATAATGATATGTCAGTATGTCGTATGGGGAACAAAACACACGTTTTGTGTTCCTGACAACAACCCCAAAATGTTTCCACTCAAACTAGCAGGGGACCTTAAGGGGATTCCTAAAGGGGGGCAAATGCTAGACCAAGGGCAACAAATGGAGACTTAACCCACTGTCACCTCAGCTAAGGCTCCCTACTATTTACGGACTTTCACTGATGGGAGGAGACCCGATATATATGGAGTCATAAGTGAAGGATAAATCAACAAATGGATATAGAGTGCTCCAAGTAATCCCTTTTCAAAAGAGTTTGAAGAATGGAACTTGCTTGCTTTCTAAGCAAGGTACAATGTCTTCTAGGAGAAGGATGGCAGGATTTGAGGGTTAGGTTTAGGGAATATGACTTGTGAGAGAGTTTCCCAACCCCTGAAATCCTTATTGAAATTGGTATCCCAGATGGTTCTTGAAGAATTGTCTTTTCAAAGGAATGGGACCACACGGGAACAAGTGGACCCAATGTAGGTTAGGAGGTAAGAGTTTAGCAACCAACGATATTCTTAACCCAGACGGGAAGGGGGAAAGGATCAAAGAAAGGATTTTCACTTAAAGGTGTTGATTTGATCTTGAGGCACTAACCTTGGGGATACTAGGGAAAAATTTGATCTCAGAGATAGGGCTTGGCTTTTCTCACAACTCCACCGTCAGAATGGCTTCAAAATTGGAGGAGGCCTTGAGGAGACACCAATGCAGGGGATACTAGGAGATCAAACTTTTTGGAGGGCTATTTTGTTGGGAAAATGATGCCCTAGGTGACCCAACCTGGCTAGACCTAGGAAAAAGTGAAAAAGAATTGATTTAGGTTGACCACCTCTTGATAGATTAGTGCCTTAGTCTTGGGAGAATGGAGTCTATGATAAATATGAATGAGGACTTCGTTTCTTAGTCAAGGAGGCCTTAAGACTACCTTGCTAGCCTTTTAGGGCAAAGGGAAGCAACCTTATAACCTTTATACTTTGACTTGCGAAAGGAGATGGCTTATCAAGATGAATTTGTTGATAGAATTATCCCTAGGAAATTTCATTCAAATTACATGGCCCATAGATTTAGAGATGCTATAAAGAGACAAAATCCACAATTTAAGCAGTAAATGCTTGCAACAATTACCCCTAAAAATAGCGAAAATCCCAATCCAATGTATATGACAAAGTAAAACAAGAATAGCATTAAAAGCATGTACTTACATGTAATAGGACATATCCAACCATCCACATTTTGACAATAGAGAAGCTCCAAGACAAGATAAACCAAATCCACACATCAAAATTCATCCTCCAAGAAAAAGTGTGAAATTCTCAAGAGAGATAAGAGATCCAATCCAAAGTGATGATGAGAAAATGAACTCATCTCACTTGTATTTATACATTAATGAGGAGTTCGAATTAGCCTCCTTGGCCTACATAAGCCCCAAAAATAAAATAATGTGCTAAAGATCTAACTTTTGGTGACAAGCCCACCAAACTAGCTCACAAATGAAAGAATAAGCCTCTTAAGAGGTCAAATGATGAATAATACATGTTGTAGGGCCCTCCTAGACGCCTAATGAGGTCCATGAGTGCCATAATGAAGAGTAGGACTCTCAAAAGTGATGGACAAGGGGTTGGCCCCCTGTTCTCTAAACAATAAACTTGTGGTGCTGCTAATGGGTGTGGGGGCACAATAATAACCTCATGGGTCTCCAAATGAGTCGAAGACGCTTGTAGATTGTTTGCAAGGGTTTTGATGATGGTGTAGGGGATGCCACATCATACTACAAGTCTTTAGTCAACTGCCAAGTGCATGGTACATCTATTGGGCCGATTGGGCAAAGGTGAACCAGGTGCATCTTCCTCGTCCAATAAGAGCATCTCGAGCATCTATGACCATCCTCGAGGATCCATGGAATGCTGTCTACTGCTGTGGAGGCCCATGTCCCTCAACACACACTCTACATGTGCTAATGTAGCTCTCTGGAGGATTAGGACCCCATATAGGGAGACCAAACCCAAGATGAAGACCATCTGCAATCTTGCATAAGATCCAATGCGTCCCCTAGCCTTCCACTACAACAAGTCATTAGAGAAATCGAGTAAATGAGCTTACCAATCTTGGACCACAGGTGGGGACTTCATAATGGCATGCCCTCCCATAATGGGCTTCGGGGTGTGCCAATGTCTCCTAAACTCCAAGTGGGGTTAACCAAGTCTCTTATTAGGTGGTTTCTACTTCTAAAGGATAATATATTCAAGGTACATCCTTCAAAAGGTGGTGGCATGTGACATATAGGTGAATGAAGTAGGGGATGAGAAGGGGCAGCCTTGGGCCATGTGCTGGGGTACAAGGGTAGCTAATAAAATGGAAGCCCAAACTTGGGTTTATAATGTATAAGAGGGAGCAATCGTGGTACGAGGTCCCTCGGCTTTGATTTTTCCACCCTTTATTATATGCCTTTCGCATTTTTATGATTTTTTTGATTAACTGCTCGGGGCTCAAGGGGTAAGAACATGATGCATAAGATATAGCTGTGAATACCCTGGTTTAATGGTAAAAGGTAGGGTGGTTCATTGTCCACCAGGGGTTGGGACAAGCATGGGTTCCTATATGATGAGGGCGGTTCATAGACTCTGTAGGAGCTAGGGTGATGGCCATGATGATGGGGTAGAGCTCATGTATTGGATTTTGCCCACGTGCTAAATGTGTTTGTCTCGACCATATTTTGCATTTTGTGGTACATTTTGCTGTTGAATGTGGCCAAATATGCTTTTATCTTTCATTTTAGCTGCATCAACCTTAGGGGCATCATTCTAGGCTAAACCAAATTGAGGGCAAGGGGAAGGGGTGAGCTAACCCTATGTAGACCCAGGTGGCAGAAATGATGAATGCGGTAATAATGAGTGGAAAGGGGGTAATATAAGCGGATAAGGGCGTGGGACCACGTAAGAAAACTTGGGGTTTCTTGTGAAATACCATTCCTAAAGCCAAATTGTTAGCGAAATAGATCCCACGGGACTAGAATCCAAGGTTAATATCCAAACAGGGTCTAGGAGACAAGAGCACAGACCTGGCCCATTCTTTCCGCCGAATCCCCCCATTAATCCATGCCCAGAAGTGTCCATGATAAGCAAACTACAATACTCAATTACCAAATGACAAGGCATACCTTTAGGTTCGAGAGGCCCACCTTCAAACATACTGTCATGGAAAATGAGCGGGGACCACATGGCTGGTTCAGCTGGCGGGGAAATGGCACAATGAGGTAGGTGGTGGGTGCAAGGGGCTGCCAGCTGAGGGCCATCTTGGAATTTTTTTTCTCCTAGGGATATCACCCACAAAATGGTGGGTAACAGGCTCAATTCCAGCTGACTCAGTTGACCCCAAAAAGTGCGAATGGATTTGCCAGGTAGACTCTGCACATTGCTGAAAATGCTTTACTCAAATTTGCTCCAAATCACTGTTGAATAACCACCCAAACTCCACACAAATTCTCCTCTAAAAATAGGCTTTTTCTCTAGCCCCAATCTCTCCGAGAATCTACCGCTCTTCTCTCTTGTACAATCTTCAGCCAATGAGCTCCGCACATAGAAAAAAATAGATAAATTTGGCCCAAATATCTCCTCAAAGGTTGCCCTGCAAAAAAATGCCACCAAACTCCAGCTCCAATCAGGGAAAATCTCTCTGCAAAAACCCAAATTCCCTAACCCACTGTTGTTGCTACAAATAATGCTCCACGAAATCCTTCTCCACCCAGGAAATGCGCATAGCTAGCCAAACTCCTGCAATAAAGCTCAAGGGAAGCCCTGAATTGGACTCCCAAATTATCTCACTAGGGAGACACTTGAAGTTCTCCAAAATGAGGGTGGAATTCCCCTTGGAATTCGTGGTATTAAACAACACTCTGACCCTTGTGCTAAAGAACTCCAAGAGAAGATGAAATATGAAGTGTAATAGCCAAAAAAAATCCACAAAATGAGTCTATCCTCCTTTTATAATTTCTCCTCGTGTTTCTAGACTCCCTTTTAATATTATTTTATTGATGGGGGCCATTTTCTACTAAGTTACTTTTGCCGCCATTTTAATAAAATAATAATTTGCTGCTATTCTCCAATAAAATAATACTAGCCACCTTTCTCCAATAATATTTGCCCATTTTTAATTAATATTACTAAAATTGGGCAAAATTCCTTAGTGACTCCCATGCTCACAAAATTGGGGATATTACAGTCCTCCCCACCAAAAATTGCTTGTCCTCAAGCAATGCTCGAACAAGCACTCCCTCTCTCTGCTGACCCAAATTGTCACTGCAAACAATACTGGGGTCCCAAATGTGCCACTGAGTCACCTTGAATCTGTGCACCATCCTGTCATAAATGAATCCCTCGATACCAGGGTCCCATGCTAATCTAAAAAAGATGCCACCATGCCGACGCTGCGCCACTCTGATTACAATTGATTGCCCATCGTGCACATACCGTATCCTCTCCTAGCAGCCAATGGTGAAATACCGGTAAAGACCAAATACATCCTTCCCAAGCATCTCCATGATGCCAAAGCGAACCCATCCAAAGCTAACCCTGATCCTATGCAGCAACAGGGAAAGCCTGCCTCACCATGTGATGAAGGCCTCCACGAACCCCCATGTGTCAACGCAAGTGTGAACTAGATCACTTCTGTCACGACTTCGTTCATCACGGGACAAAGTGATCTATCAACCAAATGAATCACTAGATCCCATAGTCAGACTTGCTGCGGCATAACTCTGACAACTACTGGAATCCATTAGTGCCTCGTCTCTAGTCCCTGCATGCAATCAATATATAGGCTCCATATATCATGAACTAATCTGATGCATGCTAAACTGCCCTGTGGTTGCCACTGCATAGTACCAATGACTGCTGGTAACCACAAGTGCCAAATAGATATCCCCTGAATGCAACCAATAGATGGGTATCCAATACTCATAGTCGAATCTATGTATGTGGATTTGTCCTGCTCCTGCCAACCATCACCGCTAAGTCTACTGTTTGCCCTCTCGATAATGTCCCAATACAATGTCTGGAGCCCAGACACCCACTGGAAAACTGCCTTAGTCGTACACAATGTCCTCTGCTCATGCAAGGTCCTAACATGCCCCGCTGAAAGAGTGGCACATGTCTCTCTTAGGGCCAACTCCTCAAGTTTAGGCTTAGTGATGAACTGTATGCCACCCCTGCAGAAGAAAACCTCATCCCCCAGCCTGTGGCTGTCAACTCGCGCACCGACCCTGCTCCTCCACTGGAGAATATCTATCGTGCCCCTAAGGCATTAAATCTCATAGTGCCATCTCAAGAAAATCCCCTAAGTCCTGCTATCCACCTTGTGAGTCTAGATCAAACACAACAAGGCTCCCCTCAACTGCACGTGGTGCCAACTAGTGGAAGATGTGTGGATTCCGATTGGTATGATCAAGAACCCATGTGGCGCTCCTGGCCTATCATGTGATCGATCTGCTCTCCCAACCTGGGTATGTCCACCACAAGGGCATGCCTGACATCTTCGTCAAGGAATCTCCCTGCTAGTAGCACTCCCTTAGTCCGTAGTGCAACCCTGCACACTACTGCATATAACCATGTATCCTTGTGTCCCATGGTATACAACTACAGCTAGTTGCACATCTCTATGCATCGCCGGACCTTGCTACATGCTGTTCATCATCCCAGATCAGTTGGTATCCCTATTGTATTGATGTGTTTGTCACTCTATGAGAAAATGCATTGCGATGTGAACTGCTCCTACTACACCATGGTGCTACCCTGCACACCACTGCACACCTCCGTGCTCCTCTGCATACTGCTGCACATCGTTGCATACCCCTATACACCCTTGGATATCAATGTCTAAGACTGAATCCATAGGCATCATCCCGCATCTTGTTAGGGTCATCATCTCCACTACCACACCTCCATAAGATCGGATGAGTACTCCTCCCTTCCTGATCCTCTCTATGAAATCTGATAGGCAAACCTCCCTAAATGCCAGTGGCAGTGTCACTAAGGTGTTGCTGCTTCGTGACCTTTGCACGCCACATATTCGCGAAAAATACTCATTCCCATACAACGTTCTGTCTAGTGGCTTGCCAATGCCACCTTCTTCGATCAACGCTAGTTGGAGTATGTAGATCCTCCTATGACCCCACGTACGACCAACCTGCCATGACAACTCACGGTGTCTACCCACTGTCTAGTCAATCCATCCTATCAATAGTGCTGCTTGAGCATCTAATGAAGACTTGAAAGCATGGGTGCGATCAGTCTCTGGATCCACCACCCTGCTAACAGCATCACTAACTAAGTCCATGATGCGACGGGGAATCCCACTCGGATCACAACAACAATTTGGCCCTCTAGCCCCTCTGGTAATCCACAACCTTTACTGAGCTGTGGCCATGGATGTATCCAACCTCCTAGCCTGCTCCATTAGGTACCAGCTTAGCACCTCTCGCCACCCAATCCCAAAGGAGGGATCTAGTGTACAAGCTCCTGTGTACGAAACAAACCTTCCATGTGATGTTATGCCATACTCAGCGCCAGTTGCTCGCTCCCGCTCACTTGGTTATCCCCTATGATCTGTCTAGACAACAACGCCGACCTCTGTCTGATGCATAGAGGTGGGCTAATAATGCTGAAAGCTCCACCAACATGCCTCTGAAGTAAACTGCGCTAAAGTCCCAACTGTGTTCTATTCGCTACCACTCATCAATGGCTAGCCCAAAGGATGATTGCGCATTCTCCTCCATCGACAACCCATGATGCAAACCATCCTCACTGGTTAGCTGTAGGTGGCTGTCGTCGGACAACTCTCTCATAGATCCGGATGCCTCTATACCTATTGGCCCCTCATCAATGGTGGATATGTCTCCGGGCTCCTCATCAACTTGTTGTGCGCTGCTAACACTTGAAATCTCAGACACTGCCCTGGACACCTCATCAATGGATGACCTGACATGTGCATGCTCTACTCTCTCTGCCAATGTCTAAACCTGTGCCATTAGAGGGCTAACCAATGGCGGTGACTCTGGAGTCATGCTAGGCTAATGTATGCCTTCACAATCCTGCGTGCCCTAAGCCTCCTGCTCAACCTCCTCAGGGTCGCTGTAAGTGTACCCGCACCCTAGGCCCCACGATCTGAAGTAACATCTCCTCTTGGTCCCATCATCTAATTGCTCTTGTTTTATCCACTCCCTTTGAGGAGGCTTGGTGTCTTTCCGGTCTAATCTCTCTATGAGCCTCCTGTGAACTCTGTGTAGGATGTGATGCGTGCATGACCCAAAGTGATCAACCCTCGATACCACCACGCCATAGCATCTCCATCCAAATGCAAAGTGGCATATCTAATGGCATCCACCTCTCTCATGGGGTTTAGCCGGAAGTATGTGTCCAGTTCCTGCACCCATTTTCTGACAAAACTCCTAGTTGATCCATCAAAGTGGGTGAGGGTCATTTTTCCCACCGTCTTCTATATGTCCTGCTTGGGCTGATCTCCCCTATGTGATGTGAATGGCTTCACCCTCATGGCATGCTTATCTCTAAGGTCTGTGTCATTAAAATGAAAATGGTCCGGGTTTATCTCCTTACTGCTACACCACTGTGCCCACATTTTTTTAATTATTTTAGTTTCTCATTGTTTATGTTGATTTCCTCCTTGAGCCTCTGTGTACTCCATCATTCTTGCACCATTAGAATGTCCATACTTTCACCCATCACTGTGCATGCATGTCTACACCTATGTTGCAGGAAACGTGGTATAGAGGTCTGTTTCCGTACGGAAATTGGTACGAAACGCAGAAACGCGTTTTCGGCCGTACTGCCACGTTTCCCGAAAAGGAAACGTGGCCAGTACGGTCGGAAATGCGTTTCACGGCCGTACGACCCACCTTTCCTCATTAACTTGTGTTTTTTTTTTTTTTTTTAGGGTATGTTAGTGACTTCTAGTTGTTTCTAGATGCGTGTCTAAAGTTATAAAAGTGAATTTTTGCCCTAGTGTTGATATGTAGTTCATCAGGAAGTTTGAGGCATATGGAGTTCATGGTAATGTTAAATTCTTAAAGTAAAAGTGATATTCTCCTTTGTTTTTCATTTTCATCCTTTATTCTTAAAGTAAAAGTGATATTCTCCTTTGTTTTTCATTTTCATCCTTTTACTTAAATTTTTAACATTACCATGAAATGACTCAGGATGTTTGAGAGTGGTTTTGCCCTCATTGGATTTCATATGGAGAAAGTAGAATTTTAGATCTCACTCAAAATCCAGCAGACTTATCTGTTTTTAGGATTTCAGGATTGGGGGATTGCAATGTTTCCATTGGATTTTATCATGTACTAGGGTATGGAACTTGTATTTAATCAAGAGAACCAATCCCTCTATGCAAGGTAAAATCCCAATAATCAAGATCATGTAGGGTACTAGGGTATGAAACTTGTATTTAATCAAGAGCACTAAGGTCGTTCGACTATGTAGGAGGAGACTCCCAATACAACAGTGGTCCTTCTAAAGAATGGGATGTGGATACAGAAAATCCTAATTTGGATCTCTCTCTTGCAGCCTTATAGTCTTTATTGTACTTGCAGCCTCATATATTAATATAAATAAAGGCTGATTTTGAGATTTGGATATATAATAAAGGTTGCTTTTGGATATTTGGATATTTTTATTTTCATTATGTGATCATTCATGAGTAAATGTGATGTAAATTAAATCTTAATGTTTAAGTGTAATAAATTATAATATATCATTTATGCTTTATGATTGCACATATATATATATATATATATATATATTAAATATTTTCAATATATATATATATATATATTCGCATTTCCCCGTTTCCAAAATTTGGGGAGGTCGCGTTTCGTGTCGCTTCCCGTTTCGGAAACTCGTACCCATTTCCCCGTTTCGGAAACTCGTACCCGTTTCCCTGTTTCGTGCAACCTAGCTACACCTTCATGATCCTGATAGCATCCCCATAGCTGGTCAAGGTCATGCTCTGATACCACTTTAATATTCCTAATTGGAATTTAACAGCGAATACCAAACAATGGACTAGGAACAATAAATAAATTGGAACTCACACAACAATTAAAACATCAAAATGTCCAACAACACAATATGAGCCATTTTATTAATTTTATGATAAAAGAGTACATAAAATGAGCTGAAATTTTGGAACCTAGGCTTGCTATGCAAGCTGAGCAGAACCCAGAAAAATGGCCCAGACCCAAGTGGTAGAAATGGTCTTGGAGTGGTTTGCGCACTATCCATAAATAATTTGCTACGTACTACTGGTTGAAATGTTGATCTTAGGACTGAATACTCCTCAAAATGCTCTGAAAATTTAGCTTTGAACTCTTCTCCCAAAACCCATAAAAACCCAGAAATGGTTTGGGCTAAATCAAGATAATGAAGGAGCCCTCCAAAAGGGTGCAAATGGCTCTCTGGCTGGCTATACGCCCTACTGGGTTTCTACCCTGTATATCGCTTAGAAAATTTTGGAAAATTAACGCTGACCTTTACACACCAATTCCAACAAAACACAAAAAGGTTCGGCTCAATTCCAGCTGACCCGGATGACCCCAAAAAGTGCGAATGGCCTTGCCAGGTAGGCTCCGCACCCTGTTGAAAATGCTCTACTCAAATCTGCTCCAAATAGCTGCTGAATAGCCACCCAAACTCCACACATTCTCCTCTAAAAATAGGTTTTTTCTCTAGCCCCAACCTGTCTCGGAATTTGCTGCTCTTCTCTCTTGCGCAAGCTTCAGCCAATGAACTATTTGCATAGCAAAAAATTAGATAAACTCGGCTCAAATATCTCCTCAAACACTGCACTGCAAAAAATAATGCCACCAAACTCCAACTACAATGAGGGAAAATCTCTCTGCAAAAATCCGAATCCTCTAACCCACTGTTGTTGCTACAAATAATGCTCCACAAAATCCTTCTGCGCCCAGGAAATGCGCATAGCTGGCCAAACTCTTGCAATAAATCTCAATGGAAGCCCTAAATTGGATTCCCTAATTACCTCACTAGGGAGATGTTACTGCTCAATCTAGTAGGGGTCTTAGGAGGGGTTCCAGAGGGACTAATATTAGACTAAGTGACAACAATGGGACAAGGACCCACTGTCACCTTAGTCGATGTCCCCAACTCTTTACAGACTTCCATCGATGGGAGGAGTCCCAGTATGAAGGAAATCACAAGAAGGGATAAGTCAATGATATGTAGTGATTCCTAAGGCCCATTCACAAGAGGATCTCAAGTAAGGGCTTGTTTTCTTTAGAAGCAAGGTGAAAGGGCTCTCCTAGAAAGGCTAATTTGGGAAAGTCAAGACCTAAGTGAAGATTGACTAGTATGATGGATATGCCTAGATCAAGGCTTCCCAAGGAGAGGAAAATGATCTCTATTGTAACTTTGGAAGATATTTTGTCGTATAAAGAATGGGACCACAAAGAGACGAAGGATACCCGTACAAGACGTAGGGTTTAGGGTGATCATCAACTAAATGCCAAGGTATCAATAATAGATGAACTTCCTTTGAGTTTTCAAGCACAATAGACCCCTTGAAATGCCGCTAACCTAAGGAGATGTATACCAAAACGATATTGGAACTAGGGCTTGATGTTTCTCTAAAACCAACCGTGGGATTGTCTTCAAACTTGGAGGGCTAGAAGGGGAGACACCAACGCATCTCTCTACCAACTTGCACCTCAAATGGATGGCTGTAAAGAAAATCGATTGATGCCTTAGCTAGGCTGTCTAGGTTTAGGGCAGAAAATTGTGGAAAGGAAAAGAAGAATCTAGGGTGATCACCAAGGATTGGGACCAATGCCTAGCCAATTATGGAGAATGGAGTCAAAATGAATTTGATTTTAGGATTTTCACTTCTACCAAGGAGTCCTTTTGCAACAAATTTTGGCATTTTGACTTAGGAGAAGGGAAGAATCAAAATTTTCATGGGTTGTGGGGGCCACACACCAAGGAATTTGCACTCCCTACCTAAGGTAGCACACACTTGAGGAGAGAGAAAGGAAGGAAGGAATGCACTAGTGGAGATTGGGGTCCACAAAGAATAGGAGGAGGGCTCAAGCATAGATAGGAGGTGAGGGCCAACATTTGGGGCTTTTTGTCAATTTGATAACTGAACAATAGTTTGCTTGAGTTGCTTAGCCAAATCAACATTGTGCTACTTAGGACAAGGGATTTCCAAGCGGAAATTCCAGCTCTCTCTTCGGTGAACCTCGAGTGTCACCCTAGGAGAGTTATTTGCTACATCTTGGAGTCATTCTGGAGTTGCTTGTAGGAATGCGTTCAACCTGTTCAGTGTGTGGGAGGGCGCAGTCGAAGAATTCACACCTCTTGGGGAGTCAGCTGTAGTGATTGTGAGATTCCGGGTCTTTCGGGAGTGTTTGGTTTTGTTATTTGCTAAAGAGTTGGGGTGGCTGCAGGATATAATTCTGGGGCAATTCCACAGGCTGGATTTGTGTCTTCTTGGGCCTGCGCAGGGGTTTGACTACAAGAGGAGAACTTGAGCCACTCGCACCAGTTCGCGGGTTTCCGGGGGAGTTGGGTTGGAGCTAAACCCTTTCTGGGTTTTGTTGGGCTTGTTGAGGAGAGGCACCAACTCAAAGGGCAAAATTTTCTGAGCACATCTGAGGCAGATTTCCCCATTTCCCTTCAACAGCAGAAGCAGAAAATCACTGGGTCAGTGCAGAGCTATTGTGGGCAGATTTTCTAGCATGTGGCATCAAAATTGCAACTTGGGTTTTGGCTTGCTTGCGGTAGCAAGCTCAGGTTCCTCTTTCCATTTCTATATTGTACTCCTATTCTGCTCAATACTAATAAAACTACCCTGATTTTTGAAGCAACTCATTGTGTTATCTGATATTTTGTGTGCATGCCAAAATTTTTATTGCTGTTCATAGTATATGATATTGTTATCCACTTAATATTTTCATTAGGAATATTACAAGTTGATAATTACTTCTAATGGTTTTCTACTATAAATCCTCTTGTATTAACATTCATCATTAAGCAATCACACAAAATATCTTCAACAGTAGAACAAAATTGACAATAGGATCATAAAGAGACAGCCTGACAAAAAACACAAACATTTTACCCTGGGAAAACCCACATGGGGTAAAAACCCAACAACCTTTTCCTTAGAGAAATTATTCAGTTCAACAAGAGATACATCTAAGTCAAATACAAAGTCAAACTGACTAGTAACATAGCCCTAGACACACTTGGTCAAACTTCCCTTTTGACAAGTCATTCTGATGCCCAATGAACTTGGTTTGTTTTGATATGCTAGGGCCGAATTTCAGCCTCCTACTGTGCCCAAGAATCTCAGTTCTGCTGCTTTGGTATGCCCATAAACTCTGCTACAGATCTTTGTCTCAGATTCTTCTTTTACTTTGCCTCAAATTCGTCCTATGCTCTGCCTTAGATCCGCCCTTTTTTTTCTGCCTCAGGAGATCCGAATTGCTTGCTTGAGGAGGAGGACGAAACCTTTATACAGTCTTCTAGTAAACCAAATGGGCGTGACCATAGGGGCTAGCTGACTTGACTTCTTGGAGGGTTGACTTTATGTTTTGGAGCCAAAAATTCAATATTATAAATTCAAAATTTTCCTTCTTTTGAAGCCGACATGAAGAAGATGTCTTATATTAATCATTATATGTATTTCAAAGGCTAAAATAAAATGACATGAATAACATGTCTTACATAATTCAAGGGATAAAATATTAATTATGAAGACCAACCATAGCCACAAAATTCAACGCCTTTGACTTAGCAAATGGTGGAGGAAACATAGGAATTGATTGATGAAGTTAATTACTTGTGAAATGAAAATGCTATCCTTAATGCCAAAAACCAAACCTTAGAGGAAAGTGTGGCTTTCTTGGATGCTGACCAAAGCAAGGCAACGAAAACATCCTTGTCACTAGATGAGGCCAACAAGAAGATCAAGTCCCTAATCTTCAATATCGCGACTCCTGGGATTGTGGATGACAACACAGTGTAGCTTCACACATGGATTGGTTGCATGCATATTGTGGACCACTTGCTATTTTCAGATGGTTGTTATGGAGCATTCTCCTAGGAGGATTATTCTAATGTTTTATCCCTCACGCATCTTGGAGGGTGTAGATATTGAGCTCTTCTAGGTGGACCTTGGTGCACATCCAATTATTTTGAAGTTATTTTATTATATTTTTGCATGCATGCACCTTGGAGGGTGCATTCTATGTGGACCTTTAGCATGTTGACTTCGTTATCATGCTTTTAATTGTATGCCTTCTATTGGAGACTTTTGATGTATTTCTTTACTGTTTTGGAAGATGATGAGTTCTCTTGGAGAGGTTGTTGATTTGGGGTAGCATCGGATGTGCTCTAGCCATGAAAATTGGTGGAGAGGCTAAAGCACATGAGATCTTCAAGACCCAGAAATGGTTTGGGCAGATTCTAACCGGTTTGGGAGATATTAAAATAATTAATATTTTTAATGGAGTTCCTAAGTCTAAACTTAGGAAAAATAAAATATTAATGGGTATTAATATAAAACTGGGTTAGAAGGTTCCAAAAATCATGGATCAAGCCAAATCTAATCTTAGTCGTTGATTAGAGATTTAATCTCGGTTGTTGATGGACCAACGAGAAAAGTATAAGAGGAGGCTTGAGGGTCAGTTGGAGAATACACTAGAGTGATCAATCATTCATTTTGCTAGAGCGGGGTTGCTAAGCAAAAGTGAATCAGTGATCAACAACGAGGGGTAGTGAGTACGAGGCAGAGAGGCAGGGACAATATTGGGAGACCAGCATAGAAGCGGAGAGAGCGATAGCAATAGTCAGTCCAGGCAGTGCAGAGCCCACCGGAGGCAACCCAGAGCCCAAAGAGACTGCGTCATCCATGCAGAGGGCAGAGGGAGTGACGCAGAGGCTCCCAGAGGCTGCGTAGTGCCTTAGAAGGCTGGCATAGAGGGTCCTGGGGCTGACGCAAGTCAGCAGGAGGCTAACGCAGTGGCCAGAAGGGCCAGTGCTAAGCTTCAGTTGTGCTGGAGAGGGTTTCGTGGGACAGATTTCTAAATACCTGTTTCCAGATATAGAGGTATTGTTGTCGTGTATTTTTCTCTGCCGGGTGAGCCGGTTTAGTTACCCAATTGTACTCTGATAAACTGCATAATAATAAAACCCTCTGAATAGCTGCACCGATTTTCCCGCATTGGGTTTTTCCGGGGACATTGGTCCAAAAATAACGGTGTCACTTGTGTGCTTTTTTTCTTTCAGTTGATGATCTGTAGATGTTGATACTGTACTTGTGTTTATTTTCAGTATTTACATGGTAAATAACTTGTTAAGTAATTAAACAAGTCGGAAGAAATAAACTAGGTAGTATAGGAAGAATTTCTAACGGGTTAAACTTAGAAATTCCAACATGGTATCAGAGCGTGGTTGCAATCTGCAGATCCCAGGAAAACTGAAGGCATCAGCCGCGCAGAGCATTTGCAGCAGATTCAGCTGTCCCAAGTGATAGAGTTGATCCTTATAGAAGGCGACAGAGGAAGGAGTGATGCAGAGGGATTGCGTCATCATTTTGGGCCAGAGAAAGGCAGCGCAGAGGCTAAGGGAGGCAGAATCAGGCTCACGCAGAGCCCAGGAGGGCTGACGCAGTTGGCTAGGGGAGCTGATTTGCCGGTGCCGGGGTTGTGCAGAGCCAAGTGGCTCAATCCTTCAGTTGCTGGGGTATAGGAGGCTATGGGTAATTTGCGGAGCGAAGCTGGTGGGGTACTGTGGTCAAAACAATAACTAACAGGGCAAGACCAAGGTGGAGGGAGTTGCTGCCGAGGCGGATTTCTAGCCAAGAAATTCGGATCAGTGGTGTAGTTGCACAAACAATTGGTGTGGGGCAACTTGACGTTGGTAGAAGGATTTCTAGAAGGGAAATCGAGACTCAGAGGGAGTCGAACCGAGAACTTCTAGATGGGAAGTTGAGAGACTCAGCAGGAGTCGAATAGAGGACTTCCAGGAGGGAAGTAGAGAGACTCGGAGGAGTCGAAAGAAGAGTAGCGAGATGGTTGTGAATGGGCTGAGAGATCAGGATAGGCTGGATGGAGCGTCCAACTTTGTGGTTTGGAAGGCCAGGATCTTGTCCATTCTAGATAGATATCGCATCAAGGACTTCGCCTTGAAAGTGATGGTGATCCCAGTTGACCCAGCTGAAAATGAGAAGTACGAGGAGGCAATGGCCAGGGCGAAGTGCATCATCCTTGATGGGGTCAAGGATCATGTGGTGCCGCATATTGCCGAGAAGGACACGACAAATGAGATGTGGGAGGCCTTGAAGAAATTGTACCAGCATACTTCCGTGTAGAGGAAGATGTTACTTGAAAATCAATTGCGGTCATACCAGATGTAGAAGGGAGAGCAGATAGATGTCTTCCTCGGTTGATTGAAGGAGATCCATGACCAGCTAACTTCCATAGGGGCCACGCCGGATGAGGAATTGATGGTGAGGACCACACTGAATGTAGTTTCCGAGGATTGGGAGGTATTTTTCCAGAGCATACTGGGCAGGACGAGTCTTCCAGATTGGGAAGAACTGTGGGTGGCTCTTCGTCAAGAAGAGATCAGATGGCTAACCAAGGCGGGGAGTAGCGGCAAGGGGGTCAGAATCAAGGAGGAAGAAGAGGATGTGACTCTAGCATTTGCGGGAAAGCAGGAGAAGAGGAAGAAGAAGGACCTCTCGAAGGTCAAGTGCTTCCATTGTGGGGAACTGGGTCATTTTGCGAACAAGTGTCTTAGGAAGAAGAGCAAGGGAGAGGCATTGGACTCGAAGACAACCCCTGTAAAGGCGGAGAAAGAAGCTAAGGATGAGGATGATTGTGCCATGAGTGCTCATGTGCCACTTGAGAAGAAGTGGGGAGACATCGCGCTGTAGTCAAGAGGATTACAGGCGATGAGGGGCAAGATCCTTGAGGTACCCAACCTCTTGGATTATACTTTGCTACGGGAGCCCCGAAGAGGAGTAGCAGGATTGGCAGATGTTGGTAGAGACGGATGCGGATGGAGTGGCAGAGAGTGCTACAGTGCAGGAGTCCCCGGACATCGCGTGGCTAGCAGGTTGCACCAGTGCGAGAGGCACGAGAGTGTTGCACCAGTGCAAGATGGCACATAGAGGTGTGCAACAGTGCAAGATGCAGGGAGTTATTGTAGCATCGCAAAGGTCAGTAGAGGGAGCACTTGTTAGCGGCAGAGGGAGCTTCAACATCGGGAATGTTTCTAGCTTGACAAGGATGTCAGAAGTTGGGTGGATCATTTACTTACTTCTCAGTAACTGAGTTGCAGTGCAGTAGCACAATGCAACATGATGAGAGGGGATGCAGTGCAGATGCAGTGCTGGGAAGATGGACCAACAACAGCATGGATGTAGAGGGAGCTGCCATATATATACAACAGTGGCAATGGTAGGGCCATGGGCAGCAGTACAGGATGTAGCAGTGCAAAGGATGTTGGGTGAGGAGGCCTAGCATCGGCACAGGGACCGGTGCTAGATGATTAGGGTAATGCTCAGTGTGGAGTATTACGAGAGCACAGTGCTCGCTAAGAGGGAGTGTTGATTTGGGGTACCATCAGATGTGCTCTAGCCATGAAAATTGGTGGAGAGGCTAAAGCACATGAGATCTCCAAGACCCAGAAATGGTTTGGGCAGATTCTAATCGGTTTGGGAGATATTAAAATAATTAATATTTTTAATGCAGTTCTTAAGTCTAAACTTAGGAAAAATAAAATATTAATGGGTATTAATATAAAACTAGGTTAGAAGGTTACAAAAGTCAGGATCAAGCCAAATCTAATCTTAGTCGTTGATTAGAGATTTAATCTCGACCGTTGATGGACCAACGAGAAAAGTATAAGAGGAGTCTTGAGGGTCAGTTGGAGAATACACCAGAGTGATCAGTCATTCATTTTGCTAGAGCGGGGTTGCTAAGCAAAAGTGAATCAATGATCAGCAGCAAGGAGCAGTGAGTATGAGGTAGAAAGGCGGGGACAATACTGGGAGACCAGCACAAAAGCGGAGATAGCGAGAGCAGTATTCAGTCAAGGCTACGCAGAGCCTAGAGAGACTGAATCATCCACGCAAAGGTTCCCAGAGGTTGCACAGTGCCTCAGAAGGCTGACGCAGAGGGTCCTGGGGCTGACGCAGTGGCCAAAAGGGCCAGCGCTGAGCTTCAATTGCGCCGAAGAGGGTTTCATGGGACAAGTTTTCTGAATACCTATTTCCGGATATAGAGGTATCGCTGCCGTGTATTTTTCTCTGTCGGGCGAGCCAATTTAGGCACCCAGTGGTACTTCGATAAATTGCATAATAATAAAACCCTTTGAATAGCTGCACCAATTTTCCCGCATTGGGTTTTTCCGGGGACATTGGTCCAAAAATAACGGTGTCACTTGTGTGCTTGTTTTCTTTCAGTTGATGATCTGTAGATGTTGATACTGTACTTGTGTTTATTTTTAGTATTTATATGGTAAATAACTTGTTAAGTAATTAAACAAGTACGAAGAAATAAACCAGATAGTACAGGAAGAATTTCTAATGGGTTAAACTTAGAAATTCCAACAGAGGTTAGTTTCTACTTAGTTTGACATAGTCAACCATGTATTGAGGAGGGATCTAACTACTCCATTTTATTCTTTGACTTGTCATATAGTTAGTTAGCAAATAATAATTTTTAACTGTAAGAAAGAAGAGACTCCCTTGATAAAGAGGAGCTTTCTCTCCATTATCAGAGTTGAGACTGCAGGGATTGACGAACTCTCCCCTTGGGCTACATTTGTACATCATTTGCGTGGAGCTTTATGGAAGATTGGAGATACAACATCTTGCTGATGTGAGGCTTCAGATTTGCATATTTTCATATTTTTCTTATTGTCATAGAAAACCCTTGTAATTTGTTACAAAGGCCTTGTATTGAACCACGTGTTATTGGGATAATGTAATGTGAGCATATAATCCCTCTTATTTTTATTTTTTCCATGTTAAGCTTACATCTAACAACCTAGTTGGTGTTATGTAATGTTCCTAAGCAGGAATTTAAGTGATAATCCAAATAAACAAACAGTGCAACAATGGTAAATTAAAAACATTCATCAAACACCCATGAAACACGGTAATATTGGAATTGCTGAGCCATATATTATGAAATATGAGTGCAAGAGTACAATATATAAATGAGTGGTGCACCTGGGGTTGTCTCAAGGACATGCTTGACCAAACCCAGGTGGTAGAATAGCTGGAAAGATGGTTGTGCAGCTGCTGCTCCACTGTGCATTACGCTGTCCCAGTAAACTGCTGATATGTGGACTTCGGCTTGCTGGAATGTGCCCAAAAATTGCCCAGAAAATTTTGTCCTTTCAGCCTTAGACTCCTTGGACAAAACCCAGAAAAACCCAGAAGGGAATTTCTTTGATTTTTACTTTGGATTTTCGGCCTCTTGGGCGCTGCTCTCCGGCTACTGCTACCAAATTCGATTTGTAGGAAACAACCTGCAAATCCACCTGGAAACACCCCTCAAATGTTGCTTTCACCTTTACTAGTTGATCCTTTGCTTCCCGGATGGCCCTTGGCCTTGGTGGCTACTCAATCAAGCCCCACGAATCAACTGCTAGAGGCCACTGCACAGTCTCTCTGCCCAAAAATATATATTGCTGTGTATACTGGCTGGCTGGCTGCAAAACACTAATAAAATACCCTCAACCCTCTACCTTCCTTGCTCCTGAAACTCCTAGCAAGTTAGGGGCCTCTTGGCTAGCTAAATCAACCTCTGTGATTTTTGGCTGCCCAGAAAACTCGCAGTTCCTTCCTCTGCGTGGCTGGTTGAGCTGTGAATCACTGCTGGAAACTCTTGCAATCTCTGTGGAACAACCTCCCTAGGGCGGGCATGGATAGTCCCCCGAAGTAGAGGTTGAATCTTCCTTGCAGAAGATTCGTGGCTAAATAATCGGGAGACTCGCTAAGCAGCAGAGCGTACAAGAGTGAGTTTGTTTGTCAAATATTCAAAACGCTGTAAAATGAGAGCTCCATCCTCTTTTATCACCTTGGGCCCCCTTAGCTTCTTGTGGGCCCCTCCTTCCACTAGGTCAAATTCCCTCCAACATCCTCCTTGACCAAATTCGAATTATGCATGTGGTGGCCGCCACATTCCACTAGCTGCCAGAAATAAATCGAATTGCTTATAGTTCCTAAGTTTCTGTGTGTGGGGTCCTCCACCTAGACCAAAAATGCTGCCAAAATTGTGTTGCTGCACCCCGTGACTAATTCTTTTGAGAAGGGACATGACAGTCCTCCCCTCCCAAATGTTTCTTGCCCTCAAGCAACCTCAAACCCGGGTGCTCTAGTATGTGCTCACCCTCCCAGGTGGCATCCTCATCTGGTAAGTTCTTCTAGCGTACCAAGGATTCCCTGATGGTTCTGCTCCTTAGTCTTCTCTCCTTGCTTTCCAATATGGCCTCTGGTTCCAACTCCAAATGGCCCTCATCATCCAATGGGGGTAGATCAACTGTTGCGGTCACTTGTTGTCCCAACACCTTCTTCAGGCATGAGACATGAAACACGTTGTGGATCCTGCTCCCCGGAGGCAGTGCCAACTCATAGGCCACCTCCCCAACCCGCCTGGTCACCTGGTAGGGCCCATAGAAGCGTGGTTGTAGCTTCTCGGCCCCCTTCTGTTTCAGCGTGGATTGTTTGTAAGGTTGCAACCAGAGGTACACTAGGTCCTCCTCCTCAAAGTGCCTCTCTACCCTGTGCCGATCTGCATACAGTTTTTGTTGATTCTGGGTTGTCGCAAGATTATCCTTGAGAGCTTTGAGGATATCTTGGCTCTCTTAGACCCAGTCTTTGGCCTTTGGGGCCCGACTGTCTCTGAAAATAACATCAACAAAAGTTAGAGCATCATAACCATAGAGGGCACGGAAAGGAGTCATACTGATAGACATGTGGTGCGTGGTGTTGTAGCAGAACTCGCCCAAGTGCAACCACCGAATCCACGTCCTCTGTTGACCCGTCACATAGTTCCTCAGGTACCCCTCCAACCACTGGTTGACCCTCTCTGTCTGGCCATCCATCTGAGGGTGGTAACTGGTGCTAGGAGTAAGCTCCGTCCCAACCAACCTAAAGAGCTCTTGCCAAAAGCCACCCATAAACTTGCTATCTTTGTCGCTAACAATGTTCTTAGGGAGTCCATGTAGTCTGAAAACCTCCCGGAAGAACAACTCGGCAACCTGGGCAGCCGTGAATCTAGTGGGGATGGCAAAGAAATGGGCAAATTTGGTCAGCCTGTCGACCACCACATATATGCAATCCTTCCCTTGTACTATGGGGAGCCTAGTGATGAAATCCATCGAGATACTTTCCCATTTCCCCTCTGGAATGGGAAGTGGCTGTAATAGCCCTGCAGGGTGAGTCAGCTCCCCCTTGTTCCGCTGGCAGGCCTCACACTCCCTTACGTGTTGCAGCACGTCCTCCTTGAGGCCTTTCCACGTGAACCTCTCTCGAACAGCCATGTAAGTCTTCCGGAACCCCTGGTGTCCGGACAATGGTGAATCGTGAGCTGCCTGGAGTACCCTCTCCCTCAACTGCGAGTTGGGCACTAAGTAAATGCACCCCTTGTAATAGATGACCTCATCCATCACACGGTAACGCTCATCTACATGTGTCCCCTCTAGCACCTCGTAGGCCTTCTTGTCCTTGGAGTACTCAACCAACAACTGAGCCTTCCAATCCTGGCAGATGCTCATAAGAGATAACCCAACCGGTCTCCTGGATAGAGCATCGGCCACCACGTTGTGCTTTCCCCGCACATACTCAATATCAAAGTCGTAGGCCTGCACCTTGCTGACCCATCTCTGCTGCCTGTCATTGAGGCCTTGCTACCCCATGAAATGTCGAAGACTGTTGTGATCAGTCTTCACTCGGAATCGGTTGCCCACCAAGTATTGGTGGAACTTGGCCAATGCATGCATGATGGCCAGCATCTCCTTGTCATATATTGAATATGACAGCTCATGCAGTAGGAGATTCCAACTCTCGAAAGCTATGGGGTGCCCTTCCTGTGACAAAACGACTCCAACTCCCACCCCTGACGCATCGCACTCCACTGTGAATGCCTGGGAAAAATCCAGGAGTGCCAAGACAGGGCAACTACTCATCATCTCCTTGAGGCGATCGAAAGCGGCCTGTGCTCCCTCAGTCCATGTGAAGGCCCCTCCCTTGTTCAAGTCGGTCAAGGGTGCTGCCAACTGCGAGAACCCTTTGACAAACTTCCTGTAGTAAGTGCAAATGCCCAAGAAGCCTCTCAGCGTAGTCACGTCTCGAGTACTGGCCAATCCCGGATGGCCCTGATCTTCTCGTCATGGACCTTCACCCCATCTGATCCAATGATATGCCCAAGATAAAGCATCTTTGTCAATCCAAACTCGCATTTGGAGAGCTTGGCATAAAATTGTTGCCCCTCCAGAGTGCGCAGTACCTCCTCCAAGTGTTGGAGGTGCTCCTCCCATGTCTGGCTATAGATCAGAATGTCGTCAAGGAACACTAGCACGAACCTCCTCAGCTGCCCCCGAAAGATGTGGTTCATGCAAGATTGAAATGTGGCGGGAGCATTGGTAAGCCCAAACGGTTTGACCAGAAACTCAAAGTGCCCATAGTGGCACCGGAATGCTGTCTTCAGGATGTCCTGATCCCGAACTCTGATTTGGTGGTACCCTGAACGCAGATCGATCTTAGAGAAGTACTTGGCTCCTCTAAGCTCATCCATCAACTCATCAATGCGGGGAATGGGGTTCCTGTTAAGGGCTCTGTAGTCTATGCACATCCTAAGGGTCCCATCCTTCTTCTTCACCAACACTACGAAAGAAGCAAATGGACTGGAACTAGGCCTGATGTGACCCAAAGCAAGCAACTCCTGAATAGCTTTCTCTATCTCGTCCTTATAGGCTTTGGGGTGCCTGTAAGGAGTAGTGATGACTGCCTGTATGCCCGACTCTAGCTCAATCGTGTGCTTAATGTTTTAAACCCTCTATCTAGTGGTTGCCTTGGTGGAATGTCCTCGAACACCACTGCGTACCTGTCCAGAAGAGCTTGTATGACTGCCGGTGGTGACTGTACCTGTCCCCCAGCTTTTAAGATCCTTAACTCGACTGCCCATGCGATGTCCCCATGTTGAAGATATGCCTCCATCATGTGGGTTGAAACTGTCTGAGGCAGATAAGACTGCATGCCTCTCAAAACCACCAATTCGCCGTCTGGCCCCATGAATTCCATCTCAGGTTTCCTCCAATCAGTCGTAACTCTCCTAAGGGAATATAGCCACTGGACACCCATCACCACATTGGTGTCTGGCACATCGACCACAAAGAAGTGGTCCGTCATCGAGTAGTTTCCCATAACTACTATCAAGGAGGGCACGTATCTGGTACACTGGATGGTACGGTCACCCGACACTAGGACGGAGAATCCCTCAAACTCTGCTGTGGTGAGGCCCCTCCTCTGGACCAACTGTGCATCTATGAAGTTGTGGGTAGCCCCACTGTCCACTAGTATCAACACCCTCTGTCCCTATACCGTACCTCTGATCCAGAGTGTCAAAAACTTAGGAATCCCGCATAGAGAAGCAAGGACTCCCCCTGATGAGGCAAGAGATGCCCCTCCCTGTGGAGGTGGTGGTGGTGGTGGCCCTCTATTCCCTGAACTCTCTCCATCTGTCCCACCACAATCCTGCTCCACCTCGTCCTCCTGGTCATTGTCAGAAAAGACCTCAATGTAGTGTGCTCTACCCGTTGTGCACCTATGGCCTGGTGCCCAGGGCTCCCTGCATGTGAAGCATAGCTTCCTCCTCCTGAGGTCCTTCTGTGTCTCCTCATCTAGCTGCCCCCTCCCCTGTGTGGTCCTTGGTGGCGGGGGTCTAGTCTCATGCCCTTTCTATGGGAAAGGGGTCCGTGCAGGAAATGGAGCTCTGGTCTTGGGGATGCCCCCCTGGAAATCTCTGGCGCACACCACCCTCCTATAGCGTAGAGGGTCTGTGTGACTTCACTAGTCCACGTAGAGGCTCAAGCAAACCCTCAATGAAGGTGTATACCCTCCTGGCCTCGGACAGATCTGGGACCATCACTGACACACGCAAAAAATAAGAAAAATACTGCTCTGGGTTGCCTATTTGGCGCAGTTGTGTCAGCTCCCTGAAGGATGCTTCCGAATCCCTCTGATCAAATCGCTCCACCACCCTCCTGGTGAAGTTCTCATACGAAACTATCTGGGCATGCCCCAAAGTGGTTAGGCCATGAAACCACCAGTCATGGGCTTCCCCCTCCAAGTGCGGCGCTGCCATCTTAATGGCCTCCCGTTCCATCATCCGGTTGAGTTGGAAGTATGTTTCCATCTTCTCAACCCAAGCCCTAGCTATGCACTTGGCAGTGCCATCAAACGTAGGGAAGTACATGCTCCCTATAGTCCTCTCCGACTCATAGTTTTGGGTTCCCTGTCTTTCGTACCCCTTGTTCCTCTCACTCTGCTTGAGCTTGCAGTAATCTCTGAAGGAGAGGGCTTCTTTGAAATCTTCGTCCATCGCCTGCCACTCTTTGAAGTAGGTCCCCATCTGGGGAGTTTCCTCCTCTCATTCTGGTTCGATTTGTGCTATGGGCACGAAAGAGTGTAGTGTAGCCGTAGTGGGCACACTCACTAAAGGGCGCTGCGTTACTGGTGAGGGTTCATCAAAAGGATGAGAAGCCCCTGAAGGCTCTCCACACAAGAACCCTCTAGGTGTGGCTTTGTCCTGGTTCTTTGATTTGATTTCTTCTAGCATGTCTTTCTATCCCTTGGCCAAATCACTCAAAGCCCTCAAGGGGCTATTGAAAGCCATCTCCTCCCTGCTCTTGGGCTCTGTCATTTCCTCCTCTCTAGCCACTTTTTTCCCTCTTTCCTCTCTGTCTAGTGTAATTTCCAGCTCCCTTTCGTTGCTCCTATACCTCTGCCTCCGGTAAGTGATGTTCTCCCGGTCTTCCCCTCTCATTGGAAACCAACCCCATAGCTGAGCCAAGAATTAGGCTCTGATACCACTGTAATGTTCCTAAGCAGGAATTTAAGTGATAATCCAATTAAGCAAACAATGCAATAGTGGTAAATTAAAAACATTCATCAAGCACCCATGAAACACTGTAATACTAGAACTGTTGTGCCATATATTATGAAATATGAGTGCAAGAGTACAATATATAAATGAGTGGTGCACCTGGGCTTGTCTCAAGGACAAGTTGGACCAAACCCAGGTGGTAGAATAGCTAGAAAGATGGTTGTTCAGCTGCTGCTCCACTGTGCTCTGCGCTGTCCCAGTAAACTACTGATCTGCTGACTTCGGCCTGCTGGAATGTGCCCAAAAACTGCCCAGAAAATTCTGCCCTTTCAGCCTTAGACTCCTTGGACAAAACCCAGAAAAACCCAGAAGGGAATTTCTCTAATTTTGACTTTGGATTTTCGGCCTCTTGGGAGCTGCTCTTCGGCTACTGCTGCCAAATTCGATTTGCAGGAAACAGCCTGCAAATCCACCTGGAAACACCCCTCAAATGCTGCTTTCACCTATACTAGCTGATCCCTTGCTTCCTGGATGGTCCTTGGCCCTGATGGCTGCTCAATCAAGCCCCACGAATTTGCTGCTAGAGGTCAATGCACAATCTCTTTGCCCAGAAATGTAAATTGCTGCGTGTATTGGTTGGTTGGCTGCAAAACATTGATAAAATACCCTTAGCCCTCTACCTTCCTTGCTCCCGAAACTCCCAACAAGTTAGGGGCCTCTTGGCTGGCTAAATCAACCTCTGCATATTTCTGGCTGCCCAGAAAACACGCAGTTCCTTCCTCTGCGTGGCTGGCTGAGTTGTGAATCGCTGCTGGAAACTCCTGCAATCTCTGTGGAACAACCTCCCTAGGGCAAGCACGGATAGTCCCCCGAAGTAGAGGTTGAATCTTCCCTACGGAAGACTCGTGGCTAAACAACTGGTAGACTCGCTAAGCAGCAGAGCGTACAAGAGTGAGTTTGTTTGTCAAATATTCAAAATGCTGCAAAATGAGAGCTCCATCCTCTTTTATCACCTTGGGCCCCCTTAGCCTCTTGTGGGCCCCTCCTTCCACTAGCTCGAATTCCCTCCAATGTCCTCCTTGGCCAAATTCGAATTATGCATGTGGTGGCCCCCACATTCCACTAGCTGCCAGAAATAAATTGAACTGCCTATAGTTCCTAAGTTTCTGCGTGTGGGGTCCTCCTCCTAAACCAAAAATGCTGCCAAAATTGTGTTGCTGCACCCCGTGACTAATTCTTTTGAGAAGGGACATGACATGTTAGCATGATATGGCATCACCTTCATAGCAATATTTTAGAATGGCGTCTCTAGCTTTCCAAGAATAATTTTCTGAAATACTTTTCAACAAGTTAAGGCTGCTTTGTGGCATGCATAGCAGTCCTTATTGCCTTACATCTACATGCATTCATCCTCTTGGATCCATACTTCCTTGACTCCATTTTCCCCAAGGTTTGATTAGGCACTTGGTCTTGGGCCTTTTGACCTTCATCTTTTGTTCCCATAGCATTTACTTATCCATCCATACTACAATCATTTACTCTTCAATAAATCACCTTGTGCCTCCACTCTGTAGCCTTCGTAATATATCCCTAGGGAAACTCCCCTTGAGTTGGAGAAGAGCCGACCAAAAGTGAGAGGAAGAGCTACTGTGGTGACAATGGGTAGCCTTCCTGATTTGTACAAGACTATCTCCTTGATGCTTGGGACTCTACTTCATATGGGGGTGCTAGATTTCCATATGTAAGTACAAACATACATAAAGTGCCTTTCCCCTGACCATAATTAACCATGGCACTGTGGATAAAATTGACAATGGTCAATAATGGTTAAAATTTAAAACATTGACAACATTTTTAACATTGATAATAATTAACCATGGTAAAATTTCCTTTCAGATATGCTCCACCTGTTATTGTGTTGTTCAAGTTGATCTTGCTATAGGTAAGTATTAGTATTTCAACAATTTTTTAAAAATATTTATTACGTGGCATTTGACATAATTGATTTTCAAAAATTACATGATTGAATGATGTTTTTGTTACTGCATTTTATTGCTTGGTCCGGTTAGTAAATTGCTATAATTCCTCTGCTCTACTTTCTTGAATGGTTCTGTCTATTGAAACTAGCTAGAACAATACATAGAGAGATCATTTTTAATGTGCCGTGAATTTGAGTTAATTGTAAATAAATAATTTTGCAATCATGGTGGTGATTTTGGTAAAATCATAAAATGCTTTTTTGAATACGTATGTGGCAGGGTAATGCTGAAAATTCCAGAATGATTATGGTGGGCGATGTGCTGAAGAAGATAAGTAACTTGTCAGGTCATGGAATGATGGATGTTGAGGATTTCGTTCTCACAATGTAAGGGTCTAAAGCCTTCACTGTTGATATTTGATGAGGAATCTTGATGCAAAGGCACGCTAAAAAAGAGGGACTCACTTTCCATTGCTTACAGTGGATTGACCCTCTCTTGGACCTTAGAGGCTTTTTTAACAATGTAAAATGAGTGAAAATATGCATATGATTCTTATATGTAATGTTAAAGTTCTTTCACTAAGTAGTGACATGAATTTTTTACACAATATTATTATGAAAAGGAAGAGTGGAACAAAGTAGCAAAAGTATTGTTTATTTAATTACTAAAGCTCATTTCCTTCATCTTTCTCTCCTTGAGATGTGAACTTGAAATAAGGGATGCAATGATGCATTACCTGGAAAGAGATTAGCACAAATACAAAATTTAGTGGGGAAAGTCCAAATTTAGGCCCATTGGGACTTTTGCAAATCTGAGGAATTTTTCACGAACTTTCATCATTTGAAGTTGAAATGGGAGGTTGTACTATCACTTCTATTCCTTTTCAATTTCCTGATGATTTACACTTATTCTATTAGAATAAGTGAATGATTTTTACATGAGACATTGAGAAAGTGTTTTGTCAAGCATCTAAAGTCAATGTTTAAACATGATAATAATTCTATCTTTGCTCTTTAAAATTTCCATGATGATTCATGTTGATTATCATCTATAAGAGATATTTCCAAAGGATGTGGCTAACAAATGTCTAGATTTTGATTTTGATTTTGACCTGGCAAAGATGAGGCTCAAAAGTAACTCTATGCTTATAAGGCACCCATGATATCACCATGGTTTAGGAGGTCTGCAATGGTTGCTCATGAATATTCAAGCTTCGTGGTTTACCCACTCACAATATCTCTCATAGTGGTTACAGTGACCAAAGGCATTCTCCAAATCAACTCCACCAAAAGTGACAGTGAATAATAAAAGTCCATCAGCTCTCCTTTGCATGCCCTAAGGAGAGAACAGGTCCTAAAAGAAACTGTTCACCTTTTGTAGCTATTGTTTATCTGCTTTGTGTTCATTTTGTAAAGTCTAGACATACATCTATCATTGTTTTGGGGATATGCTAGTTCTATGAATTGATGTCTTTCTTAAAGCTATAGGTTATATTGGCTCATAGAAACCTCTTGAAAAACATGATGAATCTCAGAATGTATCATAAAATAAAACGTTGAAACGTTGAAACTAATTAAACTCGTGTAGTTCTAGGCAAAAACTCATTAACAATAACTTTTGTGTTCATTAATTGGAGCTACTGTCTATTGATAATTCACCTGTTAGAGTCCCTTCAATGACATGAAGATGTGTTGTATAAATAGAATCATTTTGGTTATTTTCTGTCAATGTTTGGACTGTTGCTTGAAGCCTTTTCAATTTGGCTTTAATTCTTTGCTGTAATTCAGTTTCAGTGCTGTCACAAAAACAGTTTAACAAGATTATGGGAAAATGATGAAAGATTATATTACAAAACATGCCCATGTCAACTTTGTAAACTATCGTATTTGTGAAGCATGAATTAAAATTATATAAAGCTTAGTAAAACTAGAATTTCGTTACTTTGGAAACTATCGTATTTGTGAAGCATGAATAAAATTATATAAAGCTTAGTAAAACTAGAATTTCGTTCTGTAAAATTTGTTTTTAAAAAACATTATTATGCCTTCTGCTGATGATGCAGGGAAGTAATTAAGGAAAAAAGTGGACCAGTGAATCTGGTTTTGGAAAGACCTGTATTTCCTTTCCCGATTCAACGATTCCCCCTAACAAAATATCCGGAAGCAACATATAACTGTGGTAGAGTCCCGATTGTTACATGGGATAAAAACATTCTGGCATCAGGTCTTCAGACAAGATCTGGGGAGCATGGAAACACTGGATTTAGCTTGTTCTCTTCAAAGTTCCTTAAGCCAAAAGGATGGAAAGCTCTTTCAAGTTTCATAAACAATGGAGCAGTTGGTTCACAAGTACATATGAATTCATCGAGCAGAGTAATGCCTGTTCAACCATCAGATGAAATTGTTGCTTTATTTACTGAGAAAGAGTCCATGGAAGGAGTGGAATGGAGCTATGGTAATTTTCCTGTTGATCAATATATGAATGCACTTAATCGAGCTGAAGGGGAATTGTGTTATAATCATTCTCTCGGGATGCGGTACACCAAGGTGCTGTATGTTGTTTTTATCTCTACAGTATGGGAATAATACAATGATAAGTAAAATGCTCTTCAGAATTCCATTATGATTTTTCTGCCTTTTCCTTCACCTGATAGAGCAGCAGATCTTATTGATTTTTGTCAACTATTTTTGCAAACTGTTGTAGCTGCAATAAACTCTAAAGAATGCTCAAGCACATATAGCTCCAGTTCAAACCATCCTTATATAAAGATAATCTTGTAACAATACACTTATAACTCCACAGACATTTAGTAGCTTCTTTTATTTCAATGAATTTACATATTCTTCGTTGTACCTGAAGTTAAGATTACAAAGATAAAGGAAGCCAGCTATGTTATGTGTTCTCAAGTATATCCTTTTTAGCTTTGTATTTTCTTCCTATTTTCTGTTAGGAACAACTGTTTGCACCAGTGTTGCAAACATCACCCGAAAATATTGAAAATATTGACTGCCCAAGACATTTTTTTGTATATATATATATTGCTGATATTTTCTTGATGTTGCCTCAGGTTTTAGGATAAATTGAATGGTGCCTTAAATTTCTTACCATGGGAAGTGATAAGATAATATTATTAATGTACAAGTGACCACTAAAGTATGTCAAAGGGATTGCTTGGTACCTAAGTTGCACGAAACGAGGAAACGGGTACGAGTTTCTGAAACGGGAAGCGATACGAAACGCGACCTCCCCAAATTTTGGAAACGGGGAAACGCGAATATATATATATATATATATATATATATATATATATATGAAAATATTTAAATATATATATATATATATATTTAAATATTTTCAATATATATATATATATATATGCAATCATAAAGCATAAATGATACATTATAATTTATTACACTTAAACATTAAGATTTAATTTACATCACATTTACTCATGAATGATCACATAATGAAAATAAAAATATCGAAACATCCAAAAGCAACCTTTATTATATATCCAAATTTCAAAATCAGCCTTTATTTATATTAATATATGAGGCTGCAAGTACAATAAAGACTATAAGGCTACAAGAGAGAGATCCAAATCAGGATTTTATGCATCCACATCCCATTCTTTAGAAGGACCACTGTTGTATTGGGAGTCTCCTCCTACATAGTCGAACGACCTTAGTGCTCTTGATTAAATACAAGTTTCATACCCTAGTACCCTACATGATCTTGATTATTGGGAGTTTCCCCTGCATAGAGGGCTTGGTTCTCTTGATTAAATACAAGTTCCATACCCTAGTACATGATAAAATCCAATGGAAACATTGCAATCCCCCCAATCCTGAAATCCTGAAAAACAGATAAGTCTGCTAGATTTTGAGTGAGATCTAAAATTCTACTTTCTCCATATGAAATCCAATGAGGGCGAAACCACTCTCAAACATCCTGAGTCATTTCATGGTAATGTTAAAAATTTAAGTAAAAGGAT
Organism: Pinus tabuliformis; assembly: GCA_031772625.1. Lineage (NCBI taxonomy): Eukaryota > Viridiplantae > Streptophyta > Pinopsida > Pinales > Pinaceae > Pinus > Pinus tabuliformis. Next base: position 257,802,967 of record CM062807.1, on the reverse strand, counting down.
GAAAATGAAAAATAAAGGAGAATATCACTTTTACTTTAAGAATTTAACATTACCATGAACTGCATATCAACACTAGGGCAAAAATTCACTTTTGTAACTTTAGACACGCATCTAGAAGTCACTAACATACCCTAAAAAAAAAAGTTAATGAGGAAACGTGGGTCGTACGGACGTGAAACGCGTTACCGGCCGTACTGGCCACGTTTCCGTTTCGGGAAACGTGGCAGTACGGCCGGAAACGCGTTTCACGGCCGTACCAAATGCGTTTCCACGTTTCGTACCAGTTTCCGTACGGAAACGGACCTCTGTACCACGTTTCCTGCAACATAGCTTGGTACGATAATGTCAATATATAGTGGGAGCGCTGAAGCAACTTCTATAAAAATAGAGTGCAGAAAGCAAGAATGCAAATATAATCTAAATCATGTGGAAAGTGTCTAGATTCCATAGTTGGAGGTCACTCTGAGAGATGGATGTACAATATAGGTGATTCTAGGATATTGAAAAAGGAAATAGTGTCTCACAGTCTGCTGTATTTGGGTCTATCTCTCCTAGCATCTGGAGGGCAAATGGAGGAAGCTCAAGATAGAAGGTTGCCTAGAAAAAGTGTTGAAGAAGAGTTGGGTTACATGCTACACTGCTGTCTAGAGGAGGAAGCACATCTGTGGAGTTGGGACAATCTCCATGTAGAAATTCCTTGTAGATTCAAATTGCAGATTGCAATATGATAAAACAATTGACTTGAATATACTCTACTCATCAGTGGAAACAATAATTGATTGATGAAATCACGAAGCAAAAAAAGGAAGAATTTCAATCACACATAACACAATAATTTTCTGGGAAAAGCCACAACTAAAAACCTCTGCTATCTGTATATTGCATTAATCAGAAAATTTGAGAAGATTACAATGCTTTTCTCAAGCCCGAGAAAACTCCGCACTATCTCAATCTATCTCACTGCTTCACAAACAAGCTCCAACTAATACTTCGCCAAATTTGCTGCTTGCTAAGCTCCTATTCCTTGCACAGTTTTCTAGGGAATTAGCCCGCATTTAATAGGGAAATTCCTCATCCATAACTGCACAATCCATCAATAGGCCTTCCTCTAATTGCATGCACCATTGGTTTAATTTAGATGATTTCACAACTGATAGTACACTGTCCCTGAACTCTAATCTCAAGTGGGTCTTTCTTTGATCTGACATGCATGAGTTAATTATGAGTGAATCTTTAGTTTACTGGTTGAGCAATGTTGGTTACACCCCACTACTGCAGGTTACACCCCACTACTGGATCTCCCTCTAATTCCTCCATCAGTTGGAAGTTGGAACTAGTTTAACTAAATTTAACTCAATTAAACTGAATTAAATAATTACAACTCAAAAGAACTCAAGCTGGGCCCCTAAAATTTAGGGATCACTCTACATGACTCTAGATAGACTCCTAATTGAATTAACTGAGTCAACTAAGTCAAATGAACTTAGTTAACTACTACAAGTTGCTATGAGAATTAGAATTACAATTTAATTCCTACTTTAATTCAAGGACAAATTAAATTAGGATTTTTCTTGATGCTATTTTTAACATTTCTTCTTGTTATTTTCAACACTCCCTCTCAGCAAGAAAGGAATTCAACTCTATCCCGATTTGGTACCCTTGGAATGTTCTACATGCAACTCTTGTCACTGTTGTTGTTGCTATTGCAACATCTGAAACTAAAAAAAAATCCAAACAAAATAAACTGAATCAACTGTGTCTGCAACTGTCTACTGGGAAAACTGTTCTGTCGCTGACTCTGCTCCTGAGCCTCCTGCTCTATTGTCAACACTGCTCTGCACTCCTTAGTATTTGACTGACACTGATCCTCCTGCTACTGAATGTTGTGGGTCCCCGTAGCAAGGTAATGATCCATGAGAAAAAAACACCTCAATGGACCTTGCCCAAATTTTTGAAACTATTGGACTAAGGTTTCATATCGTCCTACCTCACACCTAGAGGTATGGCTGCATGTGCTCCTTGTGTCCACTCGGCTCGAAATTTCCCCCTATTGGAGGTCTCTTCTTGAGTGGATGTCTCCATTCGGTCTCCTGTCTACTTCTCCAATTGTGGCTGCTCCACAACTTGTTGAGGTTGTTTCTGAGGCTGCATGTTGAGAGGTAATTCATGTTCCCTCTCAACCACCAAGTCTCTAACCTTTGCCTTGTTCCTCAAGGCTTTGCATGCATCTTGTACCTCAAGTGCATACAGGTTCTTGACTCGCACATCAATCTCTTTCACCTATCCCATGGCAATGTGTAAGGAAAAATTTTCCTTTGCTAAATATCACATCGTAGCCACGGTCTTCCAATACTGCAATGGAAACAAGATTCTTCTTTAGTCCTGGAACATACATCACATTTGTGAGTCTGAGAGGGGAGCCAGACTCCCTCTGAAAAGTAACAGTACCGATGCTGGTCGTGCTATACCTCCCATCATCTCCAAACTCTATGTTCTGCTTGAGGTCTTTCTCCTCCAAGTCACTGAAGAGATCTCTATTCCCCGTCATATGGAATGAGGCACCATTGTCGAGATACCACATGCTTCCCATTACAGTGCTTTCCATGCATGCAATGAGAGTGAAATCAAGTTCGAATTGTGAAGCTAGAGCTTCACCTGTTGTTGCTACTGCAGGCTCCTTCTTGCTTGCTTTCTTCTGTGGGCATTTCGTGGCATAGTGCCCAAACTCGTGACAATGAAAACACTTGATGTTTGATAAGTCCTTCTTGCCACCTATTGAAGTTTCTAAGTTAGTTTAGAAACCCTTCATGCACTTTTTCTGATTTATTCTTATCTACTTGTTATTTTTTCTTTAACAAGTTATTTACAAAGTAAATACTGAAAATAAACACCAGTGCATGCTCAACATATTACAGATCAACAACTAAAAGAAACAAGAACAAACACACCACATGACACCATTATTTTTGGACTAATGTCCCTGGAAAAACCCAATGTGGGAAAACCGGTGCAGCTATCTAAGGGTTTTCTTATTAAGCAATATCAGAGTACAATCTGGGTGCTGAAACTGGCCTACCCAATAGAGAATTTCCTTGACAGCTATACCTCACAGTTTGAGAGAAATCTCCTAGCTGAAACCCCGGAAAACCCTTCCGGTAGCTCCTCAGCACAAAATTGCTTTGCAACCCTAGTGTCTGCCCAAACTGGACCGCGTCAGCCCCTTTGTCTCACGCTGGCCCTGCGTAGCCTTTCTAGGTCTGCGTTAGCCCTAGGAGGCCCTGCGTCAGCTCTGGGAGCCTCTGCGTCAGCTGCGCTGACCCCTCTGGTGCTCTGTGTGTCACTTGGCTGCCTCTGCGTGGCCCTGAGTGAGCCTTTGCTGGCTCTGCGTCACCCTCTTTTGCTGCTGCGCTGCTCTCCTGGCACAATCTTTGCCTTCTTTGTTTTTCTGTACTCAATGCCCCTCAGCTGCTCTCCCAATCACTGATTCTATCTCTTTTAGCAAAACCCCGCTCTAGAGAATAGAATGACTGGTCATCTGGTGTATTCTCCAAGTGACTCTCAAGCCCCCTCTTATACTTTTCTCGTTGACATATCAACGACTGAGATTAAGTCCCTAATCAACGACTAAGATTAGATCTAGCTTGATCCATGTCTTTTGGACCATTCTAACACAGTTTTATATTAATCCACATAAATATTTTAATTTCCCTAAGTTTAGACTTAGGGTCTCCATTAAAAATATTAATTATTTTAATATCTCCTAAACTGTTTAGAATCTGCCCAAACCCTTTTTGGGTATTGGAGATCTCATGTGCCCCAAACTCTCCACCAAATTTGTGGCTAGAGCACATCCGATGTTACAACAAATCAACACTCCCTCTTAGCGAGGATTGTGCTCTAGCAATACTCCTCAATGAGTATTACTCTGATCATCCAGCATCGGTCCCTGTGCTGATGCTAGGCCTGCTGCCCACCATCCTCTGCATTGTTGTATCCTGTTCTGCTACCCATGGTTCAGTGGATGAGTATTACTCTAATCATCCAGCATCGGTCCCTGTGCTGATGCTAGGCCTGCTGCCCACCATCCTCTGCATTGTTGTATCCTGTTCTACTACCCATGGTTCTGCCACTGCCACTGCTGCATCTATACGACATCTCCCTTTGCATCCGTACTGTTGTTGGTCCTTTCTCCCAACACTGCACCCACACTGCAACTCCTCTCATCATGCTGCATCGCGCTGCCCACTACTGCACTGCAACTCAGTTACTGAGAAGTAATTAACTGATCTCCCAACTTTGACCTCTCCGTTGGGCTAGAGACACCCACTGATGCTAAAGCTCCCTTTGCGGCTGACAAGTTCTCCCTCTCTGACCTCTGTGCTACTGTAACAACTCCTTGCATCTCTCACCGTTGCACACCTCTATGTGCCATCCTGCGCTGGTGCAACACTCCTATGCCTCTCGCACTGCTGCAATCTGCTGGCCTCGCGCTTTTTTGGGACTCCTGCATTGTAGCTCTCTCTGCTGCTCCATCTGCATCCATCTCTACCCACATCAACCAGTCCTACTACTCCTCTTCGGGGCTCCCGTAGCAAGGACTAATCCAAGAGGTTGGGTACCTCGAGGATCCTGCCCCTCATCGCCTGTAGTCTGCTTGACTACAACTCGATGTCTCCCCACTTGCAGTCAAGTGGTGCGTGTGCACTCATGGCACAGTCATCGTCTGCCAAAACTTTCTTCTCTGCTCGTGCTGGTGCTACTTTAGTCTTGGAAGACTCTCCCTTACTCTTCTTCCATGGGCACTGGGTCACATAATGACCCATCTCCCCACAGTGGAAGCACTTGATCTTGGAGAGATCCTTCTTCTTCCGCTTCTCCTGCTTTCCCTCAGATGCTAGGGCCACATCCTCCTCCTCCTGCTGAACTTTGATCCCTTTGCTGCTGCTACCTGTCTTTGACTACTGTCTGATCATCTCGTCCCATGGTAGATTAGTCCCTCTGCCCAGGATACTCTGGACAAACACTTCCCAATCTTCTGAGACAACATCTAGGGCTGTCCTCACCATAGGCTCCTGCTCTGGTGTCGCTCCTATAGCAGTCAATTGGTCTTGGATCTCATTCAGTCCTCCGAGGAAGGTGTCAATCGGTTGACCCTTCTTCATCTGATACGACCTCATCTGGTTCTTGAGCAGCATTCTTCTCTGCACAGAAGTATGCTGGTACAAGTTCTTGAGAGCCTCCCACATCTCAACTGTTGTTTCCTTCTCAGCTATATGTGGTACCAAATGATCCTTGAGCTCGTCAAGGATAATGCACTTGGCCCTTGCGATTGCCTCTTCGTACTTGTCGTTATCATTGGGGTCGACTGGGATAGCTATAACCTTCAAGGCGAAGTTCTTGACATGATTCCTATCAAGCACTAATAAGATTCTGGCCTTCCAGATTGCGAAGTTCGATGCTTCGTCCAGTCTATCTTGGTCTCTTACCCCGTGTAGTGCCATGGCACTCCTCTACAGAAGTTCTCTGTTCGACTCCTCTGAGTCTCTACTTCCCATTTGGAAGTTCTCTTCTGGACTCCCTCTAAGTCCTGATTTCCCTCCTGGAAATCTTTCTGCCGCTTGTCGAGATGCCCCCTATTTTGATCGTCTTGTGCAACTGCACTGTTGATCCAGGTTCCTCGGCTAGAAATCCTCGGTAACAACTCCTCTGGCCCTACTCTGTCAGGTACTGTTCTGACTATAGTACCTCACTAGCTCCACTCTGCAATATTTCTGCAGCCTTCTAGACTCCAACAACTGCCTCTCTGTGAACTGCGTCAACCCTTCTCTGCAGCATGCTGGCGCTGCATCACCCCGGATGGGTTTGCGTCAGCCCTGGGATGCCCTGTGTCAGTCCTCTAGCTCTCTGCATCAGCAACGTTGGCCTCTCTAAGGTTCTGCGTAGTTCCCGGCTTCTTCTGCGTGGCTCTGGCTGGCTCTGCGTCACACTTCCTTGGCTCTTGCGCTGCTAGAAACAACTTCTGTCACCTCGGGACAACTGTTTTCTGCTACTATTGCTCCACTCAGCTGATGTCTTTTAGTCCTGTGATTTGCAATCACGCTCTGATACCATGTTGAAGTTTCTAAGTTTACTTAGTTTAGAAACTCTTCATGCACTTTTTCTGACTTATTCCTACCTACTTGTTATTTTTTCTTTAACAAGTTATTTACAAAGTAAATATTGAAAATAAACACTAGTGCATGCTCAACATATTATAGATCAACAACTAAAAGAAACAAGAACAAACACACCACATGACACCATTATTTTTGGACTAATGTCCCCGAAAAAACCCAATGTGGGAAAACCGGTGCAACTATCTGAGGGTTTTCTTATTAAGCAATATCAGAGTACAATCTGGGTGCCGAAACTGGCCTACCCAACAAAGAATTTCCTTGGCAGCTATACCTCACAGTTTGAGAGAAATATCCTAGCTGAAACCCCGGAAAACCCTTCCGGCAACTCCTCAGCAGAAAACTTCTCTGCAACCCCAGCGTCTGTCCAAACTGGACTGCATCAGCCCCTCTCTGTCTCACGTTGGCCCTACGTCAGCCTTTCTAGGCCTGTGTCAGCCCTAGGAGGCCCTGCGTCAGCTCTGGGAGCCTCTGCGTCAGCTGCGTTGGCCCCTCTGGTGCTCTGCGCAACACTTGGCTACCTCTGCGTGGCCCTGCGTGAGCCCTTGCTAGCTACGTGTCACCCTTTTTGGCTGCTGCGCTGCTCTCCCGGCACAATCTCTGCCTTCTTTATTTCTCTGTACTCAATGCCCCTCAGCTGCTCTCCTGATAACTGATTCTATCTCTCTTAGCAAAACCCCGCTCTAGAGAATAGAATGACTGATCATTTGGTGTATTCTCCAAGTGACCCTCAAGCCCCCTCTTATACTTTTCTCGTTGACATATCAACGACTGAGATTAAGTCCCTAATCAATGGCTAAGATTAGATTTGGTTTGATCTAGGTCTTTTGGACCATTCTAACACAGTTTTATATTAATCCACATTAATATTTTAATTTCCTTAAGTTTAGACTTAGGGTTTCCATTAAAAATATTAATTATTTTAATATCTCCTAAACTGTTTAGAATCTGCCCAAACTCTTTCTGGGTATTGGAGATCTCATGTGCCCCAACCTCTCCACCAAATTTTGTGGCTAGAGCACATCCAATGCTACAACAAATCAACACCACCCTCCTCGCCTTGGGACTTCTTTCCCTTGGCTTTCTTTTCTTTGCTGACTAATGCAAATTCCTCTTCCACTTCTTTGGATGAGGTCCCATCTTTGCTATTCTGTCGAATCTCTTCTTGCACCAAGTTAGACCTCAATTGCTCCCACTCTAGTGGTTTCTCCCTCCCATTAACCGAGTCCTGGTAGCTGTGCCAGCTCTTGGGAAGTCCTAGAAATGTTAGGCTCACCAGATCGTCTTCAACCACTGTAACACTGACACTTCCAAGCTCATCTCGACATCGGGTGAACTTGGTCAAGTACTTCGGTATTGTATCACCCTTCTCCATCTTGACCTTTCTGAGCTTGTCCTTCAGTGCCAGCTTCCTGTGGTCACTGCTATTTTGAAATAGGTCCATCATGGCATTCCACATTGCAAATGGAGTTTCCTTACCGTGGAGGTTCGAGACAATATGATCTTGAACTCCTACTAGGATAATCCTTCTCGTCTTTGTCACACACTTTCTCCACTCTGCCAGATCATGAGCATCAGTTGTTGGAGGCTTAGGAATATGATTGTCTATGAATTCCTTACGCTCGTTGTCTTCCAACACTGTCTCCATCCTGTCCTTCCAAGCAATATAGTTCGAACTACCCTCAAGGGCATATTCAACCTCAATCCGTAGAACGACATCCTACTGACTCTGAAGTATGATGCTACAAATTCTATCTCTCCTGCAAAAGACAAATTTGTATTCTCCTCTTCTATAGTGATTTCATCTCTGATACCGTGTAGAAATTCCTTGTAGATTCAAACTGTAGATTGTAATATGCTAAAATAATTGACTTGAATCTACTCTACTCATCAGCGAAAACAATAATTGATCGATGAAATCACGAAGCAGAAAAAGGAGGAATTTCAATCACACATAAAACAATAATTTTCTTGGGAAAGCCACAGCTAAAAACCCCTACTATCTGTATATTGCATTAATCAGAAAATTTGAGAAGATTACAATGTTTTGCTCAAGCCCGAGCAAACTCTGCACTATCTCAATCTATCTCAATGCTTCACAAACAAGCTCCAACCAATACTTAGCCAAATTTGTTGCATGCCAATCTCCTATTTTCTTGCGCAGTTTCCTAGGGAATTAGCCCATATTTAATTGGGAAATTCCTCATCCATAACTGTGTAATCCATCAATAGGCCTTCATCTAATTGCATGCACCATCGGTTTAATTTAGATGATTTTACCACTGATAGTAGACTGATCCTGAACTCTAATCTCAACTGGGTTTTTTTCTGATCTGACATGCATGAGTTAATTATGAGTGAATCTTCAGTTTACTAGTTGAGCAGTGCTGGTTACACCCCACTACTGCAGGTTACACCTCACTACTGGATCTCCCACTAATTCCTCCATCAATTGGAACTAGTTTAACTGAATTTAACTCAGTTAAACTGAATTAAATAATTACAACTCAAAAGAACTCAACCCGGGCCCCTAAAATTTAGGGATCACTCTACATGACTCTAGATAGACTCCCAACTCGAATTAATTGAGTCAACTAAGTCAAATTAACTTAGTTAACTACTATAAGTTGCTATGAGAATTAAAATTACAATTTAATTCCTAATTTAATTCATGGACAAATTAAATTAAGATTTTTCTTGATGCTATTTTTAACATTTCTTGTTGCTATTTTCCAATGTTGCACGACTCATACTCGTATAAGACTCGTCATGCTATTGACTCGTCGACTCGTATAAGACACAGGAACGACTCTTATAAGACTCATATAAGGCTCGTCAAAATACAACAAAAATGTTAAAATATGGTAAATTTTAAGCACAAAAAAGAAACTAATGACAATTCCAATTCTTATAAGTTATAAAAGCCACAATATATGCAATAATTCATAACATCATCTCATATCTATAAAACTACAACATAACATATTCGATTTTTGTAAGCAAAACATTTAGATACTGAATAAGAAAATGACTCATGATTCCATAATTAAAATAAAAAATGTCAGCAAGTTCAAAATTCAAATACATGTCATAAATGATAAATGATTGTCTCATAACAATCTAGAGTCTCATCAATTAAGAGTGTAACCCTCACATTCCATGCTAACAAATTGGAGGCACCATACAATCTATCTTCAAACTAGAGGCCTGTTGCTGCCATCTCTGAGATCTGTTGCACAAACTCTCAAATCAAAAAATTGAACATTGAAATTCTCTCACTATTGTTCCTTTCCTGCAATAGATTTACTGCTGCAAATCCCTGAGAATCTCAATTGGGGATCAAGCTCTGATACCATGTGAGAATTTCAAGCCCTAGGTGACTAATGTCCTTATGATCACAATCAAACAAATAGATTGCTGAATTTAGTTAATGTTGAATTAAATTTCAGACCATGGCATCAATCACACAATAGCTAAAAATTAAATAGCGGAAGTTTAAAAAATAATATCTCACAGACATAGGTAATTACTCCTTCAAATCAGCTTTTCATTCCTTTAAAAGGACTTGCAAGCAAACCTTCACACCTTGGCCAAAATAACAACATGCATAGATACCAAAAATGCCTTGAGTTTGTGCTTCTACAAGCTGTTTGGAAGGTAAAACTGCTGAAAAATATCAGCAACAAAAATTCTCTATTGTACAACATTGTTGTATTTATTGTACAAATGTACAGTGCTTTTGTATGGATTCTGTATGACTGTATGAATCCATACACTACTATTTGTATGAATGTACGAAATTGCAATCTCAATTTGCTTACTGCTTGGGAATGCCTCTTCCTTGGCTGCCTACTTTCTTCTCTCTTGATGAACTGTTCAAGTGTGTAAGAAAGCCTCTATCTTGCTGTGTCTTTACAGTTTTAGCAAAGAATCTATTTTTAAGATTTCTCCTCGTTTAAGTCATGCATGAGATAGAATTTTGGACTCAATAAGACGCTCAGTTTTTTTAATTAAAGTGAATTACAAAATAGAATTACTTTTCCAAAAATATAATTATTTTTCGATTCTTTATTTTTGAAAATATTTCAAACTATTTCTCGCATCTTCACATTGAACATGTGATGAAGTTCCTTTCCAAGCTATAGTTTTCAATAGTGGTTACAATGTCCTTGGTTGACAACCATGGAACCTCTAAAAGAGAAAAATCTTCCAGAGATAGATTTTAAAAATAATCTTCTATGGCCATTCTAGTGTCTATTTTTAATTAGAATAGTGAAATTGACTTATCTCACCACTTGAGGGGCTTCTTGTAAGGTTAGTTTACTTCGCTTATTTTACATCCAAGTCTTCTTGAATACATCACCATCTAGCTATGATTTCTTGTATCTCATCACAATAATGACAATTATTAACCAAACCATAGTTTTTTTACCAACACATAAATTTATATTCTTTCAAAAGAAGGTTGTGTCGAGGCTAGCAATATTCACATTCATCACAGCTTAGATATTGCACTCGCGCTATATATATTTCTAAATCATCTACTATGTGTTAAATCCTTTTCCAAGCAGTAGTTCCCAGTATTTCTACTGATGGCTTGGTTCACAAATTGACACAAAATACAAACTATATAAAAACACATACAAAATTGGTCATGAATGGACATTGTCCTGTGCTTCCTGACCCTCTATGTGAGAGGAGCTATGATCTTCAATCTCAATTGGGTCTTGATTATGATGAATAGATTATTAGATTCATCCTAGACAAACCCTGCCTATAGGGAGTTTCCTGTTTCGAGATTGGTAGAAGCAAGAGAAAGAGCATCCATTCATTAAGAGAGTACCAAAGATTGAAGTCTGCTGCATTCAACCTCCGCAGCATCTGTCTGCTGTTTCTGCATATGAAGAAGATTCAAGATTCATGATGTTCACATTTTGGGTGGTGCTGGCCTGCTTGAGCTCTGTAAGTTTGGAGGAAATTATCATTAAGGAATTATTGTTGGCCTGATATATTTCCTCGCACCTGTGGAGAACCTTTCAGACTTTCTTCAGCTCAACGCTATCCATAACTGCTCTGTTTATTCCCTTCACCCCGAGGCAAACAAAACTCTAATGAATAGGCACTGTAAATTCTCAGACCACACAAACCCAAACAAATAAAATAACTCTTAGTCTGAACATGAAAGACAACAGCGGAACAATTCAAATTGATTCTACCTATTACACCATAAGCATCAGAAAAAATGAAAACCAAAGGAAAGGGCCAAGGAACCAGGGATTGCCTGGTCAACATAACGAGGATTTCCTTCATGGAGAACCTGACTCGACGTTAAGGTGCTTTACACAAAGGCCTTTACATACACCATCTAAGAGACTTGAAGTTCCTGCTCCTGAAAGCCAAAGTCACGCTTGCAATACTGAAACCTTGTTGCTAACCTCCTTAAGAGACATACCAGTTCACCCAGTGAGCAAGACTAGGTGACCTAAAGAATTGATATTATCCCATATTTAACGGGAGAATTCAATTTGATGCATTGATTGATCACAATCAAGGCTAGCCATAGCAAGTGTGGGAGTTGGGGAAACCATTTCCCATTGTCCATCCCGTATCACCTCTAATTGTTGGATTGGAGTGTGTACATCTTCGTATGAGGGGCATTTAATAATCCACTAAGCATATGATCAAGGGATTATATTATAATTTATAACCATGTATCCCACGTTCAATCAGGACACTGGCGATAGGGAGGAGGCCACCTTAGTTCAATGATGTGCTTCACTATTCAGTTCTCTTTTAATATGGTAGAACAATACCTGGTTGAATTGAGGGAGAGGTTGCTTAATTCGACATAAGGAGGAGTTCAATTTATTTCCTCCAGGGTTGGATCGGTCAATAATTGCTTTGATTACTAACGGAGTCCCCTGGAAAAGCCTTGCCACAACGAATATGCCTTGGCAAGGCTGTTAGAGACTTTTCCAAGTCCCCAAGCATAATAGGCAACCTTGTTTCTGCTAGGATCATGAAGAGTCCCTCCTGCACCTGCCACCCCTATTAACCAAACCATAGTTAACTAATCTCACCTAAAGAAAATATTTGGTTGTACAAGTGAGCCAATACCTGCTGGACTAATACCCTTATAAGCAAATATTTTACATGTAGGCATGACCTCTAGATGTAGGAATAAGATAAATGATGCAAATTCTTAGTCTTAACATTGTGGTTGTATGTAATGTCTGTAGTTTGTATGTATATTTGGTTGAGGATCCCATTTTTGACAGTTATACATGATACACTATGGACAATTTATTGTTACAATTACTTCAGGCGAATTCTGTGTATCTGTTGAGGCTAAGAACATACTTCCAATTACTATTTCTGTTGATATTGCAGGTTACAGAGCATATTTATGTTGGATCTTGTGTACAAACAGAAGCTGATGTGCATGCCTTGTCAAATAATACCGTATGGCTTGTTTTTCTTCACCTCTTGATTTTTGATGAATAAGTATGTAATTTTGTTTTTTACTTCTAAAGTATTTCTTGTAGTTTCTTTGTTAATGGTAAGTTAAAAAGTTCCCTTTGATGGCATTCATTAATGAGGAGTTCGTTGGACAATGTTTCTATTGAATGGAAAGATGGCAACTTAAGATTGGTATATAGCATATATAAAGTTATTAGTAAATGTTAAAACATGGCAGATATACTAGTGTAAATACTAAAACCCTTATTACTGGACTACCTTTTTGGATACTGTTTCTCTCCAAAAGTTTGATATAGATTACTTTCTGGTTTGGATGGCATGGAAATAGGGCAAAAATTGTAGAAGGAATGAGTTCTACTATGCGATTTTTATGTCTTATTCAAGCTACTTGTATTTGAGTTTTTTGTTTTGATCTTTTATTGTCTTTTGGTAATGCTATCTACTAGTCTTGTATTGAGTTTGAGGAAGGTCATTTTTACACAAATCATTTTGCTTTCCTAGGTTGACAAGTTCTTTTCTAGTTTATTATGAGATGAAAGGAAAACATTTTTGTTTGTTCATATTGGCTAGAAGACCATTGATTCTTCATCAGCTTAAATGAAATAATTGGATGTATGTTTAGCATATTTGTTCAAGAGCTTGTCCAACACAAATTTGTACTTAGTTTATATGTTTTATTCTAGCTTATTATAGGACTGGGAGCAGGTATTTTGGTTTGTTCAAAGGTCTAAGATGACCACTGTCCATGGTAGCACGATCCTGATCCAAGCTTTGGGTATGTATAGCGCTTTGTGTTCAAGATCCTGTGCAACAAAAATGATTCTTGTTGAGAGATAGTTACAAGAAAGTTAGGTCTCATCACACAACAAATATCTATTTTTTTATGGCACCTACATTAATCTTTATGCACATGCTAATTTAAAACTTTTTTGATACCTTCATATATTGGTTGTGAACATGTCTACTAGGTGTCAACCCTCTTTTTGTAGAGAAATTCCATGACTTGCTGAAGGTACAAACTTAGAGAGTTCCTAGTTCAGGCCATGCTAATGGCTGATTGACTTCCAGTGGGTCAATGATAAATATTTCCTTGAATGATACAGAAAATTTCTCCTCCCTCACCGTGTTCAGATGAAATATTTAGGTCACCTAAGATATTGCAATGGAGTTCCACGGTTATAGTATCCTCCCTCGATGGCATTATTGGGCATTTATGACAATTGTTGAGGATGTACAAGTATCTCCCCTATACATAGTTGTCTAGCACATAGTTCCATCCATGGATGAACAATGGCAGTGTTGAAGCATGGCTGTCACTTCTTCCCATATGTATTTTGTTGTTTTTGTTTGTGGTCTTCTAGTTATATTACTTAGCCTTGAGTTCTCCTGGGTTCCATTGTATCTGATGGAATATCTAGTCTAATTGGCTATGTTTGATCATTTCTGAAAATTAATGTTGCATTTGATTATCTTTGCAACTTATCATAATATCTTCTTTTTATATGGCATTTTTTTGTTAGGTTGAAAACACAAAATCTTTGCTCTTCAAGGTTAGTTCTCTTGGCAACAAGATTCAATCTTTTAGCGACCCACTTGAGATCACCCATTAGGTGATGGGGGCTGTTACACCTCGTATTGTATGAGGTTCCATATTTTAATTTTCATTATATTGATGAATATTTGATGGTGGTACTCTTTAAGCATTGGACTGACTTGGGGGGATACATTTTTATGTAGCCCCTTCTCTTCATGGCATAAGATCATTTGATGGAGGTATGTGGTTCGATGTTGCATGAAGTAGGGACAAAGGGGGTGCATTTTTGAGAAGCGAAGCATCAAAACCATCGATTTCCAAAAATCCTAGGAGGAAAATGGTCCTGGAAGCGTCTATTGTATATAATTGCATTTATATTTAAAAAATATATCCAGAATGCCAAATTAGTTGTAGAATATATGAAAACATGCATATTTGTACATAAATCAAGATAGAAATGGCATCCATAGTACATTAATGATTAATTATTCGAGCATCAACCATCTAGAATCTAAATTCTATCAATTACAAACAAACATACAAATTTTTAAGTCATATAATAGAAAGTATACCATTAACTGATAAAAGGAGATTTTGGGGTAAGGCAAAATCCATTTCATTTACAAATTTCGATCCTGAGGCCTGTGGGTTATGAGCCCACTCTTGGATATAACCACGTGCGTTAAATTAAGCAAAGCCCTTAATGACTGATTTTAGTGCTTAATCACGAAATTAACCCTTAATGCTAATTGACCCTGATTTATTGTCAATACACAGAAAACCCACAACCACTGAGATTTGCGTTAAATGTGAAATTACAGAAAATACCCGGTTAACTGTCTGTCTCACGATATATATATATATATATATATATATATATATATATATATATATATAGAACACGTAGGTTCATCACTACAGAAATATTGGATCGGATCATTGAAAGGATCTGATCAATCCTCTCCTTGATTTCCTCTCACAAATCACTCAACAATGCATACATGGCAGATAATTACAAATGACAAGTCTTCTAGAGACTCTATTAATTCCATCAAATTAGCTCTATTTTAAAGAAATTTTCCCCGGTTTACTCCGATGGTCCATGTCTCCTCCTTCTTCGCTTTAAAATTTGCATTTTGATTAAGGGGGGTTAGATGCTCCTGCATTAGACTCCCGAGGCACAAAAATTTATGACCTCTTGGTCATATGCTTCTCCTTATCCCTTAGCAATTCTACCCACTTCTCAGTGGAACTGCCTTCATGATCTTCTGTGAGCTGCAACCAACCTCTGCAGTAACAGTCTTCTCTGCTACACGATACCTCACCAAGCTTTCTCCTTTGAGCTTTAGTTTTTTGGTATCCTTCTGGTTCTCTCCTTTGGAGCCAATTGAGCACTCCTTTCTCTAGGTTGCTGCAAGTCTTCTCACCTTCCGCTGCCGCTATCTGCACAACAGTGAAGAGCATAAACTCACCATACTTCAACAAATGTACCTCTTCTCCTTCTGCTTGCACTCCTTCCTTCTCGCAGGAAATGTTTTTCCCTTAACCTTTCCCTGCTCTGATACCAAATGATGAAAGGTGATTTTTCTGGGTAAGGCAAAATCCCTTTCATTTACAAATTTCGATCCTGAGGCCTGTGGGTTATGAGCCCACTCTTGGATATAACCACGTGCGTTAATTTGATAATTAAGCAAAGCCCTTAATGACTGATTTTAGTGCTTAATCACGAAATTAACCCTTAATGCTAATTGACCCCGATTTAGTTTTAATACACAAAAAACCCACAACCACTGAGATTTGCATTAAATGTGAAATTACAGAAAATACCTGGTTAACTATCTGTCTCACGATATATAGAACACGCAAGGTCATCGTTATAGAAATATTGGATCGGATCACTGAAAGGATCCGATCAATCCTCTGATTTCCTCTCACAAATGACTCAACAATGCATACATGGTAGATAATTTCAAATGACAAGTCCTCTAGAGACTCTATTAATTCCATCAAATTAGCTCTATTTTAAAGAAATTTTCCCCGGTTTACTCTGATGGTCCACGTCTCCTCCTTCTCCGCTTTAAAATTTGCATTTTGATTAAGGGGGGTCAGATGCTCCTGCATCATTAACATATGGAATGAAATAGGTTATCTAGCAATTGTCAACAATAACATGACCAAATAGTTATCTAGCAATCATATCTTGCATGCGTGCATTCTTGGAGGGCATATTCATTGTGGGCACTTGGCATTTGACTTGTTTTGGTGCCTATTTTTGGTGGTGCACCCCCTTCATGAGCATTATTTGGTGCACACTGCTCTCTATGTTGGCTTGGAGAGGATAGTGTTCACATGTCTTGATTTGGTCAACTATGGATTGAGAGATTTAACCACTGTAATATCTTACTACATGTTTGAATTTTCATAGAGTTAGTTAGAAGGATAATAATATTTTATTGTATTAGAGAGGAGATTCACTCTATAGATATGAGCTCTCTATCCATTGTAATGGTTGTTGGGAATTTGGGGATGAGAAGCTCTCCCCTTGGGCTACATTTTACATCATTTGGCAACCTTAATGGAGATTGGAGGCTTACCTTAGGTATCTATCTTATGTGAAGCTTTATTTTTGGAATTCTTTCACATGTTATTTATTTTGTAGGAAACCTTTGTAACTAGTCATGAAGGCCTTGTAACGATGTGTCTACCATTTGGATAATATAACTTGATGATTTCATTCCACTTAAATTCATTATTGCTATATTAAGCTTGCATCTAACAAACTAAGTTGTTGTTTAACTAATATAACATCACCTTCATGGCTTTAATTTGGAGTAGCACCACTAGCTTTCAAAGGATATTTTTTTGCATTAATTTGTACTTGTTGAGGAGGAAGAGAATGTTTAGATTTCTAAGTATTACCCGTTAGAAATTTTATCTGTATTCTCTGGTTTATTTCGCCTACTTATTTAATTACTAACAAGTTATTTAACCATATAAACACTAAAATAAACATAATACAGTCTCAACCATCTACAGATCAACAACTGAAATAAATAGACAAACACACAAGTGACACCGTTATTTTTGGACAATCGTCCCTGGAAAAACCCAACTTGGGAAAACCGGTGCAACAGTTTTGAGGGTTTTTATTATTAAGCAGCTTTTCTGAGTACACTAGGTGCCAAACTGGCTCACCCGACAGAGATAAAAAATCTGGCAGTAATACCTCTCTTCGGAAGCAGATATTCTGAAAATCTGCCCCACGAAACCCTCTCCAGCACAATCTGAAGCACTGCGTCAGCCCTCTTGGCCTCTGCATCAGCCTGAAACCCTCTGTGTCAGACCTTTGAGGCTCTGCGAAACTTCTCTGGCCCTCTGCGTCACTCCTGCAGCCTCTGTGTGGATGACACAGGCCCTTCTGGCCTTTGCGCAGTCCCTGCTATCCTCTGCGTTTGCCTCTCTGCTTCTGCGCTGGTCTTTCGGCACTGTGGCCGACGTGGAGCAACAATCGCAGATAGGGAGTAGTGGACACAGTCGTTTAACAAATGCAACAACAGGGTTCGAGAATTTGCAATGGCTCTTATTAATGATACGTTTTTTTTTAAAGAGGAATCACACTCTTCGTACCTTCATCACCTTGGGCCTTTGAGTAGCAACACGTCTATTTCTCTGAGCGCTCGTGGAGGCTTCGGCTTGAACCATTCCCGCAGTGTCTTTGCTCGGATTTTTAAATGCATTATTACTAACCTCTGATTCAGTTCTATCTACCCTTGAGAATCCAACGTGAAAGCATGTATCGTTACTCCTAGAAGAAAAAGAAAAAACAATAGATGAATTTACATTCGTATTGCTATTGAGATTGATAGGCATTGCACCTGGATTTGCACTAGAAAAATAATTAGAACTGAGGTTAAGGTTTTCAGGGTTATCCCGGATGGTCCCAGAGGACGAAATATCGTCGGAAAACTGTCCGGGCTGCTGAGCGATCTCGTTTCGAACAACCTGGCCTTCGTTTTCCTTGATGAATGCCTCGATACATGCAGTAACAGCTTCTCGAGTAGTGTAGTTCACAGACGCCAGGGCTTTTTTCTTCGTAGATTGCATATTGCATGAAGGAACAACCTTTTCTATCTCACCAGATTTGCCAAAGTGTTCTTTAACATGTTCCTCATTCCATGTAGGAGGCAAGATATTTACGAACACTGACTTTACCTGTGCCATTACATCTCCATCAGGATCATTCGAAGGTTGAGCCCAAACAACCTTGATAGTTCTATCCTTTTGCAATGTTCTAAATGCAATTAGAGCATCTTTATGAGTTTCCAGTTCTATAAATGCAAAGCCATGGTTAACTCCTGCGTTGTTGGGGTCTTCAACCACATTGACATCATTAATATTTTCGACTCCCAGCTCCTTCATCTTGTTGAAAACATCCTCTTTGGTCTAGTTCTTGTTGATGTTTCTAATGAAGACAGTGTCCTCTAATACCAGAACACCAACTGCACCCTACAGAACCTTCCATGCAAAAGAATTCATTTGCTCCCCAAGCAAATAGTCATTATTAGCCAAGTATAATTTTTCAGGAATATGTGGGAAATACTCTTCCTCACATGATGAATAGAATGAATCATTTTGCAATTTTTGGTTCCTCCACTGAGAATCATCATTTTTGTTGGTAGAGGTATCACGGAGTGATATTGAATTGCAATTTGGATTGGATATGTACTTGAGACAATCCATTGGTCCATAAATACAATTAATGTCTTCAGTCTCATTGTTTAAAATTTCTGATGATGTTTTTGACTGTGAACTTGCCGGAACATCATCTTCCTGCTTTCCCGTTGAGGACCTATCTTCTAACTGTCCTTCAATGTCACCATCTGAGCCATCAATAGGAGAAGAGGTGTTGTTTACCATGGGTAAAGCTTCCTCACTCTCACTATCAATTTCAGATTCTTTGTTCCCCTCTGTTGACCCTGCAGCCTACACCTACCTACAAGTTAGTGAGAAAAGCCTTCAACCCCACAAGGTGTGGTTGGTGGCAGGGAACTCAAAGAAGGGGCTGTCACACTAATCCCGACTCTCTCCGTTTGAGCTATTTCCTAGGTTAGCTAAGGGGGGTGGTCCCTAATGAAAAGTTAAGTTAAAAGATGTGAGTTTCTAGGAGAGTGTTATAGTGAAAATCGATTACTTTTAAGGATTTATGAGCAAATGTGAAGTGAGCAACTTGAAATAAAAATGCTAATCATTAATATGATTAAAAAAAACCATAAAACCAGTGCCTTATAAGGAATTTGCTCAACAATTTAAAGATATATTTGCTCAAAGTAAAATGCAATGCTCTCAAAAGAGAAAACAAAGCAACCTTGAAATGTAAATAAAAATTATTAGCACAAGATATGTAAGATACAAAATGCTTTTGAGATAATCAACTTTATAAATCAAAACATGTGAAACATATCTTGCCAAAACCCAAAAATTAGTAATTAACATGGAAATGTAAAAGAAAGGAAGTGCTAAACCAAGACATCAATATGCAATTGGACTTGAAACATGAAAAGAAACACTTGTTTGAAATGAACACAATACTTGCTTTTGGAATAGACTTTGCATATAAAGACTCAAACCATCAAGAGACAAGTAAAGTAAATGTAATGGAAAGTGTTCTTGGTTAATTTTATCAATTAGCTTTACAACAAGATTACAATTTAACTCTTCAATCCTCAGACCTCAACCTTGCCCAATGATATGGATCTCACAGTGAGGAGTCAATAGAGGAGTAGAGGATCCCTGAAATGTCTATTTCAACCAATTTATGTTGGAGGTAAAATTTTAATGAGGCTTGGGGCCTTCCTACACTAAAATGCCTAGATGAGATGCAAATTGTGTTAAATCCCCAAATTAAAATAATGATACATGCAAATGCTTCAAAGAGATTGATTTGCAATGCTTGAAAATGAAATTATGTTCAACATAAGTTGCAATTAGAACTTCAATTGGAGGAATAAAATTAGCTTACAAGTGTTGCATGTGTTTCATCAATGAATTAAAATGATACAAGTAATTTGCTTGAAAGTAAAATTTGTTTCAAATAGACAATGACAATAAATTGCTCCAATATTCAAGATAACAATGTAGCATAAAATTGAAGCATGTATTCAAGTGCTCATGAAACAATTTACCAAGGTAAATGGAAACGAATCAAAGTTTGTTAAGAATATAAAATGCTTGCATGTAAAGGATGAATTGCCCAAAGTAAAGTGTAAGCTTGTAGCTCCAAGCAACAATGAGAAAGAAAATGCAAAGCTCAAATGAAATTGTAACAAACTTTAACTTAATGAAATGTGATAGTGAGGTTGTGTTAATTCCCAATTAAAGCATGCATGTAAGTGAATGAAGTATGAAAGCTTAAACCATGCAAATGTCAATCCACCCAAGAGAAGCCTTCCCCTAAATGGAGAGATAGGATACCATGGGAGAAATCCCAAGCTCCCACAAGCAAATTAGATCCTTTATTAATATTACAATGAGAAGAGGGCCCTTCAAAGTTCTCAACTATACTTCAAGGAGAGTCCTCACAATAATTGCTTGAAACTTGGACACTAGACCTCTTTTCTTGAGAAAGTAGTGACAAGATCTCACAAAACTTATGCAAGGGAAACAAGGTGTGAGTTTCCTCCAAATGCCCAGGCTTAAAGAGGAAAATAAGCAGCCCTCTAGTGAGCTCGACTTGGCCAAAATAAGCTTCAAAAGGGCTCACGACATCCTTGGAAATCGAACTCCCAACACTTGCCAAAGGTCCTGCAAACACTTGTTAGAGGTTGCGGGTTGTTGCTCTTCAAAATCTGCCACACAAGAGTTAGCAAACAATCCAAACAATGGCTGCAAAATAAGTTAAGTATTAATGGAAAAATCAGCAAGATAAAATGTACATGTACAATTATAATTTACAAAAGGCTAAGCTAAAGAGTGAGAGTAAACTCTCGTCTTTGTTTAGCCATCTTCGAGCTATTAGATAGCAAATGAAAGAAATGAAGACAATGTTTTTTTTTAAAAGAGATTTAAATTTAGAAGTTCTCGGCTTGTGTACAAGCTATGTGCCGAAATCCCTGCAAAACCACTTTGTAAGATAAGACTATGAAAGTTCAAAGAACAAATGAGAGCTCCTTTAAGAATGTATCAAGAGTGGGTTGGCCTCTCCAAAGACTTCCCCTCAAGCTTGAATTTGTAATCCCAACAAGATGTTCCCTCTACAAAACTTTAATCAAGAATTAGTTCCATATAGATTTAGCAATAAACAATGATAAGAAACTCTAGAGATTTATTTAAAACCAACTAGAGCATTCTATACCTAAAGCATACTTCTAAATCAAATGTAAATGCAAGATGGCTCTACTTTAACAAATCTACAAGAGCATATGGAAGCAAATTAGATCAAAGCATGAGTAAAAGGAATTATACCAATGCTCAATAATTCATCACACTCGAAAATGAGGAACACCTCATGAATGAAACCCCAAAGTCTTTATTGATATTTCTGAAAGTGTACAAGGCAGCAGTGCTTCCGCAAGCACAACAGTTAGTAACAATATTATCAATGTGAGAGCGCATGGCTCTATTATATAGAGAGTTGGGAGCAAATCCCAATGAAGAATGACAATGACAAATGGCATTGGGTGACAATCCCAAAGAGAAATTCGAATTTGTTGAATGAAGCTCCAATGCCAAGTGTAAAAATCGAATTCTGGCAAGTGGACATCATTTTCTTCTTCCCTTATGTGCCAAATTCAAATTTTATGGTGGAATGACAAGTGTATATGGGTGGTAACCCATGTGGGGACAATTTCCCACAAAAATCTCCACCAAATATTCTCCCAAATCCTCCCAAATGTGCATTAACTTCACAAATTCGAATTTCCAAGCAGCTTTTTCATTTAATGTTAGAAATTCGATTTTATTTGAGCACATGTCCTTTCCTTGATTTTAGGAGTCCACATCACTTTGGGACTTCACTTTAACTCCCCCATAATTTTCCACCTCATTTCCACAACATTTAGCATGTGTGGATATTTATTTTTCTCCATTTATTTAATTTCTGGCTTAATTAATTGCTAGATTTCCCACTAAACTTAGGAAAAGTGGGTTTTGAGGGTCCAAAACACATTATTAACCCCTCAAAGTGTGTCATAGTAGAAAGTTGAGGGTGAGAGGTGTAATTTTGATTACTCATACCCCATACAACTTCTCTAGACTACACTTATTACAATTTAAATACAATTTTATTTGCAATTTTTGACTTGCGGGAAATCTAAAAAATTAAAAAATGACTACCTAGACCTAACCAAATTCCACGAAATTTTTTGTGTGATCTAGTATGGTAATATACATCGACTCTAGACACTAAGATGTGTCAGGGGCTCAACTTTCAAACCGTCACCCCGGCTTTGGGGTAAAACGTGAGTGAAAAAACCTAAAAAATTATCCGCCTCTGAAAAAGAAGGGATAATTAACCAGATAAAAAAAACACTCCAAGGTGTATTCGTTTGCTGATCGAGTCCCAACATCCTAGGCCTGTTACAGACTCAAAACTCATCATTACTAGTATCACATATTAGAATTCCCCATAGGGTGTGGAATCTAGGTACAAGAAAGATGATGAGAAGATAGAAGTAGAGCTAAAAGACTCTGTTGACTGACGATATCTGATGGTACAAGTGTCATTTGGATCATCCTTGGGCATGGAGTCTTCATATAATCATCAGGTGCCACCCCAGTGGTCAACACCCTCCAACTCAAAAATTTTGATATCTTCCCCTTCACCATAATTGGCATTGTTTCCTCCACTTTTACTATGTGAATTCATGTCTTTCTCTCCCTTATCAGAATTAGCCATTTTCACTTCCCTTTTATCATCAGAATCAGAATTAGTAATATTCACATCCTCATGGTCATTATCATTATTTTGATCAAAATCTGCTTTCCCTGCTTCGCCTAAGGTTCTTTTCTTCACTGTCGCTATTACCTTCCTTATTATCGATTTCCTTTCGACATGCTTTAACTTCTGCAAATGATTTTTCTAAATGCTGAAATGCTTCTTGAATTTTACTAAACTGCTCAACACATTCTGGATGTGAATGTAATGGCCCATTGTGCGGCGAACAACGTTCAAAGACCTGCATGATTATATTGTGAGCCATGTCTCTGATACCACTGAAGCATAAAAATTGATAGCTTGTTGACTTAAACATAAAAATACACAAGAGGTATTTTAATGATAATTTATTTTATATATATATAAAAGGTAAAAGTGATGTTCGAATGTTACGATGAGGACCGACATATCTACCTAAGCAGGTGTCCTTTCGTGACTGGGCATGTCTTTTAGACATGCCTTTTCACTTAACTTAATGACTATTTAACATAACCAATATTTGATTATTTAATATTTACATTTATTATTATTTATTTAATTGTTATGAATTATATTCATAACACTCCCACTCCTCGGAGACTGCGTTTAGGGCGGTCCTCACCATCAACTCTTGATTCGGCGTGGCCCCTATGGAAGTCAGTTGGTCCCGGATCTCTTGCAACCCGCTGAGGAAGTGATCTACCTGCTCCCCCTTTTTCATCTGGTACGATCACAATTGATTCTCCACTAGCATCTTCCTCTGCACGGAAGTGCCTTGATACAATGTCTTCAAGGTATCCCACAATTCCTTTGCCGTCTCCTTCTTGGCAATATGCTGGACCACATGATCCTTGACTCCATCAAGGATTATACATTTCACCTTGGCCATCACATCTTCATACTTCTCATTGTCAGCGTGGTCGACTGGGATAGCCACGGTTCTCAAGGCGAAGGCCTTGATGCGATGTCTATCTAGAATGAACAAGATCTTGGTCTTCCAGATGACAAAGTTGGATGCCTCGTCCAGCCTGTCCTAATCCCTCAGTCTCATGGCCATCTCTTTGCTCTTCCTTTCGACTCCTCTGAGTCTCTACTTCCCTCCTGGAAGTTCTCTTTTCGACTCCCTCTGAGTCGCTACTTCCTTCCTGGAAGTTCTCTGCTAGACTCCCTCTGAGTCTTAATTGCCCTCCTGGAAACTCGCCTGCTAACTGTCGAGTCGCACCTCTCTGATCTCCTATGCACCTGCAACACTGATATGGATTTCTTGGCTAGAAATTTGCCTAGGTAGCGACTTCCTCTACCTTGGTTTTGCCCCATTAGATACTGTTTTGTCTCGGCAACAACAACACCCCACCAGCTTCACTCCCTGCAATCTGTGTTGATTTGGGGTAGCATCAGATGTGCTCTAACCCAAAATTTGGTGGAGAGGTTGTGGCACATGAGATCTCCAATACCCAGAAAGGTTTTGGGCAGATTCTAAACAGATTAGGAGATATTAAAATAATTAATATTTTTAATGGAGTCGCTAAATCTAAACTTAGGGAAACTAAAATATTAATGTGTATTAATATGAATCTGTGTTAGAATGGTCCAAAAGACATGGATCAAACTAGATCTACTCTTAGCCGTTGATTAGGGACTTAATCTCGGCCGTTGAGACGTCAACAGGAAAAGTATAAGAGAAGGTTTGAGGGTCACTTGGAGAACACTCCAGAGTGATCAGTCATTCTATTCTCTAGAGCGGGGTTTGCTAAGAGAGATAGAATTAATGATTGGGAGAGCAGCTGAGGGGCATTGAGTACAGAGATACAGAGAGGCATAGATAGTGCCAGGACAGCAACAAAGCAACCATAAAGAGAGACGCAAGAGCAGCCAGTGTTCACGCAGGGCCATGCAGAGGCAGCTAAGTGTGCGCAAAGCACCAGAGGGGCCAGCGTAGCTGACACAGAGGCTCAGAGAGCTGACGCGGGGTCTCCTGAGGCCGACATAGGCCAAGATAGGCTGACACAGGGCAAATGCTAGGCTAGGAGAGGCTGATGCAGGGCAAACACTGGGCTAGGAGAGGCTGACGCAGTCCAGATTGGGCAGACGCTGGGGTTTCAGGGGTAGATTGGTGCTGAGTAGCTGTCGGAAGGATTATTCGGGGTTTCAGCCAGTAGATTTGTCTGAAACAAAGAGGTATTACTGCTAATGATATTCTCTGTTGGGTAGGCCAGTTTCGGCACCCAAATTGTACTCTGATATTGCTTAATAAGAAAACCCTTAGATAGTTGCACCAATTTTCCCACATTGGGTTTTTTCGAGAACATTAGTCCAAAAATAATGGTGTCATATGGTGTGTTTGTTCTTGTTTCTTTTCGTTGCTGATCTGTAATATGTTGAGCATGCATTAGTGTTTATTTTTAGTATTTACATTGTAAATAACTTGTTAAGGAAAAATAACAAGTAGGTAGGAATAAATCAGATAAAGTGCATGAAGGGTTTCTAACGTGTTAGACTTAGAAATTCCAACAATCTGCCCACAACTTGCTATGCCCCAACAACTGAAGGACTCAGCCTCTAGGCTCTGCACAATCCAGGGAAGGCTAATTTTCTCCCTTGGCCATTTGCGTCAACCCTTCTGGTCTGTGCGTGGCTCTTGTGAGCCTCTTCTGCCTTCTTCTGCCTCTGCGCTGAACTCTCTCTGGCTCGAACTGATGATGCAGTCCATCTGCGTCAACCCTTTTCTGCTGCTTTCTGCCTAGGAACAACTTCTGTCACTCAGGACAACTGTTTCTGTTGCAAATTCTCTGATTCAGCTGGTGCCTTAAGCTCTCCGGTGATTTGCAACCTCGCTTTGATACCATGTTGAAATTCTAAGTATTACCGTTAGAAATTTTATTTGTATTCTCTGGTTTATTTCGCCTACTTGTTTAATTACTAACAAGTGATTTAACCATATAAACACTAAAATAAACTCAATACAGTCTCAACCATCTACAGATCAATAACTGAAAGAAATAGACAAACACATAAGTGACACCGTTATTTTTGGACAGTCGCCCCCAGAAAAACCCAACTTGGGAAAACCGGTGCAATAGTTCTGAGGGTTTTTATTATTAAGCAGCGTTTCTGAGTACATTGGGTGCCAAATTGGCTCACCCGACAGAGATAAAAAATATGGTAGTAATACCTCTCTTCGGAAGCAGTTATTCTGAAAGTATGCCCCACGAGACCCTCTCTAGGAGAATCTGAAGCACTGCGTTAGCCCTCCTGGCCTTTGTGTCAGCCCTCTGAGGCGCTGCGCAACCTCTCTGGCCCTTTGCGTCACTCTTGCAGCCTCTTAGTGGATGACGCAGGCCCTTCTGGCCTTTGTGCAGTCCCTGCTAGCCTCTGCATGGCTCCCTCTGGCTCTGCGTCTGCCTCTTTGCTTCTGCGTTGGTCTTTCGGCACTATCTTTGCCTCTCTGCCTCGTACTCACTGCCCCTCACTGCAACTCTGATCACTGATTCGATTTCTCTTAGCAAACGTCGCTCTAGAAAATCGTATGACTGATCACTCTGGTGTATTCTCCAACTAGGCCTCAAGCCTCCTCTTATACTTTTTCCGTTGAGTCTTCAACGACCGATATTACATCTCTAATCAACAACTAAGATTAGATTTGGCTTAATCCATGTCCTTTAGAACCTTCTAACCCAATTTTATATTAAAATTTAATACCCATTAATATTTTTATTTTCCTAAGTTTAGACTTAGGAACCCATTAAAAATATTAATTATTTTAATATTTCCTTCACCGGGCAGAATTTCCCCAAACCATTTCTGGGTCTTGGAGATCTCATGTGATATTCATGGCTAGAGCACATTCGATGCTACTCCAAATCAACAAAGAAAAGAAGATGCTTTGCATGAGGTGAAGGACTTGCTAGTGATGATTCTATCTTGTTGGAGTATCTGTTGTGTCATGTCCCTTCTCAAACACATTAGTAAACAGGGTGCTGCTACATAATTTTGCACATTTTTGACTAAGGAAGAGGGCCCCACACTTTCGACTTAGGGACTTAGGGGCCAAATTGACTTTATTTAGTTGCTAGTGGAGTGTGGGGGCCAACCACATAAGAGTTTGAATTAGCCATTCAATATGCTTGGAGGGAAAATCGAATGGGTGGATGGAGGGGCCCGCATGAGGCTAAGGGGGCCCAAGGAGTTATAAAGAGAGATCAACTCTCATTTT
Source organism: Pinus tabuliformis (assembly GCA_031772625.1). Taxonomy (NCBI): domain Eukaryota; kingdom Viridiplantae; phylum Streptophyta; class Pinopsida; order Pinales; family Pinaceae; genus Pinus; species Pinus tabuliformis. The sequence continues at coordinate 257,775,656 of CM062807.1, read as the reverse complement.
GTTTTCAGCTTGAACATTTGTAGAGAAACACTCTTTTGTACGCTCTGCTGCTTAGCGAGTCTACCGGTTGTTCAGACACGAATCTCTCACGCGGGAGATTCAACCTGTTCTTTGGGGGACCATTCGTGCCTGCCCTAGGGAGGCTGTTCCACAGGAGTTTCAGGGAGTTCAACACAGTCACACACTTCAGCCAACAACGCAGAGAGGGAACTGCGTATTTCCTGGGCAGCCAGAAACACGCAGGAGGAGTTGGAAGCCAACAAGGAGGTTCATTGCTTGCTGGGAGTTCCGGGAGCTGAGGAAGCTGCTTGTTGAGGACATTTTCGTTGGGGTTTGCAACCAGCTAGGCCAGTGCATCAATTATACGAATTTCTGGGCATAGGGATTGCGCAGAGGCCTGTAGCAACAATTTCGTGGGGCTTGGGAGAGCAGTTAATCTTGGCCAAGAGCCATCCGGGAGTAAGGAGTTGGATAGCACATGTAAAACCAACATTTCAGAGGTGTTTTCAGAGGGATTTGCAGGTTGTTTCCTGCAAGTCGAATTTGGTAGCAGAAGTTAGGGAGAGGCTCCAAGGAGGCCAAAAATCCAAAGTCAAAACTAGCGAAATTCCCTTCTAGGTTTGGAGTCCATGGCCAAAAGGATATAATTTTCTGGGTAGCTTTTGGGCACATTCCAGCAGGTCGAAGTTCAACAGGGCAGTAGTTTATTGGGGCAGTGCAATGCAGAGTGGTGTAGCAGCTGGGCAACCTTCAACTCAGCTATTTTCCCACCTGGGGTTGGTCTTGCTTGTTCATTAGGACAAGCCCAGGTGCACCATTCCATTTCATATTGTATCTAGCCCTCTGATTTTTAATAATATGGCTCAACAGTTCCTGATTGGCAGTGTTTTCATGGATGTCTAATGTGTGTTTTTATTTTTATATGCTGCTGCACTATTTATTTGCTTAATATCACTCACATTCCTACTTAGGAACATTACAGTGGTATCAGAGCATGATCTTGGCCTAGCTGTGGGTAACCAGTAAGATCATGGGAGATTTGGGCATGTATGCACAGTGACGAGTTACACCGTACACTACCCATGGCTCAAGGGAGATTCAGTATGCATGAATTTTGGGATGGAATCCGCTGGAGCGATGAGAGGTTGGCTCAGCTGAGGAAGGTGTTAGACCAGATCCATCTTGTCCTTACAACATAGACACTAGAGGTGCACAAGCCGTGGGAGTACAACCATCTACACGATGTGGGGAAAGCCGACAGAATTAGGGCACCAGATCTCTTGAAAAGGAGTAGGCAGATTAGAGACAGTTAGAGGATGAGTCAAGGAGACGATTTTGCTGTTGGAGACCTGGTCTTAAACATGGGGGCCTGAGGAGGAGATTGAACATGAGGCAGAGAACACGCGGGAATGTGAGGATCACATTGGTATACCTAGTGTGGCACAAGAGCCACCATTGTTGGAGACCTTTTTCATAGCACCAGTTGACACCTTGGGGGAGAAAGTAGAGCATACACCCATAGGACCATCCATTGATGAGGTGCCAGGAGACACAGACATGTCCACTGTTGAGAAGGTGACATCTGTTGTTGAGATATCCGGGGTTGTGACCAAGTTTTCAGGTGATAGTAGCGCACGACAGGATGATGAGGTGCCGAGAGACATCACCACCCTTGATGAGGAGTCGATAGGTACAGAGGCACCCAAATCTACGATAGAGTTGCGGGATGAAAACCACCTACAACAACATGGAGAGCACATAGAGGGGTGTGAGCTAGTCATGGAGGGGCAGTTCGTGACTCATGTTGAGCCCATGGTGGAGGAGGACAAGCAGTCTTCTTTGGGGCCCACCACTGACTTAGAGTTGTTAGATGCACAGACCGTCAACAGAGTTGCAGTACTTCCAGATAATAGCTCTCTCTAGGCTTATATAGATGGGGCTTGCAACATTGCTAGACTACCTTTGCACCACGGAGAGAGAGATGCAGAGACTCCTCGACAAATTTTATGTGTTGACCAGGATGGTGAGTTGAGGCGACATGAGTTGCGCAGGGTGCAACACTCGCAGGATGGAGGGCTTGTTCTATGTGCTAGAGTTTGTGCATTCGATCCCTCTCTTGGGGTTGGATGGCAAGAGATTCTGAGTTGGTACCTAGTGGAGTGGGCTAGACTCATGGAGATGGTTGTAGTCCAGAGTAAAGCTCAGTGGGAGCTCTCAGACATTGAGGGTGCTGGAGGCTCAGGTTGGCATTGGGATCCAGGCGGGGCTTCCTATCCGATATCAAACATGTAGGATGGCTATGGCATTGATGAGGTAGTCAACCCCGTGCCTGAGCGCATGCATTCCTTAGGGGAGTTCCAGTTGATGCTAGTGGCCAGGTGGTTTGTGAGCAGACTCCATTGGTTGTTTTGGCATGTTGGTTGCGCATGGGGGTGCAGGATGATTAGCATTCTCTGGTAGGAGTTGGTTGGAGGAGGTGGCATGGGTATGCCACCAGACCGGATATTGTATGGAGACGATGTTCTCCCATTGAGGTTTAGGACTCAGGGGTCACAGAGGATTGGCACAGCAGAGATATCCCCCCTAGCAGGAGTGGAGTTAGGGTGCTCAGGTCTACCAGGATGGACGAGGGGACATGACGCGTGTCATGGTGGGGTCACTATTAGAGTGGCGGACACTTTGGCACATGCGGGATACCATATGTTACAGGGTGGTATGATAGTAGGCAGTGGTACACAAGACTACACAGAGTCAGGTCGTAGCATCCAGTTTTATATAGAGGGATGTGGCCTGATGCATACAGACCCAATTCTAGGCCATAACACCCAGTGGTGTGCAGGGCTATGCAGTGAGGAGTAGTGGCTTGCAGAGGAGCATGGAGATACATGGTAGTATACCACAACATGCCGATTGACACTGTGGGGTAGGAGGAGTGACTCGCATTGCATTGAGGATGTGCGGGGAGTGACAGGTGCAGTGACACAGGCAGGACACAAGACGATACAGGATGGTATGGCTATAGCCGGGGGTATTCCATGGTGTACAGAGACAGGTTGCGGTATACAGTGGCATGTTGATGAGTGCAGTGATACTGGGTGGTATGCAGTGGCAGATGATGCAGTGCAGTGGGCACTTGGAGTGTTACCTCCAAGGAGACTTATGGACAGGGGCAGTAGGTGTACCATTAGATGCATCTCACCTAGGATCGATGAGGACATGGTTGAGCATCTGGTGACACCATGTTTAGCAGAGATAGGGCCTTGAGGGGGTTGTCAGCAGATCCAAGGCAGAGACAGGGACGTCCGTAGGATTACTCTTGAGCATTCTGGCAGACTCTTGATCATACCCTTTGGGACATACCCACCCATCCTCCTCCGGTGTTGCTTACAGTCACATAGTGTTTGGTTGTTGCCCCTTGACACTCTCCATTCAGGCAGCAGGGCATGGGAGGCTCACCCTACTGTGTGCCAAAATCCTCAAGAAAGGCAACACACCTAAACATTCAAGATGAGTTTCCAAGGTTAGAGCTAGGGCTTCTGATTTCTTGCAAATGAACCGTCGAAATTTCGTGAAACCTTGAGGAATCCTATGGGAGACATTAAGGCGGTACTTTATCCAAGTGGATGTGAAAAATTCCTTCCCTAATGAATTTCACAGGAAGCCCTGGCTAGGCTGTCTATGTTTGGAGGTTGAAAAATTTGGAGGAGAAAAAGAGAAGGGAAGAAGGGGTGATTACCAAATTTACTCGGATCAGTACCTTGTCCTTAGGCTATGGAGTCTATGTGATTCAAAATTTGGCTGAAATTGTGTTCAGGGAAGCTAGAAAATGATGCCCTAGCAAGCACTTTCTAGCATTTACCCACCCAAGGTTTATAGATTTTCATGGAAAGAAAACAAGTTCTATTCCACTAGGAACATTCATCTACTTTTATCAATGAGTAACATGTACAATTTGCAATCTACCAATTCGTTACAATGATATTCAATAATTAGGGCACAAGAGAAAGAGCTAGTTACAAAATTTCCACAAATTAGACATTTTTCATGTAAAAATATTTAACAAGATTACTTACAAGGCAACAAGTGATATATCCACTCCAAGATCAAGAAGATGGTTCCAAGAGAGAACAAAATTTCAGCTCCAAAAATATCGAAATGCATCAAGAGATCTACAATATTGAATAGACAACCAAGAAAGCACTGCAAAATTCTCAGGAAGAGATATCCAAGCTCAAGTGATGATGATCCAAATGAATGAGGATAAGCTCTATTTATAGGAGCCTCCTTTAATTCGAATTAGCCTAAAAATGCCCCTAATAATATTTTAATGTGAAAAAATAACATGTCTTTGTTGACAAGTCCACCAAATAGCTCATAAGGTGAATGATAATGTAATGGCCCACCTACAATTACAACAAAATACGAATATTAGCATACGTATGGGACATCCATATGATTGCTATGTATGCATGGGCCTGCATTTATCACACTATATATATATATATATATATACTGGCTAATACAGGGAAATGTCTAAATTAGGGTAATGAATTGATTATCGAAATAAATTCCTATGTCACCGGAATATAATGAATATATCAAGTTAGGTATTTGATACATATACCACCCTTATGTACATATATATGATAATATTTAATTAAAAGAAAATTTTAATTTTAATTTACAAATTATATTTAATTAAAATAAATAAAATAATAATATAATTTAATTAAAATTATAAATAAAATAAATTAGTTTAATAAAATAAACTTTAACTAAACTAAATCCTACTTAGCATACTTTTTTAAAAGGTGAACTCACTTGATAAAATCTCATGAAAATCAAATAAGATTCGAAGGTATGTAGAGATTCCACGTAACTCAGACAGAGAGACAGAGACGGGAGGAAGGCGGTGGCTCAGAGAAATATAAGGAGAAGGGGATGCCACTGAAAGGATATTTTGGGATCTTTGGAGGGTGGAAGTGCAAAAGGAGGAATTCTTCCAACAGAGAGTACTTACAGAGTGAGAATCACTGAGCTTTGATTGTTCTTGATGCTTTTGGGCATGGGGGCCAGAGTACTGAACTTCTGAAGTATTCTGCGCCCAGATCAGGTCTGGTACCATGTGAAATTTCCAGTGTTGCATGGGCACACACATCCACCCACCTGGGAAATACGTCTTCGCGCTTCCTTGCACTTCGAGGATGTGGGGACATTTGGGGTACGTTTCCCCTTGTCCCCCAAAAATGGAAACATGAGGAAACTCGAATGGTGGACATTTCCTCCCAAAAGAGGAAATGTTTCTTGCATTTGCAAAAAACATTGAGGTCAAATCATAAAAAAAAGTCAAATCCTATTTTTTTATTATAAAATATTTTAAATTAGTATGAATCGATGGGGGGGAAGGGATTTTTTGGTTATTTCATATTTGAAGGGACCAACAAGACGGTGGAATGTTGATCCAGAGGATGATGCACAGGTAGATATGGAGGAGGGACTTGATGAGACACAAATGGGGTTGGTTGGTGTGCCACTTAGCATGTTTGAGAATGCAAGTGATTTTGATTCAGATGGTGACATGGTTGATCCTGATTTATTCATGCAGTAGTTGGATGCAGAGACTAGCGGGGCATTACCTTGAGCAATTATGCTCATTTGTCATTTGATATGTTCTTATGTTATCTTCTTTTCTGTTTCAGACTTCAGTTGTAGACTTTAGTTTGTTTTGAATCTTGATATATGATATATTAGACTTGACTCTATTTAGATTTGAATCTTGATGTATCAGACTTGACTTTTATTTCAATATTCAGTATTCACAGTTGGAACTTCAATATGGTTTAAAATTTTATTTTCATTGTACAATGTTATAGTTACATGTATGATTGTATCATGCTTTTCATTTTAAATTTGTTTCAGTTATATGATTCATCGATTTATCCTTCATGATGTAAGTGTTATATAATGATAAAGACAGTTAAATTATAAAATTTCAATGATATATTTATAATGTTTTAGTATTTTAGTATTTTTGTTGGGTCCCTTGTGTTAAAGACCCCGACGTCCCCCCACGTTTCCTAAAAATTGGTGGGGCACTTTTGCATAGGCCGCTCATGCATTTCTCCGTTCCCTCGTCCCCACGTCCCGGAAACTTGGTGGAACTATGGAACATTCCTTAATTGCAAGAACTGGAAATTAATCTTCTAACATATGCAATTTATTTGTCTTCAGAAATTATTATGACAAATAACGATTAATTCACTACTGGAATCTTCACAAATAAAATACAAGAACTGAGAAAATAATGCACACATAAAAATTTGACATCGGTATTTTTGGAAAATAGTCCTTGGAAAAACCCCAATGTGGGGAAAACCAGTCTGTATATGAGGGTTTTATTATTAATCTTCAACAACTTGAGAAATACAATTGCTTGCCTCTCATTGGCAAAGCTCCGACAAATATTTTCCTCGATGCAAAATAGTTTGGAAACACAAGTTTCCTCTATAAAATAATTTCGGCCTCCCTTAGCCTATTCACATCTCCTCTAGGCAACTCGCATTGGTGACTAGAAATGCGCATTGGATCCTCTAGAAAATTCACTTAGCCTCTGGGAAAATGACCCTCCAAGTAAAATTGCCTCCAACGCTTCTCTTGACACACTCGCTCTACCTCTAGGTGATTGATCCGACACTTCCACACTAAATCGAGTTCCTCTCTGTCACTCACACTGGCTATTTGGCTACTCACACTATTGAATTCAACCTCCTCTTTGGCAAATAAAATTGACCTCCTTCATGCTGCTGGAAACTAGAAATCACTGTGGAAATCTCTTCTGGAAATCTTCTCCCAAATTCTCTGTTGAAACCCTGCTACTAGTGTCTCCCTATGCTTCAACTGTGCCCTTTCTAATCACTACAATTGGGTAAGTCGAGCTGCTTGAATGATCTCCAATGTCCCATCAACTTGCTCTTACAATCTCTCGTTGAGCAACCAACGACCACGATCTAATCACAATTGATGGCTAAGATCATCTTGACCCCATTAAGTGACTTTTCTGGAAGTCCCTAGAGCAAAATCGATTTTCCTCAATTAATCAGATTTAATTAACGGATTTTCCTAAGTTAGACTTAGGGAAATAATTAATAATTGGCTAATTAATCTAATTGACGTGTTTCTTGCAAAACCTTTTCAGGGTATTGGAGAAAATGTGTTCCTTAGCCTCATAGACAACATAGAGATTAGAACACTAGTCTGCTGCTACCAAAGAATAACACTATAGCTATCAATGGAGTAGCAAAGGGTGAAGCCACCAAACTTGAAAGTAATGATGTTGAAATGCACAAGGGCCAACACGTCCCTTTGTCTATAAGGAACAATTACACTCTCTGCTAGCTATAGTGAAACAAGGTCAAGAAATAAATCAAAATATAGATACACATGGAGTAACATAAATTGTTAAGTGACTTGCCACTATAATTGGAACAAATATAAGTGGTATACAAGATCGAAATGAGATAGAAAGTAGAAGCACTGATGAACATGAAACAATCTCATATCCATCATTGGTAAACCAAAGAGAAGAATCACACAAAAGTCCAAATATTTTTTTCAGTGACAAGAGTTGTTTAGGAGAAAGTGCTTTTTACAGAAGTAGAAGTTGCAGAAAGGTTGTTCGAGATTCAGGCTAAGCAAGTTGGTTTTATTCATACAAGCTTCGTCACTTGTAGATATTTTGGCATGGGGTTCCTGTTGATCTGTGACAGCATCAGATGTGCTCTAGACATGAAAATTGGTGGAGAGGCTAAAGCACATGAGATCTCCAAAACTGTCATGTCCTTCTCAAATGAATTAGTCACGGGATGTAGCAACACAATTTTGCCAACAATTTTGGTTTAAGAGGAGGACTCCACATGCAGAAACTTAGGAACTATAGGCAGTTCGAATTGTTTTTGGCAGCTAGTGGAATGTGGGGGCCACCCATGCATAATTCAAATTTGGCCAAGGAGGACGTTGGAGGGAATTCGAGTTAGTGGAAGGAGAGGCCCACAAGAGGCTAAGGGAGCCCAAGGTGATAAAAGGGGATGGAGCTCTCATTTTCGAGCATTCAGATCATTTGACAAACAAACTTACCTTTGTACGTTCCGCTGCTTAGCGAGTCTACCAGTTGTTTAGCCATAAGTCTTCCGCAGGGAAGATTCAACCTCTACTTCAGGGGACCATCTGTGCCCGCCCTAGGGAGGCCGTTACACAGGGGTTTTCAAAGAGTCTGATATAGTCACACACTTCAGCCATCAGCGTAGGGAGGAAACTGGATATTCCTGGCTAGCCAAAGAACAAGTAGGAGGATTTTGAAATCAGCAAGGGGGATTCGCAGCTTGCTGGGAGAGCCGGGAATAGACCAGCAAAGGGATTCACAACTTGCTGGGAGAGCCGGGAGTTGAGGAGGCAACATAGAAAAGGAAACTCTGCTGGAGTAGCAACCAGCTAGACCAGCGCAACAGTCAGTCGAAATTCTGGACGGAGGTGTTGTGCAGAGGCCACTGTAGCAGCAAACTCGTGGTGCTGGGAGAGCAGTCATCCAGACCAAGGGTCATCCGGGGAGCAAGGAGTTAGTTAGTACAGGTGAACCCAACATTCTAGGGGTATTTTCAGAGGGATTTGCAGGCTGTTTCCTACAAGTCGAATTTGGTTGTAGCAGTTGGGGAGAGGCTCCAAGGAGGCTGAAAATCCAAAGTCAAAATCAGAGAAATTCCCTTCTGGGTTTTTCTGGGTTTTGTCCAAGGAGTCTAAGGCTGAAAGGATATAATTTTCTGGGCAGTTTTTGGGCACATTCCAGCAGGTCAAAGTTAGCAGATCAACAGTTTTGCTGGGACAACGCAGTGCAAGTGGTGCAACAACTGAACGACCATCATCTCAGCTATTCCATCACTTGGGTTTAGTCCAACTTGTCCTTGAGACAAGCCCAGGTGCACCACTACATTTATATTGTACCCATTGCTCTCAGATTTTATAATATATGGCTCAGCAGTTCTAGATTTACAGTGTTTCCATGGATGTGTAATGCCTGTTTTTAATTTTATGCTGTTACACTGTTTATTTGTTTAAATATCACTAATATTCCTACTTAGGAACATTACAGTGGTATCAGAGCCTAATTCTTGGCTCAACTGTGGGGTTGGTTTCCTATGAGAGGAGAAGACCGGGAGAACATCACTTATCGGAGGTAGAGGTACAGGAGCAGAGAAAGGGAGCTGGAAATTACACCAGACACGGAGGAAAGAGGGAAAACAGTGGCCGGAGAGGAGGAAATGACAGAGCCCAAGAGCAGGGAGGAGATGGCTTTCGATAGCCTCTTGAGGGCTCTGAGTGACTTGGCCAAAGGGCAAAAAGACATGCTGGAGGAGATCAAATCACAGAGTCGAGACAGAGCCACACCTAGAGGGTTTCTGTGTGGAGAGACCTCTGGGGCTTCTTAGCCCTTCGATCATCCCTCACCAGCAGCGCAACGCCCTTCAGTGAGTGTGCCAAGTAGGGCCACACTACCCTCCTTCGTGCCGATGGCACAGATTGAACCAACACAGGAGGAAGAAACTCCCCAGATGGGGATTACTTCAGAGAGTGGCGGGCGATGGACGAAGATTTCAAAGAATCCCTCTCCTTCAGAGATTATTGCAAGCTCAAGTAGAGTGAGAGGAACAAGGGGTACGAAGGACAGGGGACACAAAACTATGAGCTGCAGAGAACCATAGGGAGGATGTACTTCCATACATTTGATGGCACTACCAAGTACACAACCAGGGCTTGGGTTGAAAATATGGACACATACTTTCAGCTCAACCGGATGACAGAATAGGAGGCCATTAAGATGGCAGCGCTGCACTTGGAGGGGGAAGCCCATGACTGCTGGTTTCACGACCTAACCACTTTGGGGCATACCCAGGTAGTTTCATATGAGGACTTCACCAGGAGGGTGATGGAGTGGTTGGATCAGAGGGATTCAGAGGCATCCTTAAGGGAGCTAACACAACTGCGCCAGACAAGCAACCAAGAGCAATATTTTTCTGAATTTCTGCGTGTGTTAGTAATGGTCCCGGATTTGTCCGAGGCCAGGAGGGTATACACCTTCATTGAGGGTTTGCTTGAGCCTCTGCGTGGACTGGTGAAGTCACACAGACCCTCTACGCTGCAGGAGGTAGTGGTGTGCACCAAAGATTTGCAGGGGGCCATCCCCAAGACTAGAGCGCCATTTCCTGCACGGACCCCTTTCCCACAGAAAGGGCATGAGATTAGACCCCCGCCACCGAGGACCACACAGGGGAGGGGGCAGCTAGATGAGGAGACACAAAAGGACCTCAGGAGGAGGAAGCTATGCTTCACATGCAGGGAGCCCTGGGCACCAGGCCATAGGTGCACAACGGGTAGAGCACACTACATTGAGGTTTTTTCTGACAGTGACCAGGAGGACGAGGTGGAGCAGGATTGCGGTGGGACAGATGGAGAGAGTTCGAGGGACAGAGGGCCACCACCACCACCACCTCCACAGGGAGGGGCATCTCTTGCCTCATCAGGGGGAGTCCTTGCTTCTTTATGCGAGATTCCTAAGTTTTTGACACTCCAGATCAAAGGTACTGTATAGGGACAGAGGGTGTCGGTACTAACAGACAATGGGGCTACCCACAACTTCATAGATGCACAGCTGGTCTAGAGGAGGTGCCTCACCACAACAGAGTTTGAGGGATTCTTCGTCCTAGTGCCGGGTGACCATACCATCCAGTGTACCCGATACTTGCCCTCCTTGACAGTGGTTATGGGAAACTGCTCGATGACGGACCACTTTCTTTGTGGTCGATGTGCCAGACAACAATGTGGCGATGGGTGTCCAGTGTCTATATTCCCTTGGGAGAGTTATGACTGATTCGAGGAAACTTGAGATGGAATTCATGGGGCGAGACGAGAAATTGGTGGTTTTGGGAGGCATGCATTCTTATCTGCCTCAGACAGTTTCGGCCCATAGGATGGAGGTAGATCTTCGACATGGGGACATCGCATGGGTAGTCGAGTTGAGGATCTTAGAGGCTAGGGGACAGGCACAGTCACCACTGACAGACATACAGACTCTTTTGGATATGTACGCAGCAGTGTTTGGGGATATTCCACCAGGGCAACCACCAGATAGAGGGCTTGAGCACACCATTGAGCTAGAGCTGGGCATATAGGCAGTCATCACTACTCCTTACAGGCTACCCAAAGCCCATAACGACGAGATCGAGAAAGCTATTCAGGAGCTGCTTGCTTTGGGACACATAAAGCCTAATTCTAGTCCTTTTGCTTCTTTCGTAGTGCTGGTGAAGAAGAAGGATGGGACCCTCAGGATGTGCATAGACTACAGAGCCCTTAACAGGAAAACCCTCAAGAACTGGTACCCCATTCCCCGCATTGATGAGTTGATGGATGAGCTTAGAGGAGCCAAGTACCTCTCTAAGATCGATTTGCATTCGGGGTACTACCAGATCAAAGTTCAGGATCAAGACATCCCGAAGACAGAATTCCGGTGCCACTATGGGCACTTTGAGTTTTTGGTCACGCTGTTTGGGTTGACCAATGCCCCTGCCACATTTCAGTCTTGCATGAACCACATATTTCGGGGGCAGTTGAGGAGGTTCGTGCTAGTGTTCTTTGACTACATTCTGATCTATAGTTGGACATGGGAGGAGCACCTCCAACACTTGGAGGAGGTACTGCACATTTTGGAGGAGCAACAGTTCTATACCAAGCTCTCCAAATGCGAGTTTGTTTTGACAGAGATGCTTTATCTTGGCATATCGTTGGAGCAGACGGGGTGAAGGTTCATGAGGAGAAGATCAGGGCCATTTGGGATTGGCCAGTAACCCGAAACGTGACTACACTGAAAGGCTTCTTGGGCATTTGCACTTACTACAAGAAGTTCGTCAAAGGGTTCTCGCAGCTGGCAACACCCTTGACTGACTTGACCAAGAAAGGGGCCTTCGTATGGACTGAGGGAGCACATGTCGCTTTCAATATCAAGGAGGTGATGAGTAGCTGCCCTGTCTTGGCACTCCCGGATTATTCCCAGCCATCCATGGTGGAGTGTGATGCATCAAGGGTGGGAGTTGGAGCCGTTTTGTCATAGGAGGGGCACCCAATAGCTTTCGAGAGTCAGAAGCTCCTACCACATGAGTTGTCATATTTCATATATGATAAGGAGATGCTGGCCATCATGCATGAATTGGCAAAGTTCCACTAGTACTTGGTGGGCAACCGATTCCGAGTGAAGACTGATCACAACAATCCTTGACATTTCATGTGGTAGCAGGGCCTCAATGTCAGGCAACAGAGATGGGTCAGCAAGGTGTAGGCCTACGACTTTGATATTGAGTATGTGCGGGGCAAGCACAACGTGGTGGCCGATGTTCCATCCAGGAGACCGACTGGGTTATCTCTTATGAGCATCTGGCAAGATTGGAAGGCTCAACTGTTGGTTGAGTACTCCAAGGACAAGAAGGCCTGCGAGGTGCTAGAGGGGACACATGCAGATGAGCGTTACCGTGTGGTGGATGAGGTCATCTATTACAAGGGGCACATCTACTTATGACCCAGCTTGCAGTTGAGGGAGAGGGTACTCCAGACAGCTCATGATTCACCACTGTCCAGACACTAGGGTTTCTGGAAGACTTACATGGCTGTTCGAGAGAGATTCACATGGAAAGACCTCAAGGAAGACGTGTTGCAGCATGTAAGGGAGTGTGAGGCCTGCCAACGGAACAAGGGGGAGCTGACTCACCCTGCAGGGCTATTACAACCACTTCCCCTTCCAGAGGGGAAATGGGAAAGAATCTTGATGGATTTCATCACTGGGCTCCCCACAATACAGGGGAAAGATTGCATATATATGGTGGTCGACAGGCTAACCAAATTTGCCCATTTCTTTGCCATCCCCACTAGGTTCACGGCTGCCCAAGTTGCCGAGTTGTTCTTGCGGGAGGTTTTTCGACTACATGGACTCCCCAAGAACATTGTTAACGACAAAGATAACAGACTTATGGGTGGTTTTTGGCAGGAGCTCTTCAGGTTGGTTGGGACGGAGCTTACCACCCTCAGAGGGACGACCAGATAGAGAGGGTCAAGCAGTGGTTGGAGGGGTACCTGAGGAACTATGTGATGGGTCAGCAGAGGATGTGGACTCGGTGGTTGCACTTGGGCGAGTTCTCCTACAACCCCACGCACCACATGTCTATTGGTATGACTCCTTTCCGTGCCCTTTATGGTTATGATGCTCTAACTTTTGCTGATATTATTTTTGGAGACAGCCGGACCCCAAAGGCCAAAGACTGGGTCCAAGAGAGCCAAGATATCCTTAAAGCTTTCAAGGATAATTTAGCGACAACCCAGAATCAACAAAAACTGTATGTAGATCGGCACAGGATAGAGAGGCACTTTGAGGAGGGGGATCTAGTGTACCTCCGGTTGCAGCCTTACAAACAGTCCACGCTGAAGCAGAAGAGGGTCGAGAAGCTACAATCATGCTTTTATGGGCCCTACCAGGTGATCAGGGGGGTTGGGGAGGTGGCCTATGAGCTAGCACTACCTCCGGGGAGCAAGATCCACAACGTGTTTCATGTCTCATGCCTAAAGAAGGTGTTGGGACAACAGGTGACCGCAGCAGCTGATCTACCCCCATTAGATGATGAGGGCCATTTGGTGTTGGAACCAAAAGCCATATTGGAGAGCAGGGAGAGAAAACTGAGGAGCAGAACTATCAGGGAGCTCTTGGTATGCTGGAAGAACTTACCAGATGAGGATACCACCTGGGAGGGTGAACACATACTAGAGCACTTGACTTTGAGGTTGCTTGAGGGCAAGCAACATTTGGGAGGGGAGGATTGTCATGTCCCTTCTCAAATGAATTAGTCACGAGATGCAACAACATAATTTTGGCAACAATTTTGGTTTAAGAGGAGGACCCCACACACAGAAACTTAGGAACTATAGGTAGTTCGAATTATTTTTGGCAGCTAGTGGAATGTGGGGGCCACCCATTCATAATTTGAATTTGGCCAAGGAGGACGTTAGAGGGAATTCAAGTTAGTGGAAGGAGGGGCCCACAAGAGGCTAAGGGAGCCCAAGGTGATAAAAGGGGATGGAGCTCTCATTTTCGAGCATTCTGATCATTTGACAAACAAACTTACCTTTGTATGCTTTGCTGCTTAGCGAGTTTACTGGCTGTTTAGCCACGAGTCTTCCACAGGGAATATTCTACTTCGGGGGACCATCCGTGCCCGCCCTAAGGAGGCCGTTACATAGGGGTTTTCAGAGAGTCCAGTACAGTCACACACTTCAGCGATCAGCGCAGGGAGGAAACTGCATATTCTTGGGCAGCCAGAGAACAAGATGGAAATCAACAAGGGGGATTCACAGCTTGCTGGGAGAGCTGGGAATAGACCAGCAAAGGGATTCACAACTCGCTGGGGGAGCCGGGAGTTGAGGAGGCAGCATAGGAAAGGCAACTTTGCTGGAGTAGCAGCTAGCTAGAGCAGCGCAACAGTCAGTTGAAATTTTGGATGGAGGTGTTGTGCAGAGGCCACTGTAGCAGCAAATTCGTGGTGCTAGGAGAGCAGTCATTCGGACCAAGGGCCATCTGGGGTGCAAGGAGTTAGTCAGTATAGGTGAACCCATCATTCTAAGGTTATTTTCAAAGGGATTTGCAGGTTGTTTCTTGCAAGTCGAATTTGGCTGTAGTAGCTGGGGAGAGGCTCCAAGAAGGCCGAAAATCCAAAGTCAAAATCAGAGAAATTCCCTTTTGGGTTTTTCTGGGTTTTGTCCAAGGAGTCTAAGGCTGAAAGGATATAATTTTATGGGCGGTTTTTGCGTACATTCTAGCAGGTCGAAGTTAGCAGATTAACAATTTTGCAGGGACAACGCAATGCAAGTGGTGCAACAATTGAACGACCATCATTTGAGCTATTCCATCAGTTGGGTTTAGTCCAGCTTGTCCCTGAGACAAGCGTAGGTGCACCACTACATTTATATTGTACCCATTGCTCTTAGATATTATAATGTATGGCTCAGCCGTTCTAGATTTACAATTTTTCCATGGATGTGTAATCCCTGTTTTTAATTTTATGCTGTTACACTGTTTATTTGTTTAAATATCACTAATATTCCTACTTAGGAAAATTACAAAAACCCAGAAATCGTTTGGAGAAATTCTACCCAGATGAGGAGATATTAAAATAATTAATATTTTTAATGGAGTCCTAAGTATAAACTTAGGAAAATTAAAATGCTAATGTGTATTAATATAATTTTGGGTTAGAAGGTTCCAAGAGACGAGGATCAAGCCAAATCTAATCTTAGCTGTTGATTAGGGACTTAATCTTGGCCGTTGAAGACTCAACAGAAAAAGTATAAGAGGAGGCTTGAGGGTCAGTTGGAGATACACCAAAATTGATCAGTGAGTTCGATTTTCTGGAGCGGGGTTTGTTGAGAGAATCGAACTAGTGATCTGTTGCATCATGGGGTAGTTTGGCACAAGGTCGAGAATGTATAGCAGAGAAGCAGAGATAGTGCCAGAGAGACAACGTAGAGCCGGGAAGGTTGAGGAGGCCAACATGGGTGACGTAGAGGGCTGATGCAGAGAGCCAAGACGCTGATGCAGAGGCATCAGTAGCTGCGAAAAGCTGACGCAGGGCCACGAGGCAGCACTGGAGATTTTCGTGGGGCAGATTGGAGCTGAGAGGGTGACGCAATCCCTAGCAGAGTGACGCAGAACAGTAGAGAAGCTTGGAGCAGCTTTCGCTGTCTAACTAAGGAGCTGTTGTAGTTCCTGTGGGATCGATCATCCGGTGACTCATCAAATGGAATATTTGTCTCCGAGGAGAGGTACTTCTGCCGAGGGCATTCTCTGTTGGGTGAGCCATTTCTGGTACCCTAGTTGTATTCAGAAACTGCATAATAATAAAACCCTCATATCTACTGCACCGGTTTTCCCGCATTGGGTTTTTTCGGAGACGATTGTCCAAAAATAACGGTGTCCCTTGTGTGTTTGTCTCAGTTATTTTAGTTGCTGATTTGCATATGTGTTAAGGCTGCATTTGTGTTTATTTTCGGTAGGAGAAAATAAACCAGATAATGCAGTAGGGATTTCTAACATGTCAGACTTGGAAATTTCAACAGTTCCAAGAAAGGAGAACCTAGTATGAGCACAATGGGTAGGTAGTTAGGACTAGAGTGGCGCAACATCAACATAACGACTTCTTTTTGAGGTTAACATGGGACCGTGACATTACAGGGCTTGGTAGTTTAACAACAGATAATGATGCACAAATATTTACAGGGGAAGTCACTTGGATATTCCATTGGGCTTCCATGTTGAGGGGAGCCTTTCACTTTTAAGTTTTCAGGTATTCGTTGGGGTTTTACATTACTTGGGTGGTGGTATGTGGCCGTGCTTGACTTGGGAATGTCGTGGAGGCCGAGATCGTTTTTTGCGTGGGCTGATTGTTATTTTCAGGAGTTTACTTTGCATGGGATTGGTTCCCTAGTTGAGCAGTTCTTTGAGGGATTGATTGAGATATTGCAGTATCAAGTTGCTCTTCTCATCGACACTATTCAGGAGGTCTCTTATGTCAGTACCTTGCCAAACCATGAGCAGAGCAGAGGATGCTTCACATCTATTAGGCTAGTTTGGGATCCTTGTATCTTATTGGTTTCAATTGGGTCCATTTTATGGAGTACCATGTTGTGATGGCATTGCTTGAGGACAAGCAATCTTTGGGGTAGGGAGGATTGTAATGTCCCCATTTTTGAGCATTGTGCAAGGTGATGGAAAAGACTAAGGAATAAATTAGTTATTTAATATCAATGGGGCTATAGTGAATTTTATTAAGTGACGTCAAATAATTATTAAAGGAGACATCATAAAGTGACGTTGAGAAAAATTGCAAAGCTTTAGGAGTCACTTAAAAATCAAAATGAGCGGTAAGGTAATTTGAATTCTGGAAAAGAGGGGGAAATAAAGAAAAGGGAGTCTTAAAAAGGGAAATAGGTTTCAATCTATCATTATGCATTATTCAATTTGGAGATCATATTGGAGAGTTCAAGTTTGTTTCTTGCTCGGATGAAAACCCTTGGAAAGAAGAACTGGTTTTAGTGGACGATCATCCACCCTTGCTGGATTGGAGGAGGGATCAACCAGATCTCTCATCAGATTTGATTGCTGAAGCAACTTAGCTCATTAAGAACTTAGTGGATCTGTCACCTTGTCAAGAGGTCACTATCCATATGCAGGTCTGTTGGTTGGGTCATTCATGCAAGAGGTTTCAAATACATCTTATGGATTGTTTCATTTGGCCGCTTGGTGATTGCACAAGGCATTGGAAGGGATCACGTTTAGCTGAGAATGAGGCAGAAAACGCTGATTTGTTACAGGAGTTGGCCACGCATATTGAGAGGGGCCACACTCACTATCACATAGGGCAACTGTGTGCAAGGGATAACTGTGGGCCAGTTTCGACCATTAGTGATTTGTCTTTAGCTAAGGGAGCATACACAAGGTAGGATAAGATAGGGTTGAGGGTTGAGACTCCGTTGGGATCAAGAGGAGCTAGCGTGGGGCTACAATTGTCATGTAGAAGGGGGGTGTTCGAACTGTGTATTGGAGGCAACTCGCTCATATTACAATGGTGTCAAAAAAGCAATTGTGGGTGAACTATCTCGCAGGAGAGGTAGCAACATTGGATAAAGGCAACTGGTAAAAACAAAGAGTCAACGCATACGTTTGTACAAGTCAACTGCAGTTTGATCCCCACTCCAAAATCTCACGTGGAAGCCCGATGAGATGAATGTAGGCTAGACGAGAATATTTGGGATCCCGAGAGTGCCATCACAACCTTAATTGAGAAAACCACGCCTGTTGTTCCCATCGTATGGTCACCAGGAAGATTAATGCTCAATTGTGGCTGAGTGAAGGTCAATGCATTGTTTGACAGGGACAGTGTACGCAATGTTCGGTCGTGGGGACTGTTGACGTGTAGGGGGATTGATCTACCCACATCTGGCTAGTTGCACATGTAGAGGAGGCTGATACACTAGTTGTTGGCTGCATGCAAGCATAGAAGGGTCGAAACTGAAGCGGAAGGAGGCCATGATTGAAATAGAACAGATTGTTGCTGTCAAAATTTCTGAATCTAACACATCAGAAACCCCTACGACAAAATCTGGTTTACTATCTCCTGCTTGTTGGAATTTCTAAATTTAACCGTTAGAAATTCTTCCTGTACTATTTGGTTTATTTCTTCCTACTTGTTCAATTTCTTAACAAGTTATTTACCATGAAAACACTGAAAATAAACACAAGTACAACATCAACATCTACAGATCATCAACTGAAAGAAAACAAGCACACAAAAGTGACACCGTTATTTTTGGACCAATGTCCCCAGAAAAACTCAATGCGGGAAAACCGGTGCCACTATTCAGAGGGTTTTATTATTATGCAGTTTTTAGAATACAACCACGGTGCCAAAAATGGCTCACCCAACAGAGAATGCCCTCAGCAGTAGTACCTCTCCTCGGAGACGGATATTTTGGCTGATAAATCACCAGATGAGCGATCCCACAGCAAAAACTGCAGCTTCCACTGCTCTACGTTACTTTGATAGGGATTGCGTCACCCTTCCCGGCTCACCAGCACTTGGTCTGCCCCACGAAAATCTTCCCAGCGCTGCCTCTTGGCCTTGCGTCAGCTCTACTAGCCTCTGCGCAACTACTGAAGCCTCTGCGTCAGCCCTTAGACCCTCTGCGTCACCCACGCTGGCCTCTCCTGGCTCTGCACAGCTCCCAGCTGCCTCTGCGTAGCCCCCAGCTGCCTCTGCGTCAACCTCTCTCGGCTCTGCGCTGTCTCTCTGGTACCAACTCTGCCTCTTTGCTATGTATTCACTGCCCCTCGCTGCTGATCACTGATTCTATCTCTCTTAGCAAAACCTGCTCTAGAGAATAGAATGACTGATCACTCTGGTGTGTTCTCCAACTGACCCTCAAGCCTCCTCTTATACTTTTCTCATTGGTCCCTCAATGGCCGAGTTTAAATCTCTAATCAACGGCTAATATTAGATTTGGCTATATTAATTATTTTAATATCTCCCAAACCGGTTAGAATCTACCCAAACCATTTCTGGGTCTTGGTGATCTCATGTGCTTTAGCCTCTCCAACAATTTTCATGGCTAGAGCACATCTAATGCTACCTGAAATCAACACTCCCTCTTAGCGAGGACTGTGCTCTTATAATACTCCACACTGAGTATCACCCTGATTATCCAGCACTGGTCTTGGTGCTGATGCTAAGCCTCCTTGCCCAACAACCTCTGCACTGCTCCATCTTGTATTGCTGCCCATGGCCCTGCCACTGGCACTGCTGCATCCGTATGACAACTCCCTCTGCATCTGTGCTGCTGTTGGTCCATACTCCCAGCACTGCATCTGCACTACATCCCCCTCTCATCATGCTGAATCGTGCTGCCCATAGCATTGCCACTGCTAATTGCTGCACTGCAACTCAGTTACCGAGAAGTAAGCCCAACTCTGACATCCCTGTCAGGCTAGAGACACTCCCGATGTTGAAGCTCCCTTTGCCGCTTACAAGTGCTCCCTCTACTGACCTCTGCACTGCTGCAGCAACTCCCTGCATCTCGCACCATTGCACACCTCTCTTTGCCATCCTGCATTGGTGCAACATTCCCGTGTCCCTCATACTGTTGCAGCTTGCTAGCCTCGCGCTGTCCCGGGACTCCTACACTGTAGCACTCTCTGTTGCTCCGTCTGCATCCATCACTACTGACATTCGCCAGTCCTGCTACTCCTCTTCGAGGCTCCCGTAGCAAGGTATAATCCAAGAGGTTGGGTATCTCAAGGATCCTGCCCCTCATCGCCTGTAGTCCGTCTTACTACAACTCAATGTCTCCCCATTTCTTCTCAAGTGGCACATGAGCACTCATGGCACAATCATCATCCTCCTCGACTTCTTTCTCCGTCCTCGCTGGCAATACCTTGGTCTCAGAAGCCTCTCCCTTACTCTTCCTCCTAGGACACTGGTTCGCAAAATGACCCAGTTCCCCACAATGGAAGCACTTGACCTTGGAGAGGTCCTTCTTTCTTTTCTCTTGCTTTCCCGCAGATGCTAGAGTCGCATCCTCTTCTTCCTCCTTCTTGATTTTGACCCCTTTGCCGCTATTCCCCGCCTTGGTCACCCGTCTGATCTCTTCTTGACGAAGAGCCACCCACAGTTCCTCCCATTCTGGAAGGCTCATCCTGCCCAGTATGCTTTGGACAAATACCTCCCAATTCTCTGAGATTACGTTCACTTCGGTCCTCACCATCAATTCCTGATCTGGTGTGGTCCCTATGGAAGTTAGCTTGTCACGGATCTCCTCTAAGTCTCTCTACTTCCCTCCTGGAAGTCCTCTGTTTGACTCCCTCTGAGTCTCGATTTCCCTTCTGGAAATCCTTCCTCCTTGGTCTTTCCCTGTTAGGTACTGTTTTGACCACAGTACCCCACTAGCTTCGCTCCGCAAATTACCCGCAACCTCCTATACCCCAACAACTGAAGGATTGTGCCACTTGGCTCTGCGCAATCCTCGCACCAGCAAATCAGCTCCCCTAGTTAACTGCGTTAGCCCTCCTGGCCTCTGTGTGGCTCTACGTGAGCTTGGTTCTTCCTCCCTTAGCCTTTGCGCTGCCTTTCTCTGGCCTAGAATGATGATGCAGTCTCTCTACGTCACTCCTTCCTCTGTCGCCTTTTGCATGGATTAGATCTGTCACTCGGGACAACTGAATTTGCTGTTATTGCTCTGCTAGCTGATGCCTTCAGTTATCCTGTGGTCTGCAACCACGCTCTGATACCATGTTGGAATTTCTAAGTTTAACTAGTTAGAAATTATTCATGTACTCTCTGGTTTATTTCTTCCTACTTGTTCAATTACTTAACAAGTTATTTACCATGTAAATACTGGAAATAAACACACGTATCGTATCAACATCTACAGATCATCAACTTAAAAAAAACAAGCAAATAAGTGACATTGTTATTTTTGGACCAATGTTCCTAGACAAACCAATGCAGGAAAACCGGTGCAGCTATTCAGAGGGTTTTATTATTATGTAGTTTTTAGAATACAACCAGGGTGCCAGAAATGGCTCACCCAACAGAGAATGCCCTCGGCAGTAGTACCTCTTCTCGGAGACAGATATTCCGGTTGATAAATCATCGGATGAACGAACCCACAGCAACAATTGTAGCTTCCATTGCTCTGCGTCACTTAGATAGGGACTACGTCACCCTTCCCGGCTCACCAACACCCAGTCTGCCCCACGAAAATCTTCCCAGCGCTGCCTCTTGGCCCTTCATCAGATCTGCTAGCTTTTGCGCAGCTACCAAAACCTCTGCTTTAGCCCTTAGACCCTCTGCGTCACCCACGCTGGCCTCTCCTGGCTCTGCTGGTCAACTACCCCTGCAGTACATCCCCCTTTTCTTGGCAAAAAGGGGCAGCACCTGATCAGCATGTCCGTGCCATCCTGCCATCATCAGCGACTTGATCTTTTGATTGTAAACCCAGTCTGCATGTATTAATTGTAAATAATCTTAGCAGACATGAGTCATGTATGTAATTTGCCTAGGTGGACCTAACTTCCTGATGATAATCTACGTCCCGGAAGGTTTTTCGTCTCACCGATCCACGGATCGGCAGAGTTTTCCTTCAAACCTGACCCCAAAGCCGGGATGGACTTTGTCATTGGAATTTTAGGAGAATCCTAGTGTGTTGATCTGCTAGATTATAGTTGTGTCGCAGAACTGGGTGATTTGTGAGGGTCTATGTTAAAGGGGTTTTCTCCCTTAAGATGTAAATTGTAAAAGTCATGATGTAATGTGTCCTGAGGGTCGAAAAATGTTTTAAATCCCCTCATGAGTCCTAAGTCCTAGGTCCTAGGTGATGTTTCCGAAGGCTTAGTTCGATGATCCATTTTAAAATGAATTAAAAAATTAAAAAATGAATAAAAATAATAAAATAAAATAAAAAAAATAAAAAAATAAATAAATAAATAAAGCAAAAACCCTAACTAATAAAATAACAATATTTTAAGTGAATAAATCGACGGATGAGAGCAAGAGATGTCTTGATCCTCATCAACGGTCGAGATCATTTCTACATGGATCACTCGAACTAGCCGTTGGAGTCATTTCCTTTAAGTAGGGTGCTAGGGGTCAGTTCAGGTTTATCTGATCTGTGAGTCTGTACTGAAAAAGCTCTCTTGTAATCTGATTTCTGGTTAATAAAAGAAGACTTTGGGGTCCAAATCGTGCTGGTGTTACTCTCTGGAATTGCTGTGAGATCTTTAATTTTCTGCATATTTCAGTTTTCAGCCATTAGTCATAGCTTGTTTTTTAGAGTATTGTGAGCACAGGTATCTTGTTCACTTGCTAGGGTTTGAGTGTTGCTAGGGTTTCTGAAATAATGGCAGGTATCTCCATTATTTCCTGAGATCTAGCAGCATTCTCTCTCTCTTTGCTGATGGTTGCTTGAGATGTGCAGGAAAACCTTTTAGTAGAGAATATTGGTGGGCGTTTGGGGAAGTTCTAGGCTGAACCAGCCGACTCCCACAGGCTTTTCTTGCAAAGCCCAGCTGATTTTGGCCCTGGGTTAATCATTTAAAGTTTATTTCCTGTTTTGCATGAGAGATTTTCTTTCTGTTCACAGCAGAATTTAAGTTTTCTGATATTTCGAAAATATTACTGCTGTTATTGCTAAATCTGGCATTTCAGGGGCCACAATTTGTACATTAATCAGCTGTCTAGGGTTTTATTTTTAATTTTTGATTTTTACAGTTTTCATTAGGGTTTTGTTTTCTTGTACAGGGTTTTCAGAAACCATCTGTCAGGGCATAGCTGCAAATCAGTTTTCAAAGGCTGCATGCGTGGGTGATGATATCTGTCGGCAAACCCTGTTGTGAACATCCGATGATTTTTCTGCATACAAACACACAGAGAAATCCTACCTGCGAAATATTGCCAAGCCGCCGTCTTCACCAGAATTTTTTCGACCCTCTTTCTTTCGGCGGCTTCATCTACATTGCATACAAATCATTTTTTTTTGCGGGTCAAGCAATCCATGGTAACAGAACTGCTCAGCGCTCAGATTTCTAAACACTTTTCCTCACCATTATCTGCGGAGTGAAGCCGTCATCCTCGGGCCAGAACTTGCTCAGAAACGTGCCCATTCCATCACGCCAATCATACGGGATTCTGCAATCGTTAAATGATCAGGTCGTCCTCCAATCCTCGCCGGCAGCAGGGGATACGATTCATCGTTGCAGATTAAATGTTGGGATCGTCGTGCATATTAGCTTAGGGTGATTTCTGAAGCGTTTATAAAGTGTGAGCATCAGGGTTTACGGATATTCCCTGCTCCCCTTTTCTAACACGCTGGTTATATTTGCGTTCTTCACTTCCGTAATAGACTTAGCGTAATTGTTTTGATAAACCCGTCGTTTGGCGTAAACGAAATAGCGTTTGATGGTCATCTGTCCAGCGTTATGCTCCAAATCCCGGGCAGTAGCAGGCCATCAAAACAGGTTTTAGCGTCGGCATCAGGTAGAACGAGTTTCGTAATACGTATTGCAGTCTTGGCTTTAAAATTTTTATTTGCTGTATGTCACGTAGCTGTAGATATAGGTTAACGTAATGATTCCGTTTAAAATGTTTGCATAGTTTAGTTTAGAACTAAATTTTTGCTAAGATACAGTTCGATATAGTTACGATTTTAATTTAAAATTTAGAATTTCTTTTTTTTAGTTTTGATTAATATAAAAAAATAAAAAAGTTTTAGATTTTCATTTTTATGTGTAGTTTGTAATTAGTTTTAATTTATTTCCTTTAGTTTAGTTTAGGGTTTAGATTAAAGGCTAACGTAGATTTTCCTTTTTTTTAACTTTAATTAGATTTTAAATTAGATTTAAAATTTTTGTTTTATTTTAGTTTTTGCTTATAATATAAAAAATAAAAAAGATTTATTTACGTTCAGATTTATTTTTGATATAGTTTAGTTTTCATTTTTAGTTTTTCTTTATAAAAAAAAAAAAAAAGGGAATAAAAAATTTTGAAAAGCATAAAAATTTCTTCTTGTGGAAAATTACTTTTACCAGCTTCAGTTGTTTATCATTGTATATCTTTTCATGCTGAGGTCTAAGATTTTCAGGTTGAGATGCGAAATTGATATCTGGTTAATGGTTTATGATTCGTGGTGGTTTAAAGCATTTTTTTTTTTTTTTTGAAAATTCTCAATTGTCGGATATCGTTTTGGTCATTCTAAGAGCATTGTGATTCAGCTGATGATAGATGATTGCTGTTCATGGTCCATATTTTTTATATCATTTAACAAGTAATCGTTTTAACCACAATCTCACAAGGCACTGGTCTGCTAAACTAATCAAATCCGTCTAGTGCTTTTCATATCGTGTCTCGTGTCTCCCAACCAACTGGTCGACAGTTGGTCTCATCATCTCTCAGGGACTACCCCCCTTAGCCGCGGGAGACAGGCTTAAACGGAGGGATCGGGGATCAGAGTGACAGCCCCCGGTTTGAGCGTTGTCGTGTCAATCTGCGCGACAACATTTTTTGGCGCCGTTGCCGGGGATACTTTGTTCTCGGTGTTTCAAACGACAATCATTCATCTTCTCATCTTTCTCATCTCTCAGTTGAGCTGGCAGATTCAATATTTTGGCATCTTTTCATCACGTATCAGCAGCGCCTCTTGGGTTTGTTTCCTGTTTGGGTGGCGACTCCACTTTCTCATTTTTCCCAGACAAGAAGCTTTCCTCATATCTGCTTGTGGTTACTTTTTGGATCCTAGAGTCAGATTCATTGTTCAAGTGGCGACTCCACTTCTCTCATCTCTTAATTTTCTTGAGCAGAAATCTCTTTCTATCATCCATTTGAACCCTTGTTGTTCATCATGGATTATTCATGTAAACCATGTCATTTTACTAATAATCTCTATGATCTTCCGAAAGAGGCCATTTCTAAATTATTTAAGTTCTCGGGTGATGATCCGGTCGCTGTTAGACATCATTTAAACATGTTTACTTGTGTAATGACCATATATTGTAGACCGTCTCAATATAATCATGAAGATTTCAAGATGCGTCTATTTGTCCATTCTTTAGAGGGTGATGCCTTGAATTGGTTTAATAATTTTCCTAATGATTTTTTCACTTCTTTACAAGACATTCTCAATGCTTTTAAAGATAGATATGATAGTCCAAACAGCCTGCTTTCTACCTCTAAAATTGTGCAAACGAAAGAAAGTAATTTATAAAAAATCCAGCTGTTGAAGAAAGTTTTCAAGATCAGAATGTGTCATCAATCGGAACTATTGCAGATCAAGTTCATGATAGTGAAAAATCAGGGATAAATGACAATGAAAAGGAGGAGCAAAAGCAAATAATACAAGATTTAATGATGCTGGTGAAAAATATGGAAAGCAACCAAACTAATCTTATCAATGATGTTAAAACTTTATGCACCCATCTGGAAAAATGTAATAAGGAGATTGAGGTCACGCAAAATCAGCATGCTAAGGAAATTGAGGCCATGAAAACTAAATATGAAACAGAAATTGGAAACATGCAAGCGAATCACGAAGAAGAAATAAATTCCATGCAGCATTGCTTGATGAACATAAAGGAAGAAAATGTTAAAGTAATAAAAGACATGGAAGAACATCATGACAGACAAATCAGTGCTATAAAGGTTGAACACTCTAGACAGATGGATGCCATTAGAATACAGGTTCGAAAGTTTTAGCAATTGGAAGATGAAAGAAACCAGGTAACATCAATAGATCAGGAACCTTCTCATTTGTTGCAACAAGCTCCATCTTATTATGAGGAGGTTATTAGTTCAGTTGAAAGATGGTCGATTGAAGGTGATCCAGATCTTAAGAATGATAAAGATCAGATGCAGGATAAAGAAAGACATATCACGCATACTTCATCTGATAGTTTTGAAACAGAAAGTTCCAGGTCATTAGTAATTCCACCTGCCAGAAAGAAAAAACGCAAGAGAAAGAAGATTAGACGAAGATTTGATGCATCAGACGGCCGTGAGCAGCTTGATTTTCGGATAGGAAAGAGTCCTACCATATGCAAAATTGGACATGGCACATCCGACAAGCAGCCGACAGATTTGCCTGAAAGCAGGCAAATGCTCAGTATGCACTATATTGAACACATCTGATGCCGTAGGGCATCCTTTGTATCGTATTTCTAACCCTACTCCTTGTTTTTTCCGCATTTTTATTTCTGCTTTAGATAGTTAATAAATGAAGAGCTTTTTTCTTTCCTGTGCTTAATGTATATGCTGATTTTTTGGATGGACGCTACTTATTTCTGTGTTGTATGGATGCAGATTCTGGATTCTCACATTCCTGCAAGCAGCAACGTGTCCCCAAGTAGAGCCAGATGTTGACCTCTACTGGTCAACTACCCCTGCAGTACATCCCCCTTCTCTTGGCAAAAAGGGGCAGCACCTGATCAGCATGTCCGTGCCATCCTGCCATCATCAGTGACTTGATCTTTTGATTGTAAACCCAGTCTGCATGTATTAATTGTAAATAATCTTAGCAGACATGAGTCATGTATGTAATTTGCCTAGGTGGACCTAACTTCCTGATGATAATCTACGTCTCGGAAGGTTTTTCGTCTCACCGATCCACAGATCGGCAGAGTTTTCCTTCAAACCTGACCCCAAAGCCGGGATGGACTTTGTCATTGGAATTTTAGGAGAATCCTAGTGTGTTGATCTGCTAGATTATAGTTGTGTCGCAGAACTGGGTGATTTGTGAGGGTCTATGTTAAAGGGGTTTTCTCCCTTAAGATGTAAATTGTAAAAGTCATGATGTAATGTGTCCTGAGGGTCGAAAAATGTTTTAAATCCCCTCATGAGTCCTAAGTCCTAGGTCCTAGGTGATGTTTCCGAAGGCTTAGTTCGATGATCCATTTTAAAATGAATTAAAAAATTAAAAAATGAATAAAAATAATAAAATAAAAAAAAATAAAAAAAAAATAAATAAATAAAGCAAAAACCCTAACTAATAAAATAACAATATTTTAAGTGAATAAATCGACGGATGAGAGCAAGAGATGTCTTGATCCTCATCAACGGTCGAGATCATTTCTACATGGATCACTCGAACTAGCCGTTGGAGTCATTTCCTTTAAGTAGGGTGCTAGGGGTCAGTTCAGGTTTATCTGATCTGTGAGTCTGTACTGAAAAAGCTCTCTTGTAATCTGATTTTTGGTTAATAAAAGAAGACTTTGGGGTCCAAATCGTGCTGGTGTTACTCTCTGGAATTGCTGTGAGATCTTTAATTTTCTGCATATTTCAGTTTTCAGCCATTAGTCATAGCTTGTTTTTTAGAGTATTGTGAGCACAGGTATCTTGTTCACTTGCTAGGGTTTGAGTGTTGCTAGGGTTTCTGAAATAATGGCAGGTATCTCCATTATTTCCTGAGATCTAGCAGCATTCTCTCTCTCTTTGCTGATGGTTGCTTGAGATGTGCAGGAAAACCTTTTAGTAGAGAATATTGGTGGGCGTTTGGGGAAGTTCTAGGCTGAACCAGCCAACTCCCACAGGCTTTTCTTGCAGAGCCCAGCTGATTTTGGCCCTGGGTTAATCATTTAAAGTTTATTTCCTGTTTTGCATGAGAGATTTTCTTTCTGTTCACAGCAGAATTTAAGTTTTCTGATATTTCGAAAATATTACTGCTGTTATTGCTAAATCTGGCATTTCAGGGGCCACAATTTGTACATTAATCAGCTGTCTAGAGTTTTATTTTTAATTTTTGATTTTTACAGTTTTCATTAGGGTTTTGTTTTCTTGTACAGGGTTTTCAGAAACCATCTGTCAGGGCATAGCTGCAAATCAGTTTTCAAAGGCTGCATGTGTGGGTGATGATATCTGTCGGCAAACCCTGTTGTGAACATCCGATGATTTTTCTGCATACAAACACGCAGAGAAATCCTACCTACGAAATATTGCCAAGCCGCCGTCTTCACCAGAATTTTTTCGACCCTCTTTCTTTCGGCGGCTTCATCTACATTGCATACAAATCATTTTTTTTTGCGGGTCAAGCAATCCATGGTAACAGAACTGCTCAGCGCTCAGATTTCTAAACGCTTTTCCTCACCATTATCTGCGGAGTGAAGCCGTCATCCTCGGGCCAGAACTTGCTCAGAAACGTGCCCATTCCATCACGCCAATCATCCGGGATTCTGCAATCGTTAAATGATCAGGTCGTCCTCCAATCCTCGCCGGCAGCAGGGGATACGATTCATCGTTGCAGATTAAATGTTGGGATCGTCGTGCATATTAGCGTAGGGTGATTTCTGAAGCGTTTATAAAGTGTGAGCATCAGGGTTTACGGATATTCCCTGCTCCCCTTTTCTAACACGCTGGTTATATTTGCGTTCTTCACTTCCGTAATAGACTTAGCGTAATTGTTTTGATAAACCCGTCGTTTGGCGTAAACGAAATAGCGTTTGATGGTCATCTGTCCAGCGTTATGCTCCAAATCCCGGGCAGTAGCAGGCCATCAAAACAGGTTTTAGCGTCGGCATCAGGTAGAACGAGTTTCGTAATACGTATTGCAGTCTTGGCTTTAAAATTTTTATTTGTTGTATGTCACGTAGCTGTAGATATAGGTTAACGTAATGATTCCGTTTAAAATGTTTGCATAGTTTAGTTTAGAACTAAATTTTTGCTAAGATACAGTTCGATATAGTTACGATTTTAATTTAAAATTTAGAATTTCTTTTTTTTAGTTTTGATTAATATAAAAAATAAAATAAAAAAGTTTTAGATTTTCATTTTTATGTGTAGTTTGTAATTAGTTTTAATTTATTTCCTTTAGTTTAGTTTAGGGTTTAGATTAAAGGCTAACGTAGATTTTCCTTTTTTTTAACTTTAATTAGATTTTAAATTAGATTTAAAATTTTTGTTTTATTTTAGTTTTTGCTTATAATATAAAAAATAAAAAAGATTTATTTACGTTCAGATTTATTTTTGATATAGTTTAGTTTTCATTTTTAGTTTTTCTTTATAAAAAAAAAAAAAAGGGAATAAAAATTTTTGAAAAGCATAAAAATTTCTTCTTGTGGAAAATTACTTTTACCAGCTTCAGTTGTTTATCATTGTATATCTTTTCATGCTGAGGTCTAAGATTTTCAGGTTGAGATGCGAAATTGATATCTGGTTAATGGTTTATGATTCGTGGTGGTTTAAAGCATTTTTTTTTTTTTTTTTTTTTTGAAAATTCTCAATTGCCGGATATCGTTTTGGTCATTCTAAGAGCATTGTGATTCAGCTGATGATAGATGATTGCTGTTCATGGTCCATATTTTTTATATCATTTAACAAGTAATCGTTTTAACCACAATCTCACAAGGCACTGGTCTGCTAAACTAATCAAATCCATCTAGTGCTTTTCATATCGTGTCTCGTGTCTCCCAACCAACTGGTCGACAGTTGGTCTCATCATCTCTCAGGGACTACCCCCCTTAGCCACGGGAGACAGGCTTAAACGGAGGGATCGGGGATCAGAGTGACAGCCCCCGGTTTGAGCGTTGTCGTGTCAATCTGCGCGACAACACAGCTTCTGAAGCCCTCTACGTCAACTGCGTTAGCCTCTACTACCTCTGCATCAGCTCCTTTGGCCCTCTGCATCCTCTGCGCTGGACTCCTTAGCTTCTGCGTCAACACTTGCTGCCTCTGCGTTAGCCTTCCTAGGCTCTGTGCTGCCTCTTCCGACACTCTGCTGCCTCTCTGATATGTATTCTTCGACCTCCTGCCGAGCTGCCCCTCACTGCAACTGATCACTTGTTTGATTTCCTCAGCAAACCTCGCCCCAGAAAATCGAACTGATTGATTTCTCTTGTTGTCTTGGTGTATATTCCACTGACCCTCAAGCCTCCTCTTATACTTTTCCTGTTGACGATTCAACAGCCGAGATTAAGTCCCTAATCAACGGCTAAGATTAGATCTGGCTTGATCCTCGTTATTTAGAACTTTCTCACCCATATTATATTAATACACATTAATATTTTAATTTTCCTAAGTTTAGACTTAGGGTCTCATTAAAAATATTAATTATTTTAATATCTCTTCATCTGGGTGGAATTTCTCTAAACGATTTCTAGTTCTTGGAGATCTCATGTGGCTTAGCCTCTTCACCAATTTTCATGGCTAGAGCACATCCAATGCTACCAAAAATCAACAGTTTTTAGGGTGAAGTGAACGCCAACCAACCCGTGGCTAGGATGTGGACATTGTGGGCATAAGGAGAAGTACAGGCTGCCTTGATCCATTATTATTGAAGTGCACCAGCAGCCAATGATCGAAGAGAATAGCTGAGGAGAGTATTCCCTTACAAGCTAACTGCCGCATGCCATTGAGTCATCACAGTGATCAAAAAATACCCAATCCCAGGCAGACAATTGGACATCCAAGAAGGTAGAGCAGGGAGGACATCGTTGAGGGGTCTTGCAGGTCTCAGAATTTCTGGCAGCTTCAAATTACTGGCTTCACTCAATAGAGACTGTAACAGGCGTGTCCATGCAGTTAAATTCTTGAATAAAATTTCTGTGGTTGTGCATTATGTGTTTTGCTGTAGTGAAGATCAGAAATTGCATGCATTCAATATTAAACTCCAAAAAACCTCGAAGAAATAAAAACAAAATAAAGAAAACAAAACAAAATACCAGACCCAAAAGAAGAAGATCAGTCAAAAAACCCAATTAATCCAGGCAGAGGGTGGCTGAGCTATTACATTATTTATTTCCTTCGTCTTGGAAGTTTGCACCACATGCTTGATGTCAATAGTTCCAGCAATGGGACTAGGTCCTAAGCTAATCCTAATGACACCTAGGGCAGATACCTATGGCCAGGGTTTCACAGCCATGACTTATGCATGAACAACAATAGCCATTTATTGTGTTATAATGTGATTTGTTGTTATATATCTAATGGAATGTCTCCTCTGCAACAAAACCCATAAATAGCTCAAAGGTACTAAATGCACGTGTCTTAAAAGGCAGTGGCCTTTGATTGCAGTATAAGTATTCTTTCATAAAAGCATTTTTTATAGAAATAAATTTTCTATTGTTTTGAAATATGAAGATTGTTTATAGTTTATTCATTTGAAGCTGAAATTGCATTTTAGCAGTTTTCTACAATTTATGTTTTAGCTTTAAAACTCACTAGTTTTGTTTGGGTTTCAGTTCTATAATGGGTTTTGCCTTTGTATTTTAGAACAAGAGAAATTTGCAGTTTTTTTTTTTTTTTTTATCTTACTAAAAGCATGAGTTAAAATTTTCACAAAAATTATATATTTTATGCCATATGTTATGGTTATAATATTTGCTTGTATGTTAGGTTTATAAATTGACTTTGGTGTAGGGCATAACAGCTGTGCTGAATTTACAATGTGAAAGTGAGCGGGAAAATTGGGGCATTGATTCTCAAGCTATCAACACTGCATTTCATCAAAATAATTTTGTGGTGGTCAATTGCCCTATAAGGTAATTACTTCCAAAGAGATAATATTGCCATAAATCTTCAAACACCATTACTTCAGATGCATGAGTGTCTACAGGAAACTTGCATTTTGCCTTGATATATTGATTATTGTCATAGCTCATAATGTAAGATACCAAACTGTAACACTGCTAGTTTTTCTTAAAAATTTCTGAGTTTTGGATTGAGTTTTCAGTGATGAATTTCTTCAAACATGTTGTCTACACTCTGCTGTAGGTGTTCACTGTAAATTTTTTAAGTTATGGGCATTGCATCCAATGACTAACATGAACCAACAGATTTCTGAAATCACAAACATACTCCTTATAGCAACTCATAAATAATTACACAGTTGATAACTTGATACAATAATAATGTAATCCACAAACAGCCTTCTCACATTCAAGATTTGAGTATATAGTGAATTAGACAGAAGTAAGAACCTGATAAGTAGTGGCAGCAATCAGTAGGCAGCACATAAATAGATATCAGCCCTCTTTGAATAATATACCAGCTTTCTTGGAAGACCAAGATAATGCCCAGGTACAGGAAATCAAACCAGAACTCCAAGGTATAAAGACACACTTAACCAGCAGCTGATAGATGGTTATAACAAGCAGATTTGGTCACCATAAAGAGTCCACAGCCTGTCCAAATCACCAGCAGAGGCTCTCATCCCAATGCAGCTCCAAATCGACACAAAATCGAACACCTATAGAGACAATATGCAACCCCAACACACAACAGCTTTGTGACACCCAAATAGCGGCTAGACTTGCAAGAAATTCCAGAATACCAGATATGCGAAGAAATACAACCCATAATACAAAATAAAATAAGAAAAAACAAGTAGTATTTTATTATTCAGAGATAGACGCAATGTTCGCTTGCCTCTTCGAGGGGGCAACCTCCAGTAGAGCAGAGCTCGATTACAAATAAGACTCGATGATCCTTCCCTTCTAACTACGACTATTTATAGATAAATGACCTCCAACAACCTAATGACTAGTGGTCCTTTGCATAACATGGGTTAACCACTTTATTTATTAATTATGGCCCATTTGCAACTAACTGTGGTCCCTTTCTTAAATGCGAGTCAACCACTTACAATTATTAATACAGGCTTTATTGACTCTTTAACTAACTACGACTATGACTCGGCCCGATTGGGTTTATTATATAAATAAAGAGGTTAGGGTTGGACCCTAACAGTATTTCAGGGAATGGCAATCCATGGGGGAAGATTTCAAGGTAGACCTGCCTTTCAGAGACTATTGTCAGCACAAGAAAAATGAGAAGGGCAGGAATTATGGAG
Source organism: Pinus tabuliformis (assembly GCA_031772625.1). Lineage (NCBI taxonomy): Eukaryota > Viridiplantae > Streptophyta > Pinopsida > Pinales > Pinaceae > Pinus > Pinus tabuliformis. The sequence goes on along the minus strand of CM062807.1, from coordinate 257,742,698 downwards.
GCCAAGGCACGCAAAGCTCTGAGTTGCAGCGTACTATTACGAGGATGTACTTCCCTACATATGATGGCACTACCAAGTGCACAACTTGGGCTTGGGTGGAGAAGCTGGATACTTATTTCCAGCTCAACAGGATGACGGAGGTGGAAGCCATTAAAATGGCTACCCTACACTTGGAGGGGGAGGCACACGATTGGTGGTTTCATGGCTTGTCCACTCTGGGGCATGCCAACGTGACTTCCTATGAGGATTTCACAAGGAGAGTGGTGGAGCGTTTTGATCAGAGGGATCTAGAGGCTCACTTCAGGGAGCTGACCCAACTCAGACAGACGGGTCATCCAGAGCAGTATATATCGGAGTTTCTGAGGGTCTCAGTCATGGTGCTAGATTTGTTGGATGCTAGGAGGGTGTACATGTTCATAGAGGGGTTGCTTGAGCCCTAAGTTGCATGAAACGGGGAAACAGGTACGAGTTTCCGAAACGGGCACGGGTACGAAATGTGACCTCCCCAAATTTTGGAAACGGGGAAACACAATATATATATATATATATATATATATATATTAGGACATTTAAGAAATATGTGCAATCATAAAGCATATATGATACATTCTAATTTATTACATTATGATTAAATTGTCAATTGTCAATGCATAAACTATAAGTCTCTAAATTTACATCACATTTACTCATGAATGATCACAAAATGAAAATAGCAATATCAAAAATCAGCCACAAGAAATTTCTAATTTCTTGTCTCATGCTTGATTGGGAGTCTCCTCCTACATAGTTGAACGACCTTAGTGCTCTTGATTAAATACAAGTTCCATACCCTAGTACCCTACGTGCTCTTGATTATTGGGAATCTCCCCTGCATAGAGGGCTTGGTTCTCTTGATTAAATACAAGTTCCATACCCTAGTACATGACAAAATCCAATGGAAACATTGCAACCCCCCAATCTTGAAATCCTGAAAAATAGAGTCTGCTGGATTTTGAGTGAGATCTAAAATTCTACTTTCTCCATATGAAATCCAATGAGGGCGAAACCACTCTCAAACATCCTGAGTCATTTCATGGTAATGTTAAAAATTTAAGTAAAAGTGACATTCTCCTTGAAAATGAAAAATAAAGGAGAATGTCACTTTTACTTTAAGAATTTAACATTACCATGAACTGCATATCAACACTAGGGCCATAGGTTTGAACATTAGGCTGCCCCACACAGAAAATATTCTTTTTTTATAACTTGAGAGGCATATAGAAGCATCTAGAAGATATTGTAGTCGCCCAATAAAAAATTAGAAGTGAAAACATAAAAAAAAATACAAGAAAAAGTCAAGTTAGAAGAGGAAACTCCACCGTACAGCCTGGAAACGTGTTTCCGGCCGTACTAGCCACGTTTCCTCCTCGAGAAACGGGCCAGTACGGCCGAAAATGCGTTTCCAGGCCGTACAGTACGAGTTTCCTTGTTTCCATTTCGTTTCCGACCAGAAATGGACCCTTCTCCAACGTTTCCTGTAACTTAGCTTGAGCCACTGCATGGACTCGTGAAGTCACGTAGGCCCTCTACTCTACAGGAGGCTGTGACGTGTGTTAGAGACCTGTAGGGGGCCATCCGAAAGACCCAGGTACCTATTCTATCACATACTCCCTATGATCGAAGGGAAGTGATACTAGACCACCACCACAGAGAGCAACCCAAGGACGTGGGCAACTAGATGAGGAGACTCGGAGGGACCTCAGGAGGAGGAAACTGTGCTTTACTTGTCGGGAGCCATGGGCACCAGGCCATCGGTGCATAGCGGGCAAGGCCCATTATATCGAGGTCTTTTCAGATAGTGATCAGGAGGATGATGTGGAGCTGGAGTATGGTGGGGGAGACAATGAGGGTTCGGTAGAGAGGGGACCACCACCACCACCACCACATGGGGGAGCATATTTTACACCATTTGGGGGAGTCCTTGCTTCCTTATGCGGGGTCCCCAAATTTCTGACCCTGAGGATTAGAGGCACAGTGCAGGGGCAGCGTGTCTTAGTCCTAGTAGACAATGGGGCCACCCACAACTTCATTGATGCTCAGATGGTCCAGAGGAGGGGCATCACCACAACAAAGTTTGAGGGGTTTTTCGTTCTGGTGTTGGGGGATAGGACAATGCAGTGCACTCAGTATGTTCTCGCTTTGACAGTGACCATGGGGAACTACTCGATGATGGACCATTTCTTTGTAGTGGACGTACCGGACACCAACGTAGTGATGGGTGTCCAATGGCTATACTCCCTTGGCTGAGTCACCACCGATTGGAGGAAGCTAGAGATGGAGTTCACCGGGCCGGATGGCAAGCTGGTAGTCCTTAGGGGCATGCACTCGTATCCTCCATAGATAGTTTTAGCACATCAGATGGAGGCAGATTTGAGGCACAAAGACATAGCGTGGGCCGTGGAGATGAGGATTTCAGAGGCTGGGGGATAGGCCCAACCACCACACCCGGACATACAGGCCATATTAGACAGATACTCAGTGGTATTTGGGGACATCCCACCGGGGCAGCCACTAGACAGGGGATTCGAGCACACCATTGAGTTGGAGCCAAGTGTGCAAGTAGTTATCACCACCCCTTATAGGCACCCAAGGCCTATAAGGACGAGATTGAGCGGGCCATCAAGGAGTTGTTGGCATTGGGCCACATTAGGCTGAGTTCCAGCCCCTTTGCTTCTTCAGTGATGTTGGTGAAGAAGGACGGAACCTTGTGCATGTGCATTGATTATAGGGCGCTCAACAAGAAGACTTTGAAGAACCGATACCCCATCTCGCGCATTGATGAGTTGATGGATGAGCTTAGAGGAGCTAAGTACTTCTCTAAGATAGATCTGCGCTCGGGGTACCATCAAATCAGGGTGAGGGATCAGGACATCCCTAAGACGACCTTCAGATGCCACTATGGGCATTTCGAGTTTCTGGTCATGCCCTTTGGGTTGACCAATGCACCTGCCACCTTCCAGTCGTGTATGAACCATGTGTTTCGGGGGTAGTTGAGGAGGTTTGTATTGGTGTTTTTCAACGACATCTTGATCTATAGCAGAACCTGGGAGGAGCACCTGCAACACCTGGAGGCGATGTTGCGTATTTTGGAGGAACAACAGTTTTATGCCAAATTGTCCAAGTGTGAGTTTGGGCTGACTGAGATGCTCTACTTGGGGCACATCATTGGCGCAGATGGGGTGAAGGTGCATGAGGAGAAGATATGGGCTATTCGGGATTGGCCGGTGCCTAGAGATGTGACAACATTGAGGGGGTTTTTGGGCATCTGCACCTATTACCGGAAGTTCGTCAAGGGATTCTCGCAGTTGGCGACACCCCTCACAATTTGACCAAGAAGGGGCTTTTGCATGGACAAATGGAGCCCAGTCAGCTTTTGATCACCTCAAGGAGGTGATGAGTAGTTGTTCGGTGTTGGCACTCCCGGATTTCACTCAGCCGTTCACAGTGGAGTGTGATGCATTAGGAGAGGGGATTGGGGCAGTATTATCCCAGGATGGGCATCCCATTGCTTTCGAGAGCCAGAAGCTCCTACCACATGAGAGGTCATATTCTATATACGACAAAGAGATGTTGGCCATCATGCATGCGTTGGCCAAATTTCGGCAGTACTTAGTGGGTAACCAATTTTGGGTGAAGACAGATCACAATAGTCTTCGCCACTTCATGGGGCAGCAGGGCCTCAATGACAGACAATAGAGATGGGTCAGCAAGGTGCAGGCCTACGATTTTGATATTGAGTACGTGCGGGGAAAGCACAATGTAGTGGTCGATGCATTATCCAGGAGACCCGCAGGCCTCTCACTCATGAGCATTTGCCATGACTGGAAGGCACAGTTGTTGGTAGAGTACTCTAAAGACCGACGGGCATGCGAGATCTTGGAGGGAACACACGCAAACGAGCGCTACCGGGTGATGGCCGAGGTCATATATTACAAGGGGCGCATATTTTTGGTACCGGGCTCACAGTTGAGGGAGAGGGTACTCCATGCAACACATGATTCCCCATTATCAGGGCATCAGGGGTTTAGGAAGACGTACATGGCAGTTAGAGAGCGCTTCACCTGGAAGGGCCTCAAGGGGGACGTGTTGAGGTATGTGTAGGAGTGTGAGGCATGCCAGAGGAACAAAGGGGAGTTGACCCATCCAGTCGGGTTGTTGCAACCTCTTCCCATTCCTGAGGGGAAATGGGAGAGTATCTCCATGGATTTCATCATGGGGCTTCCCACGGTGTAGGGCAAGGATTGTATTTATGTGGTGGTTGATCGGCTCACCAAATATGCCCATTTCTTCTCCATTTCGACCCAATATTTAGCCTCACAGGTGGTCGAGTAGTTCTTTAGGGAGGTCTTTTGTTTGCACGGACTCCCTGAGAACATAGTCAACGATAGAGACAATCGGTTTATGGGGGGATTCTGGCAGGAGCTCTTCAAATTAGTGGGTACTGAGCTCACCTCAAGCACTAGTTACCACCCACAAACTGACGGTCAGACAGAGCGAGTTAATAAATGGTAGGAGGGCTATCTCAAGAACTATGTGACCGGGCAACAGAGGGCATGGATTCGATAACTGCACTTGGGTGAGTATTGATACAACACCACTCATCACATGTCCATCGGTATGTCACCCTTCCGTGCTTTATATGGTTATGATGCCTTATCTTTCGCTGATATTGTTTTTGGAGATAGCAGGGCCCCAAAGGCCAAAGATTGGATCCTAGAGAGCCAAGACATTCTCAAGGCTCTCAAGGACAACTTATTGACAACAAAAAATCAGCAAAAGATGTATGCTGATAGGCATTGGATTGAGAGGCATTTTGAGGAGGGAGACTTGGTGTACCTACAGCTACAACCATATAGACAGTCTACCTTGAAGTAGAAAGGGGTTGAGAAGCTGCAACCACGTTTCTATGGGCCGTATAGAGTGGTTAGGAGAGTTGGAGAGGTGGCCTACGAGCTGGAGCTTCCCCCGGGGAGCAAGATTCACAACATCTTCCATGTTTCGTGCCTCAAGAAGGTGCTGGGCCAATAGGTGACGACAACTATAGAGTTGCCCCCGCTTGATGATGAGGGCATCTGGTTTTGGAACCGGAGGCCATTCTAGAGACTCGGGAAAGGAAGCTAAGGAGCAAAACAAGTAGAGAGTTTTTGGTGCATTGGAAGAACTTGTCGGATGAGGATGCCACCTGGGAGGGTGAGCACATATTGGAGCATCCAGTGCTGAAGTTGCTTGAGGACAAGCAACATTTGGGAGGGGAGGACTGTAATGTCCCTTCCTAAATTATTTTGTTACAGGTTTAATTTCCCACAATTTTGGATAATTTTGGAGACCATGGAACCCACTCAATTTTGACATAGGGACTTAGGAAAGAAAAGGAGGCCGAATTACTTTGTTAGTGGAATGTGGGGGCCACCTGTTGGTCAAGGTTGTCATTGATGTCAATATGGCATTGTTGGAGATGGCAAATATTCTTGTGATACATGCCTTAAAACCTTTCATGATGTTGCCCTAACTAAATGACAAAACCCTAACTACATTTATGCCCTAGATTGGTGATGCATGATCTAAATGCCCATAATACTCTAGAAGATGCCTTAGCCCTAACACATTGTTGCAAGTTCTAGCACTTATGATGCCCTTAAGATACATGAATGGAAGTTTGTGTATGAAGCCCTAATCCTAATGAAGAAGCCCTTGCCCTAATGCCCATGAAAAGCTTTAGATCATTGATGATGAAGCCTTAAATGAAGATGCCCATGAATACATATTGAAAAGACACCCTAATCTTATTGATGCCCATGATACCTTTAAAGAAGCTTTAATCCTAATCAGCTTAATGACCTACTTCTATAAAGAAGGAGCCCTAAACATTGGATGCCTAAAACTAAAATCCTAATGGTTGCCATAAATAAAATAATAATGACAGTCTCAAAAAAATAATTTTATTGGTGGCAAAATGACCCTATTTAAGGATGGGATTGGTATAGGAGTATAGAGGATTTTTTCCTCTTTCTAACGAGCTATTACGCGCCCCCAAATTCCTTACCATTGAAGATAAATAAATTTTTGAAATCAACATATGTCAAAAATTGTCAAACTGTCCAAGCTGACTTGAGTAGGATCATAGACCTTGGCATGAGACGTGTCCCTCTAGAATATGGAAAAACCACTATAAATATAAACCTAAATTCGTCCATTCAAGCTCAGATTTTTCGGTGGAGACAAGACAAGAGGTAGAGAAGCAGCCGCAACCTAGAAAAACAAGGAAGACAAGTTTGTGGAATTATTCTTGGGTTAAATAGCCTCCCACAGGTTTGAGCTAGGAGCAGAGAAGTTGTCATAGTTGTCGTGGTTGAAGTTGCCGTGGTCGAAGTTGCCGTACTTGTCGTGGTCGAAGTTGCCGTAGTTTCCGTGGTCGAAGCTGCCGTACTTGTCGTGGTCGAAGCTGCCGTAGTTGCCGTAGTTGTTGTGGTCAAAGTTGTTGTAATTGAAGCTGCAGTAGTTGTCATGGTCGAAGTTGCTGTAGTTGAAGCTGCAGTAGTTGCCGTGGTCGAAGTTGCCGTGGTTGAAGCTACCGTAGTTGGCGTGGTCGAAGTTGTCGTAGTTGAAGCTGCCGTAGTTGCCGTGGTTGAAGTTATCGTGGTCAAAGTTGCCATAGTTGTCGTGGTTGACGCTGTCACAGTTGTTGTAGTTGAAACTGCCGTAGTTGTCATGGTCGAAGTTGTTGCAGCTGCCGTAGTTGAAGCTGTCGTAGTACGGTAGTTGCTGTGGTTGAAGCTACAGTGTTCAAAGCTGCCATAGTCGAAGTTGTCGTGGTCGAAGTGTTGATTTATTGGGATTGGACAAATAGAGCTTGTTGAAGTCTTCTCTTGAGAACATAATAAGGCATAGTTGGAGAACTTTGTGAAGCATCCTATTGAATATTTGTGGAGATCATTGAAGACCATGATGCATTGCTAATGACATAATGAGGTGACTTGAATAAATCATTTGGGAACGATGAAGAGCAGTGGTGACACCTTCTAAGAGATCAGGGTTTTCATTGATGACTAGACGTGGAGACTAAAGTGAAGACTAAGCAAAGATTAAAAGGGCTCGTTGAAGAAGACATAGGGATCCGTGAAGTATAACCAAACATATATTGACGAAGTAAAGCTAAGGGTTTGACCCCAAGAGGTTGGAGCATCGAAAAGACAAGGTTGGTGCCTTGGAGGATAGGGTTGGAGCCCTAGAGGATCAGAGTCCTCAAGAAACCAGGTTGGAGCCCTAGAGGATTAGAGTCCTCAAGAAACCAGGTTGGAGCCCTAGAGGATCAGAGTCCTCAAGAAACCAGGTTGGAGCCTTAACTAGATATAGGGTTGGAGCCCTTGAGGTTGGTGCCTCCAAACTGATAAGGTTGGAGCCTTGGAAGTCCAAGTCAGTGCTTGGCAAATACAGGTTGGAGCCTGGGAGATTGAAGATTGGTGTCTTCATCTAGGGTTGAAGCCCTACACATATATTGTATTTGATTATTGTAAAGAAGAAATTAATAAAATATTTTATTCTATCATTGTTCATATTTGTTTTCTAAATATAAGTGATCTAATTGGTAAAAATAACAAGTGAAAAGAAATACTGATTCACCCCCCTCTCAGTATTTCGAACACCACCCACATGGGAAAAATGCACTTGGCCAAGGGAAGAGTTTGAATAATAGCCTTGGAGGGAAGTCGAATGGTAAGGTGGAGAGGCCCACATGGGAAGGAAGGCCCACAAAATTATAAATAGGAGTTCATCTTCACAAAGGCATCTTTTGACATATTGAACTCAACCTTAGTTGCTTGAGCTGCTTAGCCGGTCACTTGCTGTTTAGCACGAGCTCTCCAAACGGAGAACTCACCATCTCTTTTGTGGACCATGAGTGCCACCCTAGTGAGGTTTCTTTTGATCATTCTGAGAGATTGTAGGTGAATATTCAGGGCCCCCAACTCAACTATCATTCAACAAGTGCATACTCCAGGAGGATGCAGTAGTGGAACACATAGTAGATAATTTAGTGGCCTTCCGGGGAGCAATTGCTGGAGGAGTTTTGGTGAAGGAAGTACAGGGGAAGACTAGCCTTTGGGAGGATTTTGGGAGCTGGAGATTTCTGTTTGGGAGCAGCGTGATTGCTAGCACTTAGTGCCAACGCAGGATTTCCTTAGTCGACACACGTGGGAATTCGTGGGTTAGTTTGTGGAGTGAGTATTTGTCGGGAGAGATAAGGGAAAGTTTAGGAAGGATTATCTCAACCATTTTTGTGTGTTTGGGAGGGCTTATTCAAGAGTTACGGGCAGATCGTACATTATAGTAGTTGGAGGAGGACGCAACTCATGGGAGGTCCAATTTCTGAGGTTAAAACTTAGCCAAACCTTTTTTGGGTTTTGATGAGTTTTGCTTGAGGAGTATGGGGCTAATTTGGTAGAATTTTCTGAGCACCGGAGACGGAGTTTCCAACAACATTTTTGCAGCAGACAACACAGTTTCACAAGGACAGTGCAACACATCATTGCGATAGCTATTTCTGCCATCTGGGCTTGACATATTATCACCTGGGCTTGATCACGCTTGCCTTTGAGGAAAGCCTAGGTGCACCTCTTCCACATTATTGTAGTTTTCTCCCAGATTATAATAAAATGGCTCAACTGTTGGATATTTATGGACTTTCAATGGGTGTGCACAGAATGTTTCAATTTCTTGGTGTTGTTTCTATTGTTTCTTTGCTTATCACTGTTTTTTCCTAGTTTGGAACATTACAATGGTATCAGAGCCCAGATCTTGGCTCAACGGTGGGAGACTTTTCCTATGAGTGAGGAGGACAGGTAGAATATCACCTACAAGAGATAGAGGTACCAGAGCCGGGAGAGGGAGTTAGAGATTACACCAGACACTGAGGAGCGTGGGAAGGCTGTGGTAGTAGAGGACATGGTGGAACCCATGAGTAAGGAGGATATGGCCTTTGACAGCCTCTTGAAGGCCCTTAGTAGTTTAGTGAAGAGGCAGAAGGAGATGTTGGATGAGATCAAACAGCAAAACCGGGACCGAAGCATCCACTGAGATTTCTATTTGGGAATACTTTTGGGGCCTCCCAACAATATGACCACCCTTTACCAACCACTCACCCACCAGGCTTAGGTGGGCCAACTAGGACCACGTTGCCTTCGTTTTCCATTTTCTCTTGAGTTACAATTATCCTGCCTTGACCCTCTCCTAACGCTGTCTGCTTCCTTTCGACATTATCGAGGTGCCGTCACTTTTTGTCTAGTTGTTCTTGGAATTTCGTTGAATTGGCGTCATCATTATTACTCCCCATCTTAGCTTTATTTTTTTTTCCTAGCGGAACCAATTTTATTTATTTATATTTATTAATTAAATTATATATATATATATATTGAATTATATGAAATTATATAATTAACTTTGATTTTCAAACCTTAGGTTATATGATAAATGTGGAAAACGGCGTGATGGAGGAATTGAACAGTGCGATCGGTGAAATTACCCATAGAGATATGCCCAAACGTTGACCTGAAAAACGCAGTTTCGAAGAAAATTGTTGGCGTTTGTCGGAATGGAAAATGGCATGGTGGCGTTGACACAACGAATGCAGTGGATTGAGTTCGGCGACAGAGAAGAGTGATGTCGGAACCGAGGACGGACAGACAAACAAAGCTGGAGTTGGTCGATGGGTCGGGTGATGCGGAATAGGACGCGACCGAGAGAGTAGGATGCAAACTTGTATGGAATTTTGACGGTGGTGAAGGGATACGTTCGGTTGGAATGGAATATCGATAGCGGATAGAGTGGTAGGGACAGGGATAGCGGAAGAGAGCGAATGGTGGCTTAAAGGCGGAGTAGGTGGGGCGGAAGGTTATCGTAGCTCTGATACCATTGTTGAAACCATAACTATATGCTTGAATTTAATTCATATTTTCACACTGAAATGTATACATATATATTTTATTAACGAGTCAATGATGCTTACAAACCCTCAGATGATATGCCTAAATAGGCAGTGATTCGTCACGAGGTTGATTGGTCGCAACTTTTGACCATAACCTTTTATAATTTAATAATAATTAAAATACCTAATAATAATGTATTTAATTATCTAATCTAATTATTATTCATCATTATTTATAATTATTTATTTATTAATGAACTAATTATTCTTAACATCCTCAGTCCACCCTTCAATAAATAGGTGCCATGTGAATGATGATGGATGGAGGGGGCTAAGAACTTCATGGCCAAGTGCCATGGTCAGAGGGACCAACTATGATTAAATACTGTTAGGATATTCCGACACATAGGATATAGTTAAGTTCAACTTGGTCTAGTATAGAGTTAGGTTAGAGTTAGGTAAAGTGTGTTTCTTTACCGTTGTACAGTTTGTAACTTACAATCCGACGGTCACGATATGTAGTGATCCGACGGTTCACTCTCACCTCGGTATTACCGACACTTGATCCGTGGCTTGACACCCGATTGGTCCATGAGTTCTATTTAAAGCGCATGGAGGGTCATTGTTCGGGTAATCCGTGCATGAGAGAAGCTTATGTAAATTTTCATTCTTTGATTAATAAATTGCCTGTAGTACCCACGTTGGGACAGGCCGTGGACTGTTTCCCTCCTTGCACTTTGAGGGTTTTAACCACGTCAAAAATACTGGTGTATTGATTTGAGATCTGGTTGTGAGCGGTGTCCTTTTGGTATTCTTTCTGAGGAACTTACCCTGTAAATTCCTACATGGTATCAGAGCTATTTGAGGGCCGCGTCTGTTGGTGATCCAAATTTGAAGCCGGTAGAACTGCATGCGGCTGTCGTTTCCTAGATCTGCTGTTTCTGACTGCTTTCGGGCCGAGAGGACTGCTCTGTTGCGTTCGGAGCATCTGTTCCAGTGAGGAACCCCTTTCGTTTCACGCGAAAAGGTTTCCGGTAGCCCTAGCTGCGTCATTTTTCAGATCGGGAGGTATACAGTGTTTTTTGCAGTTTACTGTTATTTTCTCTCTGCTTATTTCGGTCTCAGTTTATTTAGCCTTTTTTTTTAACCGGATCTATACCTTTCATTTCTGCGTATGCTCTTTGCCCTGCGACTCTGTGCGATCTGGGCAAATCAGAAACAGAAAGGAAGGATTTTTCTCATGCGTATGCTCTTTTCCCTGCACCTTAGTGTGATCTCGGAAAATCAGAAACATTGAGAAAAATATTTAGTATTTCGGCTAAAGTTAACTTTGAGATTTTTTTTAAATTTCTAGTTTTTTGGCTAAAGCTAACTTCGAGCCGCAAGGTTCGTTTTTCTTTGCATATTCGTGTTGGGTTTTGTGTTTTGTGTTTTGTAGGGAAAAAGAGCTTTCTCAAGGCAAGCACGCAAACCAAGGCCCCCCCCCTCTCTCTCTCTCTCTCTCTCTCAAATTTTTTGTATAGATCAATTGGTTCAAAGCTATTTTAAGAGAGTAGAGGTCTTGGGTTCAAGTCTCCATTTTGTGGGGGCGGATTTTTTTCATTCCCGCACATTCGCGCACTTTGCCGGCAACGTCAACAATTTTTTTTCAAAAAGCCATAACTTCTTCATCCGGAAGCCTTTTTCAGAGCCGTTTTTTTTTAAACCGCCTATTTTTTCGAGATCTATCCATTGGAACACTTACTTTCAGCATCTTCAGCTTCAGTTTTTTTTTAAAATGGAAAGTCCATGCCAAGTCATTCTTGACAGCACTAACTACTTCCAATGGGTAGCCTACATGGAAGATTTACTTAGAAGTAAAGGTCTCTTCAGAATAGCCACAGACCAAGAGAAGAAACCAAAAGATGAAGACAATGCGGCAAAATGGGAAAATAGACAAGATCAAGCACGTGGTTTGATAGGGATGTCTATTTCTCCTGATCTTAGATTCCACATTGCAGAACTTGAGACTCCTCATGAAGCATTAGAAAAACTTGCTAAAGTTTTTGGGATTAAAAATGAAATTAGAGCCCATCAACTTGAAAATGAGCTGCTTACTTTGGATCCTAATAATTTTTCTTGCATTGAAGATTTCTTGTCCAAATTCAAGACCCTTAGATATCTCTTGGAAGGTGTTAAAGTTAAGAAAGAAGATGGTAACCTTATTTATTCCATCCTTACTAAGTTGGGACCAGCCTACTCTGTATTTGTTTCCACTTTCCATTCTACAAGGGAAGCTTTCATTTGTCAAGGACAAGACTACAAGGCCCCTTCCTTTGACTCCTTTTGTGATTCCTTAATAAGAGAACAAGAAAAACTCTTACACCTTGGTCTTCTTAATCTTGGAAACTCTTCCACGAAAGCGTTAGCCGCCCAGCAGCAACCAAATTCAAAGAATCCTAAGAAGTCATATCCTCAAAAGAATGGTCCTAAACCATCTCAGCCTCAAAATGAAAGATCATTTCAGCAAAATGATAAGACCAATAAAAACAAATGGAAGAAGACTGATAGACATTGTAACTTTTGTAATCGAGATGGCCACTTAGAATCTAAATGCTTTAAGAAGATGGAAGCCTTGGAAGCCGCAATGAAGAAACATAACATCCATGTGGAGCCTACTTCAACTTCAACTTCCGGAATGGCACTTTCTGCATGTCATTGTCAATCATCTCAGTCTGGTTATGCATTAAATGTATCTTCTTCTTCTTCTCATTCTCATGAGTGGCTCATTGATTCTGGAGCCTCTTGTCACATGGCCAAAAACCAAGCCATGTTTTCTTCTTTAAATGATTGTAACACCAAAAATATATATATTGGTGATGATAGATCTCTTAATGTTGTAGGGACTGGAACTGTTCATCTAGACAATGGTCAGTTTAATGATGTATTATGTGTTCCAACCTTATCCTGCAACCTTCTATCTGTCTATCAGATAACTCATTCAGGTGAAGGTAAAATTGTTGAATTTTCACCTCATGATGTTGTAATCAAGGATCTAAAAGATCCTAAACAGATTCTAGCTACTGGTCTTGCTGATGATTCCAAAAGGTTGTATAAGTTTCACAACTTTGGGTCATCAAATCTTCCCTCAGTATTTGTTGCTCATAATGATGAAGTGAGCAAACTTTGGCATGAGCGATTTGGTCACTTAAACTATCGCTCCCTTCAGCATCTATGTAAAGAAAATATGGTGACAGGTCTTCCTATGGTATCTTGCAGAGATGGTGTTTGTTCCGGATGTGTACTCGGAAAACATCATCGGGACAGTTTTGACAAACGTGCCTCTTGGCACGCCTCAGCCCCTTTACAGCTTGTGCACAGTGATTTATGTGGTCCTCTTCCTGTTGCTTCATTCTCTGGCTGCAAGTACTTCTTAACTTTCATTGATGATTTCTCCAGACGCACTTGGGTATACTTCTTAAAACTCAAGAGCGAAGTATTTAACACTTTTTTGGCCTTCAAAGCCTTTGTTGAAAAACAATCTGGACATCAAATTCTTAAGCTAAGAACTGATAATGGTGGAGAATATGTTAAAAACACATTCATCAACTTTTGCACCGAAAATGGAATTCAAATGCAACATACTGTTCCATACACTCCACAACAAAATGGTGTAGCTGAAAGGAAAAATCGCACCTTAAAGGAAATGGCTAATTGTATGCTGCAATCTAAAGGACTCAGTCTTAGTTTTTGGGCCGAAGCAATTAATTGTGCAAATTATATAATCAATCGCACTCCTACTAAGGTTCTAGAGAATATCACTCCAGAAGAAGCTTGGAGTTCCATTAAACCAGATGTAAGTCACTTTCGTGTGTTTGGAAGTGAAGCATGGGCCCATATTCCAGATGAAAAGCATAAAGCTTTAGAACCTAAGAGTGAGAAATGTACTTTTGTTGGATATTCTGAAGATGTAAAAGGTTATAGACTTATTCCATTTAAGTCCAAAAATGTTATCATTAGAAGAGATGTAAAATTTGATGAAAATAAATCGGCCTGCGAGCCTAGTCCGGCGGATGTGCCACCTCTTCCTATCTCTTCTACTTTTGAAAACATTTCTTCTTCAGATGATGAAAGCGAGGATGATAATCCTCCCCCACCTTCTCAGGATCCTCAACTTCCAAGATGGGTCCGTGCTACTCGGGATGCAGCAGGTGATCTTGCCGGTGATCCTACAGATCAGCGACGTACACGTTCTCAGTTTGAAAGAGCCTCTTCTTTACTGGCTCAAGCTCCAGTAAATCATGATCCTGACACTTTTGCAGAAGCTTCAGGCCATCCACATTGGGAAGCAGCTATGAATGAAGAATATCATTCATTGATGACAAATGATACATGGGATCTTGTTCCTCTACCAAAGGGACGCAAACTTGTTAGATGTAAATGGGTTTACAGAACCAAGTATGGACCAGATGGGAAAGTTGATAAACATAAAGCTCGTCTCGTTGCTAAGGGCTTTTCACAGGTTGAAGGCATTGACTACACTGAAACCTTCTCCCCTGTTGCCAAAATGAACTCTATCCGCCTTGTTCTTTCCCTTGCTGCCTCTTTAAAATGGGAAGTCCATCAGATGGATGTTAAATCTGCCTTCTTGCATGGGGACTTGCAAGAAGAAATCTATATGGAACAACCCATTGGCTTCATACAAACAGACTCCAGCCTTGTTTGTCGACTTAAGAAATCCCTTTATGGCCTCAAGCAAGCTCCTCGGGCTTGGTATGCCAAAATGGATAGCTTTCTTTTAGAATCTGGCTTTTCTAGGTGTCATTCTGACAATACTGTCTACACCAAGAAAGTGGGCAACTCTCTTATCATCCTTGTTCTCTATGTTGATGATCTTATTCTTACTGGTAGTGATCCCAACCTTATAAACCATGTGAAGTCCAGCCTTAAAAAGAAATTTGAAATGACAGACTTAGGACACTTACACTATTTTCTCGGTCTTCAAGTCTTGCAATCCCAAGAGGGTATTTTCCTTTCCCAGTCCAAGTATGCTTGTGATATTCTTCGTCATTTTCACATGGAAGACTGTAAGCCAGCCCCTTCTCCCTTTCAGTCTGGAGTCAAACTTTCAGTCTCTTGTACTTCTCCTGAAGTTGATGCTACCTTATACCGTCAACTTGTCGGAAAACTCTTGTATTTAACCCATACTCGTCCTGATCTTTCCTTTGCTGTTGGCCTTGTTGCTCGTTTTATGCAAAACCCCCGTGAAAGTCATTGGAAAGCAGCTAAAAGAATACTTCGTTATGTTCGAGGTACAGTACAGTTTGGGATTCATTACAGTGCCAAAGCAGCTCCTCTGTTAGTTGGTTTCACTGATTCTGATTGGGCTGGTGACCCTGATGATCGGAAGTCTACTGCCGGTTATGTCTTCACTCTTGGTTCAGGACCTATTACATGGGCTTGTAAGAAACAGGCTGCCATTTCTCTTTCGTCAGCAGAAGCAGAGTATCGTGGTGCCGTGGAAGCTAGTAAGGAAGCCTTGTGGCTTCGTCAGATCCTATCAGAGTTTGGTTTTGAGCAGCAGCATCCAACCACACTTTGGTGTGATAATCAAAGTGCCATTCAGCTATGCAAAGATCCAGTCCAGCATCAGCGCAACAAACACATTGAACTACACATGCACTTCATCAGAAAGCTCATTCATGACCATGTTCTTGAAGTGCAATATTGTCCAACAGATGATCAGGTTGCAGACATCTTCACAAAGGCTCTCACAGAGGCGAAGTTCACTAAACTTCGATATATGCTTGGAGTTCAGGAAGTTGTCACTAAGGGGGGATAGGCTCTAGTGCCTCCTTCCTTCTCCTATTGTGTCATATTTGTAAATCCTTCAATCCTATCCCAAGTTGTTCTTAAGGGGGGATGTTAGGATATTCCGACACATAGGATATAGTTAAGTTCAACTTGGTCTAGTATAGAGTTAGGTTAGAGTTAGGTAAAGTGTGTTTCTTTACCGTTGTACAATTTGTAACTTACAATCCGACGGTCACGATATGTAGTGATCCGACGGTTCACTCTCACCTCGGTATTACCGACACTTGATCCGTGGCTTGACACCCGATTGGTCCATGAGTTCTATTTAAAGCGCATGGAGGGTCATTGTTCGGGTAATCCGTGCATGAGAGAAGCTTATGTAAATTTTCATTCTTTGATTAATAAATTGCCTGTAGTACCCACGTTGGGACAGGCCGTGGACTGTTTCCCTCCTTGCACTTTGAGGGTTTTAACAACGTCAAAAATACTGGTGTATTGATTTGAGATCTGGTTGTGAGCGGTGTCCTTTTGGTATTCTTTCTGAGGAACTTACCCTGTAAATTCCTACAAATACCTCATCTTGGGTGTATAGAGGTGAGGAGAGAGCAATCGTGGATGCATGAGCTACCTCAACCTTTGTTTTACCACCACCCAATATTGCCTTTTACTTTTTCTTGATTTTTTTCCTTGTATTACTACTCATAGCTCAGGAAATGAGAACTTGGTTTGTATGATATATAGTAGTTATCACCCCCTTTAGGATGGGGAAGTTCATCGCACATTAGGGGTTGGGAGATGCAAAGGTTCCCTGTCTTCTATGAGGTAGGGCACATTGGCCTATGATAGAGATAGAGCTCATGCTTGGCTTTTGCCCACGTGGTAATTTTTAAGTCCCAACCATCTTTTGTATTTTGATTTTTCTTTGTGCAATGATCTCCCTTTGATCTGCACCAACTTCGCTTTAAAACTTCTTTGATTTGATCTGCTTTGTTACCATGTGAAATTTCCATGAACTACAACAACTGGAAGTTATTGTCCTAACTTATGCAATTTATTTGTCTTCTATTAATTATTAACGACAAATATCAAATAACTCACTGCAATTCTTCACAAATAAATACGTTGCAGAAAATAAAATACTGGAACTGAGAAAAAAATGCACACGATAATTTTGACACCAATATTTTTGGACAAAATGTCCTTGGAAAAACTTCGAAGGGAAAACCAGTGCAATAGATGAGAGTTTTAGTATTATCAATGTTATTAGAACCAGACTGGAACCGACCTTCAGAATCAGAATATGTGAGTGCAATACCAAATCGACTGACTCTGTAAAGGAACCAATTGGTTCAGGACCAGTTCTGTGCGGTCTGTACTTGCGGGGCCCAACGTAATTTTTTTTCCTTTTTTTGTTTTTTTATTTTTTCAGTTGGTTAGCCTACTTCTAATTGTCCCCTAGGCCAACCTAATATTCAATCCTATGGCCCGAGTATCACTGTGCAATTCATGGTAATGTTAAATTCTTAAAGTAAAAGTGACATTCTGCTTTATCTTTCATTTTCATCCTTTTACTTAAATTTTTAACATTACCATGAAATGATTCAGGATCTTTGAGATTTCACTCAAAATCCAACAAACTTAACAGTTTTTCCGGATTTCAGGATTTGGGGGATTGCAACTTTTCCATTGGATTTTGTCATGTGCGAGGGTATGGAACTAGTATTTAAGAAAGATCACCGAGCCTTGTATGTACTTTGATGTTAGTGGCATTGGTTGTTGAACTCCTCTATCAGGACTCTACTAAAAATGTACCCATCACTCAAACAAAATCTTGACATGACATGCTACATTTTTTCTATCTTATTTTAATGCCTAGAGGGTTATATTGATGACGAAGATCCCAATCTAGGCAATGATTTTGATGATCTGTAGGCATTTGCTGTAGCATGATTTTTTTTGGATGCTAGAGGCAATATAAAGCCTATTTGTTGATGTATTTTTGGTTCAAAGATGGATTGCACTCGATGCTATTTTGGTTATGTGCACCCTTACATGCTATATAAATGAGAACTTATTTGTGTTTAAATGGTTTGGATTCATATGGATCCACACACACACACACACATATATGTTTTTCTTTAAAATTTGAATATTTTATGTGTTTTTGGCCAACCTGTTTTTTGGTCTAGTTTTTTTACCGGTTCTAGTCTAGTTTGGATGGTTCTTGATCCACAATTTTTTTTGGTTCGGTCATCAGTTCGGTTCTGATAACATGGATTATTATTAATCTTCAACGATTTAGGAGTACAATGATCTGCTTGCCTTTCACTGGCGAAGTACTGATCTCCACTGTACAAAATAGACTTGAGACACACTGTGTCTTCTACAACTTGATTTGACCTCGTCTAGCAAACTTGCACTCCCTCTGGCTACTTGCACTACTTGCCAGAAATGCGCACTGCCTGCTTTGGGAAATTTGCATAGCCTCCGGGAATGCTTCCCTGCAAGTCGTTCTGCCTCTAGTACTATTCTTGGCCCATTCGCTTTGCCTTTGGTTGATAGATCCAGCTCTGGCTCACTAAAACGATCTCCTCTGCCACTCGTACTTTTAAACCAGCGACTCGCACTAGCTAAATACGAACTCCTTTGTAGATAAATTGACCTCCTTCTTGACTCTGGACACTGGAAATCACCGTGGAAATTTTCTTTGGAAAATTTCCTCTCAAATCTCTGCTAAAACCTTGTTGCTCGATGTCTCCCTAGCTTCATCTGCGCCCTTGTTGAATCATTGCAACTGGGTAAATCGAACTGCTCAATTCTCTTCCATGTCTTCTCCAAACCCCATCGATTTTCTCTTATAATCTTCTGTTGGGCAACCGACAACCATGATCACATCTCAATCAATGGCTAAGATCATCTTGACTCCATGAATTCACTTTTCCGGAAGTCTAGAGAGAAAAATCGATTTCCCTCAATTAATCAGATTTAATTAACCAGTTTTCCTAAGTTATGTTGATTTGGGGTAGCATCGGATGTGCTCTAGCCACGAAATTTGGTGGAGAGGTTGGGGCACATGAGATTTCCAATACCCAAAAAGGGTTTGGGCAGATTCTAAACAGATCAGGAGATATTAAAATAATTAATATTTTTAATGGAGTCGCTAAGTCTAAACTTACGGAAAATAAAACATTATTGTGTATTAATATGAATCTATGTTAGAATGGTCCAAAAGACATGGATCAAGCCAGATCTAATCTTAGCCGTTGATTAGGTACTTAATCTTGGCCGTTGAGATGTCAACAGGAAAAGTATAAGAGGAGGCTTGAGGGTCACTTGGAGAACACACCAGAGTGATCAGTCATTCTATTCTCTAGAGCGGGGTTTGCTAAGAGAGATAGAATCAATGATCAGAGAGCAGCTGAGGGGCATTGAGTAGAGACAAAGAGGCAGAGATAGTGCTGGGAAAGTAGCCAAAGAGAGTGACGCAGGAGCAGCTAGTGCTCACATAGGGCCACGCAGAGGCAGCTAAGTGCTGTGCAGAGCACCAGAGATGCTAGCGTAGCTGACGCAGAGGCTTAGAGAGCTGACACAGGCCAAGATAGGTTGACGCAGGGCCAATGCTGGGCTAGGAGAGGCTGATGCAGTCTAGATTGGGTAGATGCTGGGGTTTCTGGGGTAGATTGGTGCTGAGTAGCTGCTGGAAGGATTATCCGGGGTTTTAGCTAGTAGATTTGTCAGAAACAGAGAGGTATTACTGCTAAGGAAATTCTCTGTTGGGTAGGCCAGTTTCGGCACCCAGATTGTACTCTAATATTGCTTAATAAGAAAACCCTCAGATAGCTGCACCGATTTTCCCACATTGGGTTTCTCTAGGGACATTAGTCCAAAAATAATGGTGTCATATGGTGTGTTTGTTTCTGTTTCTTTTTAGTTGCTGATCTGTAATATGTTGAGCATGCACTAGTGTTTATTTTCAGTATTTACATTGTAAATAACTTGTTAAGGAAAATAACAATTAGGTAGGAATAAATTAGATAAAGTGAATGGGGGGTTTCTAACTAAGTAAACTTAGAAACTTCAACAAGTTATATTTAGGAAATATTTAATTATAGGCTAATTAAGATAATTGAGGTGTTTCTAAGGCTTTTCTTGCAAAAGCTTTTTGGGTTTTGGAGATCTTGTGTTCCTTAGCCTCTTAAACACCATAGAGACTATAACACCTACCTGTTGCTACTAAAAACTAATAGAGCATTCTTTCAAGGCGATGAACAAATATACCAAGGATAACACCGTAATGCTATGAAACACCATGTGATATTGGGTGTTCCATAACCCAAATAGGAATCCCATGAAAAATCACCAAAATCTCCTCTAGGAGGTTGATCCATCAATAAACAATATGCAATATGAGAATGTAATATCCCTAAGGAAAATTTATAGTAATAAACAAAGCATGCATAGACAAAACACACACCGAAAATTTGCTTAAATATCATAACACGAAATAGAGCCAAAAACTATGCCGCTGAGCCATTTTATTGATAAAGCATGAGGTTACAATGGGTTCTTGGAAAGTATGCACCTGGGCTTGCCCTAGGCAAGCTAGCTAAGCCCAAGTGATGAATGTAAAATCCTCGAAGCACACTGGCTGATCTCCATTTGCCTCTGCGCTGAAATGCCTAGAAAATGAGCTGTTGGCTATGAAGAATAGCTGCTAGGGCCTTCTCGGGTGCTAAAAAATGCCCAGGAAATTAACTCCAGGCTTTCTATCAAATACCTACAAAAACCCATGAAGGAATTTGCTAATTGTTGACTTTGGAATTTCAGTCCAATTTCCCTCAATGGCACTGTTGCTAGGTAATTAGACCCACCTGACAATCCTGCTACAAAAAGCCCCAAAATGACTGCATCACCAACAAAACTCCTCCCCCAACTCCTCCCCAAGTTTCAACCCCAAACTCCCTTCTTTCCTCAACCCCCAAGTGTGACACCTCCAAGGACTGCACAGTGCCTACGCTGCTATTGTTGGTGCTTCCCCAAACTCGCACTTCGCTATTCCTAGATCGAATTGGAAAGGATAGGACTCCCTCCTTGGGCTGGCACTTGAAGTCGACTGAAACGAGTGTTGAGATTTCCGCTCGGAAACTTCTTATGCTCAACAACACTTGCAGACTTTGTAATGACCCATCGAATTATAGGGAACATAGGAATATTAGCATTCATACGAGGCATGCATATGATAACTAAATATGCATGCATCACATGTATTGCATTAGTATACGTACTAACTAATTATGAAAAGTCGAAGTATAGGGTAATAAATTAATTATTAAAGTACTGAGTAAATACCTAACTCTCCAGAA
Organism: Pinus tabuliformis; assembly: GCA_031772625.1. Lineage (NCBI taxonomy): Eukaryota > Viridiplantae > Streptophyta > Pinopsida > Pinales > Pinaceae > Pinus > Pinus tabuliformis. Next base: position 257,721,584 of record CM062807.1, on the reverse strand, counting down.
TATAATGAATATATTGTGAGGTACTTGTTATATTTACCACCATCATAATATAACTAGTATATTGTTCAAAGAAAAATAAAAGAAATGGCATATGCAAATAAAATAGAATTATAATATAAACTCAAAATAGCAAGGGCATTAATGCAGTATATAATATACAAAGGAATTATAATACATTAATTATTATACAAACTAAAAATGTGTCATTATCATATATATATATATATATATATATATATATATATTAAAGAAGAATCTATAATATATACATTAAGTAATCAAAAGTGAGCATGCCATAAAATCATAATTTTTTTTTTATAACAAAGTGAAAACATTAGTATAAATGGCAACAAGGGCGGTGACCACTTGGTATTTTGGAACAATATTTTATTAGAAGGCGGTGAAGAGAGGTTTGAATGAGAAAGTACCTTGGCAGATATAAATATATGAAAGGGGTTCTCAAGGCAGGGGAGGATTTTCAGAGTCTCACAGTGAAGGGAAAACGATGGAGCTTAAACTGAGAAGTAATAGATAGAGGGATAGAGGGAGTTTGTAGAGAGAAATTTGATATTTGAGTAATTGTTCTTGGAATTTTGGACACGGGGGCCGAAAGATTTGTCTTCTGGATCTGGGGACCATATAGGTAGACCCCAGATAGGCTGGGAGGAAAAGGGCAATTTGGTAACTGTAGCAACGGGAACAACCACCGTTCAAAACACCTTCAACTGATTTCCGGGTATTCTCCTGCATTTAATTTTTTTAAAATTCCAGTTACTGTCTGTGAAAATTCCTTAAATTGGAATCCTTACTACAATAACTGATGATATTTCTCCTACTTGTTAGATTTACATGAACAAGTTATTTGTAGTTTCCTACGACAAACATCAAAATACATACATTGCAACCTACACCATTTAAAATAATATGCCGAAACAAGAAACTGAACAATAGAGAAAGATACAACACAAATGACACAGTTGTTTTTGGACAAACGTCCCCGAAAAAACCCAATGTGGGAAAACCGATGCAGCAGATTTGAGGGTTTTTATTATTAAGCAGAAGTATTTCTGAATACAATCTCTAGATGCCGTGCTAGCAATCCAATACAAAGAATACCAGTTGGCAGAAGAAATTAGTGAGATTACCTCACTCTACACTGCAAGTCCCGGTTGATTCAGCAACTGAACCAACGAGTTCCACGGCTACTTCTGCGATGCCCTTGCGCGGGCCCACGTCACCTTTGCTGGGAATCGATTTTCTCACAGGGGCTGATTCTAACCCTCCTGGCTCAGAATGTCATCCTCCTCAACAAATTTGGACCTCTGCGTGGAAGGCTTCTGCGCTGATCTGCGTGGGGCATGCGTGGGGCCTGTGTGAGCCCTTCCTAGCTCTGCGTCACCTTCTCTGGCCTCTGCGCTGCCTCCTCTATGTGTCTCTCTGCCTCTGCTGAGTATTTTTGGCTCCGGAGAAGATCCTCCAGCCAAAACTCTCTCTGCCCCTCTCTACGTGATTACTACGAAATCATTGCATCGCCTCTAGCTTTAGCGTTTCAATATGACTGATCAACTCTTTGTGTGTCTTCCAAAAGACCCTCAACCCTCCTTAAATAATCTTCTTGTTGACATTCGACAACCCATATTAGAAGCTAATCAATGGCTAAGATCATTTCTGCTTGATCCTCGTCTTTTTCTAGAAGTTACACCCACAGTTAGACTAATACCCATTAATTATTTTAATTTCTTAAGTTTAGACTTAATTAATTATTTTAATAAAACTGTCTCTAGGTAGAATTTCCCAAAACGCTTTCTGGGTTCTTTGGAATACATGTGCCCAAGCCTCCCTGCAAAATTTGAGACTTAGAGCACATCCGATGCTACTAGAAATCAACACTCCCTCTTGGCGAGGAATGTGCTCTAACAATGTCTCCAACTGAAGCATCACCTTGACTTCATAACATCGTCCTCTATGCTGCTGATGTCTGACATGTTGTCAACCAACTACTGCGCTGCTGGTACAACTATACTGTCGCTGATACTCTCAATGTCAACACTGCATCTGTACTACAACTCCCTCTGAATTTCTGCATCCGTGCTACTGTTGCCACTGCCAACTGCTGCTGCTACTGCCCCTGCACTGCAAACTGCTGCTGCTACTGCATCAACAACATGAAAACATCTTGAATTACTGGACAAGTGTTCAACATAGATGCATTTCGATGTTGAAGATCTGACTGCTGCTAGTCCCATGCTATACCTCTGAAGCCACTACGCTGCTGCTGATACTGCACTGTGCCTCCCTGCACTACTGCAACTCTGCATTACGCTTGCTCGGACTTGGCATTATAGCCACTACATTTGTCGCTCCAACACTCCTTTGCACAAACTGACATTGGTCCATCCTACTACTTTTGATCTGGGCTCCCGTAGCAAGGAATTGATCCGAGAGGTGGGTTCCTCAAGGATCTTGCCCATCTGTAGCTCTTTCGAACTACAACTCCAAATCAGCCCACCTCCCTCCTAGAGGTATCTCAGTTGTCATGGCGAACTCCTCCTCGATCTTCGTGGGTGTAGCCTTCGGATCATGCTTCTCATCTTTGTCCTTCTTCTTGAGAGGACACTATGTTGCGTAGTAACCCATTTCACCACACCTAAAGCATTTGATCTTCGAGAAGTCCTTCCACCTCCACTGCTCCTGCTGCCCCTTGGATGCAAGGGCTGAATTCTCTTCCTCCTTGGGCTTCGACCCACTACTGTTGCTTCTGTCAAGCTTACACTTGACCAAGTCTGTCCTTAACTCCTCTTGCTTAAGAGTTGCCCACATCTCCTTAGCAACCCTCTGCTAGCGACGTGACAAACCACATGATCCTTTACTCCCTCTAGGATCATCCTCTTGGCCTTCGCCTTTTCTGCTTGGTACTTCTTCAGCGGACCTGGATCTGTAGGCACATCCACTACGTTGTCGACATAGGTCTTGAGAGAATGCTCATCTACAAGGAATGACATCCTTGCGTTCTAGATGATATAGTTAGATGCCCCATCCAACCTGTCCTGATCTCTCAACCCACTGGTTGCCATCTGTGCCACGAAAATGTCGAACTGCTCCTCTTTGCTTCTTAGTGCTGCTGCTTAGCCAATAAGAAAACATACTTCTTGGCGGGAAGGCTACTGAGGAAGAATTCCCTCACTGTGCTTCTCCTCTCTCTTCTGATGACTTTCAGCCCAATAATCTGCTTGCTCAAACGCTGCGTCCCCCTAGCTCTTCCTCAACAATGCTACCAGAAATCAACACTGTCTTGTTTCAGTTACACAATTAGGGCTTTACATTAGGCTTTACATTGTCTGGTTAAAATTGCACAGTTAGAGCTCTACAGACTTGGTGTCAGCTCAAGCGTGCTAGTCTAAGGCAATTCTCATAGAAGCGAGGCTTGAGCTTCTAGGTCCCTTTTGCTTGAGTGATCACTGTTTGTACGGATGGAGCCTCAAGAAGACTAAGTCCCCAACCTCAAATTGCCTCTCTACTCGGCCCCTATCTGCATAGAGCTTCTGTTGGTTCTGCGTGTTTGTAAGTTATCTTTAAGAGCCCTCAAGATATCTTGGCTCTCCTGTATCCAATCCTTGGCCCTACGACACTTGCTGTCTCGAAACATCACGTCAGCAAAAGATAATGCATCGTAACCATAAGGGCTTTGAATGGGGACATACCTATGGACATATGGTACGTGGTGTTATAGCAGTACTCACCCAAGTGCAACTACCATATCCATGCACGCTGTTGACCCGTCACGTAGTTACGCAAGTAACCCTCCAACAATTTGTAGACGATCTTCGTCTGCCAATCCGTCTAGGGGTGATAATTGGTGCTCGGAGTGAGCTTTGTGCCCACTAGTCGAAACAACTCTTGCCAAAATCCTCCCATGAACTTGTTGTCCCGATCACTGACAATGGTCTTCGGGAGACCATAGAGTCGAAATACCTTCCTGAAAAACAATTTGGCCAATTGTGAGGCTGAGGACCGGGTTGAGATGGTGAAAAAATGTGCAAACTTCGTCAATTGGTCTACCACCACGTATATGCAGTCATTTCCTTGCGCTGTGGGAAACCTGGTGATAAAATCCATCGACACACTCTCCCACTTCCTCTCAGGAATAGGAAGAGGCTGTAGTAACCCAACAGGGTGTGTTTGCTCGCCCTTGTTCCTTTGGCATGTGTCACACTCTTGAACATGCCTCAGAACATCATCCTTGGGGCACTTCCATGCAAATCACTCCCTGATGGTCATGTATGCCTTGGTAAACCCTTGATGCCCTGATAATGGTGAGTCATGGGTTGCCTGTAGGATCTTCTCCCTCAACTGGGAGCTGGGTACCAAATAAATCCGGTTTCGGAAGTAAATCACCTCATTCATCACCCTGTACCAGTTATCCACCTTTGCACCGTCAAGGAGTTCACATGCAAAATGGTCCTTGGAATACTCCACTAGCAACTGTGCCCACCAATCTGTTGCAATGCTCATCGATGAAAGGGTAGCTGGCCTCCTGGAGAACACATCAGCTACCACGTTGTGCTTCTCTTTGACATACTCAATGTCAAAGTCGTATGCCTGGAGCTTGCCTCCCCTGCAACTGCTTCTGTTCCAAGAAGAATCTGAGACTATTGTGATTTTTTTTTTGACCTAGAACCTGTTTCCCACCAAGTACTACTTGAACTTGGCTAGCGCATGCATGATGGCTAGCATATCCTTATCGTAAATGGAGTACAATCTCTCTGGGGCAATAGCTTCAAACTCAAAAAAGCTATCGGGTGGCCCCCCTGAATCAAAACTGCTCGTACACCCTCCCCAGATCCATCACACTTAAGCACAAAGGGTTGTGCGAAATTAGGGAGTGCCAACACTAGGTAGTTGCTCATGACATGTTTGAGGTGCTCAAAAGCCTCTTGCGCCCCATCTGTCCACTCAAATGCCCCCTTCTTCGTTAAAGCAGTGAGAGGGGCTGCTAACTGCGAGAAGCCCTTCACGAACTTCTGTTAGTAGGTACAGATGCCCACAAAGCCCCTCAACTCTGTCACATTCTGAGGCTCTGGCCAATCCTGGATGGCCTTGATTTTCTCCTCAAAGGATTCTCACACCATCCTCTCCAATAATGTGCCCTAGATAGAGCATCTCCGTAAAAAACGAACTCACACTTGGAGAACTTAGCGTAAAACTACTCCTCTAGAATACGCAATATTGTCTCTAAATGCTACAAGTTCTCCTCCCAAGTTCGACTGTAGATCAATATATCATCGAAGAACACCAACACAAACTTCCACAATTGCACACGAAATACGTGGTTCATGCAAGACTGGAAGGTGGCTGGTGCGTTGGTCAACACGAACGGCATAACCAAGAACTCGAACTGCCCATAGTGGTACCTTAAAGTTGTCTTAGGGACATCCTGGCCCCTCACCTTGATCTGGTGGTACCTCGAGCGCAAGTCAATCTTAGAGAAGAACTTAGCCCCCCTCAGCTCATCCATCAAGTCATCTATGCGTGGGATGGGGTAATAGTTCTTCATGGTCTTCTTGTTGAGGGCCCGATAATCTATGCACATGCATAGGAACCCATCCTTCTTCTTCACCAGGACAATTGGCGAAGCAAAAGCACTGGAGCGAGGGCTAATCGCGGCGTGTACCCCCAACTCCAACTCAATAGTATGCTCAAACCTCGATCAAGAGGTTGCCCGGGCGGTATGTTTCCAAACACCATCGGGTACCTATCTAAAATATCCTCTATGTTTGGGTGTGGTAGCTTGGGCTGACCCCTAGCCTCAGAAACCATCAACTCCACTACCCACTCAATATCACCATGTCTCAGATCAACCTCCATCCCGTGGGATGAAACAGTCTGTGGAGGGCAAGGGTGCATACTCCTCAGCAAAACCAATGTGCCATCCGGCCCTATGAATTCCATCTCTAGCTTCCTCCAATCTGTAGTGACTTGGCCAAGTGAATAGAACCACTAGACACCCATCACCACGCTGGTGCCCGATACATCTACCACAAAAAAGTGGTCTGTCACTGAATAGTTCCCGATGGTGATTGTCAATGCGGGAACATAGCGAGTGCACTGCATGGTTTTACCTCCCAGAACAAGAACTGAAAATCCCTCAAAATCCTCGGTTATGATGCCCCTCCTTTGAACCATCTGTGCATCGATGAAGTTGTGGGTAGCCCCACTATCCTCCGAAACTGAAACATGTTGCCCATGCACCGTGCCCTTGATCCTCAAGGTCAAAAACTTGGGTGCCCCTCGCAAGCATGCAAGGACCCCTCCTGCTAGTGCGGAAGGAGCTCCCCCCGGTGGTGGTGGTAGTCCCCTCTCTAAATGTGCTACGCTATCATCTCCACCCACTTCCAGCTCTACATCGTCCTCCAAGTCACGGTCGGAAAAGACCTCAATGTGATGGGCCTTGCTTGCTGTGCATCTATGACCTAGTGCCCATGGTTCCTAATAGGTTAAACACAACTTCCTCCTCTAGATGTCCCTCCTGGTCTCCCCATCCAGCTGCCCTCCTACTGGTGCGGAAGGAGCTCCCCCTGGTGGTGGTGGTGGTCCCCTCTCCACATGAACTACCCTATCATCTCCACCCACTTCCAGCTCTACATCGTCCTCCAGGTCACTGTCGGAAAAGACCTCATTGTAATGGGCCTTGCTTGCTGTGCATCTATGACCTGGTGCCCATGGTTCCTAACAGGTGAAACACAACTTCCTCCTTGGAAGGTCCCTCCTGGTCTCCTCATCCAGCTGCCCTCGCCCCTGGTTGGCTCTCGGGGGTGGAGCCCTCGTGTCTCTTCCCCTCTGCTAGAATCCTTGTCTAGGTGGTAACGGTGCTCTAGCCCTGAGTAGGGCATCATGCAAATCTCCGGCCCTCCCCACTGCGTCTTGCAAGGTAGTGGGCCTGTTGAACCTCACCAATCCCTTGAATGACTTTGCTAGCTCCTCTACAAATATGAAGACCATCCTGGCCTCTGATAGATCACGCACCATCACTGACAACCTCAAAAACTTTGAAATGTAGGCCTCAGTGCTTCCCGTCTGTTTGAGCCTTGTCAGCTCCCCAAAATGCTCCTCCGGGTCTCTCCTCTCGAAACGCTCCAGCACCCTCCTAGTGAACTCCTCGTAGGTTGCCACTCCGGCATGCCCCATCGTGGTTAGCCCATGGAACCACTAGTCATGGGCTTCTCCCTCGAAATGCAAAGTGGCAATTTTAATTGCCTCTCCTTCCGTCATCATGATTAAGCTGGAAATAGACATCCAACTTCTCAACCCACGCTTTCACCGAGCTCTTGGAAGACCCATCGAAAGTTGGAAGGAACAATCTCCCCATGGTGCATTGTAAATCGGTGACATGAGTGTAGCTTCCTCCACCTTTGCGCTTTTCCCTTTCCCCTGTTATTACCTTTCAGCTGACAAAAGTCCTTGAAGGTAATGGCCTCTCTAAAGTCAAGCCCATATGAATGATACTCTACAAAATAGTCCCCCATGGGGATCTCCTCTTACCCTTGTGGCCCTCCAACACTGGATGCTATAAATGTAGGAATGGTGGACCTGGGTGGTGTGCTGGGAATGAGGAGTGTGTTGGGGCCATGACCCCCTTGGTGATGCAAAGTACTGGAGCCCTCACCAATTTGGAATCCCCCCTGAATCCCTTTGCCCCTGTTGTTATTGAAATTTTGTTGCCTCATCTCCTCAATAGCTTTGGACAAATCCTGCACAACCTTGAGAAGATATTGGGAAAACTCCTCTTTACTCCCCCTGTCTCCCATGTTATCCCCCATGTTTGGCCTTTCGACCTCTGATTCAACAACCTCTGGATTTGGGGTGATTTGTAGCTGCCTCTATCTAGTTTTGTACCTCTTCCACCTATAAGTTACATTTTGTTGGTGTTCTAGTGTCATAGATTGATGCTGCTCCCCACAGGCTGAGCCAAGACTATGAGCTCTGATACCACTGCAATATCCCTAAGGAAAATTTACAGTAATAAACAAAGCATGCATAGACAAAACACACACAAAAAATTTGCCCAAATATCAGAACACGAAATAGAGCCAAAAACTGCGCTGCTGAGCCATTTTATTGATAAAGCATGAGGTTACAATGGGTGCTTGGAAAGTATGCACCTGGGCTTGCCCAAGGCAAGCTAGCTAAGCCCAAGTGATGAATGTGAAGTCCCCCAAGCGTACTGGTTGATCTCCCTTTGGCTTTGCGTTGAAATGCCCAGAAAATGAGCTGTTGGCTATGAAGAATAGCTGCTAGGGCCTCCTCTGGTGCTCAGAAAATTTTGGGAAATTAACCCCGGGCTCTCCACCAAATACCCACAAAAACCCACGAAGGAATTTGCTAATTGTTGACTTTGGAATTTCGGCCCAATTTCCCTCAATGGCACTGCTGCTGGGTAATTCGACCCACCTGATAATCCTGCTGCTAAAAGCCCCAAAATGACTGCAATCACCAACAAAACTCCTCCCCAAGTTTCAACCCCAAATTCCCTTCTCTCCTCAAGCCCCAAGTGTGACACCTCCAAGGACTGCGCAATGCCTGCGCTGCTGTGGCTGGTGCTTCCCCAAATTTGCACTTTGCTGCTCTTGGATCGAACTGGAAAGGATAGGACTCCCTCCTTGAGCTGACACTTGAAGTCCACCGAAGCAAGGGTTGAGATTTCCGCTCGGAAACCTCTTGTGCTCAACAACACTTGCAGACTTGGCTTCAACTCAAGCGTGCTAGTCTAAGGCAAGTCTCAAATAATCATGAATGACCAAAATGAGTGCCTCTTCCTCTTTTTGTCAAAGAACCTCCAAAATGCTCATGTGGGCCCAACTTTGACTTTCCCCCACCAAACTCCCTCCAATGTGTGTGTGTTTCCATTGTGGGCTGCATTTCTCTATGGGTGGCCCCCATGTACCACTAGTAGCTCGATTTTCCTCTTCTGTCCTCTAATATTTGGGCTTCACTTTACTCGAAAATTCATGTGGGGCCTCTAAACCCACATTTCCTAAGTGCAAGTGTGAATTTATCCAAAATTGGGCAAAATTGATATTTTCGCTTAGCAATGTTGCTAAGTGGGAATATCACAGAGAAGAAAACCAATAGAAAAAGCACATATATGATAATCAATTGAAAGATGATTGTCATCTTTTCATCAACTGGTAGCACAGTGCTACAAGCTAAGCACATGTAATATCCCTTATCAGGAATATTCCTCAAACACAAGAAAACTCCAACCAGAGATGCACTGGGAGGGCATTTACCAGATATGTCGCCTCTGAAAAGAGCACGAGATTCGGAGGCTACCTGACCCTTTCCAGACTCTGTCTAAGAGTATAGGAGGAAACACTCAAGTGGTATAATAGCTGAGAAGCTCAAGAGATAAAAATATCAATGGTGCAACATATAACAATATAACCATACGCTAATACTCAAGAAATGCAAAGAGAAATGCTAAGCCATTTTATTATACTGAGTAATAGAATGAGTATAGGAGGTGATCAGAAAGATGGCACCTTGACTTGCACAAGGCAAGTGAAGAAATGCACTCAGAATAGCAAAGGAATGGCCACTCTCTGAACTGCGTCCAAGCTGCTGGAGAACTGTCGTGCTACTGCTGCTGCTAGAAATCAAATGAGGATTTGGGGTTGCTTCCCTCCTTAGAAAATGCTGAAACTCCGGAATCAGACTCTACTCGAGAAACCCAGAAAAACCCAGAAAGCTTTTCTGAAATGGCCGACCCCCGAAAATCACCCCCTTGGGGTTTTGCGCAGTCCCTCAATGCTCTACGCTGCCACTGAATGAAACCCTCTAGAAATCTGCCTGAAACCTCTGCCAAAACTCTCCAATATGCAAGGGCTGATCCCCTACTCTATCTCTCAGCACAAATCCTACTGCAAACCCTCAACCTAGAACTCCTGCCAGAAAGAACTGCGTCACCCCTCTCAGTGCTACGCAGTCCTACAAAACGTTGATGAAACTGCTGCTGAAATGTTGATGAAATTACTGCTGAAATGCCAATGGAAATACCTTTCCCGAGCAGGGACTCTAAGTCCCCCAGGGCTAAGGGTGAGATCTCCGAACGGAGACACTCAATGCACTAAACAGTGCTGCAGACTAGCTAAACAACCATCGTGCTCTAAGTTGAAGTGACTATCACAAATGCTCATAACTGAATGATCAAAATGAGGGGCTCCTCTCTCCTTTATAGCCTTTGCCTCTCTCGATCCCAAGGCTCACCTTCTCCAACGTATTACCCCTCTTGCCACGTGTTTCTTCCCTTCTGTGCAATCCCTCCAAGTGTCTACGTGGGCTCCATCTCTGCGTCCCCCTTGGCTCCCCTTTAAGTCACAACGTTGGTGCTACTAGGAAGTGACTTTTATTCTAAAAGTGAGTTATGTCCCCCTTATTCACTTTTTATTTATAAATAACTATAGAAGGCAAAAATTGAGCAAAATCGAATATTCCAATTAGCCATGGCTAATTAGGAATATTACAGTCTCCCCCGGCAAAATGTTGCTTGTCCTCAAGCAACTGAAGTGATGGACACTGCAAGATTTTCTCACTCTCCCAAGTGGCATCCTCATTCGGCAAATTCTTCCATCTCACCAAGAATTCCCGGACCGTCCTGCTCCACAGCAGCCTCTCCCTGGTATCAGTAATAGCCTCTCGCTGCAACACCAAATGCCTCTCATCATCCATGGGCGGTAGCTCATCTGTCACTGTCACTTGCTGCCCTAATGCCTTCTTTAGGCATGATACATGAAAAACATTATGAATCTTGCTCCCTTGGGGCAGCTCCAACTCATATGCAACCTGTCCAATCCTGCGTATCACCCTGTATGGCCCATAAAAGCGGGGCTTGAGCTTCTCAGCCCCCTTCAACTTCAGTGATGACTGTCGGTATGGCTGTAATCGTAGGTAGACCATGTTCCCTACCTCAAACTGTCTCTCCACTCGACCCCTGTCGGCATACAACTTCTGCTGGTTCTGTGCTGTAGCCATGTTATCCTTGAGAGCTCGGAGGATATCCTGACTCTCTTGGATCCAAATCTTGGCTCTAGGAGCCTTGCTGTCACCAAACATCACGTCAGCAAAAGATAAAGGATGATACCCATATAAGGCATAGAATGGCGACATACCAATGGACATGTGATGTGAAGTGTTGTAGCAATACTCCCCCAGATTGAACCACTTCAGCCATGCTCGCTGCTGCCCACTGACATAGTTACGCAAGTAGCCCTCCATCCACTTGTTAACTATCTCTGTCTGCCCGTCCGTCTGTGGGTGATAACTGGTACTTTGTGTCAACTTCGTCCGCACCAACCGGAAAAGCTCCTGCCAAAACCCGCCCATGAAACGGCTGTCCCTATCACTGACGATAGTCTTAGGAAGACCATGTAGCCTGAAGATCTCTCTGAAGAACAGCTCGGCCACTTGTGCTGCTGTATAGTGTGCGGGTATGGCAAAAAAATGTGCATACTTCGTTAGTGGATCAACGACAACAAAGATACAATCCTTGCCCTGTACCATGGGCAACCCTGTGATAAAGTCCATCGAAATACTCTCCCACTTCCCCTCCGGAATGGGAAGAGGCTGCAATAATCCCGTGGGATGGCTCATCTCTCCCTTGTTCCTCTGGAAAACATCACACTCCCGGATATGCTGGAGTACGTCCTCCTTGAGGCCCTTCCATGAGAACCTCTCTCTAATGGCCCTGTAGGTTTTGGTAAACCCCTGATGGCCTGCCAATGGTGAATAATGTGGTGCCTGTAGTATCTTCTTCTTGCGCTGAGACCCCTCAGTCAAAAAGATCCGGTCCCTGTAATAGATGATCTCATCGACCACCCTGTACCTGTCATCTGCCACCTGCCCATCCAGAACCTCACATGCAAACCTGTCCTTGGAGTACTCTACTAAGAGTTGAGCCCTCCAGTCTGTATCCAAGCTCATAAGAGACAAAGTGGCTGGTCTACGTGAAAGGGCATCTGCTACCACGTTGTTCTTACCCTTGACATACTCAATGTCAAAGTCATATGCTTTGATCTTACTGATCCACTTCTGTTGCCTCTCCTGTAGCTGCTTCTGCTCCAAAAAGAATCTGAGGTTGTTGTGATCAGTCCTCACCCTGAACCTGTTACCTACCAAATACTGTCAGAACTTGGCCAATGCATGCATGATGGCCAGCATCTCCTTGTCGTATATAGAATACAACCTCTCGTGCGGAAGGAGCTTCCGGCTCTCATAGGCTATAGGGTGACCTCCCTGCATCAATACTGTGTCGATCCCCTCTCCCGATGCGTCACACTCCAAAACGAATGGCTGCATGAAATCTGGCAATGCAAGCACTGGGCAGCTGCTCATAACCTCCTTGAGCTTGTCAAAGGCTCGCTGCACTGTATCCGACCAACTGAAAGCCCCCTTCCTTGTCAAATCTGTCCGGGGTGCAGCAGGCTGGGAGAGACTCTTGATGAACTTCCGGTAGTAAGTACAAATGCCAATGAATCCCCGGAGTTCTGTCACGTTTCTCAGCTCCGACCATGCTCTGATGGCCCTGATCTTCTCCTCGTGGACTCTCACTTCGTCCACCCCTATGATGTGTCCCAGATACAACATCTCCGTCAACCCAAACTCGCACTTGGAGAGTTTGGCATAGAACTACTGCTCCTGCAAGATATGCAATACTGTCTCAATGTGCTGGAGATGCTCCTCCCAAGTCTTGCCGTAAATGAGAATATCATCAAAGAATACCAACACAAACTTCCTCAAGTGTCTGCGGAAGATGTGATTCATGTAGGATTGAAATGTAGCGGGGGCGTTGGTTAGCCCAAAGGGCATCACCAAGAACTCAAAGTGCCCATAGTGACACTTGAAGGCGGTCTTGGGAATGTCCTGCTCTCTCACGCGAATCTGATGATACTCAGATCTCAAATCAATCTTTGAGAAGAACCGTGCTCCTCTCAACTCATCCATCAACTCATCGATCTTGGGTATGGGGTACCTGTTTTTCAGGGTCTTCTTGTTCAGGGCCCTGTAGTCAATACACATCCTCAATGTACCGTCCTTCTTCTTCACCAACACTACGGAAGAAGCAAAAGGACTCGTGCTCGGTCGAATGTGCCCAAGAGCCAGCAACTCTTGATAGCCCAATCAATCTCATCCCGATAGGCCTTGGGGTGCCTATAGGGGTGGTAATCACTGCCTGTATGCCTTGCTCAAGCTCTATGGTGTGCTCAAATCCCCGATCCGGTCGCTGTCCTGGTGGAATCTCCCCAAAAACTATGGCATACCGGTCAAGGATGGACTGTATCTCTGGATGTACCGTCTGCCTTGTAGTCCCTGCCTCTGATGCACACAGCTCCACTGCCGACTCTATGTCTCCCTTCCAGAAGACTGCCTCCATCTGATGAGCTGAAACAGTCTGAGGCGGATATGTGTGCTGTCCCCGTATCTTCTCATGCCTCCCTCTCTTCTCATCATCCCACTCCATCTCTAGGGTCTTCCAATCCGTCGTGACCTTCCCTAGAGTGATAAGCCACTGAACACCCAGTATCATGTTGGTGTCCGGAATATCGACCATGAAGAAGTGGTCAGTCAATGTGTAGGTGCCCATCGTCACTAAAAGCTCTGGAACATAACGAGCACACATCATGGTCTGATCTCCTGGGACCAAGACTGAAAACCCATCGAAGCTCTCTGTCTGTATGCCTCTCCACTCAACCATTTGTGCATCGATGAAGTTGTGGGTTGCCCCACTGTCAACCAAAACTGATACTCGTTGGCCACGTACTGTCCCCCGTACGCGTAGTGTCAGATACTTGGGAACTCCTCGCAATGCTGCAAGGGCCCCTCTGGTGGGTGCAAAATATGCACCACCTGCTGGTGGTGGTGGAGGTGGCAAAGGTCCCTGTACGACATGGCTATCTCTTGCCTCCACATCATCCTCATCATCCTCTTCTCCACTGCTCTCGGAGAAGACCTCAATAAAGTGTGCTTTGCCAGCAGCACATCTATGTCCTGGTGCCCACAGCTCCTGATAGGTGAAGCACAACCGCTTCTTCTTTAGCTCCCTCCTGGCATCGTTGTCAATTTGTACTTGTCCTGGATTCCCCTTTGGAGGTGGAATCCTCACATCCTTCCCCTTAGACTGAAAACTCTGTCTCTGGGGGTAAGGTGTCCGGGTCCTGTGTAAGACATCCTGTAAGTCCCGGGTCCTGTTGATACTGTCCTGGAGTGTGGCAGGTCTAGTGGATCGGACTAAACCCCGAAGTGGCTTTGCTAACCCCTCAACATACATATAGACCCTCCGCGCCGTGGATAGGTCTGGCACCATCACGGAGACCCTCAAGAAATCTGCAATGTAGGTCTCTGGGCTCCCTGTCTGTTTGAGCCTCGTCAGCTCAACAAAATGCTGCTCTGGATCCCTTCGATCAAATCGCTCCATCAATCTCCTGGTAAACTCGGCATATGTCATCACTGTGGAGTGCTCGAGTGTAACCATCCCATGAAACCACCAATCTTGGGCCGCACCATCCAAATGCAATGTTGCCACCTTGATGGCCTTTGTCTTCGACATCTGGTTGAGCTGGAAATAAATGTCCAGCTTCTCCACCCAAGACTTTGCCGAATTGTTTGATGAACCATCAAACCTAGTCAAGTGGAATCTACTCGCTGCATGGTGGGTGTCACCATCATGGTAATGCTGGTACCCTATGTGATGGTCGTGGGGTCTACTATCCCGCTGGAGTTGAAAAAAATCTCTGAATGAGAGGGCTTCCCTGAACTCCTGCCCATAGGCCTGGTACTTTGCAAAATAATCGCTCATATGTCCGGGCTCTACCTCCTACTAGGCTACAGCCCCCATGTCTGCTCCTAAGAAAGTGGGCATGTTAGAGCGTGTAGGGGCATGTGAGGCCACCTGCTGCGCAGTATCACACTGCTGTGGCAAATGGTGAGATGCACCCGATCCCTCTCCAAACTGGAAAACTCGTGGGCTCTCACGCTGTCTTGCCTCCACTGCGGTGAATCTCTGCCCCATCACCTCGATCTGCCTCGACAGATCCTGCACCGATTTGAGGAGCATGTCCGCAAATCTCTTCCCATCATCATCTGCCATCGGAGCCTCCTGCTCTGCGTCCACCACAAGCTCCTTTTGTTTTGCGTTCACCACAGGCTCCTCCTGTTTTGCGCAATGTTGCACGAAGCGGGAGCGAAGCGGAAGTGTTTTTTGGAAGCAGAAGCGTCATTTTCCAAAAATCTAGGAAGCGAAGCGTCTGCTATATATATATATATATTTTTATATTTTTTTGCATTTATACTCAAAACAAACATCCCAAATAGCAAATTAATTGTAGAAGACATGAAAACATGCATATTTTTGCATAAATCAAGATAGATATGGCATCCATTGTACATTAATGATTAATTATTCGAGCATCAACCATTTAGAATCTAGATTCTTCTCCTCTTGTCTAGCCTTTGCCTCTACCTCGATTGTCTAGGGATATTAGTCAACATTGCCCAATTTTGATCAAACTACCTAACTCAAGACTTAAAATATGGTAGAAAAAGCTTAAGATGCTTGATCGATGATTTTGACTTGATTGAAAGGTAATTTTTTGCTAAGGGTGTGCCACGTGACAAAGGAGTTCAACAATTAACACCACCAACACTAGGTACATATAGGGCTTGGTGCTCTTGATTAAATGTTAATCTCATACCTTCATACTTGATATAATCTAATGAAATGCCACAATCCCGTTGATCCTGAATTACTGAAAACTATTAAGTCTGCTGAATTTTGAATAGGATATGAAATTCTATTTTCTCCATATGAAGTCCAATGAGGCTGGAACCACTCTCAAACATCCTGAGTGATTTCATGGTAATGTTAAAAATTTAAGTAAAATGATGAAAATGAAAAATAAAGGAGAATGTCACTTTTACTTTAAGAATTTAACATTACCATGAGGGAGCATCTGCTATATTTATATTTTTTTTGCCTTCATTCGTCACCCTAACCCAAGGTGGACCCACCCCCAACAAGAAAACTCACCAAAAATAAAAATAAAAATTGAAAAAAAAAAGATTTCCTAAACGCTTTTCCGGAAGCTTTTCCAGAAGCGTACGGAAAGCGTACGGAAGCGTACGCTTCCCCCTTCGAAGCGCCACGCTTCCGACACCCGAAGCGTCGTACAAAGCGCGCTTTGGCGCTTCGGAAGCGCCACGCTTCCGAAAAGTCCAGGAAGCGGCAAAAAATGCCGAAGTGGCGCTTCCGAATTCGGGAAGCGCCGCTTCCGGCCAAGCTTCCTAGGCGCTTCCGTACGGGACGTGCTTCGGGGCTTGGAACCGTGGGGGGGGGGGCGCTTCCGTACGGGACGCGCTTCGGGGCTTGGAACCGTGGGGGGGGGGGGGCTTCGTGCAACACTGGTTCTGCGTCCACCACCGGAACATAGTCTCCCTCTCCGTAAGTGTTCTCCAACATATGCCCAGTGTCTTTGTATCTCCGACCTCCTCTGTAACAAATGTAGGGTTTTTCCCCCAGTGTCATAGATTGCTAGCTCCACAGGCTGATCCAGATCTATGCTCTGATACCACTGTAATATTCCTTATCAGGAATATTCCTCAAACACAAGCAAACTCCAACCAGAGATGGACTAGGAGGGCATTTACCAGATATGTCGCCTCTGAAAAGAGGACGAGATCCGGAGGCTACCTAGCCCTCTCCAGACTCTGTCTAAGAGTATAGGAGGAAACACACAAGTGGTATAATAGCCAAGAAGCTCAAGAGATAAAAATATCAATGGTGCAACATATAACAATATAACCATAAGCAGATACTCAAGAAATGCAGAGAGAAATGCTAAGCCATTTTATTATACTAAGTAATAGAATGAGTACAGGAGGTGATAAGAAATATGGCACTTCGACTTGCACAAGGCAAGTGAAGAAATACACTCATAATAGCAAAGGAATGACCCCTCTCTGAACTGCGTCCAAGCTGCTAGAGAACTGTCGTGCTGTTGCTGCTGCTAGAAATCAAATGAGGATTTGGGGCTGCTCCCCTCCTCAGAAAATGCTGAAACTCTGGAAACGGACTCTACTTGAGAAACCCAGAAAAACCTAGAAAGCTTTTCTGAAATGGCCGACCCCCGAAAATCACCCCCTTGGGGTTCTGTGTAGTCCCTCAATTCTCTGCGCTGCCACTAAATGAAACCCTCCAGAAATCTGCCTGAAACCTCTGCCAAAACTCTCCAATATGCAAGGGCTGATCCCCTGCTCTATCTCTCAACACAAGTCTGACTGCAAACCCTCAACCCAGAACTCCTGCCAAAAAGAATTGCGTCACCCCTCTCAGTGCTGCGCAGTCCTCCAAAACGTTGATGAAAAAGCTGCTGAAATGCTAATGAAACTACTGCTGAAATGCCAATGGAAATACCTTGCCCGAGCAGGCACTCGAAGTCCCCCGGGGCTAAGGGTGATCTCCGAACGGAGACACTCAATGCACTAAATAGTGCTGCAGACTAGCTAAACAGCCAGCGTGCTCTAAGTCGAAGTGACTATCACAAATGCTGATAAATGAATGATCAAAATGAGTGGCTCCTCTCTCCTTTATAGCCTTTGCCTCTCTCAATCCCAAGGCTCACCTTCTACAACATATTTCCCCTCTTGCCACGTGTTTCTTCCCTTCTGCGTAGTCCCTCCAAGTGTCTGCGTGGGCTCCATCTCTGCGTCCCCCTTTGGCCCCTTTGGCTCCCCTTTAAGTCACAACGTTGTGCTACTAGGAAGTGACTTTTATTCTAAAAGTGAGTTATGTCCCCCTTCTTCACTTTTTTATTTATAAATAACTATAGAAGGAAAAAATTGAGCAAAAATCGAATATTCCAATTAGCCATGGCTAATTATGAATATTACAGCACATATGTCTGTAGTCTACCAAATGCTTCATCTATGTCATCCTGCAAACCTGTGATGTGTGATGAAAATCACCAGAAGTGTAGGCCTCATACAAATTGAGCGGTAACACTGTCCATGTTTGAATGGAATAAGCATACATTTTACGATTTAGATTATGCAAAACAGCTACCTGTGTATTCATTTTTAGGCCATCCCATTTGCAATAAAACTCATATACAGAAGCCTTCTTGAGAGAATGGCCATATTGGGTTACTATATAATATATGTGGATGCATCTTTCATGTTGTATTTCTGAACATATGCTTTTGGAGTGGAAATAGCTGCAGTTTGTTCCAGCATTGTCAAACATGTACTGTGATTGATTGATCCTTATTTTGCGTTCCTTGTCTTATTTATATTTCTTCTTTC
This sequence comes from Pinus tabuliformis, assembly GCA_031772625.1. NCBI lineage: Eukaryota > Viridiplantae > Streptophyta > Pinopsida > Pinales > Pinaceae > Pinus > Pinus tabuliformis. The sequence goes on along the minus strand of CM062807.1, from coordinate 257,703,236 downwards.
AACATCTCATGTTAAAGCTCTGCATTTGAAAAAGAACCCCCACTTCTATGTAGGTTGTAATTTTCCATCACCTTCATACTGAGAGTAATTGTTTCCTCTTACAGGGAGGTTGACTCTGTTGACTTGCGGCGCAAGCTTCCTTTTTCTGTGGGAGTTTTATATCGACTTCTGAGGAGGAATCACCGTGTATTTGTCACATGCACAACTGGGCTTGATCGCTCACCTGCTTGTGTGATTGCTTATTTACATTGGATTCAAGATGTGGTCCTGCAAGAAGCATTAAATTTTGTCACCAGTTTGCATCCATGTGTACCAGACAGGTTTGTGTTTATCTTTATTATTTTCATGCAGCAGGATTTTAGGTTCTTCTAGTTACAATTACTTGTATTGTACAGAGCATCCATTTGATTAGTGCGAGGAAAACACTATTAGGCAACGTGTGAGTTGGTGACGTATCCTATATACTGCATTAGGGGACAAAAATGGCAGATATCTTAAAGCTGGACCTCTGTTTGGGATTCTTTTAGCAGCTAGGGTGTTTAGCTGGAAAATAAAAGAGCATGTTGTTTGACAGACAAGGCAAGGAATGGTGGACCACTCTCGGCAATGCTCAAGTTCTGTAGCAAGTAATGTTTTGTAGATATTCAAATTTTGGTGGTACACAGAAAATTGCAAGTTAAGCTAACTGGCCCAAACCTAAGCTGCATGGTTTGTCAAAATATATCCAGTTGCAAGTTTGCAATTTCAAATTTTTTATGTGGTTTGGTCGAATGATTACTATTGTGTTAAAGGATCTGAAGCTAGACATGTCACATGCGTCAAATGCCAGGTCAGAAGCTGTCACTTTAATGTATTTTTGGTGTTTGATACCTTCTGTAAGATTTTGCTTAAATTTTGTATGGTAGGCGAGATCAGGATGGGGCCTTGAAAGGAAACTAGGTTGATTCTATGCACTGTGTATGGCCTGTGATACAAATGAAGATATATGCTTGCAGAGTGTCCTTATTCACGGAGTGTCTTATACAGTAAGCATTTCGGGATGAAAAGTTGTCTTCTAGTTTCTACATCATGTCAAACAAAATAGTTAGGTGATTTACAGTGGCAGCAGTGCAGCACAGGTAGCTGTACTACAATGAAAGATTCTTAAGATGAGTTTTTAAGAAGCTTACATCAGACAACTATCAGCAGAACATTATTTGAAAAAATGTAGTTCTTATATATTCTCAATTTCAAGATTACATCAAAATTTGTAATCTGAGAACATGAGATAGCTGTTACAGAACAAATTGCTTATCAGAAAAAAAAACTAGAAAAGAAGAGAGATAAGATAAAATAATTTTATTGATGTCTAACGAGCAACATCAAATAGGTCAATGGGACTGCTATGTACATTGGAGAGGACACAGTGGGAATGGTAAAGCTGCTCTTGGTGAATCATGAAATAAGCAAATCTAACCCATACAAAGAAGTATAACAAACCTAAATCATGATAATATGATGAAGTGAAACAAAGCAATGATGTAGATGCACGCAAGTGCAGTGGAGAGCCAAAGGTCGAGAGCCATTGACACTCCTTGGGGGATGTCTTTCCTGGGGGATGATCAGCATCCCCTGAAGCCCTCTCTTCTGGCATCCAAGACCAAAGGGAGCCAATGCATGATAGATGATTGATTGGATAATCTATAAGAGCTGGGGGATAAGGTATGAGATATGTGTTGCTGTTTTGATGCACGATTTCATGATTGTGGTTTGGATGAGGTAGCTAGACTATTGGTGTGGTGTGAGTTATCCTTGGAGTTGAGGGAATAGGACTGTAAGGATCTACCTGGTTAAGTGCCAATGCCCTCCCAGTGTCTCACAAATATGATATCTGATGTAACACGGTTGTTTCCCTGCCTCTTGGGTGACTATATCTATTGGAAACATCAAAAGGAATTTTGTAATTGATCATATTGATTCTAGATCAGGTTCAGAAGGGTGGATTAAGTGAGATTTGAGTTCAAGGGCCTCCTTCATGTACAAGGCCGAACATTCCAGGGTCAAAAAATGGACAAACCTAGATAGAGAGTTTTGGGACTCACTGAAAAGGTAGTAAAATCATCTTCTAATCTTGTAGTAGATTGGGTATCTGAAGATGAGGTTTTCCTCTATCTTGGTCTCATGAAGATGGTAGAGATGGTGGATCCTCTCCTCCCAGATGGTGTGATGGTCAGTTTCCACCCAAAAACAATGAGAACCAACCCAAAATTGTCCAAGAGGTATATGCAGAACATGGATCGAATGTCTGAGCATGTAGGGGTGACAAACAATAAGACCATCTCTTAGCTCCAGAAAGTGCTTTGCATAGAATGCCATCTTGGGACTTAGCCCTTTTGGAGGATCAACACATACAGCCTGAATGAACTGTCTGATGATATCCTCTTTGATGATCTTATTTAACTCTTGCTTATTCAACAAGAGTCATTTGGGGGCATCAAGTGAGTATTTGAATGGGGGGAGGCAATTAATCGAGATACAAATATATTGAAGTAGGTAGGAGGCCTTGACAAACCAACAATGAGATTGAATAGAGGTACTAGAGTGCCTATGGGCTTTGAAGAGCAGTAGGTGAGATAAGGGAAGCGGTCTTTGCTTACTGAAGAGTCTACAAATAATTGAACTCAATGCAAGAGGGAAACTTGTCCAAAGATGGTTTGAATCATGAAGGGGAGGGCCACAAACTTTGCTTGAACAATGGACCAGGGAATAGCTCCCTTGCATCTGATGATGCAGCAATAACCTAAACTGTCCTAGTGATGGCCCTGTTTGACTCCAAAAATTACACCACCCCCCAGTCTTTCCAGTAGTAAAGAAATGTGGGTCTAATGAGACTATGCATGAGGTCCATCTTAGTGGCACTAGCCGGAGAGGCTCTACTCGATATATGACAAGGAAATGTTGGCCATATTGCATGCACTAACAAAGTAGGCAGTACTTGGTGGGAGGAAGGTTCATGTTCAAGACAGATCACAACAACTTGGGATACTTTTTGGCAGTGTTGATAATATCGGTATCGGGAAAATATCGACGAGGCTCCAGAAAATATCTTATCGGCAATATCAGCGAAAATATCGGCAAGCATAAAAAATGCATAATATATTCATTTTTTAAAGATTTTTAAACATATAAAGCAATAACAACATGAAATAAACACATTGGCACATAAATATGAAGAAAACACTAATATATATGATGTCAAATAGAAATGATACATCAAAGGCGATACCAAATCCTGCTAATCCCTGATAATTGTCCATTCAAGGACTCAAATGTGGAGAACCAATACAAAATAACATCACATATATAAAAGTATCTCATCATCATGAGTTATATGTAGCATAACAAATAAAACTAGCAGCTATCTATCTGAAATCACTGCCCTCTCCCCCTTTTACGGGAAAACATGATGGGCTGTTTGCCAGGCCTGCCCCTAGTAGTAGGAGGCCCTGACCCTGCCTCTGCACCTAATGTCAAATAATGAGTGCTAGGTGTTGTCGCGCAGATTGACACGACAACGCTCAGACCGGGGGCTGTCACTCTGATCCCCGATCCCTCCGTTTAAGCCTGTCTCCCGCGGCTAAGGGGGGGAGTCCCTGTGAGATGATGAGACCAACTGGCGACCAGTTGGTTGGGAGACACGAGATACGATATGAAAAGGACTCGATGGATTTGATTAATTGAGCAGACCAGTGCCTTGTTAGATTGGTGCCTAAATGATTACTTTATTCTTTTTGCACAGTTTTAGAGGTAGAAGGCAAGCTGTTTGAACTATCATATCTATCTTTAAAAGCATCGAGAATGTCTTGTAAAGAAGTGAAAAAATCATTAGGAAAATTATTAAACCATTTCAAGGCATCACCCTCTAAAGAATGGACAAATAGACGCATCTTGAAGTCTTCATGATTATACTGAGGAAATCTACAATACAAGATCTTTACACAAGTAAACATGTTTAAATGATGTTTAATAGCGACCGGACCATCACCCGAGAACTTAAGTAATTTAGAAATGGCCTCTCTCGGAAGATCATGGAGATTATTAGTAAAATGACATGGCCTACATGAATAATCCATGATGAACAGTAAGGGATCAAATGGATGATAGAAAGAGATTTCTGCTCAAGAAAATTAAGAGATGAGAGAAGTGGAGTCGCCACTTGAAACAATAAATCTGATTCTAGGATCCAAAAAGTAAACACAAGCAGATATGAGGAAAGCTTCTTGTCTGGGAAAAATGAGAAAAATGGAGTCGCCACCCAAACAAGAAACAAAACCGAAGAGATGCTGCTGATATGTGATGAAAAGATGCCAAAATATTTGAATCTGCCAGCTCAAATGAGAGATGAGAAGATGAGAAGCTGAATGTCGATGAAACCCCAAGAACAGAAAAACTCTGTCCCCGGCAACGGCGCCAAAAAATGTTGTCGCGCAAACTGGCACGACAACGCTCAGACCGGGGGTTGTCACCCTGATCCCCGATCCCTCCGTTTAAGCCTGTCTCCCACGGCTAAGGGGGGTAGTCCCTGAGGAAAGATGAAGGCCAACTGCCAAACAGTTGGGCCGGGAGACGAGATGCACTACGATGATTTTATTAATTTGATAGATCAGTGCCTTAAGAGATTTGGTGCTTAAATGATTACTAACTGGACGATATAAGAATATGAACCACAGGCAGCAATCACTTAACATCAAATAAAGAGAACAATGCTTTAAATATCCAGTAAAACACAATGTTCATCAAATAACAATATCCAGCAACTTAAAAGAAATGAGTGCTTTAAACAACCAAGCAGTTATTGACTAGACAGGATATGCAGCTATAATTCATGCATCAACAACTTTTGAATCTGAACATAAGTAACTGGATCTGGCAAGCAAGAAACTTTTCCAGAATATTTTTTTTTTTTTTGTTTTTTTATTTTTCAATTTTTTTTTTTTTTTTTTTAAATAAAAATAAAAATCAAATCTAAAAATTTAAAATCTCCTAAAACCTGATTCCTAAAAAAAATTAAAATCTAACTTTAAAAATATTTTTTTTTATTTTTTTTGAAACTATTTAGAAGGAAAATTAAAATCTAATTAAAATCCTAATTCTAAAGACTAATTAAAATCTAAAACAAAACTATAAAAATTTAAATCTAAATCTATTTGAAACCTAATTGAATGGGAACAAAACTGAAAAGGGAACGCATCAAAAAAAACCACGCGATGGGCAGCGAAAAACGTATGGAGACCTAACCCTAACTGCACGCCTCCCTATCCACGCATAACAAACAGCCCACGAGAAAAGAAGACGACTGCAATGAGATGAAACTCGGCTTCAGAAACGCGAAAGGCTATGCCTGGTGACAGGTTTCAGATATGCAACGAAGGCCGGACAATGCAAACGCTGAGACGGCGGATGTATATCCTAAGACTGGCTCAAACGACCAAAACAAAGCACGTTGCAAGATAATGTATCACCAATGAATGAAGGGAAAACCGTGACCAGCCCCAACGCCAAGGAAAAGATCGGACACGTGAAGAAATTTTGCAGGAGGGGACGGGTGACGGATTTGAGAACTTGCTGATCGATTGTCGATGAGAGAAGACGTTTTTATCTGCTGCGAAAAACCTTGACGGCGGCGTATTTAGCATGAAACCAACAGGTGATGCAACCAGTCGAGGACCATGAAACCGAAAAAAGCAAACCTGCGAGGGAGGGGACAAGTGAAATGAAACAGCAACTAACTCGTATCACTGAGAGAAGGAGCGCTGGGTGGAAAGCTAATCAGGCTATGCTTCAGAATTTCTGCGTATAGGTGACGTCCAGGGGAAAGGCTCGAAACACAAAAAAAATTTAAACACGCCAGACAAACACGATCATACGCTGACGGAAATACGAAATCGAAAAGATTTGGACCAGAAACTAAGATTTCGGAGATAAATATGGCTCAAAATATATCGAGATTTGCGTTCTGAGAGAAAGAAAAATCGAGAAATCTGTTCTATGCATTTACCAAACCCTTAATAAGTTAAGCTCGAAATTGTAAATCGACTTTCTGAGAGATATATCAGCGTTCACGACGGACTTACCTGATGCCTGCATGAGATAACGTGTTGCTCATTTCACATTAATCGACCACGTTGAACATATGAAGTACCTGGTTCCTTTTACTCGGCGACACAAAAAAAAAATTTCACGCTTATGCCAGCTTCCAAAGAGAGCACTTTTATTCTCAGGACAGCAACACTATAATCCTGAAAGACAGACAACAAAATCTCGCAGATATATGCAGAATTTCAGAGTAAAACCCTCGAAAAGTTAGCTAGAATAACAAAATTTACAGCTTTGGACAGCCAAATTTAACAATAATTGCAGTAATTTTTTTTTTTTTTTTTTGAAATATCAGAAAAACTTGAACTTTACTGTGAGCAGAAAGAAAATTTCTCAATGTAAATTATGAAATAAACTTTTAAAAAGGATTAACCCAGGGCACAATCAGCTGGGCTCTGCACAGAACAGCGTTTGGGAGTCGGCTGGTTCAGCCCAGAACTTCCCCAAACGCCCACAAATACCCTGCACCTAAAGGTTTCCTGCACACTTCAAGCAAACATCAGCAAAGAGGGCAAGAAATGCTGCTAGAATTCAAGGAATAATGGAGATACCTGCCATTATTCCAAAAACCCTACAACATTCAAACCCTAGCACATGAGCAAGATACCTGTACCCACAATGCTCTGAAAACCAGCTATTATTAACTGCTGAAAACTGAAATATGCAGAAAAAATGAAAACCTCACAGCAATTCCAGAGAGTAACACCAGCCAGTTTGAACCCCAAAGTCTTTTTATAAATCAGAAATCAGTTTACAAGAGAGCTTTCAGTACAGACTCACAGATCAGATGATTTGAAATGACCCCCTAAGACCCTATATAAAGGAAATGATCCTAACGGCTAGTTCGAGTGATCCATGTAGAAATGATCTCGACCGTTGATGAGGATCAAGACATCTCTTGATCTCATCCGTCGATTTATTAACTTAAAATATTATTATTTTATTAGTTAGGGTTTTTGCTTCATTTTTTAATTTTTTATTATTTTATTATTTTTATTCATTTTTTAAATTTTTAATTCATTTAACATGGATCACTGAACTAAGCTTTCGGAAACATCACCTAGGACCTAGGACTTAGGACTCATGAGGGGATTTAAAACATTTCTCGACCCTCAGGACACATTACATCATGACTTTTACAATTTACATCTCAAGGGGACAAGCCCACTTAATACAGACCCTCATAAATCACCCAGCTCTGCGACACCACGATAATCTAGCAGATCAACACACTAGGATTCTCCTAAAGTTCTAATGACAAAATCAATCCCGGCTTTGGGGTCAGGTTTGAAGGAAAACTCTGCCGATCCGTGGATCGGTGAGACGAAAAACCTTCCGGGACGTAGATTATCATCAGAAAGTTAGGTCCACCTAGGCAAAATACATACATGACTCATGTCTGCTAAGATTATTTACAATTAATACATGCAGACTGGGTTTACAATCAAAAAGATCAAGCTGCTGATGATGGCAGGATGGCACGGACATGCTGATCAGGGGCTGCTTCTTTCTGTCGAGAAAAACGGGGTGCACTGCATGGTTAGTTGACCAGTAGAGGTCAACACTAGGTATGGGGCAATGCTCTCCTATATCTATAGTAGATGGTGTTGATGTTGATGCTCCCGCAGTGTCCTCCTCCTCCTCCTCCTCTGAGCGTTGTTGCTCCTCTGACTCTGAGTCCTCCTCTTGCTGCCCCTGCTCTAATGGATCATCTGCCACTGCTCTAACCATGAAGGTGACTCCTCCAAGAGGGGCTCCTCAGACTCCACCCTGCACGGAGACAATACGTCAATATTGTCTAAGCTAAGTCACATGACACGAGGACACATAAATACGAGTATTCAATACGAAACGCAATGACCTGGAAACAAGACACGGGGGACACGTTTTATATATATATATATATATATACCGAAATATAGTTTTTTATCCATATTAAATTGCAGGTTGCAGCTTATCTAATCAAATTAAAATATAATTTCTTCTCAAAGTTCATAGTTCACTTAAAAAACATAAATAGAATCAAAATTTACTATTTAGAAATCAGAATGTGATATGCTTGGTCTTGATTCTTGAATATTCAATGTTCATTGTTCATGTACAACTTACAAGCACATAAGAAAATAACTAAAGTCTAATCCTATTGATTTCCTCTGCCCCTCTTGCGAGAAAATGCCACAGCTTTCCCTTTCCCTCTAGATGTAGATGCTGGTGCTGGTGGAGTTGGCAGTGGAGTTTGCTATGCTCTAGAAGCTGAAGAACTAGAAGTAGGAGCTATAGGAGGTAGACCACGTCCTCTACTGGTGGCAGGGGTAGCCCGGGTAGGCGGTGTCACCTGGAAACATTACAATCTCCCAATCCTGAAATCCTAAAAAACTGATAAGTCTGCTGCATTTTGAACGAAATCTAAAATTCTTCTTTCTCCATATGAAATCCAATGAGGCCGGAACCACTCTCAAACATCCTGAGTCATTTCATGGTAATGTTAAAAATTTAAGTAAAAGGATGAAAATGAAGATTAAGGAGAATGTCACTTTCACTTTAAGAATTTAACATTACCATGAATAGCATATCAATACTAGGGCCTAGAACGCTCAAACCCTCCTTGGCAGCAACCACATAGCTCTCCCCTTCCTTCTCCAGCAATCAAAAATGAAAATGATATGAAAAAAACCAAAATCAGATTTTTATAGGCCATGCATAAAAATTTTACAGTCACCGGGTGATATTTTCGATCGTCGCGCGATATTTCGGAAATTGCGCGATATTTTCAAAAGCCTAAAATATCGCGATATTTTGTCGGCGATATATCGGCTCGCCGAAAATATCGCGATATTTCCGAATATCGCCGATATCTCGGCGATATTATCAACACTGCTTTTTGGAACAAAAGGATCCCTGCGAGAGGTAATAGAAATAGGTCAGCAAAATTTAGGCCTATGACTTCAACATTGAGTATGTGAAGGGGAAGAAGAAAGTGGTGGAGGATGCTCTCTCTAGGATACCAGTGGCTTGTACTCTCATGGAAATCAATAGTGATTGGAAGGCACTTTTACTTGTTGAGTACTCAAAGAATAAACTTGCATGTGATGTGATGGATGGAGTAATTCAGGATGAAAGGTATAGGGTTGCCAATGACATTATCTTATACAAAGGACAGATATTCTTGGTCCTTGAGTCACGACTCAAGGAGAGAATCATGAGGGTCATCCATGACTCACCTAGCCAGATACCAAGGTTTCTTCAAAACATACATACAGGCACGAGAGAGATTTGTGTGGAAGTGCCTCAAGGGGGGCTGTTTGGACATGTAGCAGAATGTGCTATTTTCCAAGAGAATAAAATAGAAAAGATTCATCTGGCAAGTCTACTATGACTGTTGCAGATCCCAGATAAAAAATGGGAAAGCTGTTTGATGGATTCCATTACAGGGATTCCAAAGGTACAAGTTGAGACCGTATCTTTGTAGTGTTGGATGGGCTAAAAAAATTTGCTCATTTCATGGCCATATCTTCTGACTACTCAACGACACAGGTGGTAGAGACATTCTTTTAGGAGCTCTTCAAATTGCATGGAGTTCCCAAACACATTGTCAGTGACCGAGATAGTAGATTTCTCAGTGCATTTTCACAGGAACTAATTAGATTATTTGGTACAGAGCTGACCCCAAGTACCAATTATCATCTGCAGACAAACAACTAGACAGAGATTGCCAACAAATGGGTGGAAGGATATTTGAGGAACTATGTGGTCGGGCAACAGAAAACTTGGATTAGGTGGTTGCACTTGGGTGAGTACTGTTATAAAACCACCTACCATATGTCTATCAGGATGACTCCTTTCAGAACATGTATGGGTATGATGCTTCTACATTCATTGAGATGGCACTAGGAGACAACAGGGCACAAATGGCTAGGGATTGGTTGCGGGTGAGTTAAGACATTCTTATAATCCTCAAGGAGAACCTACAGGTAGCCCAAAATTAATCCAATATGTATGCAGATTGCCATAGGATGGAGCGTAGCTTTTGGGAGGGGGATCTTGTTTTCCTGGGATTTTAGCCATATAGGTAATCATCTTTGAAAAAGAGTGGCTCTGAGAAACTAAAGTCGCGATTCTATGGGCCCTACAAGGTGATTAGGAAGATTGGGGGGTTACTTATGAACTGGAATTATTGGAAGAAAGCAAGATTCACAATGTTTTCCATGTATCTTGCCTTAAAATGGTGCTTGGACAACAAGTCAAGGCCACAATAGATCTTCCACCACTTGATGAGGAAGGGAAATTGGTCTTCACTCCAAAGGAGGTCCTAGAAATGAGGGAGAGGAAGTTGAGGAGTAGAGTCATCCGGGATTATCTAATTCGATGGAGGGGCTCGCCAGTGGAAGGTGCTACATGGGAAGCTGAACAAGTGTTGTTGTATCCTAGCTTGCAATTGCTTGAGGACCAACAAATCTGGGAAGGGAGGATTGTAATGTCTCTTTCCAATCCATAGGAGCATGAGAGGGTTGGAGTCATAACCTATCTTGATTCCCATGGGCTACTGATAGAAAAAAGGGGTCAATAAAATAAATTAATAAATAATTAAATAAACTTGATAATAGAGAAAATAAAGTGACCTAGGGTTTTTTTCTTACCACCCGTGGTTTTTAGAGCAAGAAAATATTATTAAATAGAGAAAGAGACTCAAGGGGGAGATGGAAGAATTATTGTTGAATTGAATAGCATCTTGAGCACCTTCTTGAGTGTGAGAGAAACCCTCAATATTTCTTAGTTTTGCTGTTGCAATATGCACCCTAGTTGGTGGCGGTTGGTTTTAGTGGTTGTAAAGCTACCCTAGCTAATTATTGATATTGTAGGTAGTCAAAGTGATACAATAAGGAGGTTACAAAGAGAGGGCTGAATTATTGTGCTTTAGGAGGACGAAATAAAGAACAATTACAAGTTCCCGATTTGTGTTTCCTCAAAGAGCGAGTCGGTCTCTGATGAAGAGGTCAAACTATTGATCAATAAAGGAAGTCGAGTCCCATCTGTTACTTGCTAGATGTACCTAGCGAATAAAGGAAGAGAAGCATCAAAGTTGGACAAGGCATCGGTCAAAGTTTTAAGTCCAGAAGAAGGGAGGACTGTAATGTGACATGTCCCTTTCTAATCCATAGGAGCAGGAGAGGGTTGGAGTCATTGCCTATTTGGATCCCCATGGGCTATTGATAGAAAAAGGGTGTCAATAGAATAAATTAATAAATTAATAAATAATTAAATAAAGTTGGTAAAAGTCATTTTGGAAAAAATAAAGTGACCCATGATTTTTGCTCACCAGTCATGGTTTTTGGAGGAGGAAAATATTATTAAATAGAGAAAGAGACTCAAGGGGGAGATGGAAGAATTATTGGTGAATTGAATAGTAGCTTGAGCACCTTACTAGTGAAGGAGGAACCCTCAATATTTGCCAGTTTCGCTGTTGGAATATACACCCTAGTTGGTGGCAGTTGGTTTTGGTGGTTGTAAAACCACCCTAGCTAATCATTGATCTCACATGGAGTTGAAGTGATACAACAAGGAGGTTACAAAAAGAGGGCCAAATTATTGTGCTTCACGAGGACGAACTACAGAACAATTGCAGGTTCTGTGTCATGCCCCTTCCTAAATTATTTTGGAGCAGTATTCATTTCTACATTTTGGGGCCAATTTTGGAGGTGATGGGGCCCCATTTGATTTTATTAGGAGGCAAGACTTAGTAGAAGTTAATTTGATGTGGTTAGGTATACAAGGGGGCCACCCATAGTAGGGGAATACACATTCCCTAGTTCGATTTGCATGGAGGGGAAATTGATGGTTAGGTGAGGGACCCACGATGGAGGAAAAATGGAGGGAAATGTGCTCCACGAAATATATATAAGGAAGACAACTCTCCTCATTTGGATATCTTATCTTTTGACATATTGAATTCAATCATAGTTGCTTGAGCTGCTTAGCCGGGTTACTATGTTGTTTAGCACACGAGTGTCTTCGAGTGGAGATCTCAACCATTGCTTCGGTGGACTTTGAGTGCCAACCCTAGAAGGGATTTCTTCATCTCAGTTCATAGCAACAACAGGGAGACGAGTTACAATAGTTGTAAGTTGAGTACTAGCAGAAGGGGGGTAACAACAACGCAGGGATTGCGCAGTCACAATGTGAGGCACTCCGAGAAGTTGGGGAGATAGGAGCATCCTTTCATCATTTTCAGGAGTATAGAGGGAAGCTACAAACAAGAGGGTCATCCTACACGCAACTCTCATTTCATCACACGTAGGATTGCAACATCTCCTCCATGACTGTGCAATCATTGGAGTGAGACTCTTTGGGGTAGCACCATCTGGGGGAGTTTGGAGCTGGGATGCTGAGAGATCATTTGGAGGGCCATTTGAGGAGGATTGCTAGAGTTGGGACAACAGAGATTGACAGCATCAGTCAAAGCAACAACAGGCCACGCTGTGAAGGGTCAATTTTTGAAGGTTGGAACCAAGGGAAACCCTCTTCGGGTTTTTCTGAGTTTTGGGCAAGGATCACACTTGTAGTTTTGTAGAATTTTTTGGGTAGATCTAAGGGGTCAAACAGGTGTCCCAACTCAGCTAGCAGCGAGAGGAGCTAAGGGGGTATGCAGAGGTGTACAGTGGCATGTCCATGAGTACTGGGATGATCGGGGGTATGCAGAGGTGTATGGTGTTGCACATAGAAGTCTTGGAGTGTTGCCTCTAGGGACACCCATGGACAGAGATACCGGGCATACCTTTGGGTGTAGTTCACCCAGAATCGATGGGGACACAGAGGAACGATACTTGATGGTATCCGCGGGGACTCACATGCCTGACCCTTTTCTACTTCACTTACAGGAACAGGCATTCTGGTTGTTGTCGTTTGACACTCTGGGCACGAACAACATGGGACGGGGAGCTCACCCAAGATATTTGGATAACACTTGGTGCGATAGATAGGAGATGTCTTAGCAGGGGCATCGAGTCGGTGTGCGAGTTGACATCCACTGGTCAAGGGATGAGGTGATCACCAACATGGATGGCATATCATTCATCACGGATCCTATGCCTGGGGAGTTGGTCACAGGGGAGACATGTGTCACTCTTTCCACAGGGCATGTCTGGACCATGCATGAGCAAAGGATACGTGTACGACTGAGACAATTGTCCAATATGTATCTGGGTTCCCGACATTGTATCGACACATTCTCTAGAAGGCGGGTAGCCGAACCAGTGGCGATGGTTGGTAGGAGTAGGATGGATCCGCATACACTGATTCGATTGAGCGTATCAAATGCCCATCTATTGGTTGCATTCAGGGGGTGGCTACTTGGCACACGTGGCTTCTAGTGGTTATCAGTACTACACAGTGGCAGGCACAGGACAATTTAGCATGCCTCAGATTAGTTCATGATGTATGGAGCGTATATATGGGTGGCATGCAGGGACTAGAGATGAGGGCCAGAGGGATTCCATCAGTTGTTAGGGCTATGCCACAACATGTCTCGCTATGGGATGCAGGGATTTAGTTGATCGATAGATCACTCGTGATGAGCGGATTCGTGGCAGAGAGTGATATAGTTCACTCTTGGGATGACACATGGGGGTTCACAGAGGGTTTCATCATATGGGGAGGCAGACATTCTCTGTTGCTGCACAGGTTCGAAGTTAGATTTAGATGGGTAGGCCTTGGCACCATGGAGATGCCTAAGCAAGATGTGTCTCGCCTCTTTCAGTATTCCACCATCGAGTTCCAGGAGAGGAGGATATTGTCTGCGCACGATGGGGAGTATGACATAGTCAGAGTAGCGCAACGTCAGCATGGTGGCACCACTCTGGGACTAGCAGGGAACTGGGGCATCACAACTCTTCACAACTCAATAACCTTTAGGGATGCACTGACTACTGTAGGGGGAGATCATATAGATCTTCCATTGGGCTTTAACGAGTCACTAATGGAGCACGAGATTTCTGGTACTTGCACCAGGCAGGATAGTGAGTGGAGTGAGGGGAGCTTCATGTTCGACAGGATGGCCTGGGATCCTGGTATTGAAGGATTCTTTCATATCAGGACAGTGCTAAGGTCAGGGACGATTTAGTGGCACATCTTGGACCCTGGCACATGTTGCAGTGACAATGGGGAGCAATAGTTAGAGATGATGCTCGTTCAGGCATTGCTTGGGGACAAGCAATTTTTGGTGCATTGGAGGAGCTTGCCGGTTGAGAATGCTACTTGGGAGGGCGTGCACATACTTGAGCATCCAACATTGAAGTTGCTTGGGGACAAGCAACATTTGGGAGGGGAGGACTGTCACATCCCTTCCTAAATTATTTTGGAGCAGTATGAATTTCTACATTTTGGGGCCAATTTTGGAGGTGACGGGGGCCCATTCGATTTATTAGGAGGCATGACTTAGTAGAAGTTAATGTGATGTGGTTAAGTATACGTGGGGGCCACCCATACTAGGGGAATACACATTCCCTATTTCGATTTGCATGGAGTGGAAATCGATGGTTAGGTGAGGGACCCATGATGGAGGGAAAAATTGAAAATGGAGGGAAAAGTGCTCAACGAAATCTATTGTAAGGAAGGAAACTCTCCTCATTTGGATATCTTATCTTTTGACATATTAAACTCAATCTTAGTTGGTCAAGCTGCTTAGCCGGGTTACTGTTTTGTTTAGCACACGAGTGTCTCTGAGCAAAGATCTCAACCCTTACCTCGGTGGAATTCGAGTGCCAACCCTAGAAGGGAGTTCTTCTTCATCTCAGTTCGTAGTAGCAGTAGGGATGTTGAAATTTCTAAGTATTACCCGTTAGAAATTTTATCTGTATTCTCTGGTTTATTTCTCCTACTTATTAATTACGAACAAGTTATTTAACCATATAAACACTGAAATAAACACAATATAGTCTCAACCATCTACAGATCAACAACTGGAAGAAATAAACAAACACACAAGTGACACTGTTATTTTTGGACAATCGTCCCTAGAAAAACCCAACTTGGGAAAACCGTTGCAACAATTCTGAGGGTTATATTATTATGCAGTCTTTCTGACTACAACTAGGTGCCAAACTGGCTCACCCGACAACGAAAATAATCCAACAGTAATAACTCTCTATTCGGAAGTAGATATTCGGAAAGTTTGCCCCATGTAACCCTCTCCAACACAATTGAAGCTCAACGTCAGCCCTTCTGGCCTCTACGTCAACTCAAAACCCTCTGTGTCAGCCCTCTGAGGCACTACGCAACCTCTACGACCCTTTGTGTCACCCCTGTAGCCTCTGCATGGATGACACAGGCCCTTCTGGCCTCTGCGCAGTCTCTTCTGCCTCTGCGTGGCTCCCTTTGGCTTAGCGTCCGCCTCTCTGCCTCTGCGTTGGACTTCCGGCACTATCTCTGCCTTTGTGTTGGACTTCCGGCACTATCTCTGCCTCTCTTCCTCTGCGTTGGACTTCTGGCATTATCTCTGCCTCTCTGCGAGTCTGCCTTGTACTCACTGCCCCTCGCTGCAAACTGATCACTGATTCGATTTCTCTTACGATTTCTCTTACGATTTCTCTTAGCAAACCCCACTCTAGAAAATCGAATCACTGATCACTTTAGTGCGTTCTCCAACTGACCCTCAAGCCTCCTCTTATACTTTTCCTGTTGGTCCTTCAATGACCGAGATTACATCTCTAATCAACAGCTAAGATTAGATTTGGCTTGATCCATGTCATTTAGAACCTTCTAACCCAGTTTTATATCAATACCCATTAATATTTTATTTTTCCTATGTTTAAACTTAGGAACTCCATTAAAAATATTAATTATTTTAATATCTCCTTAACCAGGTAAAATCTGCCCAAACCATTTCTGGGTCTTGGAGATCTCATGTGCTTTAGCCTCTTCAATTTTCATGGCTAGAGCACATCCGATGCTACCCCAAATCAATAAGAGAGACGAGTTACAACAACTGTAAGTCGAGTACCAGTAGTAGGGGGGCTAACAACAGCGTAGGGATTATGTAGTCACAACTTGAGACACTTCGGGAAGTTGGGGAGATAGGAGCATCCTTTCATCATTTTCAAGAGTATAGAGGGAAACTATAGACAAGAGGGCCATCCTACACGTAACTCTCATTTCATCACATGCAGCACTGCATCATCTCCTCCATGACTGCGCAGTGAATGGAGTGAGGCTCTTTGGGGCAGCACCATCCGGGGGAGTTTGGATTTGGGATGCTGGGAGATCATTTGGAGGACCATTTGAGGAGGTTTGCTAGAGTTGGGAGAGCAGACATTGACAAGATCAGTCTCGGCAATAGAATTTGAAATTGGAGGAGGGCCAAGTTGTGAAGGGTCAATTTTTGAAGTTGGAACCAAGGGAAACCCTTTCTGAGTTTTTCTAGGTTTTGGGCCAAAATTCTGAGGTCAACATTTGGCCATTGTTTTAAGATCCGGCTGGCTCGGAACCGACTCGGCCGAGTTGGTCTGAGCCGGAAAAAATATTTCAACCCGGCAGAAAATTCGGTTCGGTCGGTCGAGTCAGTCATAACTCGGCCGGATTCATAACTACTCGGCCGGGTAGCTGACAGTGGCCAGTGAACCATAAAAACACGTCTTTTTTTTATTTTTTTAAAATTTTTCTAAGTGTGGGGGACTCCAAAGGGGTTTATGAATTAGTTTGCTGGTCTTTGGGGTCCATTCCCCTCCCCCAAACCCTAGTATTTGATCATATTGCCCTACTAAGGCTATGCTATTCACGGTAATGTTAAATTATTAAAGTAAAAGGATGAAATGACTCAGGATGTTTGAGAGTGGTTCCGGCCTCATTGGATTTCCTATGGAGAAAGTAGAATTTTAGATTCATTCAAAATCCAGCAGACTTATCGGTTTTTCAGGATTTCAGGATTGGGGGATTGCAATGTTTCCATTGAATTTGTCATGTATTAGGGTATGGAACTTGTATTTAATCAAGAGCACCAATCCCTCTATGTACCTTGATGTTAGTGACATTGGTTGTCGAACTCCTCCGGGATTCGCTCCCAAACCGGGAGCTTCCGAAAATGTCGCTCCCGCTCCCGTTTTCGCTCCCGCTCCCTGCTTTCGCTCTCGCTCCCAAGTAACATTGAGCCAAATGATGTTGGCAACTCTAGCGGTAGCCAGTAGTACTGGTCACAGACTTTTGTTGTAGAGGCCATTTCTAGCCTCCTTGGTTATGTGTTTTTGTTTTGATCTCTATATCATCATCGTGTATGTATTGGACAGTGCACTGGGTGCCATTTTAATATAATGGATATATTCATGAGCCTACTTTGATCATATGTTGTCTTCTATCTATATTCTAATGCTGTATGTTTGGACACATGAATGAAAATCTTTAAAATTATGTGTTTTTATAAAAAATAAATATTTAATGTATTTTTTACAACGACCGAGTAATTGAAATTGATCCGGCCGAGTCGATACCGAGCCGGAGTCGGATTCGGAGTCGACCGGCCGAGTCAGAGATTTAAAACATTGCATTTGGTCAATTACTTTGTGGGTTATTTTGGGTTTCTTGCGTAGAGGTTGGGATTAATTTCCCTGAATTTTCTAAGCAATAATGAAGGCTCTAGCAACAAATCAGTCCAGGCAGCAACACCTTTCTAGGCAGTGACAACACAACGCTTGGGCTGGATTACCAGCGAATTTGAGGAGGGTGTTCCATTGTTCATTTTGGGCTTTCACTAGCTTGCCTAGAGCAAGCCCAGGTGCACAGATTCCAACACCTTGTTGTATACCTCTTCTCATTTAATATAATGAGTAGACAATGTAGTTTGGTTGCCAATTTTGTGGTCTGATGGTGTGATTTAATTTTATGGTGTTCTTTTTATTGTTCGCTTTGCATAGCACTATTTTTTCCTAGTTTGGAATGTTACATTCCAGAATTGTGTTTCCTCAGAAAGCGAGTTGGTCTCTGGTGAAGTGTTAATTTTTCATAGTGTTCTATGCTAAGTTGCAGGAAACGTTGGAGAAGGGTCCGTTTCGGGCCAGGAACGAAACGAAAACGAGGAAACTCATACCGTACGGCCTGGAAACGCGTTCCCAGTCGTACTGGCCCGTTTCTCGAGGAGGAAACGTGGCCAGTACGGCCGGGAATGCGTTTCCAGACCATATGACGGAGTTTCCTCTTCCAACTTGACTTTTTCTTGTATTTGTTTTTAATTTTTTTGCTTCTAATTTTTTATTGGGCGACTAAAATATCTTCTGGATGCCTTGCAAGTTATAAAAAGAGGATATTTTTGAGTGGGGCAGCCTAATGTTCAAGCCTATGGCCCTAGTGTTGATATGCAATTCATGGTAATGTTAAATTCTTAAAGTAAAAGTGACATTCTCCTTTATTTTTTATTTTCATCCTTTTACTTAAATTTTTAACATTACCATGAAATGACTCAGGATGTTTGAGAGTGGTTTTGCCGTCATTGGATTTCATATGGAGAAAGTAGAATTTTAGATCTCACTCAAAATCTAGTAGACTTATCTGTTTTTCAGGATTTCAGGATTGGGGGGATTGCAATGTTTCCATTGGATTTTCTCATGTACTAGGGTATGGAACTTGTATTTAATCAAGAGAACCAAACCCTCTATGCAGGGGAGACTCCCAATAATCAAGAGCATGTAGGATGCTAGGGTATGGAACTTGTATTTAATCAAGAGCACTAAAGTCATTCGACTATGTAGGAGGAGACTCCCAATCAAACATGAGACAAGAAATTAGAAATTTCTCGTGGCTGATTTTGGATATTGCTATTTTCATTATGTGATCATTCATGAATAAATGTGATGTAAATTTAGAGACATAGTTTATGCATTGACAATTGACAATTTAATCATAATGTAATAAATTAGAATGTATCATATATGCTTTATGATTGTGCATATTTCTTAAATGTCCTAATATATATATATATATATATATATATATATATATTAGGTTTCCCCGTTTCCAAAATTTGGGGGGGTCCCGTTTCGTACCCGTGACTGTTTCGGAAACTCGTACCCGTTTCCCCGTTTTGTACAACTTAGGTTCTATGTTGTTATAATCACTTTAAACAAATTTCTTCCAACTTCAATCACCCCAATAACAGATAAGTAATTGTAGATAAAATAATAACAAATAAATGCACAATAGAAGATAGCCAAGCATAATGAGACACAAAGATTTGGTCAAAGGCTAGGGAAAAACCCCACAAGGGGGAAAGCCCTTTGATCAACTATTCTTCTTCTATTAGTCAATCAATGTTCAGCATGAGATACATAGTCCATATAGTACATCCAACAACCAGTGAAAGTCAAAGCCTTGATTTCTCAAATCAACCAATCAAAAATAAGTCAATAATGAGAGAGAAAGTCAAATATGGTCAAAGATACCAGTGTGAAATATTTAAGTCTATGGAGGAATAATAAATAGCAGTCAATGGTCTGCCCTAACCAGTGAAAGTAAATGGTCAACTTGCCTAGAAAAGTTCAGTCAACTCAACAGTAAACTTGGCCTTCCTTGCTAAGTCAAACTTTGTAAAAAATGCCCTAAAATTTTTCTTGCAATTTGGTCAACTTCCATAGTCAAATCTGTAGTCAAACCCTAGTCAGCCCTATAGTCAACCTTAGTCAAAGTGCCCAAAATATTTCGGTCAAAGTCTCCCTCAATGTAGACTCCCAAAACATAAAGAAATTTGGTTAAAAATAGAGTCAAAGTGCGCAAGTGAACGTTGGTCAAAGTAGCCCAAAAACAAAAAGTCAATGCTGGTCAACAAAAGCTTCTCTCTCTTCCTTCGCATGTGTGAATGTCTCCGACGATTTTCATATCAGATCGAACCCTTTTGATGAGATGTGTGATGTGATGGATATGTCTCCAAGTGAGGTCAACGAGTGCTTATTTGTATGTCGTTGAGGAGGGGTAATTTCCCTTGGTGGGGCTAACTTGTCATCTTCCACTAAGACGACTTGTCAAACACAAGATAGAAAAATTCCTTTGACCAAATTGAAATTTCATTTGAAGAAGAATGGATCTTCCTTGGGGTAGTTGGGCTTCTCCTTGGGAAAATTCATCCTGTAGCTGCCAATTTTAACACTCCCTCTCAGCTAGGGAGGAATTTCTAGTTGCACCATAAGTCTCATCTCAGATTTACATGTCTCATCTCATCTCGTCTCGTCTTAGCTGAACAATGATGGCTCGATCCATAGAAGAAAAGGAATGATCCACATGACAATAGGGAAGATCGATTTACCACAACCAAGTCCATGGCAGTCATAAATGACGTTGGTAAAGATCACACACCCTGTCTATTAACTACTCTCACCCAACTTGATCCTCAATGATTAAGTGGTAGAACACGTGCATCCAATACTTAAGGGAGATCAATTTACCAAAACCAAGTCCATGGCAAGAGTGTTCACCCTTGTTAAAGATCACACACACTTAAGTATCCTCTCCCATGTGGCCAAGATGGGAGGCGACCTCAACAAGATTAATTGAGTCCACAACCCCTTTATAAGGGTGACTTGTGGGTAGGATGCATACTAGGGTATGTACTCAACCAAGTCCATGGCTTTAGGGAGTGCCCTCACACCCAAGAGCTCTCTTGCTCTTCCCCCTCCACTGAGTCCATGGCTAGTCAAAAGTATGGGGCCTGAGCATAGCTCGATGTTCTCGATTGTTAAATTTAGATAACAATGGTATGTTCTATGCTTAGCACAATTACTTTAATGTACTTTTAAGCAACCCAATAACAATTTCCAAACTAGTTTCCAATAGCAATCAAATTAACCATAAATCACATTGACAGTAACTGTAGGTAGAACATAAAATAAAAATGTAGAAGACAAGCCAAGACAAGAGGACACCAGATTTGGCGGATGCCAGCGAAAAACCCTAATGTGGGGAAAATTGTTCGATCAATCTTCTTATTATTATATCAAATGTTCAATAGAGAGAGAGAGAGAGTACACAAGTCAAAATTGACTTGCCAAATTCAACTCTGCAGTCAACTCAGTCAAAATCAGCCCTATAGACTCTACAGTCAACTCAATCAAACTCAACCCTAACCAAAAAGTCAAAGATGGTCAATGCAATCATCAAACAGTCCACTTGAAGCTCGATCAAACCCAGTCAAATTCTGCCTTCCTTGCTGGTCAAAGTCTTCATTCAGAAGGGTTTGCCAATTCGGGCCCAACAACACTTCCCAATAGCTTCTTGAAGTTGAGTTCCATCGTAGTAGACATAGACTTTCAATCCACCATCCCACATCTCTCAAGAAACTTCACAATGTATTTTCCTTGAGAAAGGAAAATCTCACTTGTCTTTTGCCAGACCTCCAGGCCTAGGAGGCAGTGCATCAGTCCTAGGTCCTCCATGTTGAACTCGAAAGCCAACTCCCTCTTGCATCGATAAATGAGAGGGTCTGCACCTATCAAAAAGAGATCATCTACATAAAGGACCAGGATGAGTGGCATGTCCTTTTGAACCTTGAAGTATAGGTTAGGATCAACATCGCTCCTTGTAAATCCTAACTTCATAAGATAGTTATCAATCCTCTCATACCAAGCCCAAGGGGCTTGCTTCAACCCATAAAGGGCTTTCTTCAACCTGCATACTTATGTCCTTCGATCTTGTACTTCAAACCCCTAAGGTTGTTCCAAGTAGGCTTCCTCCTCAAGCGAGCCATGCAAGAAAGTAGTGTTCACATCCATTTGATGTAGGTTCCATCCTTGAAAGGAAGCAAGAGAAATAATAGATCAGATAGTTGTATATCGGGCAACTGGTGCAAATATCTTGTCATAGTCCACTCCTTCCTTTCGAGAGAAGCCTTGAGCAATGAACTCGACCTTTTATCTCTCAGCACTCCCATTTGCTCCATGTTTGACTTTGTATAGCCATTTTGAGGTGACTACAGACTTGTCCTTCAGTCTAGGCACCACATCCCAGACATCATTTTTCATGATAGATTCATACGCTTCATTCATCGCATCCTTCCAGACTTGGTGCTTTATGACTTCTTCAAATGTACATGGCTCAGTTTGAACAATAGTACTCATAGCAATTAAGTACCCTTGATACATGTTCGACTTCTTATCTTTGAGCTATAAAGGTCTTTTCCTTGAGGTAGAGGGATCACTAGGAGGTGGATCAATGGGATCCATTAGGCCTTCAACATTGAGCATATGTTCATCTGTCGGAGGTTCATCTTGTTTTTCTGCAGCATCATCATTATCCTTTGTTGGAATGGGGAGATCTCTGGCTTTCCCAAGGGTAGTGTCTTCATCGAAGGTGACATCACGACTTATTTCCATGTCTCTTTGACCAGGCACATAGATTCTATGTCTTTGAATTTTCACTGTCGCCCACAAATATACCTTTCTTTCCAAATGCTTCCAACTTGTTTCTTTTCTCTTTAGGCACATGAAAATACACGGGACAATCAAATATTCTAAAATGAGAAACACCAGGTTTCTTACTAGTGAAAACTTCTTTGGGTGTCTTGAAATCCAATGCTTGATGCGGGCTCCTATTTTGAACATACACAACAGTGTTGGCAACTTATCCCCATAAGAACTTTGTTAGACCTTGATCATGGAGCATGGCACGGGTGGCTTCCATGATTGTTCGATTCTTCCTTTCAGCAACTCTATTTTTCTTAGGAGTGTATGTGTTGATTTGGGGTAGCATCGGATGTGTTCTAGCCACGAAATTTGGTGGAGAGGCTAAGGCACATGAGATCTCCAATACCCAGAAAGGGTTTGGGCAGATTCTAAACAGTTTGGGAGATATTAAAATAATTAATATTTTTAATGGAGTCCCTAAGTGTAAACTTAGGGAAATTAAAATATTAATGTGAATTAATATAAAACTGCGTTAGAATTGTCCAAAAGTCATGGATCAAGCCATATCTAATCTTAGCTGTTGATTGGGGACTTAATCTCAGCCATTGATCTGTCAACGAGAAAAGTATAAAAGGAGGCTTGAGGGTCACTTGGAGAACACACCAAGAGATCAAGATTTTGACTTTCTAGGCTGGGTTTGCTGAAAAAGTTGAGAGAGTGATCAAGAGTTGCAGCTGAGGGGTAGTGAATACAGAAGCAGAGAGGTAGAGATAGTGTTGGGAGCATCAACGCAGCAGCTGGGAAAGCTGACGCAGAGGGCAAAAGCTGGAACTGCCGGAACAGCGGGGAAAGCTGACGCAAAGGGTAGAAGTTGAAATTGCCGAAACTGCTGGGAAAGCTGATGCAGAGGGAAGAAGAGGCTGACGCAGTGCCTAGAGGCTGACGCTGGGGTTTTTCGTGGGGCAGATTGGAGTTGAGGAGCTGCCGAGTGTTTATCTGCGATTTCAGCCGGAGCATCTGTCTCTGAAGGAGAGGTACTACTGCCGAGATTATTCTCTGTTGGGTGAGTCAGTTTTGGCACCCAGATTGTATTCAGAAACTACATAATAATAAAACCCTCAGATAGTTGCACCGGTTTTCCCACATTGGGTTTTTCCGGGGACATTGGTCCAAAAACAACAGTGTCATGTGTGTGCTTGTTTTCTTTTCTTCAGTTGATGATTTGAAATGTGTTGAGCATGTACTTGTATTTATTTCTAGTGTTTACATGGTAAATAACTTGTTAATTAACAGAACAAGTAGGTAGGAATAAATCAGAAAGTACATGAAGGGTTTCTAACGGGTTAGACTTAGAAATTCCAACATGGTATCAGAGGGTGGTTGCAGATCTCAGGAGAACTGAGGACATCAGCTAAGCAGAGAAGTAGCAGCAAAAAACAGCTGTCCTGAGTGACAAAAGCTATTCCTAGTGAAGTAGCAACAAGGAAGGGGTGACACAGTGCTTATGTCATCAAGATTGAGCCAGGAAGAGGTAGTGCAGAGGCTGCGGGAGGCAAAGGCAAGCTCACGCAGAGCCATGCAGTTGGTTGAGGAGGCTGATTTGCCAGTGGCGGGATTGTGCAGAGCCTAGGAGCTCTAACCTTTAGTTTGCTGGGGTTTAGGACGCTGTGGGTAAGTTGCAGAGTGGAGCTAGTGGGGTATTGTAGTTAGAACAATACCTAACAAGGCAAGGCCAAGTTAGAGGGAGTTGCTGCCGAGGTGGATTTTTCGCCAAGTAATCTAGATCAGTGTTGCAGTTGCACAGGCGATTGAGAAGGGCATCTTGACATTGGCAGAAGGGTTTCCAAAAGGGAAATTGAGGCTCAGAGGAGTCATACTGAGAACTTCCAAGAGAGAAGTAGAGGATTAACGAAATGGCACTACACGGAGTAAGAGACTAGGACAGATGGGACGGAGCTTCAAACATCGTAGTCTGGAAGGCTAGAATCTTATTCATACTAGACAAAATCTTATCCGTACTAGACAGGAATCGTGTCAAGCACTTCGCCTTGAGGATGATAGCTATCCCAGTTGACCCGGCTGATAACGACAAGTACGAGGACGCAATGGCGATGGCTAAGAGTATCATCCTTGATGGGGTCAAGGATCTTATAGTAGCACATATTGCCGAGAAGAACATGACACAGGAGATGTGAGAGGCCCTGACCAAGTTGTATCAACATACTTCCGTGCAGAGGAAGATGCTACTAGAAAATCAACTGCAATCATAACAGATGCAGGAGATGTTTGTCTAGAGCATATTGGGCAGGGCGACCCTTCTAGATTGGGAGGAAATGTGGGCTGCTCTTTGCCAAGAAGAGATCAGAAGGTTGAGAAAGGCAAGAAGCAGCAATAAGGGGATCAAAATCAAGGAGGAGGAGGAGGATGTTTCCCTAGCATCTGAGGGAAAGCAGGAGAAACAGAAGAAGGACCTCTCCAAGGTCAAATGCTTCCACTGTGGGGAGCTGGGTCATTATGCGACCCAGTGTCCAAGGAAGAAGAGTAAGGGAGAGGCTTCCGAGACCAAGGTAGTGCCAGCAAGGGCAGAGAAGGAAGTGGAGAAAGACGATGATTGTGCCATGAATGCTCATGTGCCACTTCAGAAGAAGTGGGGAGACATCGAGCTGTAGTCAGACGAACTACAGGCGATGAGGGGCAGGATCCTCGAGGTACCCAGCCTCTTGGATTAGACCTTGCTACGGGAGCCCCGAAGAGGAGTAGCAGTACTGGCGAATGTCAGTAGAGACGAATGCGGATGGAGCGAGAGAGGGAGCTACAGTGCAGGATTCCCAGGACATCGCGAGGCAACAGTGCAAGAAGCATGTTAGTGTTGCACCAGTGCAGGATGGCATAGAGAGGCGTGCAACGGTGCAAGATGCACAGAGTTGTTGCAGCAGCGCAGAGGTCATAGAGGGAGCACTTGGAGTGTCTTTAGCCTGACAAAGATGTCAGAGTTGGGAGATCAGTTACTTACTTCTCAGTAACTGAGTTACATTGCAACAAATAGTAGTGGCGGTGCTATGGGCAGCACGATGCAGCATGATGAGAGGGGATGCAGTGTAGACGCAGCAGTGGCAGTGGCAGGGCCATGGGCAGCAGTAGGGATGCAGAGGGCACTGTTGTACAGATGCAACAGTGGCAGTGGCAGAGCCATGGGTGGCAGTACATGATGCAACAGTACAGATGATGGGCAGTAGGCCTAGCATCAGGGACCGATGCCGGATGATTAGAGTAATACTCAGTGAGGACTATTGTTAGAACATATTCCTCGCTAAGAGGGAGTTTTGATTTGGGGTAGCATCGGATGTGCTCTAGCCACAAAATTTGGTGGAAAGGCTAAGGCACATTAGATCTCTAATACCCAGAAAGGGTTTGGGCAGATTCTAAACAGTTTGGGAGATATTAAAATAATTAATATTTTTAATGGAGTCCCTAAGTCTAAACTTAGGGAAATTAAAATATTAATGTGAATTAATATAAAACTGTGTTAGAATGGTCCAGAAGTCATGGATCAAGCCAAATCTAATCTTAGTTGTTAATTAGGGACTTAATCTCAGCCGTTGATCTGTCAACGAGAAAAGTATAAGAGGAGGCTTGAGGGTCACTTGGAGAACACACCAAGAGATCAAGATTTCGACTTTTTGGGGCTGGGTTTGCTGAGAAAGTTGAGAGAGTGATCAGGAGTTGCAGCTGAGGGGCAGTGAATACAAAAGCAGAGAGGCAGAGATAGTGCCGGGAGGATCAACACAGTAGCCGAGAAAGCTGACGCAGAGGGCAGAAGCCGGAACCGCCGGGAATAGCTGGAACTGCTAGAACAACCGGGAACAGCTGAAATTGCCAGAATAGCCGGGAAAGCTGACACAAAGGGCAGAAGCCGGAACTGTCGAGAACAGCCAGAATTGCTGGAAATGCCGGGAATGTTGATGCAAAGGGCAGAAGCCGAATCTACTAGAACTGCTGGGAAAGCTAACACAGAGGGCAGAAGAGGTTGACGCAGTCCCTAGAGGCTGACGTTGGGGTTTTTCGTGGGGCAGATTGGAGCTGAGGAGCTGCCGAAGTGTTTATCCGGGGTTTCAGCCAGAGCATCTGTCTCCGAAGGAGAGGTACTACTGCCGAGATTATTCTCTGTTGGGTGAGCCGGTTTTGGCACCCAGATTGTATTCAGAAACTACATAATAATAAAACCCTCAGATAGCTGCACCAATTTTCCCACATTGGGTTTTTCCGGGGACATTGGTCCAAAAAAACGGTGTCACTTGTGTGCTTGTTTTGTTTCCTTTAGTTGATGATTTGTAATGTGTTGAGCATGTACTTGTATTTATTTCCAATATTTACATGGTAAATAACTTGTTAATTAACATAACAAGTAGGTAGGAATAAATCAGAAAGTACATGAAGGGTTTCTAACGGGTTAGACTTAGAAATTCCAACAGTATGGAATGGTTATCTTCCTCTAAATGCTAGCCTCTTTGCAAAAGTCATTGAATTCATTTTATTCATATTCAGTTCCATTGTCGGTCCTCAATATCTTGATCTTCTTCCCTGTTTGATTCTCCACCAAGGCTTTGAAAGAACGAAACCATTTGAACACTTCATCCTTCTTTTTCAAGAAATAGATCCATGTTTTATGAGAAAAGTCATCCATAAAAATTGCATAGTATAAGTATCCTCCCAATGATGTTACAAGCAACATCCCAGATAAGTCAGAATGGACTAATTGAAGAATATCAATAGTTTGGCTTTCACTTGAAGGCCATGGTCCCCTTGTGAGTTTCCTAGCCGCACAACCCTGACAAGCTCCTTCATGATTCATGTTGAAATCGGACATACTTGTGACCATATTCCTTACCCCAGGTAAGGCTTTGTAATGTAAGTGGGTGAACCTTTGATGCCATAGCTCAGGTTGAAGTGAAGCATCGCAAGTCAAGACTCCCAAAGGACTTCCTCCAACTTGATAAAGACCATCATGTAATATCCCCAAATTTTGATTTTGAGCATTAGAGATGAGTTTGAGAAGAGGACACAATTCCAGCACTGGGACTTAGGAGGAAAAGAGAATATTGCGGCTCTAGTGGAAAGTGAGGACCACAAGAAAGAGAAATTCAACCCAAGGAGGGAACTCACACTCTTGGAAGGGAGAGGAAAGATAAGGGAGTGCGAATTAGGAGAGAGAGAGAGGGAACCACAAGGAAAGAAAGAGCCACGAATTATAAATAGAGCAAGAGGCACTCATTTTGGTCATTCATTCATATCTTCAGAAACTTGTCTTTGACATAGGACGCTTGAGCGAAGCCAAGTCTACAAGGGTTGTTTAGCACACGAGTGTCTCCAAGCAGAGATCTCAACCCTTGCTTCAGTGGAATTTGAGTGCTAGCGCAAGGAGGGAGTTCCATCCTTTTCCTGTTGTTTCAACAGTGGGAGTGCGAGTTTGTGTGGAGGAGACACTAGCAGCAGTGCAGGGACTGCGTAGTGCTTGGAGGAGATACACTTGGGAGTTGAGGAGCGAAGGGAGTTGAGGCCTAAAACTTGAGGTGGAGTCCTAGGAAGTGTGTTGGGGCCTTTTCGAGCATTTTGGCGGTGCAACAAACGCAACATTTTCTATAGGTTACATCTTCTACTTGTGGAGGAGGGCCAAGCATTTGGGGTCAATTTTGGAGCGTCAAAACTAGGACAAACCCTTTTTGGGTTTTTCTGGCTTCTTGACGAAGACCTCAAATATATTTTGGCAGAATTTTCTGGGTAGATTTGAGGGGTCAAACATGGGTCCCAATTCAGCCAGTGACTAGAGGAGCTACGGGAAATTTGGGCCGAAATTCCAAGATCAACATTTGGCCAATTTCTTCGTGGGTTTTTGTGGGTTATTGGTGGAGAGCTTGGGGTTAATTTCCTGGAATTTTTTGAGTACCGAAGGAGGCCCTAGCAGCAGATATTCGCACTCAACAACATATTTCAGGTAGTTTAGTGCATATCCAGGAGATAGAGCATCAACATATTTGAAGGGGACTTCTTATTATTCATTTGGGCTTAGATAGCTTGCCTTGAGAAAGCCTTGGTGCACTCTTTTCAGCACCTAATTGTACCCACTTCATATTATAATAAAATGGCTTGTCAGCGCAGTTTTTGGTTTTAAAATGGTGTTCTGATGGAGTAATTTTCTGTGTGTTTTTGGCTATGTTTGCTTGTTTATCATTGTAAATTTACATTAGGAATATTACAGTGGTATCAGAGTCATAATCTTGGCTCAGCCAGTGGAAACCCTTCGTTCTATGACAAGACTAGAATAAAAAGCTAAGAAATCATGGGATCCAAAGAAAGGTTAGAATCAAACAATATGGCGGTAACCTTGAATGAGGTGATTAGGATGCAACAAATGATGATTCATGTGGGGGAGAAGTTTATTCATC
The DNA here is from genome assembly GCA_031772625.1 of Pinus tabuliformis. Lineage (NCBI taxonomy): Eukaryota > Viridiplantae > Streptophyta > Pinopsida > Pinales > Pinaceae > Pinus > Pinus tabuliformis. The sequence goes on along the minus strand of CM062807.1, from coordinate 257,674,291 downwards.
CTGCAATTGGGAATTTGGACATGATTGCAACTGATGTGGAGTTATTGGGAGCAAACTGAGGGCATGCCAATCATTGGGTCATGGCATTCAGGCATCCCTCTCTTTCTGGGAGTTCTGTGAACTAAGAGGTATGCACAAACCAATGGAGATTCAGTGGAATTTTGCTGGGATGATGGGGAGGATTAAGAAAGAAGACGAGAGAGTAGTTCAAGGAGCCATGGTTGGCAAGGAGACGGTTGGGCATACACTCGTTGATGAGATGCCATCCGTTGTTGAGGTGTCCATTGATGAGTGTAACCGAGTTCTTAGGTGATAGTAGCGCACCACAGGTTGATGAGGTGCCTGGAGATATCTCCACCGTTGATGAGGAGCCAATAGGTATAGGGGCACCCAGATCTATGACAGAGTTGCCAGACAATAGTCAACTATCGCTGACTGGTGAGCATGCCTTGCATGTTGGGTTGTGTATGGAGGAGCAATGGGAGGCTCATGTCGAGCCCCTGATGGAGGAGGATGTGTAACCATCCTTTGGACTAGCCACTGATGAGGGGCAACATAGAGACAACATGGTATTTTAGCACAGTTCGCTTCAGAGGCGCACTCATAGGATCTACAGTGTTATCAGCCCATCCCTACGCATTGGATTGAGAGGAGTGGAGTTGTCTAGACATACCAGGGGGATGACCATGTTAGTGGCACTGTTGGGTCACCTTTGTCCATTAGAGAGAGAGAGAGAGCTACTTAGTCAGATCTCATGTGTTGACTTGGGCAGCGGGATGAGACGATTAGAGTTGCACAGGGTACAACATCCGCATGTTGGGGTTGTCCTATGTGCAGGAGTTCATGCATTTGATCCCTCTTTTAGGGTTGGATGGTGAGAGATTCTTAGTTGGTACCCTGTGGAGTGGGCTACGGAGATGGTGGTGGACTTGGGTGTAGCTCAACAGGAGCTGCCAGGTACTGGGGATACTGACAACGCAAACTGGCATTTGGTTCCGGGTGGGACTACCTATCATTTCCCAGGTATTTCGGTTGGCTACAACCTGGATGGTACAATTGACGTAGAAGTTGAGCGTGCACCTACACTAGGGGAGTCTCGGTCAACACCAATGGCCAACTAGTTTATGGACAGACTCTTTTGGTTGTCTTGGTATGACGTTTGTACATGGGTTCACGGGGTGATCATCATACTCTGACAGGAGTTTGTTGGAGGAGGTGGCATTCGTAGGCCACTGGATGGTGCCTTGTATGGAGCTGGGGACTCTTCACTTTTGTGTGGGGCACAGAGGATGCAAAGGAGCAGTGCAGTGGTAGCATCATTGCTGACACATAAGAAGTTTCACTTCTCGGATCCCTCAGGGGGGATTTAGAGTGAAGATCCATTCATCGGTGGGTATAGTAATATGATAGTAGAGGTGATGATACCGATTAGGTGTGGGCCGACACGTAGAGACACAACTCTAGGCTATCACATCTAGGGTTGTGTGGGAGCATATAGTATTGAGCAGTGGACTACAGGTGGACATGGAGATGCATGGTGGTATATTGTGGTGTGTTGGATCGTGTTTTGGAGTAGGAGTGCCTTACATCACATTGACTACACATGGGGAGTGATTGGTGCCTCAACGTAGACAAGGCTTCGAGGGAGTTATCAACAGATCCAAGGCAGAGAGAGTGTCGTCCGTCGGATCGCTCTTGAGCATTCCGACAAAGTTTTGATCATATCCTTTGGGACATACCCGCCCATCATCTTCCAGTGTTGCTTACAGTCACAGAGTGTTTGGTTGTTTCCCCTTGACACTCTCCATTCATGCAGCAGGGCATGCGAGGCTCACCCTAGATAGTTGGATGAGACAATGTGTGTCATGAGCCGGGAGGAGACTCTAGTTGAGACCCTTGGTAGGTGCACGAGTTGTCGGATATAGGCTTAGGGATGGCGTGGTTGATAGCCGAGGTAGCATATGTTCCACTCCTTAGCTCACACTTGAGGAGCGGTGGATGGTAGACTTCGTCTTCAGGAAGGTACCCAGACTCCAAACAATGTCCAGGTGTATCGTCAGGAGTTGGGATAATGGATTTCTCTGCATGGTTTGGTAGGAGAAGCGCAGGCTCGCATGTGTGGGACATACTCCTGATACTTGGGGTCCACCCAGGGGATACATATAGGGATCAGAGATGAGGGCCAAATGGGTTTTAGTAGATAGCAATGCTACGTAGCGACATCTTGTGAGGAGAGGGAGTTATGAGCTTCCTGTATGTTTGGGGGATCCATGGACCCAGTTGGCGGGTGGATCACTCCCCTTTGTGATGAGCAGGGTCATTGCAGAGGGTGATCCAGTTCAATTTGGGGTCGACACAAGGGGGATCACTGAGACCTCGATGGCATGGCAAGGCAAACTTATCTTGTTATTGTTCAGGGTCGAGATTGGCAGTGGAGGGTTAGATATTGGCATCATGGGGATGCCTTGGTAGGATGAGCTTGGCTCTCACAGATCTTTCGCCACTAGGCCTCATGAGAGGAGGATACAGTCCGCGCACAGTGGGGAGTATGTCATAATCAGAGTAGCACAACTTCAACATGGTGGCACCACTCTTAGATTAACAGGGGACCCGATCATCACTGCTCTTCACAACTTAATGACCTTTAGGGATGAGCTGGCTACTATAGGGGGAGATCATGCAAATCTTCCATTGGGCTTTAGCGAGTCACCGATGGCGTGGGGACTTCATTAGCATGGTAGGTGGGCTAGCAGGATGATATCAGGAGAAGCTCACGTGAGCGAGACGCTATCTCTGTAGGGATTGGGTGGTATCTTCAAGAGTATACTGTTCGAGTGCATGGGATGGCCTATGTGGTAGGATAACTTCACGAGAAGTTGGGCATGGTGCCGCATTATCATGATCCCCTACTCATTGATGGTATACTGGGTAGCATAGTGAGTGGAGAGAGGGGAGCTTCAGGTGGAACATGATGGATTAGGATCCTGGTTTTGAGGGATTATTTCATGGAAGGACAGTGTAGAGACCTGGGATGCCTCAGTGGCATGTTTGGGACCCCGGTATTACTGATGTTGATAGGGGTGATCAACAGATAGAGGAAGCGTTGGTTCAGGCATTGCTCAAGGACAAGCAATTTTTGGGTGGGAGGACTGTAATATCCCCACATTTTGATTTTCAACATTAGAAATTAGTTTGGGAAGAGGACGCAATTCCGGCACCGGGACTTAAAGAGGAAAAGAGAATATTGTGGCTCTAGTAGAAAGTGGGGACCACAAGAAAGAGAAATTCGACCCATGGAGGGAATTCACATTCTTGGAAGAGAGAGGAAAGAGAAGGGAGTACGAATTAGGAGAGAGAGAGAGTGGGGACCACAAGGAAAGGAGCCACCGATTATAAATAAACAAGAGGCACTCATTTTGGCCATTCATTCATATCTCCATAAACTTGTCTTTGACATAGCACGCTTGAGCGGAAGCCAAGTCTGCAATTGTTGTTTAGCACACAAGTGTTTCCGAGTGGAGATCTCAACCCTTGCTTCAGTGGACTTCGAGTGCAAGCCCAAGGAGAGAGTTCCATCATTTTCTAGTTGTTCCAGTAGTGGGAGTGTGAGTTTGTGTGGAGGAGACACTAGCAGCAACATAAGGACTGCACAGTGCTTGGAGGAGACACACTTGGGAGTTGAGTGAAGGGAGTTTGGGCCTAAAACTTGAGGTGGAGTTTTGGGAAGTGTTTTGGGGCCTTTTCCAGCATTTTGGCAGAGCAACAAACACAACATTTGCTATAGGTTACATTTTCTGCTTGTGGAGGAGGGCCAAGTATTTGGGGTCAATTTTGGAGCATCAAAACAAGGACAAACCCTTTCTGGGTTTTTATGGGCTTTTGACAAGGACATCAGAAATAGTTTGCCAGAATTTTCTGGGCAGATTTGAGGGGTCAAACAGGGGTCCCAATTCAGCTAGCAGCTAGAGGAGCTAGGGGAAATTTGGGCCGAAATTCCGAGGTCAACATTTGGCTAATTCCATCGTGAGTTATTGGGGGAGAGCCTGGGGTTAATTTCCGGAAATTTTTTGAGTAGCAAAAGAGGCTCTAGCAGCAGATCTTCCCACCTAGAAACATATTTCAGGGGCTTTAGCGCAGAGCCAGGAGATAGAGCTGCAACATATTTGAGGGGGACTTCTTATTATTCATTTGGGCTTAGCTAGTTTGCCTTGAGCAAGTCCAGGTGGACTCTTTTGAGCACCTTTTTGTACCCACTTCATATTATAATAAAATGGCTCAACAACGCAGTTTTTGGTTTTAAAATGGTGTTTTGATGTTTGAGTAATTTTCTGTGTGTTTTTGGCTATGTTTGCTTGTTTATCATTGTAAATTTCCATTAAAAATATTACATATCAACCCTAAATCCAAGTGTGAATGCATTTTTAGGGTTTCTTTACCAAAACATACCTTTCCATCAATGAATGCTACCTTGAAGCCTTTGTCTTCCATCGCAGAAATAGACACTAGGTTCTTCTTCAAATTAGGTACATACAATACTTCTTGTAGATGAATGGTTTGACCTTGATTCAAGTGAAGAGTAACAGTACCTATCCCTTTCATGTGGTAGGTGGCATTGTCTCCGAGAATGATCTCCAAATTAGTCTTCTTTTCAATCAAATTTGAGAGGGCCTCTTTGTACATGGTGAAGTGGCTTGAGGCTCCACTACCAATCAACCAATGACCCAAAGTGTCGGGAGGAGAGGCAATATATAGAGCGGAAATAAGAAAATTCCTTTTGTTTTTCTACAACATTACTTTCCTCATACCTAGAGTTTCTTGATCTTTTGAGAGGTCGACCATTTCCATATCAAGCAGCGGGAGCATTATTTTTTCCTTTATTATTGAACCTATTGTTCCTTTGATTTCCATTGCCTTTGTTGTTGTTGTTATTGCCATCATCACTTGGAGAGTTCTTCTTGTGAGGACACTCTCTAGCATAGTGTCCGAACCTATTACAATTGAAGCATCTTTGTTTTCTTCTTTCTTTGAATCCCTATTTGAACCCTTGACCTTGTCTCCTTGGACCAACATTATTTTTCTTCTTTTCATGAGCAGAATAAGCAGTGGGTTCATTTCCATTTGAAGGCTTGTCTCTCTCCATCATCCTTGTCTCTTCTTGGGTGCATCTAGCCAATAATTCATCGAAACTAATAATCCTGTCATTTTTGATAATGGTGGTGCTAAACACATCCCATGCTCTTGAAAGACCCCCAAGTGCAATGAGAGTGAGCTCCCTGTCAGCAATAACTTCTCCAATAGATAAAAGGTCATTATTGATTTGTGTGATCCTCATGAAGTAGGATTGGATGTACTCCCTTTTATCCATCTTGATGTCCTTCAACTTGTTTTTGAGAAAGAGGATTTGATTTGCATTGTTCACTTTGAACATCCCAACTCGCTTATCATATATTTTCTTAGAAGTTCCCCAATTAGAAACATGGGAAACCAAATGCTTTTGAATAGAATCAACCAAAATTTTCTTTACTTTGACTTCACTTTTTCTATACTTCATCTTAGCAGTAATCAATGCATTTGAAGGAGGCTCCACCACTTTTCCCTGCACATAGTCCAATACTTCATGCTCCTCCAAAGTCAGGTCCAAAGTCATTTTCCATGCATGATAGTCAGATTTGTCATTGAGCTTGTCCTCAGTCTTGAAGTAAGATGAAGAAGCCATTGAAACTTGTCCAATAAACCTTTCTTGGTGATTGCTTTTCTCTCTCTTGCTTGGGCTTTGTCTTCACCTGGGCTCTGATACCATGTTAAATTTAGATAACAATGGTATGTTCTATGCTTAGCACAATTACTTCAATGTACATTTAAGCAACCCAATGACAATTTCCAAATTAGTTTCCAATAGCAATCACATTAACCATAAATCACATTGACAGTAACTGTAGATAGAACATAAAATAAAATTGCATAAGACAAGAAGACACCAGATTTGTCAGAGGCTAGGGAAAATCCCCAATGTGTGGAAAACCCGTTGATCAATTTTTCTTATTATCATATCAAATGTTCAGTAGAGGGAGAGTACAAAAGTCAAAATTGACTTGCCAAACCAAAGTCAAAAAAGCCCTGTCAAATCTGCGGTCAACTACAGTCAAACTCATCCCTACCCAATGTTGATTTTGGGTAGTATCAAATGTGCTCTAGCTCCGAAATTTTGTGGAGGGGCTAGAACACATGAGCTCTCCAAGACCCAAAAATCATTTGGTAAAAATCCACCCGGATTGTGTTTTATTAAAATAATTAATATTTTTAATGGGGTTCTTAAGTCTAAACATAGGAAAATAAAAATATCAATGGGTATTGATGAAAATATGGGTGAGAAGCTTCTAAGTGACGAAGATCAAGTTTAATTTAATCTTAGCTGTTGATTAGGGACTTAATCTCGACCGTTGATTCATCAACAAGAAAAGTATAAGAGGAGGCTTGAGGGTCAGTTGGAGATACATCAAGTTGATCAGTCAGTTTGATTTTTCTGGGGCGTGGTTTGCTAAGAAAATCGAACCAGTGATCTGAGTTGCAGTGAGGGCAGAAGCAGAGATTTGGATCGGAGAGGAAGTTCTGAGCCAAAGAGTCCATAGTAGAGAGGCAGCTTGAGCATCAATGAGGCAACACAGAGGCCTACACAGCGTAGGAGGAGCACACGCAGAGCTGATGCAGGCAAGGAGGTTCTCTTGCAGTAGTAGTGCAGAGTATTCGTCAGAAGTCCAAGATTTTGCTGTAGAAGCGAGCTTCTGAGCCAGGAGGGCTGAACAACAGTCATCCTCTAGCAAATCGATCCAGCAGAAAGGGTGACGTAGTCTTCTAGAGGCAAGACGCTGACCCATGCAGTGATTGCGCAGGGACTTCGCAGTGTTTGTCGGGAGGGTCAGATCACTCATTGGATCAGCTGTGACTTGGGGAACGAGGTAGACCCTCGATTGTATTTCTTGTTTCCGTGATCTCTCTGAAAGGTTAGCCGGTGTGAGAGGCAACCTGTTGTACTCAGATTCTGCTTGCTTAACAATACAAACCCTCTATCTGCTACACCACTGTTCCCGCATTGGGTTTTTCCGAGGATGTCTTGTCCAAAAATAACGGTGTCCCTTGTGTGTTTGTCTCATTTATTGTTTCAGTTTATGATCTGTATGTCAGTGTAGTCTGCAGTAGTGTTTACATCACTGTTTATCTAATTAAATAACTTGTTGAATGAAATAACTAGTAGGGGATGTTAAACCAGTAACTGGAGTAGGATTTCTGTTTGTAAAGATTCAGAGATTTTCACAACCAGAAAGTCAAAGATGGTCAATGCAACAGTCAAATAGTCCACTTGAAGCTCAGTCAAACCCAGTCAATTTTGGCTTTCCTTGCTGGTCAAAGTCAACCCAAAATAGTCCTTCAAAGTTCAATCAAATTCGTTCAAAGAAGAGAGAGTCTACTATAATTTTTTGCGGTCAAAGTTGTAGTCAACCATGAAGCCAATGCTGGTAAAAGTGCCCATATTTTCTCGATTTTTGTGCCCAAAAATGCGGCCTAGAGAAACAAAAATCATCCTCCAAAAATCGCAGTGAAAGCTAGTCATAGAGTCCCTCGTAAACAATGGTCAAACTCAACTCCTAAAATTTTCGTCCCGACTATTCTGTCCAAAAATTCAACCACCTTGTGCCATAGGTGTGTGAGAGAGAGAGAGAGAATGACCAATAGTTGTACAAACCAGTGATGCGAAACTTGCGATAAAATCGCGATTTTATCGTTTTATCGTGATTTTTCCAAAACAACGATAAAATTGGCCGATTTTTACATGGGTTTTTTTTGGCGATTTTTTTTCGAAAAAATCAGGAGTTTTGAAATTATCGCGATAAAATCGTTGTTATAGTGATTCGATGTGTTTTTATCATCGAGCCGACGGACAGTGAGTTATAAACACCAAAAAAGCAATTTTTTTTATTCATTTGATCAAACAGCGGCAACGGTGGATTGGGAGTGAGCTTGGAGAAAAATCTTGGTCAATTGGGCGCTGATTGGAGGAGAAAACGACTCAAAACCCCCGGTGGATTGAGAGCTGAGGAGGAGAGGATCAATTTTCTCCGGCAAACCGGTATGGGCACCAAATTTATGTGTTTTGTTTTGTTTTTTTTTTTTGTTTTTGGTTGGGTTTGGATAACCCATTGGTTTATCAAATATTTTTGAGTTGATTTGATGGTGTTTTTGTTTGTTAAATTGTCAAAAATTCAATGTGTTTTGTCATGTTACTCATGTATGTAATTTTTTTTAATTTTTTAATTTGCGATCCTTATTTTGCCATAGGTTCACCATTCAACTTCAAAGTTCAAACTTCATCTTACAAATTTAAAACTCAAAAGTCAAGATTTCAACCAAGTTACAAACATGCCAAGGAAATTGGACCCTTTGTGGGAATTTGGTGAACCTGATGGAGGATTTGATAGAATAAACTTGTCTTGCAAGTTGTGTGGGCAACATATGTTAGGGGGGGTTTATAGATTGAAGTATCACCTTGCACAAATCCCTGGATTTGATGTAGGGCCTTGCTTAAATACAAATCTGGAAATCATTCGAAGAGCCATGAGATCATTGGAAATTTAGAACACAATAGAGAGACCAAAGCAGAAATGAAGAAGCAACTAGCAAAGACGGTTTTAGGCTCAGGTGAACAAGGAAGTGGCACTGGTTCTACTTCAGCATCAATATCGACAACCAACCCGGTAGCTGCCTCATCTTTTTTTGTTCCTAGAACCATGCCTAGTTCACAACCATCTATCACTTCAATGCTTAAAAAAATTGAGAAAGAACAAACTGACAAGTTGTTGGCCAAATTTGTCCTTTGGAGTGATATTCCTTTCAGCGTTGCAAGGTATAATCCATTTTTCCAGCCTGCTATTGATGCTATTGCAACTGTTGGCCCAGGGTACAAAATGCCTTCTTATGATGAATTTAGAGGCTAGATTCTTCAAAATGAAAAGGTTGACTGCACCAAAAGATTGGAGGAGTTTAGGGCATCATGGGCACAAACAGGATGCACTTTGATGTCAGATAGTTGGACCGACCAAAAGGGGAGAACTCTTATAAACTTCTTGGTTAGTTGTCTTAAGGGGACAATGTTTATGAAATCTATTGATGCATCTTCACATATCAAAGATGCAAAAACTTTATGTGATTTGTTGGATGTGTTTATTTTGGAGGTGGGTGCAGAACATGTTGTCTAAGTCATAACGGACAATGCTGCAAATTATGTTGTTGCTGGCAGGATGCTTATGGAGAAGCATCCTACTTTATTTTGGATACCTCGTGCTGCACATTGTATTGATTTGATGTTGGAGGACATAGGGGAAATTTCCTTTGTCAAAGATATTGTTGAGTCATCAAAAAACATTACAAAGTTTATATATAATCATATATCTGTGCTTAGCTTGATGGGAAAATTCACCAACAACAAAGAGTTGGTGCGCCCCGCAATTACACGGTTTGCCACCAGTTTCATATTTCTTCAATCCCTTTTGAATTCTATGTGGTATGTGAAGAGAACGTTTCTTTTAGAGGAGTGGCGTGCTTTGACAATGAGCCGCAAACCAGAGGGAGAGGCCATATGCAGACTGGTTTCATACCAGGAAGACTTCTGGCCGGTAATGCAGGAGGTGTGCATCGTTACTGAACCTTTGGTAAAGGTTCTTCGATTAGTTGATGGTGAGAAGCCCGCAATGGGCTATTTGTATGAGGCCATGGACAGGGCCAAAGAATCCATTCAGGCCTATTATGATGATAAGGGAGATGAGGGGTTTTAAAGACAACTCCTCCTATGGGAAGTGATTGATGAACAATGGAACAACACACTCCATCGTCCCATTCATGCTGCAGGGATCTACCTGAACCCCACATTTTCTTACCCATGTGGGTTCGTATTTGATGCTGAAATCATGGATGGATTCTTTATTTGTGTTCAGAGGATGGTGTGATCTCTAGCAGAATGTACAAAAATCTCCAAAGAAATTGAGGCATACAGGATGGGTGGCACATTTGGCTTTGACATGGCTATGACTGATAGGACAACTAAAATGCCAGGTATTTTTTAGTTTGTTTCAAATTTCATTGTCTCTTCAAGTTCATAACTTCATACTTTGCTTCAACTTTCAAATTTCATTTTTTTCTTATGTTTATTTGAAATTTTATTTGTAATTTTGTTGTAGATGCATGGTGGAGAATGTATGGTGCCAGGGTACCCCTTCTGCAAAAGCTTTCCATTCGAATCCTCAACCAAACATGTAGCTCCTCAGGATGCGAGCGCAACTGGAGTGTATTTGAAAAAATACACAACAAGAAGTGCAACAGGTTAAACTTAAAAGTTAAAACTTAAAATATTGAAAATTACCAAATAATTTTTTGAATTCATTAAACAATATTTTTTTTATAATTATTATTTCATGATCTTTGTATAGGTTGGAGTCCCAGCGACTTAATGACATGGTCTACGCCTACTACAATATTCTATTGTGGGTGAGACAATTTGAGAGGATGCCTGATATGGAGGCCATCTCATTGGATGGGATTGACACCGCTGCTGCATGGAGGATTGAGGCTGAGAGGCCTCTCAGGAAGTCTACCGATGACTGGTTAGAGCAGGAGGTAGTGGAGGGGGAGGAGGAGGAGGAGGCGGAGCAACAGGGGGAGGAGGTGACACCACCTACCCAAGCTACCCTTGCCACTAGTAGAGGACGTGGTCTACCTCCTATAGCTCCTAGTTCTTCAGCTTCTAGAGCACAGTAGAGTCCATTGCCAACTCCACTGGCATCTACATCTAGAGGGAAGGGAAAACTATTGCATTTTCTCGCAAGAGGGGCAGAGGAAATCAATAGTATTAGACTTTAGTTATTTGGTTCATTTCATTGTATGTGACATTATGACTCATGATATGAGATACATTATTATATTTTTTGTTGATATTTTGACGCTGAGTTGGGGCTCAGGAGTCAGGACTTATTATCAAGACATGCTTCAATGTTGTGTGATGTAGCTCTAGAAATGATATTACACATCTTTTATATTAGTTCTTTTTCATATTATGTGTTAATGTATTTATTTTATGTTGTAGATGCTTTAGATATTAGAAAATTGAAAAAAATGAATATTTTTGTATTTTACGAATTTTTCCCCTCGCTGATAATATCCGAATAACGATAACTGCAACATTGGTTCAAACCAATGAGAGAATGAGAGAGGACAATATGTGAGTGATGATGCCAAATGAGGTGCACTACTATGTAGCACTACCCTCCCCACCCTACCTCCCCACGTTTCGAGGACTTTTGGAGCCTTAGGAAACATCCCCGAACTGTTGGGTACTCCATCACGGACTTGGGGACTTGCTGGCCATCCCCAAGACGTTCCAAACAAATTTCAGGATTGTTCCTGATGGATTTCAAGGATGTCTTTGGCAGATTTCAAGGGTTTTTTCGGAAGATTTCAAGGAAGTTTTGGGAAGGTTTTAGGGATAATCCAAGCACATAGCTTTAGTTTTGACAATCTTGGACATTGACGATTAAACAATATGATTATTTTTACCATTCATTTTTTTTGGAATGCATTGAATCTAAATATTTTGTACAAATTGCAACTCAAAACATGGGTTTTGTATGATGGGTTTCATTTTGGATTTCTTGTGATTTAGATATTGTATTTTCAATTGTAAAATTACAAAAAGCAGTGTAGATGTCAAGAAAGCGAAAAATACAATGTTTTAAAAGACTGATCCTTGTGGTTATTTTTCTTGTTTTTTCGCTTTTTGGATCGTCTCAACTTTTATATATTTTATGTGGATTTTGAGGACTCGTTCAAGTTCAGTGCTTCCATCATTCCAACCCCAAGCGTTGTGAAATCAATTAGATAATATTGAATTGGATTGGATACGAAGAGTTTAAATACATTCCTATTCAATCCTTTAATTTGAAATATGAATTTAATATCTTTAGAAAACCAAAGTATTTTATAGTGGTTTTCAACATAGCTGTAAAAGTTTGCAAAACCTATTGAAAAGGAAATGTTTTTTATGTTTAACATAGTCATCATTAACAAGAAATATGAGGGAAAAAACTGCTATAAGGACAATTCTATGTGTTAGATTGTTCATGGACCTTATTACAAATTTAATATAGTTACACTTAAGTTTCTTAAAGCTAAAGCTTATGTCTAGTGGCTAATAATGGAATGTCATTCAACTCTTTTTTAAATTGTTTAAGATTTTAATTGGTGAGGGTAAGGGTTGTGCATAATACTATAAAGTATAGTTTGTTATCCTTACAAAATTAAAACGACTATATATATATATATACACACACATATATGCTGTCCCCAACTCGTCATACCCTGGAAATCTGTGGGTGCGCTCTAGCCATTCCGGGGACTCGTCCCCTCGTCCCCACTATTCCCCTGTCCCCAAAACTAGTGCAAAATAGGTATTTATACAAGTCGTTGAGGGTGAAGTGACACATCCATTGGGCTTCATGAGTCTACATGATGATGTGGCTGACCTGAACAATTTGCACATGTGTGGGCATAAATTCAAAAAAACACTTCTGCTTGTCCAAATTAGATGATCTTTATATCAATTTTGGTCTCCATCAAATGAGCTGCCCCAGGGTGGAATTTGGCCCTAGCTGCCAATTTTAACATCGATCAATAGTATTCCCTCTCGAGGAGGGATACATTCTCTTGGACTCTAAGCTGCTCTTCGAAGAATAAGAACTTCGCTTTCGGCAATTGCTTGGTGAGAATGTCTGCAACTTGCTTATTAGTCGAGATGTGTTGGAGCCTCACTGCTCCTCGCAGTACCATATCTCTGATAAATTGGTACTTGATCTCGATGTGCTTCGACCTGTCATGGAATAATGGATTCTTTGAGAGTCGGATCCTTCTTTGATTGTCACAATACATCATGGTCGTACTAAGCACCTGCTCAAACAACTTTGCAAGGAGCTTTCACAACCACACTGCCTTGCAGCTACCCATACTAGCTGCAACTTACTCTGCCTCGGTTGTATTGAGAGTGATATATTTCTACTCCTTGCTCATCCAAGAAATCATTGCAGATTCCAAGCTAAAACAACACCCTAATGTGCTCTTCTTGTCAGTAACGCTCCCAACCCAATCCGCATCTATATATCCATGCAGCCTTAACTCATCATCGGAGGTATATCTCAGTCCATAGTTGATCGTCCCATGTAGATATCTCAACACATGTTTTGCGACCACCCAGTGAGCATACAAAGGTTCCACCATGAGTTGGCTCAAGGTGTTAATAGAAAAACATGTCTAGTCTTGTGTTGACTAGAAATATTAGAGCCCCAATCAACTGCTAGTACAAAGAAGAATCTAAAAGATTTGGTCCCTCAGCTTCACCACATATCTTCTAGAAGTTCTCTTCTAATGCACAATTTTTGTCAAAGTTCCAATGAAGTGGAGGTACCAATTTTTTCAACAAGATCAAATCATCTATCAGTAGTTTATGTGTTATAGTAAACATGTTCAACAAGTTATGTAATGTAAATGATGCTAGTAAGACCGTGAGTGTATGTAACAACCTAGGTAAGCCTATTATTTTGGTGAGAGTTTCATCGTAGAAGACTTTTTGTCTCACTGATGCATTTTTGTTTTTAAACACAGATGGTCGACAAAGTTTTTCCCTCTAGCCTCACCCTAAAGCTAGGGTGGAATTCTTCGTCAAAGTTTTCGGTGAGTCCTAGTGTTTTAGTCGAGTCTTATGTAAAAATGATTTAGGGATAATTTAAGCTAATTGGCTAAATTATTTTATTACAAATCACTTGGTCTATTAGATCATATTGTGTCGCAAATTGGGTATGTAATGTGAGGGTCGAAGCCGAACAGGTATTCCCCCTTTGAGGGTTGAATTGTAAAAAGGCTTATGTAAAAGATATTTTAATGCATAGTCCCTCATACTTAAACACCATGGTTAAAATATTAGAGGGTGGAAAAAATAATTAATACCCTCAAGTGTCAATTAATTAATTTTTTTTGCAAAATTAAATTAAAATCTTAAGCCAAAAATTTAATTAGTGAGTTCAAATTAAATTCATAGAGGATTTAAATTTTTCAAGTGGAAAAACTCGTGGGTCTTAAAAGAATAAATTTTTGGAGGTCTTCCACCAAGGAATATTGGATATTTCAAGAAAAATTGGACCCTTGGAACTTGGTGGTTAAGTCAAAGTTGAATTTTTGAGGAAATTAACTCAAAACAATTAATTTTGAGCTAATAAAAATGGAACTAAATGATAAATTCGAAAATTCCTCAAAAATAAAAATTCAACGGCTAATATTAAAAGATGATCAAGTATTTTTCGACGAACGAGATTATTTTGACAAGGATCAAGTTAACTAGCTGTTATTTTTCCACTTGGAGGATTTATCCATAAATTAGAGAGTCATTTGAGTCTTTAGCCATCTGATTTTCTGGCCAAGAAATTGTTGCTGAAGCATTGATGTAACATTATTGTCTCGCTAGGAACTTTTATTTTTATCATAATAAAGACTTTGGGGTGCAATTCAAGGTGTTCCATGTTTATTGATTTGTGGTATGTATTGACTACGGGCTTTCCTATGTTGTGTTGATAAATGGTAAGATTTGTTTTTCATTAGATAGTTTTGGGCTAATCTTAGGTGATTTGATTCGCCATATGATTAACGGATTTTCTTGAGATAAATACATAGTGTTTGCAGGTACTTCAGTCCTTGGTTTCCAAGTTCACAAACTATGGACAACGATCAACTTTTCTTGGATCCTAAATATTTATGTGGTGGATTTAATCTTCGCTAAGGCTATAGTGTACATTGGGTTACTAAAGTATATTTTAGCCATTTATCAAAAAAAAATCCATAAAAAAATTCTGATTTTTTTTTTCAAAACCCTTGTATATTTTGTAAAATAATTTGTAAGTTATTTTTGCTAATTGGGGTTTTGAGATTTTATATATATTTGGGGTTTTGGGTGTTTTATTTCCATTTTTGTAGGTGAAGCCAAGAGAAGAAGTTGAAGTAGAGCTAGATCTAGACCCTCAAGGGTAAGATCTAGTCTCTAGAATTTTTTTGCAGGGCCAACCATTGAAAATTTACAGCAAAATTCAGATCTGGAAGAGAATTTATTTTTTGAGGCAAGGGTTTCATATTTTAGGCCTCCCGGGCCCAAATCGAGCCCTCTTAGGGTCAGTGTCTTCCTTCTCTTGGTATGTAAGCCATTTTGGCCCTCTAACCCTAGTCGTCCAGATTTGTAGGCCTTTCTCCCTCCAGCATTGACTTTTCTTGGCCTTCTCCTTCCTCATCAACCCTTTCTTCAGCCTCCTAGCCTCCTTAGCCCTCAATGATAGCCCTATTAGGACTAACATTGGCCCTCCTTGACCCTAATTTGCCCTAAATTCATCTCTAATTTTTTTGGACTGAATACTTTGTGGTTTTGCAGGTTTTGGGCCTCAATGAATCAATTTTTCAGGTCGCAACTTGATCCCAAAGTTTCAACAAATTTTGACCAAGGGATCTTTTTGACCAAGGGATCTTTAAAGCCTTGGGCATAGGGTTTTCTCTCTAAACCCTAATTTTCATTGTTTTATTACTGCTGTAATTTTGAGTTTATAACAGTGATATCATAAGCCCTAAAATCACATTTAAATTGGTCAAAATAACTTAAAAGTGCAAAATATGATTTTTCTTAAAGTTTGGCCAATAGAGCATCAAAGATCTAACCTAGATCTAAAGTTTGGTTTGCTGGAATTTTCTACATAAATCATTGAATCAGATCTGAAGTTTTATGAATAACACACTCTAAAGGGCCTAAAAACTTGATTATTCAGTTTTTTGGTAAAATTTTGCAAGTTTTGGGTCAAATTTGGCATTGGTTCAAGAATTAATGGCTCACTGTTCACACAATTTTGTTACTGCTGTAATTAACATTTCAGATCTGATATAACAGTGGCAAAATACATCCTAAGAAGACTAATACATCTGATTCTTGAGTTGGCTAAGTTAATTTGGTAGTTGGGTTTCTCTTTATGACATTGGGCAAGCATATACACTTTGAATTTGATATCTAAAGCGAATTTACTTGCTGCTGCCATAAGTCTCTTATTGCTGTCATAATAGTCACTTATTGCTCATAAAAGGATCATTGGAACATAAAGTGCATAAGTGTTTTCACAAGCTCTACATTTTATGGTTATTTGTTCCTAGCATTTACATTGTGGAAGTGGCTAACATTCCGTTTTTTTTGTGAGTTTATGTGCTATAAGAATTCATATTTCACATCTAATAGGCTCACTCACTAAAGCACTTAAATCATAAATCATCTTGGTGATAAGTCTCTTGGTCATATTGGGATCTTGTGAATCTGACTGAGTTTCTCTTAACAATTGGTATTGAATAATAAGATCACACATAATATTGTTTGGGATCATCTTGGCAATTGTGATTGGCGTCTTATAATTTTTGGGCTAATTGATAAGTAGATAAATTGCTCTACATTCTTGTCATGAATTGGTTAAGTATCTTGTGGATTAATCCATATTTGAAGCTTGCACTTTATCCTTGAAAACTTATCTTGTCTTAAGATTGTTATTTAACCATTGCTAAGTACTCTTGCTATAAGATAATTCACATTAAGTACTTAAATAACATAAACTAAGCTTAACTCAAGATAGTTTCACTAATAACCATTGAACAAACATCCTAGGATTTAGTTTGCATTACTAACTTACCTCCAAGCATAAGCTTGGTTGATAGACTCCGAGGGCAGCCCTTTTCCAATTAACTTGAGGGATTCAACCCTTCTTAGCGGTTAATACAATGACCATGCAGTCATCAGAGCCACAGTCTCTGCAACACCAAAGGCATTGGGTGGTTGCAACACAGGGGGAGGTATCATTAATCAGGCCACTGCCTGCTTCCCGTTGGCTTCCATCTCACAACCTACTCTGAAAACTGTTTCTCAAAACAACTAAGGGAAAGGTTCAACTTATATTAGGCATTTAATTTAAAATTAACCAAGATCCTTGCATCACACCTAGTTCTTGGGAGTTGCAGGCCTAACGGGTTTGTTTCTCTCTCCCCTCTCTTTTGTTGGCTTTCATAAATAACCAAATCTGAAGACTAATCTATAGTGGCATAATCAAGTTTTAATCATCCTAAAGAAGCCTAAAAACACTTCTAAATAAGCCTAACAACTTTAAGAAGTAACACACATCAACTAAGGGCTTAAATAACTTGTTTTTGCATACTTGTCATTCAAGTTTTGGGACCGATTTCATGGTGAAAGCAATCTGATCTAACTTGTTCAATTCTGGTGCATTTTTAAAGTGATAGCATTGTGAGGAATCATTGGTAAATTAATTATATAATTCTTGCGTCTTGAGGATAGCAAGTTAGTTCAGTAACTTGTCTCTTGCATTTTTGCACTTTCATTGATAGTTCCATTCCCTCTTTGCATTTTGCATCATTGCATTGGGTTTCTCTCGCGTGAGCATTTCATTAGTAGTTGAATGCATTTGTTAGTCTTCTCTTGCATTGTGTTAGGTCCCTATAATACTAGTGTATCCCCTTTATTGTTATTGTTAGTGTAGTCCCCTATTGTTATTGTTGTGCCCATGTAGCCCCCATATTGTTATTGTTGTGACCCATAGATGCCCACTATTGTTATTGTTGTGTCCTTTCATTATTATTGTTATGTAGTCTCTAATTATATGTTTACCGCTTAGATGCCCATATATATCAAAGAGGTCTTGTCATTTGTATCATCCAAGAACTGTTCATTTATGTGATGTAAAGGAGGTTGCCCCCTCTAAGAGGCTATTTCTCAAGTCGTTGATCTATCTTTAATTCTATTTTATGAGCTGGTTGCATAACATTTGGTATCAGATCTTTGGATTCTAGGGTTTCACTTCTTCAAACAGGTTATCGTGGCATTTTCACTATAAAAAATTTCCTACGAGGCTTCAGAAGCTGAAATTTCGATCACATAGACCCCAAATCCTCGTGAACTTTGTGTACAAATTTCAGATGTTGGTTCGCTATATTTTTTGAGATATGATCCGGGGAAGTTAAAGTTTCTACAGGCTCCAGAATTCAGTCTCAAACAGATGACCTAGGAAAAATTGTCATAACTTTCATTTCAAGCATCGAATTTGGATTCTGTAAAAATTCAGTGAAAGTGCATGGATTTTGGTTTTTCTTGTAGCAATTTCAGGTCCGAATGTTGAAATAGTGACACGTGACATCCTGTGAAACTTCGTTATACTAAACCAATCTGTAATCAGGTCATTGTGGTAGATTTGACATAACTATATATTGAAGAATCCAATATTGGTTTGACTTGTGGCATTTTAAAGAAGATTGAATTTCAAACCTTGGAAATCCAAAATTACAGAGATACAACAATCGCAACATCGAGCTCCTAAAAAGCAAGAAAAATGTGTGTATTTTTTAAAATTTTGCATAACTTTTGTTTGAAAAATCAGTTTGAAGTGATTCAAAGGGCATATTGAGGCTTATATATTAGTATTTGGTTCTAAAATGTCTCCAAATCTAAAGAATTTTACACCCATTAAGCGCTTAGAAAGATCTACTATGACGCATGAAGAAGAATAATTGCATCATGATATGTCAAAATTACGAGACCGAGTGCAACAAATTTCGCTCTCACAAAGAGTAACCAAAGATGACATGGATGGTATAAAAGTCAACATGGAGGTTTTTAAAGTAGACACGGACGCGATGAATGTCAACTTGGAAGGGTTGACGAAGTTGCTGCAAGAAAGACTTCTCGGTGGTGACAAGGTAATCGGTGAAAATCATGATGATGACAAAATGAATATGAATTCTAATTTTAGAGACTCCAATGTGGGGTTTAAGAGCCAACACATTCCAAAGATGGATATGAGGAAGTTTGATGGCAAGGACTGTTGAAGTTTCTAAGTCTAACTGTTAGAAACCCTTCATGTACTTTACTGATTTATTCCTACCTACTTGTTCTGTTAATTAACATGTTATTTGCCATGTAAATACTGGAAATAAATACAAGTACATGTTCAACACATTAAAGATCATCAACTAAAGGAAACAAAAACAAGCACACAAGTGACACCATTGTTTTTGGACTATTGTCCCCAGAAAAACCCAATCCGGGAAACCGGTGCAACTATCTGAGGGTTTGATTTATTAAGCAGTTTTAGAATACAATTTGGGTGCCAAATCCGGCTCACCCAACAGAGAAAAATCTTGGCAGTAGTACCTCTCTACTCGGAAGCAAATATTTCGGCTGAAACCCCAGATAAACACTTCGGCAACACCACAACTCCAATCTGCCCCATGAAACCCTAGCATCAACCTCTGGGGACTGCGTCAACCCTTTCTGGCTGAATGTTTGCCCAACGTCACCCTAGCTCGCCCTGCGTCAGACTCTGGAGGCACTGCATCAGCCCTTAGAGCCTCTGCATCACCCACGTTGTCTCTTTGAGGCACTGCGCAGCTCCTGGCTGCCTCTGCATGAGCCTTGGCTAGCTCTGCGTGAACCTCTAGTTGGCTCTACGTCCCTCTCTCCCGGCTTCTGCGTTGATCCTCCCGGTACTATGTCTCCCTCTTTGCTTTTGTATTCACTACCCCTTAGCTGCAACTCTGATCACTCTTTCAACTACCTCATCAAACCCCGCCCTAGAAAATCGAAATCTTGATCAACTCAATGTATTCTCCAAGTGACCCTCAAGACTCCTCTTATACTTTTCTTGTTGACAAATCGACGGCGAGATTAAGTCCTTAATCAACGACTAAGATTAGATCTGGCTTGATCCATGACTTTTGGACCATTCTAACACAGTTTTATATTGATTCACATTAATATTTTAATTTCCCTAAGTTTAGATTTATGGACTCCATTAAAAATATTAATTATTTTAATATCTTCCAAACTGTTTAGAATCTGCCCAAACCCTTTCTGGGTATTGGAGATCTCATGTGCCTTAGCATCTCCACCAATTTTCGTGGCTAGAGCACATCTGATGCTACCCCAAATCAATACTCCCTCTTAACGAGGACTCTGCTCTAGTAATACTCCTCACTGAGCATCACTTTGATCATCCGGCATCGGTTCCTGTGCTGATGCTAGGCCTGCTACGCAACATCCTCTGCATTACTGCATCCTGTACTGCTACCCATGGCCCTACCACTGCCACTGCTGCATTCGTATTGCAACTCCCTTTGCATTTGTGCTACTGCCCATGGCCCTGCTACTGCCATCGCTGCATCTGCACTGCAACCCCTCTCATCATGCTGCATCGTGCTGCCCATAGCACTCCCACTACTAACTGCTGCGCTGCAACATAGTTACTGAGAAGTAGGTAACTGATCTCCTAACTCTGACATCTCCATCAGGCTAGAAACACACTTGATGCTGAAGCTCCCTCTGTTGCTGACAAGTGCTCCCTCTCCGACCTCTGCGCTGCTGCAACAACTCCATGCATCTCGCACTGTTGCACACCTCTTTGTGCCATCCTGCACTAGTGCAACACTCTCGTGCCTTTCACACCATTGCAGCCTGCTAGCCTCGCACTGTCCTGGGAATCATACACTATAGCTCCCTCTGTCGTTCCATCTGCATCTGTCTCTACTAACATCGCTAGTACTGCTACTCCTCTTCGGGGCTCTTGCTGCAAGGTCTGATCCAAGAGGTTGGGTACCTCGAGGATCCTGCCCCTCATCGCTTGTAGTCCCGCTGACTACAACTTGATGTCTCCCCACTTCTCCTAAAGTGGCACATGAGTGCTCATGTCACAATGATCGTCTGTCTCCACTTCCTTCTCTGCCCTTGCTGGCACTGCCTTGGTCTTGGATGCCTCTCCCTTACTCTTCTACCTTCGACACTAGGTCGCATAATGACTGAGCTCCCCACAGTGGAAGCATTTGACCTTGGAGAGGTCTTTTTCTTCCGTTTCTCCTGCTTTCCCTCAAATGCTAGGGCAGCATCCACTTCCTCCTCCTCCTTGATTCTGATCCCCTTGCCGTTGCTTCCTGCCTTGCTCAACCTTCTGATTTCTTCTTGGCGAAGAGCAACCCACATTTCCTCCCAATCCGGAAGGGTCTCCTTGCCCAGTATGCTCTGGACAAACACCTCCCAATCTTCTGAGACTGTGTTCAGGGCTGTTCTCACCATCAATTCTGGATTTGACGTGGCCCCCTATGGAAGTCAGCTGATCCCGGATCTCCTTCAATCGACCGAGGAAGGGGTCGATCTCTTCTCCCTTCTGCATCTGCTATGGTCACAACTAATTTTCTAGTAACATCCTTCTCTGCACTGAAGTATGCTGGTACAATTTCTTTAGGGCCTTCCACATCTCATTTGTCGTTTCCTTTTTCGGCGATATGTGGTACGACATGGTCTTTGACCCTGTCAAGGATGATGCTCTTGGTCCTCGCCATTGCCTCCTCGTACTTGTCGTTATTAGCTGGGTCAACTATGATAGTTATCATCCTTAAGGCGAAGTGCTTGACATGATTCCTGTCTAGAACGGATAGGATTCTGGTCTTCCAAACTACGAAGTTTGAGGCTCCGTCTAGTCTGTCCTGGACTCTTACCCCGTTCACCGCCATCTCGCTGCTCCTCTACTTCCCTCCTGGAAGTTCTCTGTATGACTCCCTCTGAACCTCGATTTCCCTCCTGGAAATCCTTCTGCCAATGTCGAGATGCCTCCACTCTGATCGTTAGTGCAGCTGCACCACTGATCCAGATTTCTCGGCTAGAATTCCTCAGTAGCAACTCCCTCCTCCTTGGCCTTGCCTTGCTAGGTACTGTTCTGACTACAGTACCCCACCAACTCCACTCTGCAACTTACCCACAGCCTCCTAAACCCCAACAAATTGAAGGTTAGAGCTCCTAGGCTCTGCGCAATCCCTACACCGACAAATCAACTTCCTCAGCCAACTGCGTCAGCCCTCTTGGCCTCTGCGTGAGCTTGTCTTTGCCTCCCTCAGCCTCTGCGCTGCCTCTTCTTGGCTCGAATTTGATGATGCAAGGAATGCGTCACCCCTTCCTTGCTGCTTCTCTGCTAGGAACAACTTCTGTCACTTGGGACAACTGTTTTCTGCTGTTGCTGCTCTGCTCGGCTGATGTCCTCAGTTCTCCTGTGATCTGCAACCACGCTCCGATACCAAGTTGAAGTTTCTAAGGCTAATTGTTAGAAACTGTTCATGTACTTTACTGATTTATTCCTACCTACTTGTTCTGTTAATTAACATGTTATTTACCATGTAAATACTGGAAATAAATACAAGTACATGCTCAATACATTACAGACCATCAACTAAAGGAAACAGAAACAAGCACACAAGTGACATCGTTGTTTTTGGACTAATGTCCCTGGAAAAACACAATGCGGGAAAATCAGTGTAGCTATCTGAGGGTTTGATTTATTAAGTAGTTACAGAATACAATCTGGGTGCCAAATCTGGCTCACCCAATAGAGAAAAATCTTGGCAGTAGTACCTCTCTGCTCGGAAGTAGATATTCCGGTTGAAACTCTGGATAAACACTACGACAGCTCCAATCTGCCCTACGAAACTCCAACATCAGCCTCTAGGGACTGCGTCAGCCCTTTCTAGCCCAACGTCTGCCCAATGTCACCCTAGCTTGCCTTGTATCAGCCTCTGGAGGCACTGCGTCAGCCCTTAGAGCCTCTGCGTCACCCACGCCGGCTCTCTGAGGGACTGCGCAGCTCCTGGCTGCCTCTGCGTGAGCCCTGGTTGGCTTTGCATGAACCTCTAGCTGGCTCTGCGTCCCTCTTCCGACTTCTGCGCTGATCCTCCTGGTACTATCTCTGCCTCTTTAATTCCATATTCACTGCCCCTCAGCTGCAACTCTGATCACTCTTTCGACTTCCTCAACGAACCCTGCCCCAGAAAATCGAAATCTTGATCAACTCGGTGTGTTCTCCAAGTGACCCTCAGGCCTCCTCTTATACTTTTGTCGTTGACAAATCAATGGCTGAGATTAAGTCCCTAATCAATGGCTAAGATTAGATCTGGCTTGATCCATGACTTTTGGACCATTCTAACACAGTTTTATATTAATTCACATTAATATTTTAATATCCCTAAGTTTAGACTCAGGGACTCCATTAAAAATATTAATTATTTTAATATCTCCCAAACTATTTAGAATTTGCCCAAACCCTTTCTGGGTATTGGAGATCTCATGTGCCTTAGCCTCTCCACCAATTTTTGTGGCTAGAGCACATCCAATGCTACCCCAAATAACCAAGGACCTGGTAACAGGGATACTACAGATGGAGCAATATTTTGATCTACATTATTTGCAACACGCACAAAAGGTACGCATTGCATCTTTATATTTAGAACCCAATCAATTTGTATGGTACCGATGGCTCTATTCTCGTAACAACTTATCACTTGGTCAATTTTTACGGAGGAAATGGTAGCACATTATGAGGATACAAAGAGCAACACCTTCTTTAGCCAATTGATAAATCTCAAACAAAAGGGGTCAATGGCGGAGCACATTGAGGACTTCCAAAAATTGAATATCAGGGTAATTGATATTCCAAAGGAGCACAGGATTGATGTCTTCATAGGGACTTTGAAGGATAACATCCAATATGAGGTTCTCCTTTGGGAACCTGATTCATTGGAGAAGGCATCCAGGGTGGCAAGGAAAGTTGAAAGCAAATTTATAGCAACAAGGAAGTCTACTAATCACAACTATAAAGATGGAAGTGTGGCTGCTCCTAGCCTCCCACAACCTACAAGATAGACGCCTCAACAATTGGAGGAAGAAAGAGCAAAAGGACTTTGTTACAGTTGTGATATTAAATACACTAAAGGTCATAAGTGTGTTGAGAAGAAATTATTTTACATAGATTGTGAAGAGGAGGAAGAAAAGGAACAAGAAACATCAAAAGAAGATGATATACACCAGGAACTAACCCCAGAGAAAGAATAAATGAATCCAACCATATCTTGTAATGCATTGGTGAGAATTACCACTCCTCAAACTCTCAAGATAGAAGGATGTATCAAGAAGGAAAAGGTAATAACGCTGATTGATTCGGGTAGTAGCCATAATTTTATTCATTGTAAGATAGCCAAGGAATTAAATTGCTTTCTATATCCAGCGCCAGAGTGTCAAGTGATGGTTGCAAATAGAGGAACGATAAATTGCTCTGGAAAGTGCCATAATATCAAGCTAACCATGGGGGAATATGTATTGAATAGTCCAATGCTTTCCATTTCAATGGGGGGTGTTGATGTTGTACTAGGAGTCCAATGGTTACAATCTTTGGGGACGATAGCTTTTAATTTTCAAGAAATTTTCTTGATTTTTTTTGGGAAGGAAAGAAAATTGAATTAAAGGGTAGTACAGGGAAATAAGAAAAGATAATCAACTCTAATGGCATGACAAAGCTTTTGAAGAAAGAACAATGGAGCGTAATTGCACAATTATGCTCACTAGAGGTTCAAACATCGAAATCATCTATTTCTCCAGATCTCAAAAAAGTATTGGACAACCATTCCAAGGTGTTTGAGACTCCCAAAGTTCTGCCACATATTCGAGATTATGATCATGCTATTGACTTGATTCTAGGAAGTGTTCCTCCAAATATCAGGGCTTATAGATATCCCTATGCCCAAAAGAGTGAAGTTGAACATGTGGTTGCAGAAATGCTAGAGGCTGGTATAATTCAACCTAGTCAATGTTCTTTCTCCCTTTCAGTAGTATTGGTGCACAAGAAGGATGGATCATGGCATATGTGTCCGGATTATAGGAAACTCAACAAGCACACTATTAAAGATAAATTTTCCATTCCTGTCATTGATGAATTGTTGGATGAATTACATGGAGCAATTTACTTTACCAATTTGGATCTTCGTTTAGGATATCATCAAATTAGAAT
This sequence comes from Pinus tabuliformis, assembly GCA_031772625.1. Lineage (NCBI taxonomy): Eukaryota > Viridiplantae > Streptophyta > Pinopsida > Pinales > Pinaceae > Pinus > Pinus tabuliformis. The sequence goes on along the minus strand of CM062807.1, from coordinate 257,649,302 downwards.
GAAGATTAAAGACATTCTAAAAACAACATTTAAAACTCATGAAGGTCATTATGAATTTTTGGTCATGCCTTTTGGCCTTACTAATGCACCTTCCACATTTCAAGGTTTGATGAATTCCATTTTCAAACCCTTCCTTAGAAAATTTGTGTTAGTATTTTTTGATGATATACAAATCTACAACAAGTCTTGGAAGGATCATGTTCAACATGTTGACAGGGTGCTCAAACTATTGGAGGAGAAACAATTAATGCAAAAACCTCAAAATGTTTCTTTGGAGTACAAGAGGTGGATATTTGAGTCATATTGTATCTCATGAGGGTGTTAAGGTACACCCTAACAAAATTAAAGCCTTTAAGGAATGGAAAATCCCCATAACCCTAAAGAATCTTCGAGGATTTCTCAGTTTGACAGGGTATTATCACAAGTTTGTTAAGAATTATAAGATAATAGCAGTGTCTCTAACAACATTACTAAAGAAAGATGCATTTTCTTGAACTCTAGAAGCAATTATTAATGTAGTGTGAAAATTCTATCACTGCAGCAACTAATTTCTTTTTCCTACTTATTCCACAATAAGTTATTTATGAAATTACTTAAATAAACATTAAAATAAATACTGTTGCAGATATCACACCGTAATACAGAAACAAACATATGCATAAGCATTAACACATTGACATAGATATTTTGGACAACAGTCCCCGGAAAAACCCAATGTGGGAAAACCGGTGCAGCAAGGGAGGATTTTATTATTCAGCAATTTTTCTGTACAACAAGGTGCCAAACTGGCTTACCCACAGAGAGAAATAATTCTCCAACACTTCTCCCAATATCAGCGGCAGCCCGGCTGACCTCTGCGTGGCTCTCAAACCCTCTGCATCAGCCCCTGCTTGACTGTGTTAGCCCTGGGCCTCTCTGCGTCACCCACACAGGCCCAGCAAGTGACTGCACAGTCTTTTGCTGCCTCTGCATCTGCCTGAAGAGCCCTGCGTCTGCCTCTCCTGGCTCAGCGCTGATCTCCAGTGGCTGATCCCGCCTCTCTGCTCCGTACTTGTTGCCTCCTGATTTCTCCCCAGACTACTGGTTCAATTTCTCAGCTAGCCCCGCTCCAGAAATTGAACTGATTGGTCTCCCTCAATGTGTTCTCTGAGTGACCCTCAAGCCTCTTCTTATACTTTTCTCGTTGACAAATCAACGGCCGAGGTTAAGTCCTTGATCAACGGCTAAGATTAGATATGGCTTGATCCATGACTTTTGGACCATTCTAACATAGTTTTATATTAATACACATTAATATTTTATTTTCCCTAAGTTTAGACTTAGGGACTCCATTAAAAATATTAATTATTTTAATATCTCCCAAACTGTTTAGAATCTACCCAAACCCTTTCTGGGTATTGGAGATTTCATGTGCCTTAGCCTCTCTACCAATTTTCGTGGCTAGAGCACATCCGATGCTACCCCAAATCAACACTCCCTCTTAGTGAGGATTGTGCTCTAGTAATACTCCTCACTAAGTATCACTCTGATGCATCGGTCCCTGTGCTGATGCTAAGCCTCTCTGCCCAACATCCTCTGCACTGCTGCCCATGACTTTGCTACTGCCACTGCTGCCACTATACGACAACTCCCTCTGCATCCGTGCTGCTTGATGGCCGGGTTACCCCACTTACACCCACAGTATGCATATAAAATGCATAAGCACACTTGTCCCAGGAATTTAACTCGCTAAGGAGTCAAATCTACAACCATCAATGGTTAAGGCCCCTTTCTCAATCTCTGTGGAATAATTCATTAAAAACCCATCATAGCCTAACCTTAGGCAATATCCACTTATCGGAACTTAAATCAACCTTCAAGCCTTCATTTAAGACTTTATTAAAGCATTTCATTAAATTCTTCCTATCGGGACTCATTCACTTCTATCGGGACTCTATCACCCCACATAAACCTTCGTTAACCTTTATTAACCCTTAAGCCCGCATATATATTTAACCCCCATTTATAAGTGGACTTCCACATAAAATCCTCCTACCGCGCTTAATCCTTTATAACTCGTTTACAAAGGAAATATAGGCATAAACATACCTTTTTGCCTTTATACGGCCTCTGCATAGATCCCAAGATTACCTTTATCGCAATCAGGGATCGCTCCTCTGCGGGCACACCATATATATATATATATATATATATATATATATATATATATATATATATATATATCATCACCCGTTTCCTTTCGATATGCGACTATCAGAACGATAATATATATTTTAGCCTTAAAAGACTCGACACAACACTTTAACGCAAATACATGGAACACACAGGAAACCCGCTCCGAACACATATAGCGGATCTCAAATATTATACACTCACTACTATCACTCCATCGGGTCTGCACTTTCCAACCATTCTTCAGCGCTGCTCCAATCGCCTTGACCTTCGATCGCTGATCGGCTCTTTATCGCTATCGGCGTATCGACATGTCCACTATCTGACCTCTTCCACTTGAAACCTGATCCGATATGTCTTACGGACCCGATAAGATTATCGGTTACGTTTGATAAGGGTCCGGCTACCAAATCACAATTCACTCTTTCCTTTGCCCAAGGTTCATTCTTCTCTTTGGATGTTTGCGATGTGACCTTCTGGTTCCGATTTGATCCCAACCATTGATCTTAAAGATCCAATGGCTACTGTGCAACCATACTTCACTTCTCCGCTACTTTGTTTACTTACATTTTTACGTTATTTCTTCAATTTCCCTTTGTGATTCAAGTTTCTTCAAAGGTTCCGGGTCTTCTGGTATTTCACTGCACACTCTTCCTAAGCTTGTCTTCTGTGAATTCTTACATCGCCTTCTCTTCAGAGCTTCACTCTAATCATCCAAGTGGATTCAATGATCCCTTACGATTCCTCCGAATCGTTCTTCTCCTCTGCGTATTTCTTCAGAACTCTGCCTGCAACCTCTGTTACAGAACCTACGAATTCAAGCATAATCAATCATTACACACTTATTTCACACATTTACACAGTACCAAAATGAACCTCTATATATAAATATGAACAATTGATTACATTCGAGACTCTCTGTCTCTCACAGGCCTGATCTTCGATATCAATGGCCTCCTTCTCTACTCTGCCTGTAGGCTTACATTTATACCAGAAAGCTTTGTTGAACTAATTCTGGTTCCCCTCCTAAATCTACTGAACTGATTCCTAAATCCTCTATGTCCACTTCTACTTCAATTAATTCCTAAGTGCTCTCTCTAGTTCCTCGCATCATGGAACTGTTTTAAGAGTCCTAATTGACTTTTAACTCTTTTGTCTTTATTATCCACTCATGTTCTCATTTATTTGAGAGCATTTACAACATCCTCACATTATCTAATTTAATTCCTATTCTATGCACTCAAAAGCCTAATATTACATTAATTCATCACTTAGGAATCCAACTTCCTAAAAATACATGACCCCCTATGTCTACTTAATTACAATGATTTTCTCTTGGGTTGAATGCTCCTGCATCACTGTTGCTGGTCCTTTCTCCCAACACTGCATCCGCACTGCAACTCCCTCTGCATCCATGCAGTTATCACTCCCGTTTCTGCTACTGAAATGGGTTCTTTACTATCCCCATCATTTCCCTGAAGTAGTCAAATTTTGTCCTTCCAAGGGCCTTGGTGAGGATGTTCGCCACCTGTTCTCCTGTAGGAGTGTAGCTCAGCTGTACAGCTCCTCGTTGGACACTGTCCCTGATAAAGTGACACCGAATATCATTATGCTTCGACATATCATGAAACACTGGATTCTCAGAGAGCTTGATGCAACTCTGATTATCACACATGATCCTGGTCGCTTCCATATTCCTTTTGAATAGGTTTACAAGTAGTTTTCTAAGCCATGTGGCCTCACACGAAGCTGTGCTTGCCACCATATATTCTGCCTCAGATGAGCTCAAAGCCATGGACTTCTGTTTCCTACTGCACCAAGATGTCATTCTTGATCCAATGTTGAAACCATACCTAGAGGTACTTTTCCGATCCACTGAAATTCCTGCCCAATTTGCATCAGTAAATCCACTCAATTTGATATCCTTACTCTTGGTGTACAAGAGTCCATAATCGACTGTTCCCTGTAAATACTTGAGAACATGTTTGGCTGCTACCCAGTGCGCCCTCTTCGGTTCAACCATGAACTGACTGAGGGTGTTGACAGAGTAGCAAATGTCTGGCCTGGTATTGACCAAATACATCAAGGACCCTATGAGCTGCCTGTATAGCGTGGGATTGACATCCATGTCTTCTGATGCATCAATCTTCTTCTAGTTCGTGATTATTGGGGTGGCCATAGGTCTATAGTCCTCCATCCCGAATCTTTTCAGGATTTCTATAGCATGCCTCCCTTGTCCAAGGAAGATTTCTCCCTTTTGCTGCCAAACTTCCAACCCTAGGAAGTAGTGCATTCATCCCAAATCCTTCATATCGCATTCTGTGGCTAGATTCTTCTTGCAGTCCCCAATGAGTTTGGATGATCCTATCAGAAAGAGATCATCCACATACAACACTAAGATTAGCGGCTCGTTCTCTACAACCAGATAGTAGAGATTCAGATCCGCATCACTCTTGACTGTTGATTTGGGGTAGCATTGGATGTGCTCTAGCCACGAAATTTGGTGGAGAGGTTGGGGCACATGAGATCTCCAATACCCAGAAAGGGTTTGAGTAGATTCTAAATAGTTTAGGAGATATTAAAATAATTAATATTTTTAATGGAGTCCCTAAGTCTAAATTTAGGGAAATTAAAATATTAATGTGGATTAATATAAAACTGTGTTAGAATGGTCCAAAAGACATGGATCAAGCCAAATCTAATCTTAGTCGTTAATTAGGGATTTAATCTCAACAATTGATATGTCAACGAGAAAAGTATAAGAGGAGGCTTGAGGGTCACTTGAAGAAGACACCAGAGTGATCAGTCATTCTATTCTTTGGAGCGGGGTTTGCTAAGAGAGATAGAATTAGTGATTGGGAGTTGCTGCTGAGGGGCATTGAGTATAGACTCTAGAGAGACAGAGAGGCAGAGATAGTGCTGAGAGAGCAGCGCAGTAGCCGGGAAGAGTGACGCAGAGCTAGCCAGGGCTCACGCAGGGCCACGCAGAGGTAGTCGGGAGCTGTGCAGAGCCTCATATAGGCTAGCGTTGTTGACATAGAGGGCCAGACGCTGACGCAGGGCCTCCTAAGGTTGACGCAGACCCATTTGAAGTGATGCAGTCCAGAAAAGGCTGACGCTAGGGTTTCTAGGGCAGATTGGTGCTGAGGAGCTGCTGGAAGGATTATCTGGGGTTTCAGCCAGGAGATTTGTCTCAAATTGAGGGGTATTACTGCCAAGAAATTCTCTGTTGGGTAGGCCAGTTTTGGCACCCAGATTGTACTCTGATATTGCTTAATAAGAAAACCCTCAGATAGCTGCACCGATTTTGCCACATTGGGTTTTTCCAGGGACATTGGTCCAAAAATAATGGTGTCATATGGTGTGATTGTTTCTATTTCCTTCAGTTGTTGATTTGTAATATGTTGAGCATGCACTAGTGTTTATTTTCAATATTTACATTGTAAATAACTTGTTAAGTAACATAACAAGTAGGTATGAATAAATTAGATAAAGTGCATGGAGGTTTTCTAACTAAGTAGACTTAGAAACTTCAACATGGTATTAGAGCGTGATTGTAGATCACAGGAGGATTAGGGACATCAGTCGAGCGAAGCAATAGTAGCAGAAAACAGTTGTCCCGAGGTGACAAAATCTGTTTCTAGTAGAGCAGCAACAAGGGAAGGGTGACACAGTGCTTGCGTCATCAAGGGTGAGTCGGGAAGAGGTAGTGCAGAGGTTGAGGAAGGCAAAGGGAGCTTCACGCAGAAGCTGGGAGTGCTGATGCAGTTGGCTGAGGAGGTCGGGTTGCTGGTGCCGGGATTGCGCAGAGCCTAGGAGCTCTTACCTTCAGGTTGCTGGGGATTAGAAGGCTGTGGGAACATTGCAGAGTGGAGCTGGTGAAGTACTGTAGTCAGAACAGTACCTGACAGAGCAAGGCCAAGAGGAGGGAGTTGCTACCAAGGGTTTCTAGCCGAGGAACCCAGATCAGTGGTGCGGTTACACAAGGCGATCAGAGTAGGGGGCATCTCGACAGTGGCAGAAGGATTTCCAGGAGGGAAATCGGGACCCAGAGGGAGTCCAGAAGAGAACTTCCAGACGAGAAGTATAGACTTGGAGGAGTCGAACAGAGAACTTCCAGGAGGGAAGTAGAAGAGCATCATGTCACTACACGGAGTAAGAGACTAGGACAGGCTGGACGAAGCGTCAAACTTTGCCATCTAGAAGGCTAGAATCTTATATGTACTTGACAGAAATCGTGTCAAGAACTTTGCCTTGAAGGTTATAGCTATCCTAGTCGACCCCAATGATAACGACAAGTACGAGGAGGCAATGGCGAGGGCCAAGAGCATCATCCTTGACGGGGTCAAGGACCATGTAGTACCACACATTGCCGAGAAGGAAACGACATATGAGATGTGGGAGGCCCTCAAGAAATTGTACCAGCATACTTCTGTGCAGAGAAGAATGTTACTTGAGAATCAGTTGAGGTCGTATCAGATGAAGAAGGGAGAACTGATTGACACCTTCCTCGGAGGACTGAATGGGATTCGAGATCAGTTCACTGCTATAGAAGCCACGTCAGATTAGGAATTGATGGTGTGGATGGCCCTGAATGCAGTGTCAGAAGACTGGGAGGTATTTGTCCAGAGTATATTGGGCAAAGGGACACTTCCACCTTGGGATGAGATGTGGGTTGCTCTTTGCCAAGGAGAGATCAGATGACAGTCAAAGACGGGTAGTAGCAGCAAGGGGATCAAAATCAAGCAGGAGGAGGAAGATGTTGCCCTAGCATCTTGAGGGAAAGCAGGAAAAGCGGAAGAAGAAGGATCTCTCCAAGATCAAGTGTTTCCACTGTGGGGATTTCGGTTATTATGCAACCCAGTCCCCAAGGAAGAAGAGTAAGGGAGAGTCTTCCGAGACTAAGACAGTGCTAGGAAGGGTAGAGAAGGAAGTTTGGACAGACGATGACTGTGCCATGAGTACACATGCACCACTTGAGCGAAAGTGGGGAGACATCGAGCTGTAGTCAGGCGGACTATAGGCGATGAGGGCCAGGATCCTTGAGGTACCCAGCCTCTTGGATTAAACCTTGCTACTGGAGCCCCGAAGAGGAGTAGCAGGATTGGCTGAGTCGAGTAGAGATGGATGCGGATGGAGCGGCAGAGCGACCTACAGTGCAGGAGTTCTGATATAGCCCGAGGTTAGCAGGTTGTAGCAGTGCGAGAGGCATGGGAGTGTTGCACCAGTGCAGGATGGCACGGAGGAGGTGTGTAATGGTGTGAGATGCAGGGAGTTGTTGCAACAGCGCAGAGGTCAGAGAGGGAGCACTTGTCAGCGGCAGAGGGAGCTTCAGCATTAGGAGGGTCTCTAGCCCAACGGAGAGGTCAAAGTTGGGAGAGCAGTTACTTACTTCTCAATAATTGAGTTGCAGTGCAACAGTGGGCAGCATGATGCAACATGATGAGAGGAGGTGCAGTGCGGATGCAGTGCTGGGAGAAATGACCAACAACAGCACGGACGTAGAGGGAGTTGTCATACAGATGCAGCAGTGGCAGTGGCAGAACCATGGGCAACAGTACAGGATACAACAATGCAGAGGATGGTGGGCAGTAGGCCTAGCATCAGCACAGGGATCGATGCCGGATGATCAGGGTGATACTCAGTGAGGAGTATTGCTAGAGCATAGTCCTCTCTAAGAGGGAGTGTTGATTTGGGGTAGCATTGGATGTGCTCTAGCCACAAAATTTGGTGGAGAGGTTGGGGCACATGAGATTTCCAATACGCAAAAAGGGTTTGGGCAGATTCTAAACAGTTTAGGAGATATTAAAATAATTAATATTTTTAATTGAGTCCCCAAGTCTAAACTTAGGGAAATTAAAATATTAATGTGGATTAATATAAAATTGTGTTAGAATGGTCCAAAAGACATGGATCAAGCCAGATCTAATCTTAGCCTTTGATTAGGGATTTAATCTCAGCCGTTGATATGTCAATGAGAAAAGTATAAGAGGAGGCTTGAGGGTCACTTAGAGAAGACACCAGAGTGATCAGTCATTCTATTCTCTAGAGCGGGGTTTGCTAAGAGAGATAGAATTAGTGATCGAGTGTTGTAGCTGAGGGGCATTGAGTATAGAGAGACAGAGAGGCAGAGATAGTGCCGGGAGAGTAGTGCAGTAGCCGGGGAGAGTGACGTAGAGCCAACCAAGGCTTCACGCAGAGCCTCAGGGAGGCCAGTGCTGGTGACACAGAGGGCCAGAAGGCTGACTTAGGGCCTCCTAAGGCTGACGTAGATCCATCCGGGGGACGCAGGGCCAGCATTGGGCAGAGAGGGGCTGACGCAGTCTAGAAAAGGCTAACGCTGGGGTTTCTGGGGCAGATTGGTGCTAAGGAGCTGTCGGAAGAATTATCCAGGGTTTCAGCCAGGAGATTTGTCTCAAACTGAGAGGTATTACTACCAAGGAAATTCTCTGTTGGATAGGCCAGTTTCGTCACCGAGATTGTACTCTGATATTGCTTAATAAGAAAATCCTCAGATAGCTGCACCGGTTTTCCCACATTGGGTTTTCTTAGTGGACATTGGTCCAAAAATAATGGTGTCATATGGTGTGATTGTTTTTGTTTCCTTCAGTTGTTGATCTGTAATATGTTGAGCATGTACCAGTGTTTATTTTCAGTATTTACATTGTAAATAACTTGTTAAGTAACATAACAAGTAGGTAGGAATAGATCAAATAAAGTGCATGGAGGGTTTCTAACTAAGTAGACTTAGAAACTTCAACATTGACAAACCCCATCTTCTGCAAGTAGCCATCTATTCGACCATACCATGCTCTCGGTGCCTGTTTCAACCCAACCAAGGCTTTGTTCAATCTGCATACATGAGACTTCTACTCATGAGTTTCAAAGCCCTTTGGTTGTTCAATGTATACCTCCTCTTCTATTACCACGTTCAGAAATGCCGTTTTGACATCCATCTGATGGATCTCCCATCCCATCTAGGCTGCAAGAGATATCACGGTCCTAATAGACGTATACCTCACTATTGGGGCGAAGGTCTCCTCATAGTCAATCCCTTCCTTTTGAGCATACCCCTTAGTCACAAACCTGGCCTTGTATTTCTGAACACTGCTATTTGCAGCGTATTTGATCTTGTAGATCCATCTTGAACCTACCACTGATCTGTCTTGAGGTCTGGGCACCACTTCCCAGACATCATTTACCATTATGGAGTTGTATTCCTCTACCATCGCATCTAGCCAAACTGGTGTTGAGCTGCCTCGTTGAAACTGGCAGGCTCTCCATCTTGAGCTACTAATGCCTGATATCTATCTGGCTGTTTTCGCTCCCTCTTTTTGTTTCTTGGTGCACCGATGAAGTTCTCTGCATCTCACAGAATCTGACGAAGTTCCCTGCTAGTTCTTTCTCTGCCAGCAGGTGCTTTTGTTCGCTCCTTCTCCTCATCCTGAGAATCTTCTTGTCTTGAGGAAGAATTCTTTACTTCTGTTGGTTGAAGAGGCTTAACCAATGACTCCTCTTTCGACTGCTCCTCAGAAAGCATCTCGCGGGATCTTCTGAAAGCCCTGTCCTTCATGAACTTTACATCTCGTCATACTACTACCTTCCTGCTCCCTGGAAGATAGATTCTGTATGCCTTAGCATTCTTGTTATATCCTACCAGATATCCCTTTTCCACAGTCTGCTCCAGCTTCTTCCTCTTTTCTTTGGGTATGCGACAATATGCTAGACTCCCAAATATCCTGAAATGACTAACTTCAGGTGTCTTCCCTGTGAAGGCTTTCTCTGGAGTAATCTTGTCCATTGCCTGATGAGGAGTCTTGTTTTGAACATAGACTGTTGTGTTGCATGCTTCTGCCCATAGGAATTTTGGCATATCCTGATCATACATCATGGCCCTAACTGCTTCTACAATACATGTTCTTTCTTTTTGCTATCCACTCTGCTCCGGATTATATGGAGCTGTCCACTCTCTTCTGATGCCTTCCTTAGCGCAAAAATTAGTGAAGTTCTTATTGACATATTCTCCACCATTATCTGAGTGCAAAACTTTTATTTTCTTCCCAGTTAGATTCTCCACTAGAGCCTTGAACTTCTTGAATCAACAGAAAACCTCATCCTTGGTTTTCAGAAAATAAATCCAAGATTTCCTTGAGTGGTCATCAATGAAAGTAAGGAAATACTCGGCACCACTGAGAGCTTTGACGGACATAGGTCCACAAATATCAGAGTGTATCAATCCTAGTACACTCTTGGCCTTGTGTTTGCTCCTAGGAAATGCTGCCTTGGCATGCTTTCCTAGAACACATCCCCTGCGTACATCATCTCGTTCCGTACTCAGATCTGGAACTCCTGTTATAGTGCTCTTGAGAATTCTCAAAGCTCCATGGTGCAAGTGACCCATTCTTCTGTGCCATAGTTCGTTCAAGTCCTTGTCTCCATGACTGCCTATTAGTGCCATTGGTGATTCTAGTTGCAGTTTATATAGCCCATTACTTTTGATCCCGATCTGCAATTTCTTTTTCTAGCTCGGGTGTTTGACGTATACCTTCTCCTTGATGAAGTAGACGTCGTAGCCCTTGCCTTGTAGTTGTGACACGGAAAGTAAGTTCATCCCCAATCCTGGTACATGCAGTAAATTTGTAGCACGGAACCATTCTCCCGATTCTGTTTGAAAAGCTATGGTACGCTTCGCTACTGGAGTACACTTTGCCTTGTTCCCCATGGTGATCTGAAATTTCATCTTCTCTTCTTGATATTCTGAGAAACACTCCCTGATTCTCGTCATATGCCATGAAGCTCCACTGTCTATATACCATACTTCTGATGATGCAACACTAGTCATATACGCCACTTTTTCTTCCAGCCTGGAAGCCAACATAGAGAAATCGAAATCTCTTTCTCTTGTGCAATCTGTTGAAAATCTGTGTGAGTCCCCTGACCTGGATGCCGCTACATCGTGGTCTCGATCCATAACTAATTTTCCCTTTCCGTCTTTGATTACTTGCTCTCATACCATGTGAAAATTCTATCATTGCTGCAACTAATTTAATTTTCCTACTTATTCCACAATAAGTTATTTATGAAATTACTTCAATAAACATTAAAATCTAAGTTGCACGAAACGGGGAAACGGAAACGAGTTTCCGAAACGGGAAGTGAAACGAAACGCTTCCTCCCCAAATTTTGGAAACGGGGAAACGCGAATATATATATTAAAATATTTTAAAATTATTAATATATATATGTGCAATCATAAAGCATTAATGATACATTTACTTAAACATTAAGATTAAATTTACATCACATTTACTCATTAGTCATGAATAATCACATAATGAAAATAAAAATATAGGAACTGGAAAATCCAAAATCAGCCTTTATTTATATTAGTATATGAGGCTGCAAGTACAATAAAGACTATAAGGCTGCAAGAACTATAGAGACAAGTCACAAAAGACTAATCCTCATCATAACAATCCTCATCAAAAATAGAAGCAGCAGAATGCTCAACAGTGGATGGTGGTGCTGAAGAAGATGATGCACCAATTCCACTTCCAGAATCGTCCTCAATATTCAGGGCAGCAAGAGAGAGATCCAAATCAGGATTTTCTGCATCCACATCCCATTCTTTAGAAGGACCACTGTTGTATTCTGGACCCCTACGAGATGCAAGGCGAAGGTTGGAGTGCACATAAACAAGATCCTCTGCTTTCTGTGAGCCCAACCTATTGCGCTTCACAGAATGAATAAAACCATAAGTGCTCCAATTCCTTTCTGCTGATGAAGAGCTTGCCACTTGTGAAAGAATACGAATGGCAAGGCTTTGCAAATGTACACCATTTGCTCCATGACAAATCCACCACCTAACTGGATTCATGGTGCTTCTCTCCTCCAAAGCTGATATATCTGCATAATCATCTATTCCTGCAGCAAAACTGGCAAATTCCTCCTTTACCTCCCTATGTAGATGAGAAGGAAACATTCTCATAAGTGCTTTTTTCACCCCAGTAGCCACCTCTCTATCCTTATGGGGTGCCTTCCTCTTCCCATTGCTTTTAGCAATAAGCTCCTCATCATAAAATTTGGGGTTCAAAGCATGTGCTAAAGTGTGCAATGGTGTATTGAAATTGTTCCACCTGTCAACAATGATTTTCTTGATCAAACCAGCAAAATGATCATCAACAAACAGAAGTTGTGGAGACTCCTGCGAAATGATTTCCATAGTTTTCTCAACCATGGAATCCATGCCATCATATACCTCTCCCAAGAAAGGTTGGTCAGTGTCAGCACTCCGGAGAAGCTCAAATGCAGGGGTTGTGAACTTTAGCAAGAAATCTACCTTGCTCCACCAATCCTCATCAATGCACAATCTACGCACCATAGATCCCCGCTTTGAATCTGCTTGTCTCCACTCAATCCAAAGTTGAATCACCACCATAGAAACTAATGCATGCTTAACCTCAACAAGGCGGCGCAACATCACGAAGTTTGAGGCATATCTTGTCTCAGCAACTTTTAACAACTCCAATTTGGAGTACTCTCGAAATATGGCCTGAGACTGGTGGTGGTTGGTGATGAATTTGATAATCTCCCTTGCTTCCCCTGTGACTTCCTTTATCCAGGAAACTTTGTTGTCGATCTCCTGTAAGATCAGATTCAGATTATGGACAATGCATGGTGTCCAAAAGATGTGGTCATACCTCCCCTCAATAATTAAACCTGCAGCTTTGCAAACTGGTGCATTATCCGTGATAACTTGCACCACCCTGTTAGGCCCTATTTGTTCAATAGCTTTTATAATAACATCAACAATGAACTGTGCATCTTTCACCTCTCCTGAGCAGTCTTCTGCCTTGATAAACATTGCTCCTTTGGGGGAAGTGGCAATGATATTTATCAATGGTCTGCGCCTCATATCTGTCCAACCATCTGAGACTATGGTAACCCCAGAGCTACTCCAGGAAGAACGAATTGGAGCTAAAATGTCCTCCACAAGTTCCTTCTCATTTTTGAGAAGCTGGGTTCTGACTTTCTCATAGTTGGGCCCCTTGTACCCTTGAGGAGCTTTGTTAACTGCCCTTATCATATCTTGCTAGTAAGGAGAGCGAACAACATTGAATGGGATACCACATGCATAAATGCACCTGGCCACTCTGGAATCAGCTTCTTCTCTTGCTTGCACATTCACCAATCTAGCAATTCTGCTATCCTGAACTGAATGGGATGTCCCTGAGCCTCTGGTATTTTTGGGTGCTGGTTGTTCATGTTCTTGAGTGTGACCAGCTCTCCTCTTTCTTGCTTCAGCTACAATCCTTGGCTCAATGTTAGATGGAGCTTGAGTAAGGTCATCATGCCTTCTCTTAGTACCATCCGCCTCATCTTGCTCCCTTTGATATGCCCTCCTTACCAATGGATCTGATGTTTTTGTGCAACCTGAAATCCCCTGTCCTCCTCCATGCAATAGATGCGCCTTCACTCTTGGGTAGGAGCCCTTGTACGTATTATTGCAAAGATTGCATCGCCATTCCCATGAGCCACCACCTCCACATCTTTGAAGCTTCGTCACATGCCTCCAAAGAGGATAATATTCAGCCCTTGGGTTGGCCCTAGGGTTTGAAGTTGCAGCTGCACTTTGGCTGGAAGCCATTGCTGCAAAAATAAATTAAAAAAACAAATTTGTAAATAATAAAAACGTTTTTCATATTTTTGGCTGTATAAACCCTAGAAAAATTAAAGAAATAGTAAGAAAAAAACTAAGAAATGAATGTGGCTTACCCAAATTAATTTTCTGTGGCTGAATCTACCCTAAAATGCCAGAAAAGAGGAGAAATATGGCTGTAGCTGAGCCAAATCTGCTGCAAAAATAAATTTAAAAAACAAATCTATAAATAAAAAACGTTTTTCATATTTTTGGCTGCATAAACCCTAGAAAAATTGAAGAAATAGTAAGAAAAAACTAACAAAATGAATGTGGCTTACCCAAATTAATTTTCTGTGGTTGAAACTACCCCGAAATGCCAGAAAAGAGAAGAGAAATATGGCTGTAGCTGAGCCAAATCTGCTGCTACAGAAATCTCCTGCTGAAATCTCTTTCTCTTGCTGCTGAAATCTCTTTCTCCCGCTGCTGAAATCTACTTTGCTCACTGCTCAAAACACCCTAGCTGAAACAACTGCCAATCTCCAAGAGAAACGACTTGCTGAATAGTGTGATGAGAGAATGAGAGAAACTGTTCTTTTATAACTTTAGAAATGGTTTCTAGAACATCCTGGAAACCCTAAAAAAAATTAAAAACAAATTAGAAAAAAAAAATTAAAAAACAAATGTTTTTTTTGGGGAAACAGGGCCCGTACGGCCTGGAAACGCGTTTCCGGCCGTACGGCCACGTTTCCGTTTCGGGAAACGTGGCCGTACGGCCGGAAACGCGTTTCCAGGCCGTACGGTACGGGGAAACGAGTTTCGTTTCGTTTCCCCTGGCGAAACGCCCTCTAAACCCACGTTTCCTGCAACTTAGATTAAAATAAATATTGTTGCAGATATCACACCGTAATACAGAGACAAACATATGCACAAGCATTAACACATTGACACAGATATTTTGGACAACAGTCCTTGGAAAAACCCAATGTGGGAAAACCGGTGCAGCAAGGGAGGATTTTATTATTCAACAATTTTTCTGTACAATAGGGTGCCAAACTGGCTTACCCACAGAGAGAAATAATTATCTAGCAGTTCTCTGAATCCCAGCGTGAGCTCGACTGACCTCTGCGTGGCTCTCAAACCCTATGTGTCAGCCCCTTCTTGACTACGTCAGCCCTGGGCCTCTCTGCGTCATCCACACAACCCCAACAAGTGACTTCACAGTCTTCTGTTGCCTCTACATCTACCTCTCCTGCCTCAACGCTGATCTCCAGTGGCTGATCCCGCCTCTTTTCTCTGTACTTGCTGCCTCCTGACTGCTCACCAGATCACTGGTTCAATTTCTCAGCTAACCCCACTCCAGAAATTGAACTGACTGGTCTCTCCCAGTGTGTTCTCCAAGTGACCCTCAAGCCTCATCTTATACTTTTCTCGTTGACAAATCAACGGATGAGATTAAGTCCCTAATCAACGGCTAAGATTAGATCTAGCTTGATCCATGACTTTTGGACCATTCTAACATAGTTTTATATTAATACACATTAATATTTTATTTTCCCTAAGTTTAGACTTAGGGATTCCATTAAAAATATTAATTATTTTAATATCTCCCAAACTGTTTAGAATCTTCCCAAACCCTTTTTGGGAATTGGAGATCTCATGTGCCTTAGCCTCTCCACCAATTTTCGTGGCTAGAGCACATCCGATGCTACCCAAAATCAACATTTAGCTCTCTATTGTTATTGTTGTGCCCATATAGCCCCCATATTGTTGTTGTTGTACTCGATAGAAGCTCACTATTGTTATTGTTGTGTCCTTACATTATTATTATTATGTAGGCTCTAATTATATTGTGGCCCCTTAGATGCCTATATATATGAAGGAGGTCTTGTCATTTGTATCATCCAACAATTGTTCATTTATGAGATGTAAATGAGTTTGCCCCCTCGAATAATTTCTCATGTCGTTGATCTGTCTTTTCTTCTATTTCATGAGCTGGTTGCATAACACATTGCATATTACTTTTAGCAATCTCATTTTTTCTTATGCTTAGTGGTTAAAATTGCAAAATCTTTTTCTTGTGTTTAATCAGTTCATAATCTAAGTGATAAGTAGATATTGTCTCATCATTGTGCTCTAAAGTTGCTCTTGTTTCTAATTGCATAAGAGAAGTTAAGTGAGATCTAATTGACACATCTAATTAAGCGTAAGCGTCTTGTATTATTGATATTGCTAATCTTGTTTCATTGGAATAATTTCTAAATTGTTCTCTAAGTGCTCTATTGATTGCTCTTGTCATCTTGTGTTGAATATCATTGTGAGCATCTTGTTTTCAAGTAACTTAATCTTGATCATATTAATAATCTCATTGAAGCAATCACTTATATCTTACACCTTCATTCTAGGATTAGAAGTGCATTTCTAAAATTTACCTCCAAGCATAAGCTTGGTTGAAAGAAAGATAGGACCACCTTCTTCACACAATTTGAGGAGTCTAGACCCTCATTCACAGTTAACATAGGTGATCTTGCAGTTCTCTTGTGGGAAATCCCTTTTAGGAATGAAGGCACCTAGGTGGTTAGAACCCCACGGGAGGTATTGTTAATGATGTTGAAGAATGTATCTAGGTTCGGTCTTCATAATTGTATTTGACTCATAATGAAATGTATCTATCGAAAAAAAGAAATATAAATTATTATTATTATTGTTGTGACTTATTAAATGATGAGTTTCATGCTTGGGTCATCATGTTTTAGGTCAAATTCCCCATTAAGGACTTCTAGGTTTTGTCTTGAGTCATTAGAGTTTTTTTTATTTTTCTCCATTTAAAGAGACCCTTCTTGGGCTTTTGAATCATGTAAAAATAATTAATAGAGTCAAATAAGTCATTTGTCACCTCCACACCATGTCGACTCTTACTTGATCAAGTCGGCCTAGAAGAGGGTAAATCGAACTCCAAAAAAGGGTATATATACAAGCAGTTCGATTCATTTGGAAGACACACTCTCTCACAAGTTCGATATCCAAGAAGAGGAAGCAAAAAAAGTGCGAAGTTGCAGAAGAAGGAGAAGATTTGTTGGAAAAGGAAAATCAAAGTTTTTTAGGTTGTCTCCCTCTCACACGTATGGATTTACTGGGTCAAAATTCCGCTAGGAAGATCGAAATTTTGGATTTTGCTGGGTCGAAGTTTTTTGCTGGGTTGAAGTTATTGTTGGGTAAAAGTTCTGTTGTTGGGAAAGTCGAAAGTCTATTGTTGTTAGATCAAAGTGGTAGGTTGACGTTGTTCCTGGAAGGTTATCATTTGCAGAAGAAAGGAAGGGCTGACTTGGTGATTGGAGGAAGTCGATGTCTAGGTAAAGGACTCTTGGATCATCTTGTGAAATTATTAAAGGAAGAGTTGTTGACTGAGTTTTCCCCTAGATAGGGTTTTTTCCCTGGTTGTCCACCTACATTCCGTGTCTGTGATCTTCATGTTATTGTTTTGGTAATTGCTTGATGAACTAAAGATAAAATAAGAACATAAGAAAACATAATAAATTAATAATATCACAAGGAATTATCAATATAAAGAAAATATTTCTGCCTTTCTGATTTTCCAACATGTTATTAAAGCTAAGGTGAAGGAGGAAAAAAGCATCTTGAAGATCTATTGAAAGAAGAATAAGGAATTTTAAGAAGTTTGAATAAGGGTCATCAAAAGGGTCATATAAGAAGTCAAGCCTACCATCTTCAAGGACAATATATAACTCAATGAAGGGAGAAAACAAATTAGAAGGAGCATCCAACTATAGGGCATGGAAGAAGGGGATAGACCTCATCCTCGAAAAGAATAAAGTCTTGGATCTAGTCAAAGGAAAAGTAAAGAATCCTACAAATGAGTCAAGTGACGCAAGAAAGACAAAGTTCAGAGAATCAAAGATATTGGCCATGACACTAATGGTGGATGGAATAAAGGATAACCTCATCCCATATATATCCAACATAGATTTTGCTCAAGAGATGTATGAGGCATTATCCAAATTATTCACAATAAAGAATCTTGGTCAAATAACAAGTCTTAAGAATGAACTGAGATCTATAAATATGACAAAGGAAGACACTGTGGCATCCTTCTTTGTGAGAATAGCTAGAATCAGAGATTAATTCTAGGTGACCGATGATCTAATACTTGAAAAGGAACTTGTAATCACTGCACTTCTAGGATTACCAACATCTTGGAGTGCATTTTCATCAGGTCTCAACAGTTGGAAGGAAACTCCTACATTTGAACAATTTTGGAATGCATGTAGTCAAGAAGAAGTCAGAATTTCTCTAGTAAGCAACAAAGAGAATGAAGAGGAGAAAGTTTCAAATGCCTATTCTGCTCATCACAAGAACAAAGGACCCTTCCAGAAGACTAAAGGGCCTAGAAGGAAGATAGACCTATCCAAAGTCGAACGCTAGAATTGTCACAAGATGGGTCACTCTAGAAGCAATTGTCCCGAGAATCCGAGGAATAGAAGGAGATATAGGGATCAAGCAAATGTTTCCGAAGAAGGATCTCCAAAGAAGAACAAAACCAAAGAATTGGAAATAAAGGACTTGTACTAGTAAGTCCTTCTACTCTAAGTTTTTGAACTGTTTTTTATTTTGATTTTTAGTACTTATAGGTTTAACATGCTTTGGAAAAACACTATTGAATTGTTTTTGTTATAGTTATAGGTATCCCTCGAGATTGGATTAAGAGGGAGCCCTCACCATTTTCCAAAGATAAGTATCTTACTCCTAGTATTATCTTTTATATTTGGTTTTCCTTTTCTTATTTAGATGTGTCTGTATTAGATGCTAATAACACTTCTTTATGTTTTCCTTGTTTAAGAAAAGCTTGTTGATATGCTCAAGGGCTATGGAGAAGATCTCACAAGACAAAGCATTGGAATTGATGTCCTATAAGGTTTGTCTAGAAAACAACTCAAAGGTATGTTTTAGATCATAAGTTTTGTTCTCTTCGTGATAAAGGTATATTCATTTAAATTTGCTTGACATTACTAACAAGTGTTATGTCTAGGACCTTTGAATCATAGAGATTCTTGTTTGGGTGATTAATCATTAGATTGAATCTACCCTCATTAAAAACATCATGTTTGTGGAACCCTAATAGGTTCTTTGTAAAACCCTAACCTAAGGGTATGCCAATGCTAATGTGAAATCCCTAATCTACTTAGGTTACTGATGAAATCTAGAAAATACTATTCTTTTGATTTTTGGCGTTTTGATGGTGAATGTCATGTTTGGAGTTTTAATATTGTTATGGAATCCCTAGTCCTTTAGGGTTGGATGGTGAAGTGTTCCTAGGCCTTGAGGTTTTGGTAAATTAGGGTTTATGACTAAAACCCTTATGTATCGAGTGTAAGCTCCTAGGAATGAAACCCTAGGTGTATGTTTGTCCATCTAATCAAAACCCTAGTCTAATCAAGATCATTATATATATGACTTTAAATGTATTGATATTTGCATCTTGGGTTTGTCCTATATATGTTATGATATGCTTGTACATAAGTATCCTAGATATGTATATGTGCTAACCTATTTGTTGATAAGTTCTAAGGTTTGTAACTAAGCCCTAGTAGAAGTTTGATATTCTAGGATATGATGTGATGATATTGTAAAATCTAGGGTTTACAGAAAGGTTGGTCTTATTGTTGAAACCTTAGATTGTGTTGTGATTGGTTTTGATTGTTGACATCTAAGGCTCAGTGTCTTGAAGATGGAATGTAGGGTTTGCGTTAAATCCTAGTAGAAGTCTAACATATGAATTCTAAAGTTATTGGATGCATTGTAGAAATATACTTGTTTGAATTGCTTCTAGGGTTTGCAATATATTATAGTAGAGTATGTCATTTTTCTCGAAGAAATATTGAGAACGTAGATAGAAGGAAGATTGTTATCTTGATTGAGTTGCTCAAAGTTGATGATTAAGTCTAGGGTTTATGACAAAATCTTAGTAAGAAGTTGAAGTATAAAATTGTGTGTTTATTGTTGTTTGTGAACCTAACTAGGTTTAGGTATTTGAAGTCTAAAGTCTAATGCTTCCATTATTGTATGATTATGATATAGTTAAGTTCATGCTTCTATATATGTATTTGGTTGTACTTGTTATCTAAGTTGTGAAGGTACATAATCTTCAAAATGTTGAAGATATTCGCAAGTAAAGTTGATTTGGTTGATAAAGTATGATAAAGTAATATGAATGATGATGATTAAGAAGGATGGAAGCCATGCAAGATTCTTCGATGTCATAGAAAGAAGCTGATCTCCCTAAGTTAAGAGGAAGTCGAAATAAAAGGAAAGATATCTCCCAAGTTGAGAGGGATGGCATATTATAGGCATATTGAGGTGTTGTTGAATAAAGGAAAGTAGGGTTTGGATGTTGCATGTGAAGTAGGAAAGGAAGCTATATGATTGAGAATCTTCTGTCAAAATTTGTTTGGTCCTACTATGATAAATTGTGAAGCAACATCAAGATGTCCCAAGACCTCGAAGGTTTGTGTTTACTCATGAGTATTTGAAAAGTTCTTACTGATTAGGGTTGTGAATATTAAGGTAAATCTCTCGAATTTTTTGAATAGCATGCTTGAGGTTAGAGAGATGTGTTGAGGCATTGTGTGTGTAAAATGCCTGGGAGGACATTTGACTGACATATCTGTTGATGTCTAGTTCCCAAAGTAGTAGGGAGGATGGCGTTGGTCATAGAGCTCTGACCTTTCATTATGCACCTAGTTCCCTGGGTTGATGGTTAGAGAGATTTGATGTGTTGCGGCATTGTGTGTGTAAAATGCCTGGGAGGACATCTGATCGACATATCAGTTGATGTCTAGTTCCCGAAGTAGTAGGGAGGGTGGCGTTGGTCATAGAGCTTTGACCTTTCATTATGTACCTAGTTCCCTGGGTTGATGGTTAGCAAGTAAGCTTAATGGTACCTAGAGAAGTTGAAAGCTTTAGTCCATCTTAGACCCATCGGGATAGATTGCCCTGGTTAGGAATTTAGTTTGTGGCACTATACTTGTACTTGTATATGTATGTATGAATACCTCCCTAGTTAAGAGGGAGTGTTGAAGAATGTAACTAGGTTTGGTCTTCATCATCTTATTTGAGTCATAATGAAATGTATCTATCAAAATAAAGAAAAAGAATTTATTATTATTATTGTTGTGACTTATTAAAGCATGGGTTTTATGTACTTGTATGTATGGATACGTCCCTAGTTAAGAGGGAGTGTTGAAAAATGTAACTAGGTTTGGTCTTCATAATCCTATTTGAGTCATAATGAAATGTATCTATGAAAAGAAAGAAAAATGATTCTATTATTATTATTGTTGTGACTTATTAAAGCATGGGTTTCATGCTTGGGTCATCATGTTTTAGGTCAAAGTCCCTATTGAGGACTTCTAGGTCTTGTCTGGAGTCATTAGAGTCATTGTCCATTTAAAGAGACCCTTCTGGGGCTTTTGAATCATGTAAAAAGAATTAATATTGAGTCAAATAAGTCATTTGTCACATCCACACCAATTCGGCCTACAAGAGGATACATTGAACTCCAGAAAAGGGTATACATACAAGCAATTCGATTCATTTGGAAGACACACTCTCTCACAAGTTTGGTATCCAAGAAGAGGAAGCAGAAAAAGTGCGAAGTTGCAGAAGGAGAAGATTTGTTGGGAAAGGAAAATTTGGGTTGTCTCTCCCTCACATGTATGGATTTACTAGGCTATTTACGGGGTTGAAATTCTGCTGGCAAGATCAAAATTCTGGATTTTGCATGGTCAAAGTTGATGCTGGGTCAAAGTTCTGTTGCTGGGAAAGTCGGAAATCTGCTACTGCGAGATCAAAGTGCTAGGTTGAATTGTTGAAAGCTTATAACTTGCAGAAGAAAGGAAGGGTTGACTGTAATATTCCTAATGGAAATTTACAATGATAAACAGAGCAACATAAAACATATACAAAAATATACAACACATCAAACAACCAGAAATCTCCATAAACTATGTTGTGCTGAGCCATTTTATTAATATAATTGTTGAGTATGTTGACCACTACATGTCAACGACCCATAGCAGTACACCCCTTTTTTTCGCAAAAGGGATAGTGCTTGATCGACGTGTCCATGCCATTCGACTATCATCATCAGCCTCATCATGTTATTTTGTAAACCCAGTCTGCATGTGTAAATTGTAAATAATCCTAGCAGATTTGTGTCATGTATGTAATTGCCTAGGTAAACCTAATTTTCTAGTGATGATATACGTTCTGGAAGATTTTTTGTCTCACCGATCCATGATCGGCAGAGTTTTCCTTCAGCCTAACCCCAAAGCCGGAATGGATTTTGTCATTAGAATCTTAGGGGAGTCCTAGTGTGCTATATCGAGTCTATGTAAAAGTGATTTGGGAATAATTCTAACTATTTGGTTAGGTTATTTTATTACAAATTGCTTGATCTGTTGGATTATATTTGTGTTGCAAGACTGGGTAGTCTATGAGGGTCTATGTCAAATGGGTTTTCCCCCTTGAGATGTAAAATTGTAAAGGTCATGGTGTAAAGTGTCTTGAGGGTTAGAAAATGTTTTATCCCCTCATAAGTCCTAGGTCCTAGGTGATTTTTCCAAAGGCTAAGTTCGAGGGTCCAATAAAAATAATAAAAAATAATAAAATAATAATAAAAATATATATATATATATATATATATATATATATATATATATCTATATATATATATATAAAATTAAAAAAAATAATAATAAAATTTTAATAAGTCAAAGTTTTGAGGAAATAAATGTAAAATTTCAAATTTTTAATATATTAAAATGAATTTGAAATTTCGACGGATGAAATTAAAAGAGATTTTGATCCTCATCGACGATCGAGATCACTTTGACATGGATTACTCGAACTAGCTATTGGGAAATTTTCCTTTAAATAGGGTGTCAGGGGTCATTTGAGATCATTGGATCTGTGAGTCTTGTGCTAAAGAAAGCTCTCTTGTAATCGTTTTTCATGTGCAATAAAGAAAGACTTTGGGGTTGAAATCTTGTTGGTGTTACTCTTCTGGAAATGTTGTAAGATGTTTTAATTTTCTGCATAAATTTAATTTCAGCCATTGATGATAGCTTTATGAAGAGTGATTTTGATGCAGGAGCATCAACCCGCAGAAATCAAATTTATTTTTCATGCCTTCCGGAAGTTGACGTGGCTACAAAAACCATATTTTCGTTACCTTCATATTATTAATAGCATTTGTTGTGACTCGGTTGAGTGAGTTTAGGGATCTTATGAAGGAATAGCGGATCTGGAATGATCCAATCTATTTTCCTCCATTCTTATAAACTAGTCTTCGTGCATTCCTAGGGGTAGCCAGACGTAGGTATATACAGTGCTGCCAAGGCAACCTGGCTCATAGAAACGTATTGTAATCTGAATTCGGAAATAATATAAATCGTGTGGTTTGTGGTTATGAGTTTCTTTTATTATGTATACGCGTATGTTAGTTCTTAAATTGAAACTGTGCGTTGACGGGTTCGACTGAAATAATTTTAAATCGAGTTTGTTATCATTATAATTACAGATGGACCTTGAAATGGTGCAGGGATTTAATCCAGTCGATGGTCGATTCATAGCGCAGAGGAGCGCTGTTGAAATTGTGTGGAAGAATGTTAATTTTGCGGCATTCAGCTTTTAAACTAAGTCTGAGTTTTATGTGAATCGATTGCCATAATGGAAGTTTGTGTGCAAGGGCATTGATATTAGTTCGCCGTGAAACAAATGGTGTTGCGCAGACCTCGTATTGATTTGTTGTGGAATATATGGTTTGAACCTCTTAAAACGATCTTATTGCTGCGTAGTGAACTTTTTAGTTCAGATCGTGGGCCATAACCCACAGGCCCAGGTTCGAGATTTATATATGAAAGGGGATTTTGGCAATACCCCAAGATTTCTTTTCATCAAAGTGGTATCAGAGCAGGGAAAGGATTTCCTGCGAGAAGGAAGAAGAATGCAAGCGGAAGGGGAAAGAGGTACAGTTGTGTTAAAGCTGGAGAGTTCATGGTCTTACTGTCGTGCAGATGGCGGCAGCGGAAGGTGAGAAGATTTGCAGCAACCTAGAGCAAGGTGTGCTCAATTGGTTCCAGAGAAGAGAACCAGAAGGATGCCAAAAGACCGAGTGCGGAGGGCTTGGTGAGGTATCGTGTAACAGAGGAGACTGTTACTGCAGAGGTTGGTTGCAGCTCACAGAAGATCATGAAAGCAGTTCTACTGAAGAAATGCAGTGGGTAGAATTGCTAAGGACCAGGAGAAGCATATGACCAGGAGGTCATAAATTTTTGTACTCGGGAGTCTGATGCAGGAGCATCAACCCGCAGAAATCAAATTTATTTTTCATGCCTTCCAGAAGTTGACGTGGCTACAAAAACCATATTTTCGTTACCTTCATATTATTAATAGCGTTTGTTGTGACTCGGTTGAGTGAGTTTAGGGATCTTATGAAGGAATAACGGATCTGGAATGATCCAATCTATTTTCCTCCATTCTTATAAACTAGTCTTTGTTCATTCGTAGGGGTAGCCAGACGTAGGTATATCCAGTGCTGCCAAGGCAACCTGGCTCATAGAAACGTATTGTAATCTGAATTCGGAAATAGTATAAATCGTGTGGTTTGTGGTTATGAGTTTCTTTTATTATGTATACGCGTATGTTAGTTCTTAAATTGAAGCTGTGCGTTGACGGGTTCGACTGAAATAATTTTAAATCGATTTTGTTATCATTATAATTACAGATGGACCTTGAAACGGTGCAGGGATTTAATCCAGTCGATGGTCGATTCATAGTGCAGAGGAGCGCTGTTGAAATTGTGTGGAAGAATGTTAATTTTGCGGCATTCAGCTTTTAAACTAAGTCTGAGTTTTATGTGAATCGATTGCCATAATGGAAGTTTGTGTGCAAGGGCATTGATATTAGTTCGCCGTGAAACAAATGGTGTTGCGCAGACCTCGTATTGATTTGTTGTGGAATATATGGTTTGAACCTCTTAAAACGATCTTATTGCTGCGTAGTGAACTTTTTAGTTCCGATCGTGGGCCATAACCCACAGGTCCAGGTTCGAGATTTATATATGAAAGGGGATTTTGGCAATACCCTAAGATCTCTTTTCATCAAATTTCAAACACATCTTGTTTAGTCGCTAGGGTTTGAATGGTAGTTAAATTTTTGAATATGATGGCAAGTATCTCCATTACATTTGGATTTTAGTATCATTTTCTCCTTCTTCGTTAATGGTTGAAGTAAGCTGTGCAAGAAAATCTAGATTTCGAAGATCAACGGGCGTTTGGGGAAGTTCTCGGCTGAACCAGCCAACTCCCGAAAAGGGCATTTTCTGAAGGGCCCAGCTAGTTTTGATCCCGGGCTTATCATTTGAAATTTTTCTTGTGAATGCATGAAGGGTTTTTTGAAGCATCTCATGTTTAATTTAAAATTCTGAAAATATATTTGTGGCATAATGACAGATTTGGCTGCTTAGAGCCTTTAAACTGTGAATATTGTAATTATTTAGTTGGTTTTAGGGTTATTAGTTTTGTTTCTTACATATTTTGTTTCTGGGTGCTTGTTTTTGTCATTGTAGGTGGCAAATTTGAAGGTGAGATTCAATCTTGAAGCCAGATCTAGGCCCTGGAGGGTAAGATCTGGCCTCAAGATTAGCTCTAGCAGGAATATTTGCTTCAGAACCAGTTTTTGCAGGGGTATCATTTCTGCAGTCCAAGGTTTTAAATTTTTTGTTTATCTAGAAACGATCTTACATGGGTTTCTAAAGCAGAACATATAATTTTTATTCAGAAGTCTTTGAGGGTCTCACTGCTAAATTTCAAGCAGAGTTATAATCTAAAAATTTCTGGGCTTTTATTTGGTCCACTACCTGGGGTCTTTATTTGCGATTTTTGTTGAAGAAATTTCAAAATTTTGATGAAGGTTTTGTTGCCGGCGTTCTTCTCTTCGTTGTTCGATCTATTTTCTGCTAACAACTATCAAGATCGCATTCTCCTCAACTGCTGCCATTCTTCACACAGATTGCTTCATCGTTCCTTGATTTATCCAACGCTACCTAAGCTTTTGCGTGCTGCTCCACCCTTGTCGGCATTGTTTTCTCCTCTCTTCAGCAAATCTGCATTCATCCTTTACGCTACTTGTATCATCCCTTTCCCTTACTCATCGTGGCAGCTCCCTTCTTCCTCAGACATCTGAGCTCCTGCGTTCTCATTTCATTGTTGCCCTTCCATTACCTCGCTGCATCACAACGCTCCCATCTTCCACACTGTTTTCATCGCCATTCCTAAATTGTATTGGATCCCTCTTTTCATTTCCGCAGCTAGCATCCATACCTATCCTCTCCACCACAATCCTCCTCTTCCTTGCGGTTTTTCTCACGCAGCAAGTTACTCCACGTCCTCACTTCCTCATCGATCCTCTCACTGCCTACACTGCCCATGCATTGTTCCAAACCATATCCACACCTGCAATCCGCTGCTCCATTCCTCGCTGTGTCTTCTGCCGTCAAGAAAACTCAACCTCGAACCCTTCCGTCGAACTCACCTGCACGACAAGCAAAAACAGTTCTGTGTTGGGTTGGTCAGTTCTTTTTATCGGTTTGTATTTTAACGAGTTAGGGTTAATACATATGTTAATTTTTAGGATTTCATTTGATGTTCTCCTTTTTATTTTTTTTGTATGTGTTTCGTATGGCAAGGATTAGCATAGTTTTTATTTTTTTTACTTTCATATATATGCGTTGTTTTAGTTTTATTTAGGATGAATATAATTTGTTAATCTTTAACTTAGGATTTTAACAACAAAGAATACAAATTTTGATTTTGGGTTTCTTTTCATGTTTATTTGATTTGTATATAGTTGTGTTAGATTAGGTTTTAGTTCTTTGCTTTAGGTATTTTTAAGTTTAGTTTAGTTTTGATTTTGATTTTAAAATAAATAAAAAAATCATAAAAAATTAAAAAATTAAAAAGCATAAAGAGGTGTTTTTTAGTTTTAGAATTTAGTCATTGATTTTGATTTATATTTTAATCAAAAAAAAATCTTGAAAAAAGATTAATTAAAAATTGAAAATTCTTTTTGATGTCTTTTTTCTGTTGTGGGATTAATATTTGTCATTTCTATATAGTTAAATGCGCTTAAGTTTTATCTAAAGATTAAATATCTAAAAGTGATGAATCATTTTATGAACTAGTCAGCGTTTGAAATTCATGGTTGAGTAATGAATTTTGATCCTTTCAAATTTAATTGTTGGAGTTCTGTGCATTTTTTCGAATATCTTGCATCTGGTGAAATTAATCATTGCTTGGATTATATAATGCTTTTTACATGTTGGATATTTTGTAAATTTCTTTCAAGCAATCATTAAATTACTTCATAAGCAGCAGCGAATTAATTACTTGGTTTTCATTAACTCCATAAGGCACTGGTACTAAACATAACAAGATCTAATCAAGTTTTAAAATCAATCAAGTGCTTGTTTGCCTCGCTGTGTCTCCCAACCCAGCTGGTTCCCAGTTGGTCTTCTTTATCCCATAGGGTCTACCCCCCTTAGCCTAGGGAGACGGCTTAAACAGAGAGATCGGGGATCACGGTGACAACCCTCGGTCTGAGCATTGTCGCGGTGCCTAGACACTTTGTGCGACAACATTTTTTGGCGTCGTTGCCGGGGATAGAGTTTTTCTGTCCTTGGTCCACTTGACATTCATCTTTTCAATCATCTCATATTTTCCACCATTCATTAGCCTATCAAACGTCCAACATCTTTTGGCATCATTTTGATCTTTTCATCACCCTATCTTTTGTCATATCGTTTAATCGAACCTTTAGCACCTGGACTTCTCAGTCCATTTCTTGTTTGGGTGGTGACTCCATTTCTTTTCATTTGTTTTTCCCAGATAGGAAGCCCTCCTTATATCCGATCCTAGAGTTAGATTCATGTTCAAGTGGCGACTCCACTTCTTTCATCTCTTGATTTTCTTGAGCAGAGATCTCTCTCTATCATCCATTTGGTCCCTCATTATTCATCATGGATTATTCGTTTACCCCGTGTCATTTTACTGATGTTCTCCATGATATTCCGGAAGTGGCCATTTCTAAATTGTCTTTGTTCTCAGGTGGTGATTCAGTCGCTGTTAGAAAGCATTTATGCAAGTTTTCTCGTATAATGTTCATATATTGTAGACTTCCTCAATATAATCATGAAGATGTCAAAATGCGTCTATTTGTCTTTTCTTTAGAGGGTGATGCTTTGAATTGGTTTAATTGTTGTCCTGAAGACTCTTTCACTTCTTTACGAGACATTGTCAATGCTTTTAAATATAGATATGGTTATCAAGATAGCTCGCCTCATGCCCCTAAAATTATGCAACAGAATAAAAGTAATTTTATGAAGGGTCCTGTCGATGAAAGATTTCAAGACAATTCTTCATGTCAGAATGTGCCATCCACCTATACCGTTGTAGATCAAATCCATGATAGTGGAAAAGCAGGGACAAATTGTAAAATTAGTGTCGACAATGAAAGGGAAAATCCGAAGCAAATTATAGAAGAACTAATGCGGCTGGTAAAAAATATGGAGATCAATGAAGAAAAATTTGTAACTAATTATGCCAATGATATGAGAACTTTATACACCCACCTGGAAAAGCGAGATAAGGAAATGGAAACCATGAAAGCTAATTGTGATAGGGAAATAATTCTATGCAAAACAAGTTATTAAGTATGGATGAAGAAATGACTATCATGGCATTCGATTATAATAATCAGTTGGCTACCATGCAAGAAAATCATAAGAAAGAGATAAACTCTATGCAACATTGCTTGATGACCATGAAGGCAAAGGACGAAAAAGTAATAAAAGATATGGAAGCCAATCAAATGTGTCTTCAGAATAAGTTATTGAGCATGGAGGAAGATCATGCCAGGGAAATCAGTGCTACGAAGGTTGAACACTCTAGCCAGATGGATGCTATTACAATACAGGTACAAAAGCTTCAGCATCAGTCAGAGGATGAAAGAAATAGGGAGATGTTGATAGATTAGAAGACTCCTTATTTGCTGCAGCAAGCTCTATATTATTATGCGGAGGTCATTGGTTCGATTGAAAAATGGTTAATTGAAGGTGATCTAGATAAAATTAAAAACTATAAAAATGAGATGCAAGATGAAGAAAGACATATCACGCATATCTTACATACTTCATCTGAGAGTTTTGAAGCAGAATGTTCCACATCATTAGTGATACAGCCTGCCACAAAGAAAAGACGCAAAAGAAAGAGAACGAAAAGGCGATTTGATGCATCAGACAACTGCAAGCAACTTGATTTTCGGATAGGAAAAAGTCCTACCATATGCAGAATTGGACATGGCACATCCGACAAGAAGCCAACGGATTTGCCTGAAAGCAAGCAAATGCTCAGTATACACTATATTGAACGCATCTGATGCCATGGGGCATCGTCTGTATTTCTAACCCTACTCCTTGTTTTTTTCAGCATTTTCATCTCTGTTTTAGGATTAGATTTACTTTTCATGTTTGAAGAGCTTATATATTTCGTGTGCTTAACGTTATATGATGATTTTTGGATGGACACTACTTATGTTTTATTCTGTGTTGTGTGGATGCAGATTCTGGATTCTCACATTCCTACAGTGCAGCAACGTGTCCCCAAGTAGAGCCAGATGTTGACCACTACGTGTCAATGACCCATAGCAGTACACCCCCTTTTTTCGCAAAAGGGATAGTGCTTGATCGACGTGTCCGTGCCATTCGACTATCATCATCAGGCTGATCACGTTATTTTGTAAACGCAGTCTACATGTGTAAATCGTAAATAATCCTAGCAGATCTGTGTCATGTATGTAATTGCCTAGGTAAACCTAATTTTCTAGTGATGATCTGCGTTTTGGAAGGTTTTTTGTCTCACCGATCCATGATCGGCAGAGTTTTCCTTCAGCCTAACCCCAAAGCCGGAATGGATTTTGTCATTAGAATCTTAGGGGAGTCTTAGTGTGCTATATCGAGTCTATGTAAAAGTGATTTGAGAATAATCTTAACTATTTGGTTAAGTTATTTTATTACAAATTGCTTGATCTGCTGGATTATATTTGTGTCGCAAGACTGGGTTGTCTATGAGGGTCTATGTCAAATGGGTTTTCCCCTTTAAGATGTAAAATTGTAAAGGTCATGGTGTAAAGTGTCTTGAGGGTTAGAAAATGTTTTATCCCGTCATAAGTTCTAGGTCCTAGGTGATTTTTCCTAAGGCTAAGTTTGAGGGTCCAATAAAAATAATAAAAAATAATAAAATTAAAAATTAAAAAAATAACTAATAAATAAAATATATATATATATATATATATATATAATTAAAAAAAATAAAAAAATAAAAAATAAAATAAAATAGTAATAAGTCAAAGTTTTTAGGAAATAAATGCAAAATTTCAATTCTTTAATATATTAAAATGCATTTGAAATTTCGACGGATGAGATTAAAAGAGATTTTGATCCTCATCGACGGTCGAGATTACTTTGACATGGATCACTTGAACTAGCTGTTGGGAAATATTCCTTTAAATAGGGTGTCAGGTGTCATTTGAGATCATTGGATCTGTGAGTCTTGTGCTAAAGAAATCTCTCTTGTAATCGTTTTTCATGTGCAATAAGGAAAGACTTTGGGGTTGAAATCTTGCTGGTGTTACTCTTCTGGAAATGCTGTAAGATGTTATTTTTCTGCATAAATTTAATTTCAGCCATTGATGATAGCTTTATGAAGAGTGATTTCAAACACAGGTATCTTGTTTAGTCGCTAGGGTTTGAATGGTAGTTAAATTTCTGAATATGATGGCTAGTATCTCCATTACATTTGGATTTTATTATTGTTTTCGCCTTCTTCATTAATGGTTGAAGTAAGCTATGCAAGAAAATCTAGATTTCGAAGATCAACGGGTGTTTGGGGAAGTTCTCAGCTGAACTAGCGAACTCCCAAAAAGGGCATTTTCATTGATCCCAGCCAGTTTTGATCCCAGGCTTATCATTTGAAATTTTTCTTGTGAATGCATGAAGGGTTTTTTGAAGCATCTCATGTTTAATTTAAAATTCTGAAAATATATTTGTGGCATAATGACAGATCTCGCTGCTTAGAGCCTTTAAACTGTGAATATTGTAATTATTTAGCTGGTTTTAGGGTTTTTAGTTCTAGTTCTCGTATATTTTGTTTCTGGGTGCTTGTTTTTGTCATTGCAGGTTGCAGATTTGAAGGTGAGATTCAATCTTGAAGCCAGATCTAGGCCCTGGAGGGTAAGATCTGGCCTCAGGATTAGCTATAGCAGGAATATTTGCTTTAGAACCAGTTTTTGCAGGGGTATCATTTTTGCAGTCCAATGTTTTAAATTTTTTGTTTATCTAGAAGCGATCTTACATGGGTTTCTAAAGCAGAACATATAATTTTTATTCAGAAGTCTTTGAGGGTCTCACTGCTAAATTTCAAGTAGAGTTATAATCTGAAAATTTTTGGGCTTTTATTTGGTCCACTGCTTGGGGTCTTTATTTGCAATTTTTGTTGAAGAAATTTCAAAATTTTGATGAAGGTTTTGTTGCCAGCATTCTTCTCTTCGTTGTTCGATCTATTTTCTGCCGACGACTATCAAGATCGCATTCTCCTCAACTGTTGCCATTCTTCACACGAATTGCTTCATCATTCCTCTATTTGCCCTCATCCTTTACACAGTCTTTCCTTGATTTCTCCAACGCTGCCTAAGCTTCTGCGTGCTGCTCCACCCTTGTCGGCGTTGTTTTCTCCTCCCTTCAGCAAATCTGCATTCAACCTCTACGCTACCTGTATCATCCCTTTTCCTCACTCATTGTGGTAGCTCCCTCCGTCCTTAGACATCTGAGGTCCTGCGTTCTCATTTCATTATTGCCCTTCCATTACCTCGCTGCATCACAACGCTCCCATATTCCACGCTGTTTTCATTGCCATTCCTAAACTGCAACGGATCCCTCTTTTCATTTCCACAACCAACATCCATACCTATCCTCTCTCCACCGCAGTCCTCCTCTTCGTTGCGGTTTTTCTCACGCAGTAGGTTACTCCACATCCTCACTTCCTCATCGATCCTCTCACTGCCTACGCTGCCCATGCATTGTTCCAAACCATATCCGCACCTGCAATCCACTGCTCCATTCCTCGCTGCGTCTTCCGCTGCGAAGCAGACTCAACCTCGAACCCTTTCGTCGAACTCACTTGCACGACAAGCAAAAATAGTTCTGTGTTGGGTTGGTCAGTTCTTTTTATTCGGTTTGTATTTTAACGAGTTAGGGTTAGTACATATGTAATTTTTAGGATTTCATTCGATGTTCTCCTTTTTTTTTGTATGTGTTTCGTATGGCAAGGATTAGCATAGTGTATATTTTTTTACTTTCATATATATGCGTTGTTTTAGTTTTATTTAGGATGAATATAATTTGTTAATCTTTAACTTAGGATTTCAACAACAAAAAATAAAAATTTCGATTTTGGGTTTCTTTTCATGTTTATTTGATTTGTATGCTTTTTAGTTCTTTGCTTTAGGTATTTTTAAGTTTAGTTTAGTTTTGATTTTGATTTTAAAATAAATAAAAAAATCATAAAAAGAAAAAAAATAAAAAAACAGAAAGAGGTGTTTTTTAGTTTTAGAATTTAGTCATTGATCTTGATTTATATTTTAATCACAAAAAATAATCTTGAAAAATGACTAATTAAAAATTGAAAATTCTTTTTGATGTCTTTTTTCTGTTGTGGGATTAATATTTGTCATTTTTATATAGTTAAATGCGCTTAAGTTTTATCTAAAGATTAACTATCTGAAAGTGATGAATCATTTTATGAACTAGTCAGCATTTGAATTTCAGGGTTGTGTAGTGAATTTTGATTGTTTGAAATTTAATTGCTAGAGTTCTGTGCATTTTTTCGAATATCTTGCATTTGGTGATATTAATCATTGCTTGGATTATATAATGTTGGTTACATGTTGGATATTTTGTAATTTTTTTTCAAGCAATCATTAAATTACTTCATAAGCAACAGCTAATTAATTACTTGGTTTTCATTAACTCCATAAGGCACTGGCACTAAACATAACAAGATCGAATCAAGTTTTAAAATCAATCAAGTGCTTGTTTGCCTCGCTGTGTCTCCCAACCCAGCTGGTTCCCAGTTGGTCTTCTTTATCCCATAGGGTCTACCCCCCTTAGCCTAGGGAGACGGCTTAAACGGAGAGATTGGGGATCAGGGTGACAGCCCCCTGTCTGAGCATTGTCGCGGTGTCTAGACACTCTGTGTGACAACAGAGTACAAAGGTAAAATCAGAAAGCATGCACTTGGGCTTGCTCAAGGTAAGCTAACAATATCCAGGTGGTGAAATCAGCTGCTCTAACATGCAATATGGCTGTCCCCAACAAACTCTGCGCTGTCCCAGTGAAAACTACATTGCTGGCTGCAAATAATAGTCGCTAGGGCCTCCTCCGGTACTCAAAAAATTTTGGAAAATTAACCCCGTCCTATCCAACAATAACCCACAAAAACCCACGAAGGAATTCGCCAAATGTTGACCTCGGAATTTCGGCCCAAATTTCCCCTAGCTCCTCTAGCTGCTAGCTGAATTGGGACCCCTATTTGACCCCGCAAATCTGCCCATAAAATTTTGCCAAATTATTCATGAGATCCTTGTCAAAAACCTAGAAAAACCCCGAAAGGGTTTGTCCTAGTTTTGACGCTTCAAAATTGACCCCAAATGCTTAGCCCCTCCTCCACAAGTAGAAGATGTAACTTGTAGCATATGCCGCGTTTGTTGCTCCGCCAAAAATGCTCGAAAAGGCCCCAAAACACTTCCCCGGACTCCACCTCATGTATTAGGCCCAAACTCCTTTCACTCCTCAACTTCCAAGTGTGTCTCCTCTAAGCATTGCGCAGTCCCTGTGCTGCTGCTAGTGTCTCCTCCACACAAATTCGCACTCCCATTGCTGGAACAATCGTAAAAGTATAGAATTCCCTCCTTGGGTTGGCACTTGAAGTCCACCAAAGCAAGGGATGAGATCTCTGCTTGGAGACACTCGTGTGCTAAACAACACTTGTAGACTTGGCTTCCGCTCAAGCATGCTATGTCAAAGACAAGTTTCTGAATAGATGAATGAATGACCAAAATGAGTGCCTCTTACTCTATTTATAATTCGTGGCTCCTTCTCTCCTTGTGGCCCCCACTCTCTCTCTCTCCCCTAATTCGCACTTCCTTCTCTTTCCTCTCTCTTCCAAGAGTGCGAGTTCCCTCCTTGGTCGGCTTTCTCTTTCTTGTGGTCCCCACTTTGCACTAGAGCCACAAGATTCTCTTTTCCTCCTAAGTCCCGGTGTCGGAATTGCATCCTCTCCCCAAACTCATCTCTAATGCTAAAAATCAAAATTGGGTATATTACAGTCCTCCCCGCCAAAAATTGCTTGTCCTTGCCTCCTTTGTCTGCTGATCAGCCCTATCACCATCAGTAATTCTGGGGTCCCAAACATGCCATTGAGTCATCTCGGGTCTTTGCACTGTCCCGACATGAAAGAATCCCTCAATACCATGATCCCAATCCATCCTGTCCCACCTAAAGCTCCCCTCGCTCCACTCACTATCCTACCCAGTATAAGTACCAGAAGTCCCCTGTATACCATCAATGAGTGGGGGATCATGATAATGCGGCACCATCCCAACTCCTCGTGAAGTTGTCCTACCACGTAGGCATCCCATGCACTCCAGGGGTATAATCTCGAAGATACCACCCAATCCTTGTAGAGATAATGTCTTTCTAACGTGAGCTTTTCCTGATATCATCCTGTTGGCCCACTAACCATGCTAACGAAGTCCCCCACGCCATCGGTGACTTGCTAGAGCCCAATGGAAGATCTACATGATCTCCCCCTATAGTAGCCAACTCATCCCTAAAGTTTATTGAGATATGAAGGGCGGGGATGATCAGGTCCCCTACTAATCTTAGAGTGGTGCGACCATGTTGAAGCTGCGCTACTCTGATTATGACATACATCCCATTGTGTGCGGACTGTATCCTCCTCTCATGTGGCCTAGTGGCCAAAGATCTGTGAGAGCCAAGTTCATCTTGCCCAAGTATCCTTATGATGCCAATATCTACCCCTCCACTGCCAATCTTGACCATGAGTCATAACAAGATAAGTCTGCCTCGCCATGCCATGGAGGTCTCAGTGATCCCCCATGTGTCAAACCCAAAGTGAATTGGATCACCCTCTGCCATGACCCCACTCATCTCAAAGGGGAATGATCCACCCGCCAACTAGGTCCTTTGATCCCCTAAACATATGGGGAGCTCATAACTCCCTCTCCTCACAACATGTCAGTACGTAGCACTGCTATCTGCTGGGACCCATTTGGTCCTCATCTCTGACCCTTGTATCCCCTAGGTGGACCCCAAGTATCAAGAATATGTCATGTTACCACTCAAACCAGCAGGGGACCTAGAGGGGTTCCTAAGAGAGAAATTGCTAGGTTAAGAATAATGGTGGAGGCTTAGCCCACTTTCACCACAGCTAAGTCTCCCTGCTATTTACGAACTTTCATCGATGGTAGGAGTCTCGGTAGTGTAGGGATCACTTGTAAAGTATATGTCAATGAATAGGTGAGAAGTGATCCTGACAACCCTTTCCCAAGTGTGGAGTGAAGAATAGAACTTTATTGCTCTTTAAGCAAGGGACTTGGTTCCCAGGGATAAGGGGCGAGGATTGGAGGTGTTGGAATTTCTAAGTCTAACCGTTAGAAATTCTTCTTGTACTATTTGATTTATTTCTTCCTACTTGTTCAGTTACTTAACAAGTTATTTACCATGTAAATGTTGAAAATAAATACAAGAACAATATAAACACATACAGATCATCAACTGAAAGAAACAAGTACACAAGTGACAATGTTGTTTTTGGACTAATGTCCCTGGAAAAACCCAATGCGGGAAAACCACTGCAGTTGTTAAGAGGGTTTTGTTATTATGTAGTTTCATAATACAACCAGGGTGCCAGAAATGGCTCACCCAACAAAGAATGCCCTCAGCAGTTGTACCTCTTAGTCGGAGACAGATATTCTGGCTAAATCACTAGATAAACGATCCCATAGCAACAATGCAACTTTTGTTGCTCTGCGTCACTCTGATAGGGACTGCGTCACCCTATCTAGCTCTCTAGCTCCAATCTGTCCCATGAAAATCTCTCAGCACTACCTCTAGGGCCTGCGTCAGCCTCTGTGGCCCATTGTCAGCTTCTCGGGGCTCTGCGTCAGCCTCTAGAGCCTCTGCGTCTGACACGTTGGCCCTCTCTGG
Organism: Pinus tabuliformis; assembly: GCA_031772625.1. Lineage (NCBI taxonomy): Eukaryota > Viridiplantae > Streptophyta > Pinopsida > Pinales > Pinaceae > Pinus > Pinus tabuliformis. The sequence goes on along the minus strand of CM062807.1, from coordinate 257,613,072 downwards.
CTTTGCGCAGCTCCTGGTTGCCTCTGCGTGGCCTCTGGTTGCCTCGCGTGGCCTCTAGTTGCCTCTGTGTCAACGTCTCCTGGCTTCTGTGCTGATCCTCCCGGTACTAACTCTGCCTCCCTGTTATGTATTCACTGCCCCTTAGCTGCAACTCAGATCACTTCACTCAATTTTCTCAGCAAACCCTGCCCCAGAAAATTGAGTTCTTGATCTCTCTCAGTATATTCTCCAACTGACCCTCAAGCCTCCTCTTATACTTTTCTTGTTGGTCCATCAACGACCGAGATTAAATCTCTAATCAACGGCTAAGATTAGATTTGGCTTGATCCATGACTTTTGGACCATTCTAACCCAGTTTTATATTAATTCACATTAATATTTTATTTTTCTTAAGTTTAGACTTAGGAACTCCATTAAAAATATTAATTATTTTAATATCTCTTGAACCGGTTAGATTCTGCCCAAACCATTTCTAGGTCTTGGAGATCTCATGTGTTTTAGCCTCTCCATCAATTTTCATGGCTAGAGCACATCCGATGCTACCCCAAATCAACACTCCCTCTTAGCGAGGACTGTGCTCTAGTAATACTTCTCACTAAGTATCACCTTGATCATCCAGCATCGGTCCCTGTGCTGAAGCTAGGCCTCCCCCCCCAAAATCCTTTGCACTGCTACATCCTGTACTGCTACCCAAGGCCATGTCATTGCCACTGTTGCATTTGTATGGCAACTACCTCTGCATCCGTGCTGCTGCCCATGGCCCTGCCACTGCCACTGCATCCCCTCTCATCATGCTGCATCGTGTTGCCCATAGCACTGCCATTACTAACTGCTGCACTGCAACTCAATTACTGAGAAGTGAGTAACTGATCCTCCCAACTCTAACATCTCTGTTAGGCTAGAAACACTCCTGATGTTGAAGCTCCCTCTATCGCTAACTAGTGCTCCCTCTACTGACCTCTGCGCTGCTGCAACAACTCCATGCATCTTGCACTGTTGCCTCACGTTATCTTGGGACTCCTGCATTGTAGCATCCTCTGTTGCTCAATCTGCATCCGTCTCTACCGGCATCTACCAATCCTGCTACTCCTCTTCGGGGATCCCATAGCAAGGTATAATCCAAGAAGTTGGGTACCTCGAGGATCCTGCCCCTCATCTCCTGTAGTTCGTCTGACTACAGCTCGATGTCTCCCCACTTCTTCTCAAGTGGCGCATGAGCACTCATGGTACAATCATCATCTCTCTCCACTTCTTTCATCACGCTCGCTGGCGCTGCCTTGGTCTTAGAAGCCTCTCCCTTGCTCTTCTTCCTTTGATATTATTTCGCATAGTGACCCCGTTACCCAGAGCGGAAGCACTTGACTTTGGAGAGGTCCTTCTTCTTCCGTTTCTCTTGCTTTCCCGCAGATGCTAGAACAACATCCTTCTCTTCGTCTTTCTTGATTCTAACCCCCTTACCGCTACTCGCTGCCTTGGTTAGTCGTCTATCTCTTCTTGACGAAGAGCCACCCACAGTTCCTCTCAATCCAAAAGTTTCAACCTGCCCAGTAAGCTCTGGACAAATACCTCCCAGTCCTCTAAGACTGTGTTCAGTGCGGTCCTCACCAACATCTCCTCATCCGGCATGGCCCCTATGGAAGTCAGCTGGTCTCGGATCTCTGTCAATCGCTCGAGGAAGATATTTATCTGCTCTCCCCTCTGCATCTGGTATGACCACAGTTTATTTTCTAGAAGCATCCTCCTTTGCACGAAAGTATGTTGATACAACTTCTTCAAGGCATCCCACATCTCATTTGTCGTACCCTTCTCGGCAATATGTGGTACCACATGATCCTTGACCTCGTCAAGGATGATGCACTTAGCCCTGGCCATTGCCTCTTCGTACTTCTCATTTTCAGCCAAGTCAACTGGGATCGCTATCGTTTTCAAGACAAAGTGCTTGACGCGATATCTGTTGAAGTTTCTAAGTCTAACTATTAGAAACCCTCCATGTACTTTCTGATTTATTCCTTCCTACTTGTTCTGATTAATTAACAAGTTATTTGCCATGTAAATACTGAAAATAAACACAAGTACATGCTCAACACATTACAGATCATCAACTGAAGGAAACAGAAACAAGCACACAAATGACACCGTTATTTTTGGACTAATGTCCCCAGAAAAACCCAATGCGGGAAAACCAGTGCAACTATTTGAGGGTTTGATTTATTAAGCAGTTTCAGAATACAATTTGGGTGCCAAATCCGACTCACCCAACAGAGAAAAATCTTGGTAGTTTCGACTTTTGCCCTCTGCGTCGGCTTTACCGGTTGTTCTGGTAGTTCCGGCTGTTCCCGACAATTCTGACTTCTGCCCTCTTCATCAACTTTCCCTACTGCTACGCTGATCCTCCTGACACTATCTCTGCCTTTTTGCTTCTGTATTCACTGCCCCTCAGCTGCAACTCCAAATCACTCTCTCGATTTTCTCAGCAAACCCAGCCCCAGAAAGTCGAAATCTTGATCTCTTGGTGTGTTCTCCAAGTGACCCTCAAGCCTCCTCTTATACTTTTCTCGTTGACAAATCAACGACTGAGATTAAGTCCCTAATCAATGGCTAAGCTAAGTCACAGGACACGTCCCTCAGGGTTTCGTGTCCCGTATTTCACTTGTCGGACACAAAACGTGCCCTAAAACGTGTCGAAAACATTTTTCTTCATGTCCTCCAATCGAGACACATGGTTTGGACCTGGCGAAAATGTGCCCTAACATTTTTGGTTCTTAGGACACGTGTCCTATGAAAAGTGACATTTAAAACCTGCAACATGGTTTATTTTTGGGGTTTTTTGTCATTGTTCGCCATCGAAGTCGAGTTTGCTCGCCGCCAAAATCAAATTTGTTGTGCAGTGTGAGGAATTCCATCAGATTCGAGCGCAATGCTCACAACTTCACATCGAGCTGGACTTGGAGATGCAGGAGACGAGTGTTTGGATGCTTTGTTGAGAGTTTGGAGCACTTAAATTTCCTGTAAGTTGTGTTATAGCCTACAAAACCATGTTACTTGGGAGCGGGGAGCGGGAGCGGGAGCGACCATTTTCAGAAGCTCCCGGTTTGGGAGCGAATCCGGGAGCGATTTTTTAAAAATATATATATATTTTTATATTTTTTAATTTTTGATACATATATGTCAACAAAAACATGTAGAATGATGAATTAGACATAAAAAACATAAAAAAACATAGATTGATCATTGAACCATATCACATCAATCATCTAGAAATTATAATCGTCATCAACCATGTCCACAAGTTAGTAAAATACATATTACAACTGCAACATATTGAGTCTTATAAATCATGATTCATCAAATTCAATATTAAAGTTTCAACTTCAAGCTTTCAGAATTGAAAATTCAATAACATTTGTCATCATTGATCACCAAAGTTGTACTTGTAAGCTAAGTTTAACCATTACAAGAAGTAATATCGAAGATATTTCTAAGTCCTAACTTCTAACTGTTAACATGATATGAAATGTTAAAAATTTATAAAATGAAACATGAAAAATGAGATGAAATGAAACAACTTTAGTCTTTCACAAAGCATCATATTCATAATTCACAATCATTACCAATGAGTTATAACTGCCAAGGCCCAAATTCAAACTTCAAATTTTCATTGTCACAGTGATATAATGTTTACAAAAAATATCATAATGATATGAAAGAGTCAAGAGTCAAGAGTCAAGGACTCAAAACTCAACAGTTATGAAAACTAAAGTCTAATAGAAACTAAAAAAGACAAGTAAACTGTAAATCTACATGTGGCCCTTGCCACGAGAGTCTCCAGGAGTATAAGCAGGTCGTGGTGGTCTTCTAGGAGTCTCCCGCACAGACCGACGACCAGAACTAGAACCTCCACGTGAGGGTGTAGATGGAGGTGGCGACAGCAAAGGAACAAGACTCGAACCTCGAGCACTGCTACTGGATGGTGGAGGTGGAGGTGGAGGTGGCATGGCTGCTGCTTCATTTTCATCCCTTACAAGTTCCTCTTCTAGTTCTTCAATATGTACAATGCCATCCTCCAAATTGTCATCCTCTGGGTGATTGTCCCAAATTTTATATGTGGGATCCTCATTAGCCCGATCACAGTAATGACTCAACAACCTCAAGTTGTAGTGCACATAAACCAAGCTTTCCGCTCGGTTTTCATTGAGTCTATTTCTTTTCACATTATGTATATAACTGTAGGTGCTCCAACACCTCTCTGCAGAAGACGAATTTACAACCTGTGAAAGAACTTTTTTTGCCAATTTTGGCAAAAGTCCGTGGCCGCCATATGTTTCCCACCATGTGAGAGAATCAAATTTATCTTTGTCATCCATTTCATGGAAGTTACCATACAAACCAGTGCCACTGAAGTATCTGCCTATTTCAAGGCGCACAGCTGCACATTCCTCCCTGTCAGGTACCAACTTTTCTAATGCTTCCAAATATTCTTTAGTTACCTCTTGATCTAAATGGGGTTTGGTCCTAACCCCACCCCCTGCTGCAGGTTGGCCCAACCAAGATGTAGAGTAGTATTTTGGCGTAAGGATTTACGCCAAGCAATGTAGTGGAAGGTTAAGCCTATTCCACCGTTCACACACACAATCATGAATCAGTTTGTACAAGTTGGGATCTCTATTATGAACAATGTCTTTTATTTCCCCCAACATGGTATCCATTTGCTCATACACCTCGCCAATCACTGGTTTGTCTGTATCTGCAAACCGAATCATGTGATAAATTGGCTTGGTGAAATCCAATACCTGCCTCACACTTGTCCAAAACTGCCCATCAAGAGCGGCCTCCTCCACCATTTCAAAACCTAGCATGTCAGCTACATTTGTAGCCCTTTCCTTTAACACCTGCCAATGTGGACTTGATACCATGCTAGCTAATGCCTCTCTTACCTTCAAAAGGCGCCTGAAGGTGAGGTAATAGCTACCAAATCTAGTCCTCGCAATCTTCAGCAACTCCAATCTCGAGTGACTGCGGAAAAGGCCATGGGTATTGCTATGATTTGTAATAAATTTTATCATTTGTTTTCCTTTCTTGTACAAATTACCAATCCATTGGTATTGTTCATTTTTGTTTTTGACAATATCATGCAACAGAAGGTTCAATGTGTGAACCAAACATCCAGACCAAAATATGTTCGGGTATTTATCCTCAATAATTGCTCCCGCTGCCTTACAATTAGGAGCATTATCAGTGATGACTTGGATGACATTGTATGGGCCAATACGCTCAATTGTTTCAAGTAATGCTTCTGCAATGTTGATGGCGGTCTTGAACTTGTCTGAGTAATCATGTGTAGCTAGAAAGATGGGACCACTAACAGACACAGCAAGAACACTTATCAATGGCTTGCCTTTTACATTTGTCCATCCATCAGATACAATGGACACCCCATGGTCAGTCCAAGAACTTGTCATTTTATTCAAAGAATATGATATTTTTGCTTTTTCATGATCAAGGCCAACGGTTCTTGCCTTGTCATACCTAGGGCTCTTGTATCCTTTAGGGGCATCATTTATGGCAGAAACCATTTCGTGCCAATAAGGTGAGCGTAGAACATTGAATGGTATCCCACATGCATAGAGAAACCTGTAAACTTTTGAATCCACATCATTCCTACACCCCTCATCAAGGAAATCTGATATGGTTCTACGCCTTAAAGATGATGACCCTGTGCCTCCATGTCCATATCCACTGCCTTGGGGATGCTGAAGGAGTTCTTTGTGATTGTGAGCTTGGTTCAAAGAAACCCCTTGATTTTTTTATTCTGTATTGGGCTTCCTCCTCTTCCCTTATGTATTTGGCTCTATCTGCTGTTGACACCGCTGTACAAGTTTTGATTCCTATTTGTTTCTCTCCATCCCATGGCCTTTTCCCGCAGAGGTGTCTTCTAGCACGGGTGTATGAACCTGTGTAATCAGTGTTGCAATGGGGGCAATGAAATTTAGTGGTTCCACCCCCTCTCCCTGTTTCAGCCCTGTGAACATATTTCCACAATGGAGTTTGGTCTTGTTTAGTTTTTTGAGGGTCATGTTCACCCTCCTCCAGCTCCTCCTCACTGGGGTTTTCACCCATTTGACTTTCTCCGGCTTCTTCATCCCCCTCTTCAGTTTGGGGCCCCCTCCGTTTCCTACTCTCCAGCACCATAATAACCATAAAAGGGACCAGGAAGAGGAAAATGCCAATAAATATAGCCAGGTCCATGGTGTTTGATGTTTGTAGGGTTTTGATTCTTGAATCTGCAAATTAATTTAATTTATTGGGATTAATTAATTTAATTTAAATACATGATCTTTAAACTCAAACAACTAAATTAAATTAACTAAATTAACTACCTAACCAGCTAAACTAACTAAATTACTAAGTTACTTACCTCTGCAGGCTTGCTCCTCGCTCCTTGGCACTTGCTCCTCGCTCCTCAGCACTTTCTCTTCACTCCTTTGCTCTTGCTCCAGCTCCAAACTCAAGCTCAATGAAGTTATAATGAATTTTTTTGGTCCATTGGGCTTATAAAACTAAAAAAAATTTCTAAATTTTTTTTTTTTCAGGTCCGGCGGATTTTTTTTTCCGCCGAACCGCTCCCGGCCCGGCTCGAATCGCTCCGGGAGCGCTGGAGCGATCGCTCCCTGTGTCGCTCCCTAACAGACCAGGGAGCGGGTTCGGGGGGGGGGGGGGGGCGCGCTCCCCTGCAACACTGCTACAAAACTTAACTTAATTATACACGAGTGACCATGTATAGATCGTGTGTTGAAATAAAAATCCATACTCCCCGTCATGTGCTCATTGGTCACTACACTTTTGAGGTCTAAAGGGAGGGAAAGCTCGATTAATGCTCTGGTTAACAATGAAGTTTAAACACATATAAATTTATAGTTCATAAACTACCTTATGTGAAGTTTGAACACGATCAAACTTGTTTGAAGATAATAACAAAAACTATAACATGAACGATGAACATAGAACTATGAACATCATTGATGTAGTAAATTAATAAACTAACTATTAAATAGTGTATACTAAATACTAAATAGATATCATCATGATTCATATCTATATGGATCAAGCACTATATATATATATATATATATATATATATATGACGTGACCCTCGTGTCCTGTTTCCGGGGCCATTGTGTCTCGTGTCAAATACTCGTATTTACGTGTCCTTGTGTCATGTGACTTAGCGGCTAAGATTAGATCTAGCTTGATCCATGACTTTTGGACCATTTCTAACACAGTTTTATATTAATTCAAATTAATATTTTAATTTCCCTAAGTTTAGACTTAGGGACTCCATTAAAAATATTAATTATTTTAATATCTCCCAAACTGTTTAGAATCTGCCCAAACCCTTTCTGGGTATTGGAGATCTCATGTGCCTTAGCCTCTCCACAATTTTCGTAGCTAGATCACATCTGATGCTACCCCAAATCAACAATACCTGTCTAGAATGGACAAGATCTTGGCCTTCTAGACTACGAAGTTGGAGGCTCCATCTAATCTATCCTGATTTCTCAGCCCATTCACTGCCATTTCGTTGCTCCTCTTTTGACTCTTTCGAGTCTCTCTACTTCCCTCCCGGAAGTCCTCTGATCGACTCCTACTGAGTCTCTTAACTTCTCGCCTGGAAGTTATCGGTTTGACTCCCTTTGAGCCTCGATTTCACTTCTGGAAACCCCTTTGCCAATGTCGAGATGCCCCACTCCGATCATTTGTGCAACTGCACCACTGATCTAGATTTCTTGGCTAGAAGTCCTCGACAGCAACTCCTTCCTCCTTGGTCTTACCCTGTTAGGTACTGTTCTGACCACAGTACCCCACCAGCTTCGCTCTGCAACTCACCCACAACCTCTTATGCCTCAACAATCTGAAGGTCTAAGCCTCTAGGCTCTGCGCAATCCCGACACCAACAAAATCTGCACCTCCTGGCCACAACGTCGATCCTTCCTAACTGAGATAGATGACCAAGTGCTGTGTAGGTCAGGTCTGCTCCTCTCTGCCTCAGCGCCGATCCTCCTCCTGGCTCGAACTAATGACGCAGGCTCTCTGCGTCACCCCTTCCTGCTTTCTGCTAGGAACAACTTCTGTCACTCGGGACAACTGTTTTTGCTGCTGCTGCTCTGCTCGATTGATGCCTTCAGTTATCTGTGATCTGCAACCACGCTCTGATACCATGTTGGAATTTCTAAGTCTAACTATTAGAAATTCTTCCTGTACTATCTGATTTATTTCTTCCTACTTGTTCAATTACTTAACAAGTTATTTACCATGTAAACACTGAAAATAAATACAAGTACAATATCAACACATACAGATCATCAACAGAAAGAAACAAGTACACAAGTGACACTGTTTTTTTTGGACTAATGTCCCCAGAAAAACCCAATGCAGGAGAACTGGTGCAGCTATTTAGAGGGTTTTATTATTATGCAGTTTCAGAATACAATCAGGGTGCCAGAAATGGCTCACCCAACAGAGAATGCCCTCGGCAGTAGTACCTCTAAGTCGGAGATAGATATTCTGTCTAAATCACCGGATGAACGATTTCACAGCAGCAATGCAGCTTTTGCTGCTCTATGTCACTCTAATAGGCACTGTGTCACCCTATCCAGCTCTCCAGCTCCAATCTGTCCCACGAAAATCTCCCAACACTACCTCTAGGGCTTGTGTCAGCCTCTCTGGCCTAGCATCAACCTATTTGGCCCAGCTTTAGGCTTTCGGAGCTTTGCGTCAGCCTCTGGAGCCTCTGCGTCTCACACGCTGGCCCTCTCTCGCTCTGCGTAGCTCCTGGCTGCCTCTACGTGGCCTCTAGCTTCCTCTGCATGGCCTCTAGTTGGCTCTGCATCAACCTCTGCCTCTCTGTTATGTATTCATGCCCCTCAGCAAACCCTGCCCCAGAAAATCGAGTTTTTGATCTCTCTCGATATGTTCTCCAGCTGACCCTCAAGCCTCCTCTTATACTTTTCTCGTTGGTCCATCAACAGCCGAGGTTAAATCTCTAATCAACAATTAAGATTAGATTTGGCTTGATCCATGACTTTTGGACCATTCTAACCCAGTTTTATATTAATTCACATTAATATTTTATTTTTCCTAATTTTAGACTTAGGAACTCCATTAAAAATATTAATTATTTTAATATCTCCCGAATCGGTTAGATTCTGCCCAAACCATTTATGGGTCTTGGAGATCTCATGTGCTTTAGCCTCTCCAACAATTTTCATGGCTAGAGCACATCCGATGCTACCCCAAATCAACAGGAGGGTTGAGGGATAAATGATAGGCTTATGAACAAGTTTTGCAATCCCTATAATCCTTGGGAAACTTGGTTTCCCAAATGGTCCTTGACAAATAATCTTTATTGAGAAGTGGGACCACATGGGGCCAAGTGGACCCAGTCCCAGTTCGGGGATGGAATGTAGCAACCAATGATGTTCCTATACTGGATAGGTGAGGGGAAAGGACAAAGCAAGAATACTTGCTTCAAAAGGTTGAATTGATCCTATTGAGGTCTAGCCTTGGGGATGCCTAGGCACAATTCTTTTTTAGAGCTAGGGCTTGGGATTCCCAGAGATTCCACAGTTAGAATTGCCTCAAATTTGGAGGAGAGGGAGGGGACCCAATAATGCAGTAGCCTATAGGAGATCGAAGTTCTTCCTTGGGTCAATTCCCGGGAAAGTGATGCCCTAGGTGACCTAATGGGTAGACTTGGGGAAAAAGGGGAAAATGGTAAAAATGAAGGTTAAAATGATCACCCCTTTAAGGAACTAGTGCCTAATTCACTTGGGGATATGGAGTCAAAGATGATAATGAGTAAGACCTGGTTTCTTGATCAAGGAGGCCTAGAAAGTCAAATTCATCCAATATTGAGGGAAAGACAAGAAAAGTGTCCTTCAAGCATTTATACTTCAAAGCAAATGATGCAAGCTTATCGAGACAAATAATCTCTAGGACATTTCATTCATATAACATTGACCCATACGTTAAACTAAAACATGCTCAATTCCACATTTCAATTATGCAGTGACTAGCCCTAATTTTAGCAATATGCAGCAACAATAATAGTAACATCAAAACAACGTTATATAGTATATCCAACCAGCATTTCGTTCACAAGACAAAGCTCCAAGACAAGATAAATAGCCCAAATCCATATATCAAAATTCATCCATCTCCAAAAGTATCCACCATTGAAAAAGTGTGAAATTCTCTATGATTAGAGAGATCCCAAGTTGAGTGATGATACAAATTAATATATCTATCATCAATATATAGCCTCCTAAAGAGTTCGAATTAGCCTATGGGCCTACATTAGCCCCTAATGATAAAATAATGTGCAAATAAAACCCATATGGGTGACAAGCCCACCAAACGTAAAAATAAGCCTCACAAGGGGCCAAATAATAATATGTGCATGTCGTAGGGCCCTACAAAGGCTCAATAATATCCTGTAGTGCCATATTGAGGAATAAATTCCTTGGAATATGAGGGACAAGGGGGTGGCCCCTTACTCTCCAAGTAGTAGACCTGTGGTGCTTTTAGTGGGTTTGAGGGCACATCAATGATCCCATGGGTCTCCATATGGATCAGAAATACTTGTAGATCCTTTGCGCTGGTCCAAGTGGTGGAATGAAAACTGCCATGATATCGTACAAGTTTTGGGACACTTGCCAAGAGTGTGGGGCTCCTGTGGGGGCTTGGTGGGCATAGTGTACCACTAATAATCTCTGAACATCCATGAAGATCTGTGGAGTACTGTTTGCTGCTATGGAGGCTTATGGCTCTCAGTGCACACCCTACATGTGCCAACGTAGACCTCTGGGGGTTAGGATCCCATATAAGGAAACCAAACCCAAATGGAAACCACTTGTAATCCTACATAAGATCCAATGCATTCCCTAGGCTTCCAATACAACCAGTCATTAAAATTATAGGGTAAAAGAGATTACAAATCATGGATAACAAAGTGGGCATTTCATAATGGCATGCCCTTCTGTAGTGGGCTTTGGCATGTACTAGTGTCTCCAAGCTCCAAAGGGGGTTAGCCAAGTACCTTATTAGGTGGTTTCAGCTAATGTGGAAAAAGTCGAAGTCAAGACTAATTTAGCAAGGGTCCAAAAGTTGAAAAACTCGGCAAAGTCGGGAGTTTTTTGAAAAAGTCGGCAAAATTAAAAAAACACAAAATTATTCATTTTTTAATTTCTTTTTTAACATCTAGAGTATCCACAACATCAAATAAATGCTTTTCCACATAAACATGTAAAGAAAGCTAATATATAATATGTATATGAAGTATAGTGCTACATCACATATCAAAATAGTGAATCAACTCCTGAATTTTGAGTCCTGTCTGAGTCTCAACTCTCAAGAGTCAAAATATCAACAAAAAAAATATAAGAAATGTACATCTTGAGTCATCTAAAAGTCATCAAGTAATTAGTCACTGAGACCCTCTCCCCCTTTTACGGGAATAGGGAATGGCTTTGCCTTTTCCTCTAGAGGAAGAAGACCCTGCCCCTAGGGATACAAAATCAAATGGACTCAATCGTCCTCTAGAAGTCGATGGAAGAGGTGGCCTCTGTGCTATGTTGCTGCTGCTGCCCATCCTAGATGGTGTTACCTCCTCCTCAGCATCCTCATCCAGCTCTGCTACTGCCTCCTGACCCTGATGTTGCTCCGCCTCCTCCTCCTCTATCTCTGGCTCTCCCTCCTCTGCAACTGCTACATCCTCTAGATTCACACCTAACCAATCCGGGATCGAGTCCAAGATCAGCCTCTCAGTCTCGACTCTCCATGAAGAGGTGGTATCAATATTGTCCAATGAGATTGCATCCACATCAGTAGGTTTCTGAAGTTGTCTCACCCATAATCGAAGATTGTAGTAGACGTAGACCATGTCATTGAGGCGTTGGGACTCCAATCTGTATTAGGGTCATAGATTGTAAATTAGTACTTAGAAAATTTAAATATTAAAATTAATCAAATGAATTCAAAAAATTTAATTTGAAATCTTTTTAGTTTTTAACTGTTGCGCTTTTTGGAGTGTATTTTGTCAAATACACTCTAGTTGCGCTCACACCCAGAGGAACTGCATGTTTGGCTGAGCACTCGAATGGCAAGCTTTTGGAGATGGGGTACTCTAGCACCATAGCTTGTCCACCAAGCATCTACAAGTTAAAAGAAAAAATGAGAAACATAAAAAAAAACATTGAAATTCTAAAATTGAAAGTTTGAAACAAATTGAAGCTTACCTAGCATTTTGGTCGTCCTATTCTTAATAGCCATGTTAAAACTAAATGTGCCACCTCCCATCCTATAGACCTCCATTTCTTTAGAAATCTCCTCACGTTCTTGGTCAGATGACACCATCCTCTCGACACAAGTGAAGAATCCATCCATCACCTCGGCATCAAATCTAAAACCACAAGCGTAAGAAAATGCAGGGTTGAGGTAGACACCTGCAGCATGAATGGGGCGATGGAGGGTATTGTTCCATCGCTGATCAATCACTCTCCATATGACCTGTTGTTTTTCTAACCCCTCGTCTCTCTTATTTGCATAACAAGCATGAATGGCTTCTTTGGCCCTATCCATGGCCTCATACAAGTAGCCCATTGCGGGCTTGTCTCCATCAACCAACCGAAGAACCTTTACCAAAGGTTCTGAAATGGCACACACCTCCTCTACTCCTGCCCAAAAGCTCTGATCATATGAAACTAGTCTGCATATGCCCTCTCCCTCCGGTTTGCGGCTAATAGCTAAAGAACGCCAATCCGCTGAGAGAAACATGCTCTTCACCTCCCACATAGAATTCAACAGAGACTGAAGAGATATGAAAGTAGTGGCAAATCGTGTAATGGCAAGCCACACCAACTCTTTGTTTTTGGTGAATCTTCTCATCAAGCTAAGCACAGATGAATGATTATATATAAATTTTGTTATGCTCTTGGATGATTCAACAATATCCCTCACAATAGGAATCTTACCTATATCCTCCAACATCAAGTCAATGCAATGAGCAACGCAAGGTGTCCAAAACAAGTTAGGATACCTCTCCATAAGCATCTTGCTAGCTGCAACATAATTTGCAGCGTTTTCCGTTATGACTTGGACAACATTGCGTGGGCCTACTTCTTGAATGAAGAAGTCCAACAACTCGCATAATGTACGTGTATCTTTAATGTGTGCAGATGCATCAACAGATTTCATAAACATTGTCCCCTTGGGACAACTAACCAAGAAGTTAAGAAGGGTCCTACCCTTCTGGTCAGTCCAACCATCTGACATGACTGTGCATCCAGTGTGTTCCCATGATGCCTTAAACTCTGCCAATCTAGCAGTGCAATCAGTCTTTTCATCTTGAAGAAGAGGCCCTCTCAACTCTGCAAAGGTGGGGGCTTTGTACCTCGGGCCAACGACAGCAACAACATCAAACATAGGCTGGTAGAATGGGTTTGTCTTGGCAATGTTGAAAGGAACATCACTCCATAGAAGACACCTACTAACCAACCTGTCAGCTTTTGCCTTTTCCTGTTTTTCATTGATGATTTGATCACAGGTTGTGAACCAGCTGTTGTTCTAGGAACAAAAAAAGATGAGATAGAAGGATGAGTACCCATGGGTGAGGAAGGTGATGCTGTTGTAGAAGCACTGCCACTCTCAATTCCCCCCACTCTTGAGCCCCCTACAAGTTGGTTTCTTAGTGCTGCCCTGGTGTCTTTTCCGTCCTCTTTATCCATCAATGATTGAATGGCCCGTCGGATGATTTCTGGAGTTGTTTTTGAGCAAAGTTCAATATTTTTCCCTGGAATTTGCCCCAAATGGAATTTTAATCTGTTGATGCCTCCTGACATATGCTTGCCACACAACTTGCAAGTCAAATACATTCTATTGACCCCCCAAGTTTCGGGTGTAATATTAGGCTCACCAAACTCCCACATAGCATCCAAAATCCTTGGCATTTTGTTTTAAACTTTGAGTTTGAATTTAAAGTTTAAACCTGGGCACAAAAAAATTGAAACAAATTAAATTAGCAATGATCCATCAAAATAGTAGCAATGATCCATCAATTTAATGACAAAACAAAATGTCACTGTAAGAAGAAGAGATTTTTTTTAAAGAAAACAATGGATTTAACAGGGACAGGTTGCTTGGTTATTTAATAACCCTTTAAAATATGTGGATGAAATAAATGAAGTCTTCCTTCAGGTATTTTAAGATGGATGGCAGAACTTATTGAATAGACTTTTGTTGATTTGCCATAATCATCAAAGAAAATTTGCTTTTGAATTAAAAATTAATTGGTTATCATAAGTTTTTTCTTGAATTTATTTAAATAATTACTGTGAATAAATCTGGCTAATTGGTAGAGGTACGTTTACTGGCATGGGATGCAGATTGCTGTGGATAAGTTTGTGCAGAGTTCGATGCTGGCAGCGGTAGCACTTTTAAAAGTGCAAATCAATAGTTGGGTTTCTAACTTTCTATACCTCTCTCTTGGTATCATGATAATAAAGCCCTTACTGCAAATGAAGAAACCATTGACTGCAGAACTTCAATAATAAGACAATGTACTCCTTACTGCTAGACTGCTGTAAGATGATATGTGGATGAAACCCTTACTGCTGCATGATGATGAGACAACTAACTGTGAAACCCTTACTGCTGACAATTAACCCCTTTTGCAAGACTAGGCTGCTGTCAATAAAATCCCTGCCCAAGTTCAAAGTTCAATAGAACGACTCCTCTCATAGATTACAGTGATAAGCTTCAGGGTTATATATTAAGATAGGGAGGTACGAATACTCCTTAACCTCTGCTCTTGAATTAGCACTGTAAGACACTGGTTTTTTGTTTTCTTGTTTTGTTTTGTTTTGGAAATAATCAAATGTACCTCAGGAAATGATAAGAATATAAGTTATCATCTAGGGCATGGGCATGTATTGTAATGGACTTGGTAATTTGGGAGTGTTTTAAGTTATTACATTGCTCCTCCTTTGTTCTTTATGCTTAATATGTTGCCTCTTGTTACAGCTAAAATGTTTTTAAGTGGCTTCTTTTTAAAACAATATGCAGGTGTTACTACCGGCAATGTTGAATACTTGGCAAATGCTATCAACGAGGTCACAATTTACATACCTTGCCGGCTCCTCTCCACGCAATGGCAGTTGCAAATGGAAGTTGGATTTGCGAATTTGGAATGTAACCCTCGTTCTCTCGATTCTCCATAGCAGCCAAAACAGCGAACAATGAAAACGCACAGCAAAAACTAAACTGAAATCACCCTTTGCGGCTCTTTATCCACGAAAAAAAATTCATGCCGATTTTTTCCATCGACTCGCGATTAAATCGGGATTATTTCGATAAAATCGCGATTTTTTCGTTTATGAAAAAATCGCCAAAAAGTCACCTGATTTAATCCTTTTGCCCAAAAAATCATAATTTTAGGAATAAATCCCGATTTTTTCGAGACTTTTTCCACACTAGTTTCAGCGCTTAAAGGGGATAGTATGTCCAAGGTACAACCCTCTAATGGGGGTAGAAAGTGACAAATAAGTGAGATGGAATAGGGAATGAGAGGGGCAGTCCTGGGCCACATAACGAGGCATAGGGATAGCTAGATAAGGGGAAGCCCACACCTGGGTATGTAGTGTACAGGAGGGAGCAGTTGTGGTACATGAGGTGCCCCGGGCTTGGTTTTTACCGTTCTTTATATGCCTTTTTCCTTTTATGAATTTTCTTTAATTAATTGCTCGAGGCTCAAAGGACAAGAGCATGCTGTGTAAGATATAGCAGTGATTACCCCCTTCAAGGTAGGGCAGTTCACTGCCTTCCAAGGGTTGGGACAATCATGGGTTCCTGAATGATAATGGAGGCTCATCTAGGGCCTATGGAACTAGGGTGATGGCCATGGATTGGAGTAGAGCTCATGTATTAGCTTTTGCCCACGTGCTAATTATTTTTGTCCCAACCATCTTTTGCATTTTGTGGTACAATTCCCTGTTAAATGTGGCCAATTATGCTTTTTCTTCTTTTTTTAGTTGCTTCAACCTCCGGGGCATCATTCTAGGCCTAACCCCAGGTGGGGGCAAGGGGATAGGGAGGCTAGCCCTATGTGGACCCAAAATATGGGAATGTGAGCCTAGGTGGGAGAAATGATGAATGGGGTATAATGGGTGGGAAGGGAGTAATGTATGCGGGTAAAGGAGCAGGACCACTTACCCAAAGTCGGGGTTTCCCAAGTAGTACCACCCTAGAACCAAATGGTCAAATAGAGGAGATCCCACAGGACTAATATTCAAGGGTAACAACCAAAAGAGATCAAGGAGAAAAGAGTAGAAACTAAGCCCACTCTTTTTGCCAAATCCCTCCATCAATCCATACCTAGAAGTATTCATGATAAATAAACCCAATACTCAATTATCAAATGACAAGACATACCTTTAGATTCGAGAGGCCCACTTCAAACATAGGATCAATACAGGTGGGTGAGGGACCATATGGTTGGCTCAGGTAGCAAAGAAATGGCACAAGGAGCTAGCAGGAGGCACCAAGGGGCTGCTGGCTACCGACTGAGGCTCATTATGGAGAAAAGATTACTCTTGGGGATATCGCCCACAAAATGGTGGGTAACATGTCCCACTCATGCAAACTTGCCCTATTTCTGCCTGACCATGCAGAGAAATCCGCTATCCCAACTCCTGACGATACACTTGGACACTGTTCGGAGTCTGGGTACCCTCCTGAAGACGATGTCTACCATCCATTGTCCCTCAACTGTGAGTTCAAGGGTGGAACATATGCTACCTCGGCTATCAACCATGTCATCCCTAAGCCTGTATCCGGCAACTCGTGCACCTACCAAGGGTCTCAATTGGAGAGTCTCCTCCGGGCTCATGACACATGGTGTCTCATCCAACTGTGTAGCCTGAGCCACCCAGGTACAGTTGCCTAAATGGAGAGTGTCAAGGGAAAACAACCAAACGCTCTGTGACTGTATGCAACATTGGATGATGATGGGCGGGTATGTCACAAAGGGTATGATCAAAAGTTTGCCGGAATGCTCAAGCGTGATCCTACGGACGAGACTCTCTCTGCCTCAGATCTACTGATAACTCCCATGAAGCCCTGTCTCTGCTAAACATGGTGTCCCCACATTCTCAACAATGTCCCCATCGATCCTAGGTGAGCTGCATCCAATTGGACAGGCAATACCCCGATCCATAAGTCTCCGTGGGGCCAACGCTCCAAGAGTCTGCTATGCTGCTTCATGTATCACCGCATACCACCAAGTATGGCTATACTCTTCGACATGCCACTGTAAGCCACAGCCTATCCTGTATGCCACTGGATAACCTTGGCTAAGGCTATACCATCTTGTACTGCCCTGCGTCCTATTTGCGTCAAGGCACCAGTCACTCCCTACATGTACTGAATGTGATGTAAGGAACTCCTAATCCACAACGTGATCCAACACACTATGGTACACCACCCTGCATCTCCATGTCCACCTTCAGTTTACTGCTTAATACTAGATGCTCCCACACATCCCTGGATGTGATGGCCTACAACTGTGTCTCTATGTGTCGACCCACACCTGATCGGTATCATCACCTCCACCATCGTGTCACTATACCCATCGAAGAATGGATCTTCACTCCAAATCCCCCCTGAGGGATTTGAGAAGTGAATCTCTCTGTGTCAACAGTGATGCTACCATTGCGCTGCTCCTCTGCATCCTTTGTGCCCCACACAAAAGTGAAGAGTCCCCAGCTTCATACAAGGCACCATCTAGTGGCCTGACAATGCCACTTCTTTTGACAAAGTCTTGCTCGAGTATGTTGATCACCTCGTGATCACGTGTAGAAACATCATACCAACACAACCAAAGGAGTTTGTCCATAAACTAATTGGCCGCTGTTGCTGATCGAGACTCCCCTAGTGAATATGCATGCTCAACTGCTAGGTCAACTGTACCATCCAGGTTGTAGCCAACTGGCATACTCGGGAAATGATAGGAAGTCCCACTCGAAGCCCAGTGCCAATTTGTGTTGCCGGTATCCCGATTGCCTAGAAGTTCCTACTGAGCTACACCCACATCGAGCACCATCTCCATAGTCCACTCCATAGGGTACCAACTCAGAATCTCTCACCATCCAACCCCAAGAGAGAGATCTAATGCACAAACTCCTGCACATAGAACAACCCCAACATGCGGATGCTGCACCCTGTGCAAGTCTGATCGTCTTATCCTGCTACCCAGGTTAACACATGAGATCTGACTAGGTAGTTTTGTCTTTCTCTCTCCAATGGGCAAAGGTGACCCAATAGTGCTGCTAACTTGGTCATCCCCTTTGGTATGTCTAGACAATTCTGCCTCTCTCAATCCAATGCGTAGGGATGGGCTGATGACGTTGTAGATCCTGTCAGTGTGCCTCTGAAGCGAACTGTGCTGAAATCCCAACATGTGGTGTCTATGCTGCCGCTCATCAATGGCTAGCCCAAAGGATGGTTGCACATCCTCCTCCATCATGGGCTCGACATGCATCTCCAATCACTCCTCCATAGACAACCCAACATGCAAGACATGCTTGCTAGTCTGCTGTAGGTGATTGTCGTCTGATAACCCTGTCATAGATATGGATGCCTCTGTACCTATTGGCTCTTCATCAACAATGGAGATGTCTCCCGGCACCTCATCAACCTGTGGTGCGCTACTATCACTTGAGAACTCGGTCACAACCCGAGATACCTCATCAATGGATACCTCAACAATGGATGGCATCTCATCAATGGGTGTATGCTCAACTGTCTCCTTGCCAACCATGGCTCCTTGAACTACTCTGTCGTCTTCTTCCTTAATCCTCCTCATCATCCCTGCAAAATTCCACTGAATCTCCATTGGTTTGTGCATGCCTCTTAGTTCATAGAACTCCCAAAAAGAGAGGGACGCTTGAATTCCATGACCCAATGATTGGTATGCCCTCCAGTTTGCTCCCAATAACTCCACATCAGTTGCAATCATGTCTGGATTCCGAATTGCGGAATGAATCAACTTCTCCCCGACATCAATCATCATTTGTTGCATCCTAATCAGCGCATTTAAGGTTACCACCATGTTGTTTGATTCTAGCCTTCTTTTGGATCCCATGATTTCTTAGTGTTTTTTTTTTAAATTCTAGTCTTGTCATAGAATGAAGGGTTTCCCACAAGCTGAGCCAAGTTATGGCTCTGGTACCACTGTAATATTCTTAATGGAAATTTAGAATGATAAACAAAGAAACATAGTAAAAACATATACAAAAATTTGTAGCACATCAAACAACCAAAAATCTCCATAAACTACGTTGTGCTATGCCATTTTATTAATATAATTGTTGAGTCCAAAGGTAAAATCAGAAAGCATGCACCTGGGTGTGCTCAAGGCAAGCTAACAATATCTAGGTGATTAAATCAGCTGCTCTAACATGCGATATGTATGTCCCCAACAAACTCTGCATTGTCCTAGTGAAAATTGCACAGCTAGCTACAAATAATAGTCGCTAGGGCCTCCTCTGGTGCTCAGAAAATTTTGGGAAATTAACCTCGGCCTATCTACCAAAAACCCACAAAAAACCATGAAGGAATTGGCCAAATGTTCACCTCGGAATTTTGACCCAAATTTCCCCTAGCTCCTCTAGTTGTTGGCTGAATTGGGACCCCTGTTTGTCCCCACAAATCTGTCTAGAAAATTCTACCAAATTATTTCTGAGGCCCTTGTAAAAAATCCAAAAAAACTCAGAAAGGGTTTGTCCTAGTTTTGACGCTCCAAAATTGACGCCAAATGCTTGGCCCTCCTCCACAAGCAGAAGATGTAACTTGTAGCAAATGTTGTGTTTGCTGCTTCGCAAAAATGCTGGAAAAGGCCCCAAAACACTTCCCTGGACTCCACCTCAAGTTTTAGGCCCAAACTCCCTTCACTCCTCAACTCCCAAGTGTGTCTCCTCCAAGCATTACGCAGTCCCTACGCTGCTGCTAGTGTGTCCTCCACACAAACTCGCACTCCCACTGTTGAAACAATCGGAAAAGGATGGAACTCCCTCCTTGCGCTGGCACTCGAAGTCCATCGAAGCAAGGGTTGAAATCTCCGCTCGAAGACACTTGTGTGCTAAACAACACTTGTAGACTTGGCTTCCGCTCAAGCGTGCTATGTCAAAGACAAGTTTATGAATAGATGAATGAATGACCAAAATGAGTGCCTCTTGCTCTATTTATAATACGTGGTTTCTTCTCTCCTTGTGGTCCCCTCTCTCTTTCTCTCTCTCTCCCCCCTAATTCGAACTCCTTTCTCTTTCCTCGCTCTTCCAAGAGTGCGAGTTTCCTCCTTGGGTCGAATTTCTCTTTGTTAATTTCCCCACTTTCCACAAGAGCTCAATATTCTCTTTTCCTCCTAAGTCCTCGTGCCGGAATTGCATTCTCTCCCCAAACTCATCTCTAATGCTGAAAATCAATATTGGGGATATTACACTGACTTGGTGATTGGAGGAAGTCTGTGTATAGGTCAAGGAGTCTTGGATCATCTCGTGAAATTATTAAAGGAAGATTTGTTGATTGGGATTTCCCCTAGATAGGGGTTTTGCCTTGGTTGTCTGCCTACATTCGGTCTCTGTGATCTTCGTGTTATTGTTTTGGTAATTGCTTGATGAACTAAAGATAAAAGAAGAACATAAGAAAACATAATAATATCACAAGTAATTATCAATATAAAGAAAATCTTTCTGCCTTAATGATTTTCCAACAAATTAGGCCTTAGCTTCCTTCCTTTTGGCTTCTCTCTACAACTTGCGTTCGAGACTAGTTCCAAAAGAATTGAGAAGAAGGATTCATCTAGATAAGGCATCTAATTAAAATTAACCAAGATCCTGCGTCACACATTAGATCTAGATCATGCACTTTGTTTAGGATAGAATTTGCATTCCGGAACAACTATTCATTTGGTACCTTGGAGCATTAATCTGTATTGTGGAGTAATTAACTCAAAGGCACTGGTGTTTTATTCATAATCTTAAAGAATCTAATCACATTGTGCTTAATAATCTCTCTTGCCGTTTAATTTTAACCTAATTTGCTATGTAATATCCCTAAGGGAAAATGAACAGTAAATATGCAAAGCGAAATAGACAAACACACCATGAAATTAAAACAAACCATCAGACCACAAAATTGACATTCAATTGCATTGTCTACTCATTTTATTAAATGGAAAGAGGTGTACAATGAGGTGCTGGAATGTGTGCACTTGGGTTTGCTCTAGGCAAGTTAGCAAAAGCCCAAAATGAACAATGGACACCCTCCTCCAACCTACTACTCATCCTGCCCAAGAGTTGCGCTATCAATACCCAGAAAGGTGTTGCTGCCTGAAATGATTTGATGTTAGTGCCTTCCCCACTTCTCAGAAAATTCTAGGAATTTAATCTCGACCTCTACACAAGAAACCTGGAATAACCCACGAAGGGTTTGGCCAAAGCTTGACCTCGAAATTTCGACCTTCTTGGGCTTCGCTGGCTCTCCTGCTGGGTATTTCGACTCTCCTGAAAATTCTGCTGCTGAATGCTCTGAAAATGCCTGAAATCCCTGTTAGAAGGCTTGCCAAGCCTTCCCTCCTACTTTCCTCCGTAAACTCCCCTATCTCCACAACTTCCTGGAGTGCCTCAAGCTATGATTGCGCAATCCCTGCACTGCTGTTACTCTCCTTGCTACTGGAACTCAACTTACTGCTGTCGTAACTCGACTCCGTGTTGTTGTTACGAACTGAGATGAAGTAGAACTTCCTCCTTGGGCTGGCACTCGAAGTCCACCGAAGCAAGGGTTGGGATTTCCCTCGTAAACACCTGATGTACTGAACAACACACGCAGACTTGGCTCACTGCTCAAGCATGCTCTTGTCAAAAGACAAATTCTGAAAATGATAGATGATGAGCAAAATGAGAGCCCCTCCTTCCTTTTGTCGATTTTCCTCCAAGGCTGCCCATGTGGGCCCACATCGAATTTCCCTCACCTATTTCGCACCAATGAGAGCGTACTCTCCATGTGGGTCGAAAATCCTTTGTGGTGGCCCCCACACTCCACCAAAGCCGCAATCTTTCCATCTAACTCTAATGTTGGGGTGCTTCTCATGCCAAAAATCAAATGTGGGTCCCCTAGGCCCACTTCTCCTAAGTGAAACAATGCAATACGCCAAAATTGAGCAAAATTCGATATTCACTTAGTGAAAGACTAAGTAGGAATATCACATGCTAGGTCATTCAATCATGTCTGCTGGACTTGTTGGTTCCCAACAAGTTTTTGATCATCTCATCCACAGGGACTACCCCGCTTACGCTGCATTTAGGAGACAACTTAAATGGAGAGGGCAAGGATCAGAGTGACAACGCCTACTCTTAGTGTTGTCGCATTCTGGTGTACAATTTGAGTGACAACAAAGCTCATATATTGGATATTGGTTGGTTGATCTCTTAGATAGTCAAAGAATTGCCTTTGATTCTTTTGTTGATGAATTGAATCATTGTATCTCTCTGCTGAACATTTGATGACAATCTAATAGAAGAAGAATTTGAAAGGGTTTTTCCCCTTGTGGGGATTCTCCCTAGTCTTTGACCAAATATTATGTCTCTTGTTATTGCTCTTGATTGTCTTCTATTGTATTTTTCATTTACTATTCTATCTACAATTGCTATTTATCATTGAACGATTGAATTTGATTGCTAATTGAAGAAAAAGATTGGGCTAAGTGATTGTAATAGCGGAAAACAGTGGAAAATTAACAAAGCTTGAACCTTGGCATGATTTAGAGAATACTTTCCTTGGTTGAATAGTCTAATAGGGAGGCCCTCTTAACCATTTATATTAAGTTTGGGGGAAAGAATGTTGCCTTGTGAAATCAGGGGAATAGTCATTGAAGCTAAGCTTCTTCCCGTTGGATCTTTGAGTGACTTTCTCAATCCCATTCGAAGTATAAAAGTGAAAGAGGAAACAAACATTAGAATATATATATACATATATATTTGCAATCAACAGTCACATACCCGGTTCTCCATTTTTCACTCACTAATAATCCAAGTGAAAATTTAAATTAATGAAATTAACTAAGAGCACAACTCAAAACATCCGTGACAACATTTTTGGGCCATGACTCCATTTGCCCGCATTTACTTTTCATGCAAGTATTTCTTTTCTGACGCTGGTCTCTACTATCATTACATGTTTTTTGTTTATGAATGGTTTACTTGTATGACTATAAGTTATATGTTGTCATTTCATGCTTTTGGTAATTAAATAAAAAACTACTAGAATAATTCATTTATCACTGCTAATAGCTTATTTAGCTTTAGCTTTTCTTCTTAGTGTCTACCCCCCTTGGTTTCGCTAGGAGTTAGCCTAGATGAAGGAGTCGAGTTTGAGTGACAGCAACTCAATTTGAGACTTGCCCCCAAAGCCACACTTAGTGGATTAAAGATTTTCTTCCACGTAACCCAAGGTGTGGATTAGGCAGCAACACCATCCATTGAAATCTGAATTCAATGGTGCAAGTTGCCAGTTCCTGAAGGAGTGAAATTGTTGAAGGTCAAGTTGGTTAATTTGCCATCAATCTATGTGGGATGAATTCTTGTGATAGGGGGGGACAAGTTCTTAGGTTGAATTGTTGAAATTTCAGCTTATTGATTGTATTGGAGGAACAAGCTTCTATCTTTCAGATGGGGCCAAATTTCATTAGGTGAGGGCCCAAATCGAATCCTAATGTCGAGGCTGGATCACATCAGCAGGAAGAGAGAAAAATAATCAATCCAAGAGGCTGAAATTGACAAGGTTTTGGGAGGTCAAATTGCAGGCTGAGTTGCTCAGTAAAGAGGGCCGAGTTCTAATTGTTAAGGAGGCATGGGTTGTGTTGAGGCTGAGGATTTTCTTAAGACTATTGGGAGTCCAAATTAGCAAGGATCAAGGGCCATATTTTTCAAGAGATATTCCCCAGGTTTTGCTATGAATAGTTATGTAGATTTCCTCAAGAGAATTCCATTAATAATATATAGCTGGATTTGCAGCATCTTTCTAATTTATGGGTTTTTGCATTTGCAAATTTATTTGAAATGTTGGTAATTTCTATCGTGTGAAATTGTGCAAATTTTATTTTGCCTCTTGGAAAGAAATTCATGGTATATTTTTCTAAAGCAAATTTCTGAAAAATTTAGACAAATAATATCAAGGGATATTACAGCTGAAGAGTTTCTTCACTGTCTGATATGTGCCCTTTCTGAGTTTCAAAACTGGTGGTTTATGATCTTATATTATGTGCAGGTCATAAAATCATACATTCCTGTTACAAATGTATGCCATGAATCTGGGATAAAATCCCTTTTTGATAAGAGTTTTCCTTGAGACTGATGCTGGTCTATATGCTGCAGTACCCTCGGGAAACAAAATTCAAAGCCCTCATTGTTAAACTACTAAGAATTCCTCTGTAGCTTTCCTTCTTAGGTCTGCAACCAAATCTGAAAATGTCTTCTTATATGAGCGATCATGTTGATGAACAGATGTGGAATAATTTTCTCTTTCAGTGTTAATCATGTTATAAGTCTGCAATACAGTGTGAAACTGGTGATTCTCAAGGGAAGACAGAAACAGATCTTTTGGCATTATAAAAACCTGAATCATGCTGGAAATAACTGTCTATATTGCTTCTCAAGTAATCTGGAGAAATGCATCTCCTTCAGAGCTGCTGCGACTTATCCTATACAAATTTCATTACATGCTTTCCTAAAAATTTTTTAGCAGCAGTGCTATGAGGACAACAGAAAAGCATAAATCAACAGGTTCTTACTGATATGCTGATCTACTCTTCTAGTTTGTCTAACCGTGAAAAAGGTAACCAACCATGGCCACCATCTGCAGGGTTCAAACAAAAAAAGAAATAAGCACCACCTTAAACGCACATAGAACCAACACGAAAAATGACCCATGTGTGAGTAAAATCACACTTGTTAGCCTTGAGGGCTAACAATGGTCATAACACACAATACACAGCTATGGTTTTAAGGAGTTTGAGCAAAATATGTCCTAGTCAATCCTTGATCTGCTTTTTCTCCAAAGAAACATTAGTACTCTCTATTCTGCTAATTAGTATACTATCTTAATCATCAATATATACTTGATGATTGTTCCTAATATTTTGGCTTCCATGATTTTTCCATTCTTCATTTGCTGCTCATCTTTAATGCTGACAAATCATGATCCCAAAGAAACGAAGAAAATAATGCTTCCAATTATTCTACTATGGTTAACTGTATTTGATTTATGCCATCAATAGATCCAAATTCTCATATTCTACTATCAGGAGTTTTATTTGACATTCATTATAAAAGCATCGACTAATTTAGAGAAAATAATTTCTGGTAGTGTTTCGTCCTTGTTCATTTAAATGTCAATTTAAGATAATTTTCAGATATCAGATATGCTAGATAGTGCTGGACACAATATTCTTAACCTGAATGACAAACATGCAGTGCTTATTTCATTCAGGCCAGCTCTTGTTTGGGCAACCTGGGATGTTATCGCGATGGCTGTTGAAGGAAATCACAAAGGACCTCCAACACATGCAGCGCAATTTATTTGGAACCATGGCTGTCGAGAGGTAAGATTATTATATTTCATGTGTGCAAAGATTGTTAATTTTTGGGTATGTTCTATGCTTAAAGCAATTTATTTCAATTTTTTCATTAAGCTCAATATCAATTCCAGATTAGCAATCACATCAGCGTGATAGTAAATTGCAGATAGAACATAAACGTAAACATCAGAAAACAAGCCAAGACAAGAGGACACAAGATGTGGCGCCAGCCAGGGACAAACCCCAATGTGGAGAAACCCTTGATCAATTCTTCTTATATATTCTTCAATAGTTCAGCAGAGAGAGAGATAGTACATATACATCAGAAGTCAACACTTTGACTTGACAAGATAAGAGCAGAGATCTTCTTTATGAAGATAACACATGAGGTAGCTGATCTGAACTCCGGTGAAGACATACTGCTTCAACTGATCCTACAAGGTGACTCCATCACCATGCTACACCCAATCATCATGTTGGACCTCATTACTATGCTGCACTCATCATACTACTGCACCTTATCATCATGCTGCACCTCACTGTACCCATTATGCTGCATCTCATTGCAGCATTCATCATCACTGTGCTGCACTTTGTTACACTTGTGCTGCACACATCTGCTATGCTACACTTCATCACTATGTTGGTCCCATCACTGAGCAGTACCTCATCATCATGTTGTACCCATCATCAACAAGCTGCTGCAATGCATCGTGCTGTTGCTAGACATCCGTGCCCATCATTACCATGCTGTATCATTGTGCTGCACCATACTATGCTGCATCCATACAAGAATGCTGCATCCAAACATACTGTCAATACAACCATACTGCATCCAACTGCTGCACATGTTGACAATACAACCATGCTGCATCTCATTACATCATGTGCTGCACCTGACATTGCATCCATTGTGCTGTACCTAAGCAAGTTGACATATCAAACTTCAGTCCTCTATGCTGCTGGCTATGGCCTACGGCCTAGCCCAGCAGCAAGTAAGGTTGACAACCCAGCTATCTTTACCCTTGAACAGCAATGTCTTCCTCTTATTTCTGCACAGTCATGAGAGCTGAGACTAGGGTGTCTTCTTGCCTGTGTCAAGGCCTCTCCATGGACTGCGTTATGCCTTTTATTTACAGCGTTAAGGTCATCTCCTTGATTTCTTTAGGGTCATCTCTTATGGCAGCATTAGGGCCTTCAGAGGCTGTGGTTTAGATCCCTTCATTCTCTGCTGTTATGTCGCCACTAGGACAGTGTTTAGGCAGCGTCTGGTTACTCTCTTTGACGGCTAGAGATCCCCTAGGACTGCGCTATCTCTTCTCCTTATCTAGGGATGGGTTAAGCCTATAGTCCTCCCAATAGGACTGCAGCTAGGGCTTGCACTCACAGCAGTTAGGGCACATGAAAACCCTCCTCAAACTGCGGCCTAGAACAGCGTTTAAGGGATCTCTTTTAGGGCCTAGATAAGGCAGCGTGTAGATCTTTTATGGACAGCGTTAAGGTCTTCACCATGACTGTGTTTAGGGCAGCTTCATCTCAGCGTTGAGGGCTATTGCAACCAACATATTCTAGTCACCTGCTTGATTGTGTCCTAGATCTAGGGCATGTCTTCTCCATGACAGCGTAGAGCTAGGGCATCTTCATCTTAGGGTAGTGTAGATCCTTCTTTCCCATGGCAGCATCTAGGGCAGCTCCTCTTAGGGCAGTGTATTCTCTTAGGATCTCTCCTCCCACCAAAACCCAAAGACAAGTGGAGAGGAAGAGATTACAAGAAGAGTGTGTGTGCAAATGACTAGCAAGCCACCTCTTTTTATGCTAAAACATTGAGCACAAGTTGGGGCAATTTGGTTGCTGGCCGACCTTGACGAATTGTCCCATAACACAAATAAATTCATATCTCCATGAATACTTATCAGTGAAATATTCCTAATTTACCATGGCTAATTGGAATATTCGATTTTGTCCAATTTTTGCCTTCTATAGTTATTTGTAAATAAAAAGTGAGGAAGGGGGACATAACTCACTTTAGAATAAAAAGTCACTTCCTAGGTAAGCACAATGTTGTGACTTAAAGGGGAGCCAAGGGGGCCAAAGGGGGACACAGAAATGGAGCCCACGCAGACACATGGAGAGACTGCGCAGGAGGGAAGAACACGTGGCAAGAGGAGAAGCACACAGGAGGAGGTGAGCCTAGGGATTGTGAGCGGCAGAGGCTATAAAATAGAGAGGAGCCCACTCATTTTGGATCATTCAGTTATGTGCATTTTGAGTTAGTCGTTTTGACTTCTGAGCACGATGGCTGTTTAGCTGGTCTGCAGCACTGTTTAGTGCATTGAGTGTCTCCGTTCGGAGATCTCACCCTTAGCCCTGGGGGACTTCGAGTGCCTGATCGGGCAAGGTATTTCCATTGGTATTTCAGCAGTAGTTTTATCAGCATTTCAGCAGCAGTTTCATCATCATTTTTGGAGGACTGAGCAGTACTTTGAGAGGGACGCAGTTCCTTTTGGTTGTAGTGCTGGATTGGGGTTTTGCAGGTGGATTTATGTTGGGAGATTGAGCAGGGGTCCAGCTCTTGTCTCATTGGAGGATTTTTGGCAAGGTTTCAGGCAGAGTTTAGAGGGGTTTTCTTCAGTGGCAGCACAGGGCATTGAGGAACTTCACAAAACCCCAAGAGGGTGTTTTTCGGGGGTTGGCCATTCCAGGAAAGTTGTCTGGGTTTTTCTGGGTTTCTTGAGTAGAACCCGAATCCAGAGTTTCAGCTTTTTCCGAGGAGAGGGGCAGCGCCAAATCATCATTTGTTTCCTAGCAGCAATAGCAGCACAACACCAGCATCCACACAGAGAGGCCATTTTTGTCATTCTGAGAGTATTTTTTCACTTGCCTTGTGCAAGTCGAGGTGCCATCTGTCTAGTCACCTCTTGTACTCATTTTGTTGCTCAGTATAATAAAATGGCTTAGCATTTCTCGCTGCATTTCTTGTATATCTGCTTATATTTCTGGTTTACATTATTATATGCTGTTCCACTGTTATTTTATCACTTCTGGGTTATTATATCATTTGCATATATTTGGTTGGAGTTTTTGCTGGGGTTTGAGGAATATTCTGGGTTAGGAATATTACAGTGGTATCAGAGCATAGATCTGGCTTAGCCTGTGGAGCTAGCAATCTATGACACCAGGGGAAAAACCCTACATCTGTTACAGAGGTAGGAAATACAGAGACAGTGAGCGTAGGTTGGAGAATACCTACAGAGAGGGAGACTGTGTTCCGGTGGTGGACGCAGAACAGGAGGAGCCTGTGGTGGACGCAGAGCAGAAGGATCAGATGGCAGACGAAGACGGGAAGAGATTTGCAGATATGCTCCTCAAATCAGTGCAGGATTTGTCGAGACAGATTGAGGTGATGGGGCAGAGATTCACGGCAGTAGAGGCTAGACAGCGTGAGAGCCCACAGGTTTTCCAGGTTGGTGAGGGATCAGGTGCATCCCACCATTTGCCAGAGCAGCGTGATACTGTGCAGCAGGTGGCCTCACATGCCCCTACACGCTCTACCATGCCCATTTTCTTAGGAGTCGACGCAAGTGTTGTGGCCCAGCAGGAGGCAGAGCCCAGACATATGGGCGATTATTTTGTAGAGTACCAGGCCTATAGGCAGGAGTTCAGGGAAGCCCTCTCATTCAGAGATTTTGTTCAGCTCCAGCAGGATAGTAGACCCCGCGACCATCACAAAGGGTACTGGCATTACCATGATGGTGACACCCACCGTGCAGCGAGTAGATTCCACTTGCCTACATTTGATGGTTCATCAAACAGTTTGGAAAAGTCTTGGGTGGAGAAGCTGGACGTTTATTTCCAGCTTAACCAGATGTCGGAGGCAGAGGCCATCAAAGGTGGCAACATTGCATTTGGATGGCGAGGCCCAGGATTGGTGGTTTCATGGGATGGTTACACTGGGGCACTCCACAGTGATGACATATGCCGAATTTACCAAGAGACTGACAGAGCGATTTGATCGGAGGGATCCAGAGCAGCATTTTGTTGAGCTAACGAGGCTCAAACAGATAGTGAGCCCAGAGACCTACATTGCAGATTTCTTGAGGGTCTCAGTGATGGTGCCAGACCTATCCACGGCACGGAGGGTCTATATGTATGTTGAGGGGTTAGCAGAGCCACTTTAGGGTTTAGTCCGATCCACTAAACCGGCCACACTCCAGGACGCTATCAGCAGGACCCAGGACTTATAGGATGTCTTACCCAGGACCCGGACACCTTACCCCCAGAGACAGACTTTCCAGTCTAAGGGGAAGGATGTGAGGATTCCTCCTCCAAAGGGGAATCCAGGACGAGTACAGCTTGATGACGATGCCAGGAGGGAGCTGAAGAAGAAGCAGTTGTGCTTCACATGTCAGGAGCCGTGGGCACTGGGACATAGATGTGTTGCTGGCAAAGCACATTTTATTGAGGTCTTCTCCGAGAGCAGTGGAGAAGAGGATGACGAGGATGATGTGGAGGCAGGAGATAGCCATGCCATACAGGGACCTTTGCCACCTCCACTGCCAGCAGCAGGTGGTGCATCTTTTGCACCTACCGGAGGGGCCCTTGCAGCATTGCGAGGAGTTCCCAAGTATCTGATGCTACGCGTACGGGGGACAGTACGTGGCCAGCGAGTATCAGTTTTGGTGGACAGTGGGGTGACCCACAACTTCATCGATGCCCAGATGGTTGAGCGGAGAGGTATTCAGACAGAGAGCTTCGATGGGTTTTCAGTATTGGTTCCAGGAGATCAGACCATGACGTGTGCTTGCTATGTTCCAGAGCTTTCAGTGACGATGGGCACCTACACATTGATTGACCACTTTTTCGTGGTCGATATTCCAGACACCAACATGATATTGGGTGTTTAGTGGCTTATTACTCTAGGGAAGGTCACGACGGATTGGAAGACCCTAGAGATGGAGTGGGATGATGAGAAGACAGGGAGGCATGAGAAGATATGGGGACAACACACATATCCGCCTCAGACTGTTTCGGCTCATCGGATGGAGGCAGTCTTCCGGAAGGGAGACATAGAGTGGGTAGTGGAGCTGCGGGCATCAGAGGCAGGGACTATAGGACAGACGGTACATCCAGAGATACAATCCATCCTTGATCGTTATGCCATAGTGTTTGGGGAGATTCTACCAGGACAGCCACCGGATCGGGGGTTTGAGCACACCATCGAATTTGAGCAAGGCATACAGGCCGTGATCACCACCCCCTATAGGCACCCCAAGGCCTGGCTCTTGGGCACATTCGACTGAGCACGAGTCCTTTTGCTTCTTCTATAGTGTTGGTGAAGAAGAAGGATGGTACATTGAGGATGTGCATTGACTATAGGGCCTTGAACGAGAAGACCGTGAAGAATAGGTACCCCATACCCAGGATCGATGAGTTGATGGACGAGTTGAGGGGAGCACGATTCTTCTCAAAGATTGATTTGAGATCTGGGTACCATCAGATTTGCGTGAGGGAGCAGGACATTCCCAAGACTGCCTTCAGGTGTCACTATGGGCACTTTGAGTTCTTGGTGATGCCTTTTGGGCTAACCAACGCCCCGGCTACATTTTAGGCCTGCATGAATCACATCTTCCGTAGTCACTTGAGGAAGTTTGTGTTGGTATTCTTCGATGGCATTCTCATTTACAACAGGACTTGGGGGGAGCATCTCCAGCACATTGAGACGTTATTGCGTATCTTACAGGAGCAGCAGTTCTATGCCAAACTCTCCAAGTGTGAGTTTGGGTTGACAGAGATATTGTATCTGGGACACATTATAGGAGTGGACGGAGTGAGGGTCCACGAGGAGAAGATCAGGGCCATTAGAGAATGGCCAGAGCCAAGAAACATGACGGAACTTCGAGGATTCATTGGCATTTGTACTTAGTACCGGAAGTTCGTCAAGGGTTTCTCACAGCTTGCTACACCCTTGACAGATCTGACGAGGAAGGGGGCATTCAGTTGGTCGGATACAGCGCAGTGAGCCTTTGACAGGCTCAAGGAGGTTATGAGCAGCTGCCTAGCGCTTGCGTTGCCAGATTTTATGCAACCATTTGTTTTGGAGTGTGATGCGTTGGGAGAGGGCATTGACGCAGTATTGATGCAGGGAGGTCACCCTATAACTTTTGAGAGCCGGAAGCTCCTTCCGCATGAGAGGTTGTATTCCATATACGATAAGGAGATGTTGGCCATCATGCATGCACTGGCTAAGTATCGACAGTATTTGGTGGGTAACAGGTTCAGGGTGAGCACTGATCACAACAGCCTCAAATTCTTTTTGGTGCAGAAGCAAATACAGGAGAGGCAGCAGAAGTGGATCAGCAAGATCCAAGCATATGACTTTGACATTGAGTATGTCAAGGGTAAGAACAACGTGGTAGCAGATGCCCTTTCACGTAGACCTGCCATGTTGTCTCTTATGAGCTTGGATACAGAATGGAGGGCTCAACTTTTAGTAGAGTACTCCAAGGACAGGTTTGCATGTGAGGTTCTGGATGGGCAGGTGGCAGATGACAAGTACAGGGTGGTCGATGAGATCATCTATTACAGGGACGGGATCTTCTTGACTGAGGGGTCTCAGCTCAAGAAGAAGATACTCCAGGCATCTCATGATTCACCATTGGCAGGACATCAGGGGTTTACCAAAACCTACAGGGCCATTAGGGAGAGGTTCTCATGGAAGGGCCTCAAGGAGGATGTACTCTAGCACATCCGGGAGTGCGATGTTTGCCAGAGAAACAAGGGAGAAATGAGCCATCCCGCGGGATTATTGCAGCCTCTTCCCATTCCGGAGGGGAAATGGGAGAGTATTTCGATGGACTTCATCACAGGATTGCCCATGGTACAGGGCAAGGATTGTATCTTTGTCTTTGTTGATCGACTGACAAAGTACATACATTTTTTTGCCATATCTGCACACTATACAGCAGCACAGGTGGCTGAGCTGTTCTTCAGAGAGATCTTCAGGCTACATGGTCTTCCTAAGACCATTGTCAATGATAGGGACAGCCGTTTCATGGGCGGGTTTTGGCAGGAGCTTTTCCGGTTGGTGGGGACGAAGTTGACACCGAGTACCAGTTATCACCCACAGACGGATGGACAGACAGAGATAGTTAACAAGTGGCTAGAGGGCTACTTGCGTAACTATGTCAGTGGGCAGCAGCGAGCATGGTTGAGGTGGTTGCATCTGGGGGAGTACTGCTACAATACTTCACATCACATGTCCATTGGTATGTCACCATTTTATGCCTTATATGGGTATCATCCTTTATCTTTTGTTGACGTGATGTTTGGTGATAGCAGGGCTCCTAGAGCCAAGATTTGGATCCAAGAGAGTTAGGATATCCTCCGAGCTCTCAAGGATAACATGGCTACAACACAAAACCAGCAGAAGCTGTATGCCGACAGGGGTCGGGTGGAGAGGCAGTTCGAGGTAGGGGACCTGGTCTACCTACGATTACAGCCATACAGACAGTCGTCACTGAAGCAGAAGGGGGCTGAGAAGCTCAAGCCCCGCTTTTATGGGCCATACAGGGTGATACGCAGGATTGGACAGGTTGCATATGAGTTGGAGCTGCCCCAAGGCAGCAAGATTCATAACATTTTTCATGTATCATGCCTAAAGAAGGCATTGGGGCAACAGGTGACAGTGACAGATGAGCTACCACCCATGGATGACGAGGGGCATTTGGTATTGTCGCTGGAGGCTATCATTGATACTAGGGAGATGTAGTTGCGGAGTCGGACGGTTCGGGAATTCTTGGTGAGGTGGAAGAATTTGTCGGATGAGGATGCCACTTGTGAGAATGAGAAGATCTTGCAGCATCCATCACTTCAGTTGCTTGAGGACAGGCAATATTTTGCCGGGGGAGACTGTAATATTCCTAATTAGCCATGGCTAATTGGAATATTCAATTTTGTCCAATTTTTGCCTTCTATAGTTATTTGTAAATAAAAAGTGAGGAAGGGGGACATAACTCACTTTAGAATAAAAAGTCACTTCCTAGGTAGCACAACATTGTGACTTAAAGGGGAGCCAAGGGGGCCAAAGGGGGACGCAGAAATGGAGCCCACGCAGACACATGGAGAGACTACGCAGGAGGGAAGAACACGTGGCAAGAGGAGAAGCATGCAGGAGGAGGTGAGCCTAGGGATTGTGAGAGGCAGAGGCTATAAAATAGAGAGGAGCCCCCTCATTTTGGATCATTCAGTTATGTGCATTTTGAGCTAGTCGTTTCGACTTTTGAGCACGCTGGCTGTTTAGCTGGTCTGCAACATTGTTTAGTGCATTGAATGTCTCCGTTCAGAGATCTCACCCTTAGCCCCGGGGGACTTCGAGTGCCTGCTTGGGCAAGGTATTTCCATCGATATTTCAACAGTAGTTTTATCAGCATTTCAGCAGCAGTTTCATCAACATTTTTGGAGGACTGCGCAGTACTTGGAGAGGGACGCAGTTCCTTTTGGTTGTAGTGCTGGATTGGGGTTTTGCAGGTGGATTTATGTTGGGAGATTGAGCAGGGGTCCAGCTCTTGTCTCATTGGAGGATTTTTTGTAGGGTTTCAGGCAGAGTTTAGAGGGGTTTTCTTCAGTGGCAGCGCAGGGCATTGAGGAACTGCGCAGAATCCCAAGAGGGTGTTTTTCAGGGGTCGGCCATTCTAGGAAAGCTTTCTGGGTTTTTCTGGGTTTCTTGAGTAGAGCCCGAATCCAGAGTTTCAGCTTTTTCCGAGGAGGGGGGGCAACCCCAAATCATCATTTGTTTCCTAGCAGCAGTAGTAGCACAGCAGTAGCATCCACGTAGAGAGGCCATTCTTGTCATTCTGAGAGTATTTCTTCACTTGCCTTGTGCAAGTCGAGGTGCCATCTGTCTAATCACCTCTTGTACTCATTTTGTTGCTCAGTATAATAAAATGGCTTAGCATTTCTCGTATATCTGCTTATATTTCTGGTTTACATTATTATATGTTGTTCCCCTGTTATTTTATCACTTCTGGGTTATTATATCATTTGCATATATTTGGTTGGAGTTTTTGCTGGGGTTTGAGGAATATTCTGGGCTAAGAATATTACAATCATAATTGGATGATCTTTAGATCAATCCTACACCTCTTGACGAGATGAATCCAAGACAAATATCAGCTGCCATGAATAAGTATACTCACATAGAGTTTGGCCCTAGTTGCCAATTTTAACAAAGATTGATGAATGTTTGACCATTATCCTAACACTTAAAGTTCTATGAATCTTTTCCCTCTGTTTACAATGCATGCACCATAGTGGAATGAGTCATAACATCATAATTTCAAGCACTCCGTTTTTAATAAATATCATAGCTATGAATGAAATGTTCAATTTTGGTAGCTATGGTTGGTATTGCTTAATTGTAATAGCCCACAAAATTAAAAGAAAATGAAAATATAAAATTGAATTCAAGTGGGCTCCAAAAGAAGGAATATTAAGTTTTTTCCTCCACCCTAAAGACACACCAATTCAGGCTCATTCATCCACTATGTATTACCATTCATTCTCTTCACTTGGAGCCAATTCAAATTACAAAATCATCTGATTTTCTGTTCGTCCATATGAAGGAGAGAGAGAAAAAGAAGTCTGAAGTTTGACCAAGTCTGTCCTGTTGAACTTTTAACCATTCTCAATCCTCATAGTGTATATTTGGTCACTTGATGTACATATATTTATTCTTGTAAAGCATATTTTAAATGCTAGAGTCAAAAGAAAATTTAGTCTTGAGTCAAAGTTCCATTATGACTTTTAAAAGAAAAACTGAATTTTTGAATTGTAATTTTTCGCTCCAAAAGAAGTCCAAGTTAGTCGCCCTCCAAGTCAAGTTGGCCTTGGCAAAGGACACCCATTCGGGCAAGATAGATCGGTATATAAAGGCAGCTTGACCTCCTCCTCAAGGGCATTTCACATCCCTCTCACAAGACATCTTCTAAGCAAGCAAGCGAAGAACAAGAAGGACGAATAGGATGACGAAGAAGAAGAATTGGCTCTCTTTTTCTCCCTTGCACATGTGTGAATATACTCTCTTCTTTCTAGTTTGCAATCTTTCTAGGCATTTTGTTGCAGGGAGCTGAAATTTTGGGGAAACTGGTAGCTGCAGGAGGGCTGAAATTTCTAGGTCAGATCAGGAGGAGCGAATTTCTAGATCAGATTGGGAGGCTTGACTTGGAGGGGAAGACCAGGTTTGACCATAGGTCTAGGTGTGTTTCTTGTTGAACAAAATAATTTTTCTATTGAAAAGGTTGCTGGGCTTTTCCCCTTGGTGATTTTTCCCAAGGTAAATCTTATGTCTTATGTAATATTCCAAATGAAAAAACACCATAGATAATAGAAGAAATGAACTAGCTACAACTACTAAATTAAAAAATGCACAACCATACACATTTGAACACGCAAATATGGTTAAAAACTCTGATTCATTTTATTAGTTCTGAAAAATATGAGTTCAATAAATGAGATAAGAGGAACCTAGGCTTGCTACTGCAAGCTATGGCAAGGACCCATGTTAGAACTGTGATGCCCAAGTGTTGGAATGACTCGACAAAAAAATCTCTTCTTTGACCTAGAAAATTACTGCCATTGTTGCTATAGGCGCACTGGGATTTCCACCCTCAATTCTGCTCTAAAAATTCTGCAAAATTAAATGTAGGCTCTTCACACCAGCTCCAACCAAACCCATAAATACCTCACGGACCCAAGTGGTGGAAATGGTCCCAGGGTAAACTGCGCCCCCTCCAACAATTTATGTTGCTGGCTACTGAATGGAACTAGGATTTCTGCCCGAAGTGCTCAATTCTTTTTGTAAAATTAATCCTAGCCTCCTCTCAGCCAACCCACAAAAACCCAGAAAAGCTTCAAGCTGAATCCAACATGCCCTTGTGATCCCCAAGAAGTGTGTGTGGTTCCAACTTGCTGGAAATACGCCCTATAGAAGAATCCTGTTGTAGGAAGCCAAATCAGTTCCTGGAAAATCTCCTCCAACCCTTGCAACCATTCCTCCAAATCTCTTTATCTCTCCTTTCCCAACTCCCATGAAATTTCCTTGCTCTTTCTAGCTGTGTAGTAGATATCCAATGATCTCTGCGGAAGCCCAAATTTTAAACAATTTGGCCCTCCAAAATACAACAGTCTCAGCCCTACAAAATACCAAGAGGAAACTTTCCATTCCAATGGATAAATTCTTGCAAAATCTCTGACCCAATCTCCACTTCCTGCTAGCTCCTCTCAACCCATGAATTCCCTTTCTGTGCCCTAAGAAAAAACATGCCCAAGCTGATGAATGATCTGCAAATTAGCTCCTCAAACACCCGGAACAAACTCCCCCTTACTCTCCTAGGGTGACACTCGAAGTTCACCGAAGGTAGAGGTGGAATTCCTGCTTGGGAATTCCTTGTGCTAAACAACTCAAGAGAACTTGAGTTCATAAGTAAAGTGGACAAAAGATACAAATGAAGGCCTTTTCTCCTTATTTATAATTGTTGGCCTCCTTTTCTCCCTTGGTGGCCTTCATTCTTTCCTTCTCCTAATTTGCACCCCCTCCTCTCTCTCTCTCCTCCAAGAGTGCGAGTTCCCTTCTTGGGCCAAATTTCTCTCTTGTGGGCCCTACGTTCCAATAGAGCTGCAATTTCCCTTTTTCCTCCTAAGTCCCAATGTCGGAAATGCCTCCTCTTCCAAAAATCGTCTCTAATGTGGAAAATCAAAATTGGGGATATTACATCTTTTTGCATTGTGATCGCTACTGTTGCACTATTGTTTATGGTTGAATTTCTGAAGTATAATTACCAAATGATATATTGAATAAAACTAAAAGAAGATTTGCATCAAAAGTAATTATTAGTTTTCCAGAAACAATGTTCTAGTTTCTATTGCACTTAGAAAATCAACATGGTATCGAGGTTTGGTGAAGGAAGGAACACTAAGATCACCTTTGAAGAAACCCTACTTTGAGCTTCTATTGTTGAAGACCTTCTTGTTGATTGACATCCATGGCTTCCTCTATGAAATCTGAGAACAAGTTGGAAGGAGCATCCAACTTTAGAGTTTGGAATCTTAGGATTGATCTTATTCTTGCAAAGAACAAGGTCTTAGATATTGTAACAGGAAAAGTTGTAGAGCCAACATATGATACAGGAAAGGGGAAGTTCAAGGAAGATGACATCATTGCTATGAGTCTTATTGTAGACTCCATTAGAGATCATCTAATTCCCTACATTGCAAAGCTTGATACTTCCAAGAAGATATATGAAGCCCTAACTAATCTATTCACTATCAAAAATGTTGGTCAAGCCATGAGTCTAAGGAATGAGCTTTGTGATGTAAGAATGACAGATGATGACACCATGGCTTCATACTTCATAAGATTTCACAAATAAGAGACCAACTTTCAGCAATTGGAAAAACTATATCTGAGAGCGAACTTGTGACTACAACACTCAATGGCCTACCTAAATCATGGGATGCATTTGCAATTGGTATAAGTAGCTGGAAAGAAGCTCCTACATTTGAACAACTATGGACGTCTTGTGCTCAAGAAGAATCAAGGATCATATCAAGAGATAGGAAGGAAGAAACTACTCAAGCATTTGCAACTTGCTTCAAGGAAAATAAAGAAGAAGGGTGGCTCTCAAGGCAAAGGATTAGGAGAGAAGAAGGACATGTCAAGAATTCAATGCTATGGTTGTCATAAATATGGTCATTTCAAGAAGGATTGTCCTGAATTGGCTAACAACAAAAATAAAAAGGGAAAACAACATGCTTCTGCAACTGATGTTGAAGATGAACACCCAAAGAAGCTCAAAGGTGACAAGGATTTCTTCTACTTTTCTACTCTAATAGGTTCTATTACAGATGATGACGATATGTGGCTAGTAGATAGTGGAGCATCAAGACATATGACTGATGCACGTGGAAATATTTCTAGCATAACGAAAAAGAGGTTGTCCCAAAGGGTGGAGCTTGGAGACAATCACAACTATGCAGTCAAAGGAGTTGGAATGGCATCCATAGAGCTGGAATTTGGTAATAATATGCATCTGTTAGGGTCCCACCCTAACCCCCTTATTTATGTAATGGGATCGAATCACAGTCAAGAGTCAATAAAGCCCATATTAATAATTGTAAGTGATTAACCCGCAATTAATGACGGGACCACAGTTAGTTGCAAATGGGCCGTAGTATTAGATAGATGGTATTAATAAAACCCATGGTATTGATCCTTGGTATTGCATGTATGAGTCATATATAAAGGATAGAGACTCCCTGCGAGGAGCATTGTGTCTTATTTGTGTCTGCTCTATTGGAGGTTGCCCCCTCGAAGAGGCCAGTGAACATTGCTTTCTGAATAATAAAATATTTGCTGTTGTCTCTCACTATTCTATGTTCTCGGTATCTTTCTTCGCATATTCTGTATTTGGGTATCTTTTTGCTGGTTAAGAGCATAACAAGTGGTATCAGAGCACTTTCCAGGGCCAGTGGGATCTCCATTTCTTAGCAATTTTTTTTTTGGCTAGAGACGTGTTCCGGCGTCTTTAAACCATGGGATTTGTCGTTGAGCGCATAAACCTGCGAATTTGGGGAGGCATGCACGCAGGAAATACAAGAGGTGGTTACGCTTGTTGGACTCCCTTGTAACCCCTATGGGTACCCCTTCGAGTAGTAGCGCATTAGACAGAACCGCATACGGATTGTCTTCCAAGTACCTTCTGGGTATATCAGAAGCCCCTTAGCTCCTCTGCAACCTCGCCATAGATAAATCGTCGGCCGTCTTGCTGCTACAGTACACTGAGAACAACACTCGGAGAGATTACTCGCCCTTACGATAAGGTAGTCGGGTTGTACGGCTAAGGGTACGGTTGATCCTCCTTAGTTAGAGCCCTAAAACATTGGGCCGAGTACTACTCTCAGACCCTTATGTATATTGCGATCTGTAGCACCTGACACTCCTCGAGACCATAGTTCCCTTTTCTATCTGGGGATCACGTATCATCTCTGCCAGATCAGCGTGCAAAGAGGTGCAACAGCAGCAGACATCAGTCCCGCAGTTTCGAGTTAGCAGACTAGCCATTCCGATCTATTAGATCCATCAGATCCGCAGTAACAGTCTGTTCCGCCGCCCAGAGCTATCCGATCCGCCATTCAGATCTCTCAGATCCACCAGATCTGAGTAGTTGTGTGGGGTTCCTATACTGGGGTATAATTTTCGCAGGACTTTTGGCCGCATTGACATTTTGAGGATTTGGCGACTGCAGTATTCATAAGGAAGGAGTAAAACTCCGTTAGGAGTTTTCAGAGAAAAAAAAAAAATCTCCCGGGGCGCTTATTGGTGATCTAGCCCATCAGAATCAGGACGACGAGTTGAGCACGGTGGTACCATTCAATTCTTAGTGAAAATTTTTTTTTAGGCGGTCCCAATTTTCAAGAACATCAGGTCGATGCATGGTAGAAACTAGAGCTCAAGCTATGGCCAATGAAAGGATGGACAAACTTGAAGAATCCTTGCAATCCCTCCACATTCAGCTTGACCGACTAAATAGCATGATCCCGAGCATAATCCCGACGGGCAAGGAGGAAGCCCATGAGGAGGCGTATATTGGCAATGGACACAGTGAGGGTGAGTCTAGCCACTCTCTTCACCTCGGGGGCCCCCACCAACAATCCCGTCCGCGACCTCCCAAGTTGGATATGCATAAATTTGATGGTTCTCACCCGGCAACATGGATAGCACAAATGGAGCAGTGTTTCAATCTGAATAACATCTTAGATAATGAGACTGAGCTTATTTTGGGGAGCATGTACTTGGACAATGAAAGGTGGCAATGGTGGGAATGGCATCAACGTTGCAATGGACCTTTTAGGACTTGGAACTCCTTCAAAAAAGCTCTTACAAAACGCTTTGACCAGGAATCTTCTTTTTTGGGTCGTCTTACTAAGCTCCGACAGACTGGCACAGTGGATGAATATATTACAGCCTTTGAAGCCTTAGCCTTCCGCACTAGGGGTCTCTCAGATGTGTTCTACACGGAATGTTTTATCAGCGGTCTTAAAGAAGCCATAAAAGCCCACGTCTTACTGCACCACCCTCCCACATGGACGGAGGCTTGTAAGGTAGCTCGTAACGTGGAACATGCGTTAGCAGCCCAGTACAATCGCCCAAATTTCACCGCTAAGGGTCGCCCCCCACAGGCTCACAGCACGACTCAAACACTTAAGGTTCAAAAGGTGTCACCTGCAGAAATGGCCGAAAGAAGAAAGCACGGATTATGTTACTACTGTGATGAAAAATACTCCCCAGGTCATAAATGCAAGGAGCCCAAATTTTTTCAAATTGATGCCACTGATTACAACTCATCGGAGGAAGATCCACCACTGGAGGAACATGAGGCAGTGGAAGAGGACAAACAAAAGGACAATGTCCCTGACGAACCAGTTATTTCGCTGCATGCTTTGGCAGGGGTTTCTTCACCTCAAACTCTCAAAATTAGAGGTTTTATTAAACATCGCCCAGTAGTAGTCTTGATTAATAGTGGAAGTACACATAATTTCATCCATCAAAAAGTCGCGGAAGCAGTGCATTGTTTTGTACGAGCAGTTTCTAACTTCCAAGTCCAAATTGCGGATGGGGGCACAATTAAATGTGAAGGCTGCTGTGAAAATGTCAAACTTCAAATGGGGGATTATCAGTTGAAGACCCACATGTTTGCCATACACATGGGAAGGTGTGACATTGTCCTCGGTGCTGAATGGCTTCGCACTCTTGGGCCATTCACAATGGATTTCCAGAAGTTATATATGAGTTTTA
This sequence comes from Pinus tabuliformis, assembly GCA_031772625.1. Taxonomy (NCBI): domain Eukaryota; kingdom Viridiplantae; phylum Streptophyta; class Pinopsida; order Pinales; family Pinaceae; genus Pinus; species Pinus tabuliformis. Next base: position 257,571,541 of record CM062807.1, on the reverse strand, counting down.
AGCAGAACAACTCCACACATACCCTCCGTGGACTCCAGGCGAGAGCTCCCTCTATCATCAGCTCGCATAGGATGGAAAAATTGCTAAAAAAGGGCCATCATGGAGTTATAGCTCAATTTAATGCCATCCAGGCAGTCGAAACCAAGTCTCTGCCGATTCATCCTAAGATGCAACAGATTTTAAATAACCAACTGCCAGTCTTTGACAAGCCTCATGAGCTTCCACCCTCGAGAGGGGAACATGATCATGGCATCACCTTGGTTCCAGGGGCCCAACCCTCAAATGTGCGCCCATATAGATATCCGTTCACCCAAAAGAATGAAATAGAAAAAATATTCAAGGAACTTTTGGAAGCAGGTGTCATTTGTCCCAGCATTAGTCCTTATTCATCATCGATGGTCATGATGCTCAAGAAATATGGGGAGTGGCGGATGTGTCCAGACTTTAGGGCCCTCAATAAGTTGATAGTCAAAGATAAATTTCCCATCCCGGTGGTTGACGATTTGCTGGATGAACTCAATGGGGCTCAATTCTTCACTAAGCCGGATCTTCGCTCGGGCTACCACCAAATTCACATGAAGGAAGTTGACATTCCAAAGACTGCTTTTAGAACTCATGAAGGCCATTATGAGTTCCTGGTCATGCCATTCGGTCTTTGTAACTCCCCCTCTACTTTTCAAAGCCTTATGAACCACATTCTCAAACCATATCTCAGGAAATTTGTCCTTGTCTTCTTCGAAGAAGAAGGGTGGCTCTCAAGGCAAAGGATTAGGAAAGAAGAAGGACATGTCAAGAATTCAATGCTATGGTTGTCATAAATATGGTCATTTCAAGAAGGATTGTCCTGAATTGGCTAACAACAAAAATAAAAAGGGAAAACAACATCCTTCTGCAACTGATGTTGAAGATGAACACCCAAAGAAGCTCAAAGGTGACAAGGATTTCTTCTACTTTTCTACTCTAATAGGTTCTATTACATATGATGACGATATGTGGCTAGTAGATAATGGAGCATCAAGACATATGACTGATGCACGTGGAAATATTTCTAGCATAACGAAAAAGAGGTTGTCCCAAAGGGTGGAGCTTGGAGACAATCACAACTATGCAGTCAAAGGAGTTGGAATGGCATCCATAGAGCTGGAATTTGGTAATAATATGCATCTCAACAGTGTCCTACATTTACTAGGTTTGAAAAGAATCTTGTCTCTATTTCAAGTTTAGAAGATAAATGAGATAGAGTTGCTTTTGTCAATGACAAAGTACTTGTATGGTCCAAGGGCTCTAGTATTGATGATGCCAGGGTTATTGGGATTCATGAAGGAAGATTATATATATAGGCTTGTGAGTCAACTAGCTCAAGCCCTAGTTCATGATGAAATTCAACCAAGTGAGCTATGACATATAAAGTATGGACATCTTCATTATAGAGCGTTACCTGAATTGAATCAAATAATTTCAGGCATCCTTGAATTGCATATAGATCATGAAGGTGTCTGTAAAGGTTGTGCTCTTGGGAAAAATATTAAGAAGCCATTTCCAAACAGTGACAACAGATCTAAAGAAGTCTTGGATTTGGTACACTCTGATGTGTGTGGTGTCTATAAGACCACTTGGAGTTTCACTGTACTATGTGACATTTATTGGCGACTTCTCTCACAAGACATGGAGTTAACTTTTGAAGACTTCTTTCCTATGTTGCAGGAAACGTGGGGTAGGAGGGCGTTTCCGTACGGAAATGAGTAAGAAACGCTGAAACGTGTTTGGTACGGCCCTGAAACGCGTTTCAGGCCGTACTGCCACGTTTCACGAAACTGAAACGTGGCCAGTACGGCCTGAAACGCGTTTCAGGGCCGTACGACCCACGTTTCAGCATTTACTTGTGTTTTTTATTTATTTTTATTATTATTTGTTTTCTAATCTATTTTTACGTTAGCCTAGTGACTTCTAGTTGCTTCCAGATGCCTGTCTAAAGTTATAAAAGTGAACTTTTGCCCTAGTGTTGATATGCAGTTCATGGTAATGTTAAATTCTTAAAGTAAAAGTGATATTCTCCTTTATTTTTCATTTTCATCCTTTTACTTAAATTTTTAACATTACCATGAAATGACTCAGGATGTTTGAGAGTGGTTTCGCCCTCATTGGATTTCATATGGAGAAAGTAGAATTTTAGATCTCACTCAAAATCCAGCAGACTTATCTGTTTTTCAGGATTTCAGGATTGGGGGATTGCAATTTTTCCATTGGATTTTATCATGTACTAGGGTATGGAACTTGTATTTAATCGAGAGAACAAAGCCCTCTATGCATGGGAGACTCCCAATAATCAAGAGATTGTAGGGTACTAGGGTATGAAACTTGTATTTAATCAAGAGCACTAAGGTCATTCGACTATGTAGGAGGAGACTCCCAATCAAGCACGAGACAAAAAATTAGAAATTTCTCGTGGCTGATTTTGGATATTTCTATTTTCATTATGTGATTATTCATGAGTAAATGTGATGTAAATTTAGATACTTATAGTTTATGCATTGACAATTGACAATTTTATCATAATGTAATAAATTAGAATGTATCATATATGCTTTATGATTGCACATATTTCTTAAATGTCCTAATATATATATATATATATATATATATATATATATATATATACGCGTTTCCCCGTTTCCAAAATTTGGGGAGGTCGCGTTTCGTATTGCTTCCCGTTTCGGAAACTCGTACGCGTTTCCCCGTTTCGTGCAACCTTGCTTCTTTCACAAGGTTTCAGGAATTCAAAGTTGAAGTAGAGAACTTGACAGGTAAGAAGATTGTAATATCCCATATCAGGAATATATCCCAAACAAAAGCAAACTCCAACCAGAGATGGACTGGGAGGGCATTTACCAGATATGTCGCCTCTAAAAAGAGGACGAGATCCGGAGGCTACCTGGCCCTTTCCAGACTCTGTCTTAGAGTATAATAGAAACACACAAGTGGTATAATAACCGAGAATGCTCACAGAGATACAAGTGACAATGATACTATATATATCAAATAAACCATAAACAGATACATAAGAAATGCAGAGAGAATGCTAAGCCATTTTATTATACTGAATAATAAAATGAGTACAGGAGGTGATCAGGAAGATGGCACCTCTACTTGCACAAGGCAAGTGAAGAAATACACTCAGAATAGCAAAGGAATGGCCCCTCTCTGATCTGCGTCCAAGCTGCTGGGAAAACTGCTGCGCTGTTGCTGCTGCTAGAAATCAAACAAGGATTTGGGACTGCTCCCCTCTTCAGGAAAAGCTGAAACTCTGGAATCGGACTCTACTTAAGAAACCCAGAAAAACCTAGAAAGCTTTCCTGGAATGGTTGACCCCTGAAAATCACCCCCTTGGGGTTCTCCGCAATTCCTCACTGTTCTGCGCTGCCATTGAATAGAACCCTCTGAAACTCAGCCCATAACTCTGCCAAACTCCTCCAATATGCAAGAGCTGATCTCTTGCTCAATCCCTTGGCTGAAATCCTCCACAAACCCTCAATCCAGACTGCTCCCAAAAGAACTGCGTCCCTCTCCCAGTGCTGCGCAGTCCTCCAGAACACTGATAAAACCACTGCTGAAATGCTGAAGATACTGCTGCTGAAATGCCAATGAAAATACCTTGCCCGAGCAGGCACTCAAAGTCCCCTGGGGCTAAGGGTGAGATCTCCGAACGGAGACACTCAATGCACTAAACAGTGCTATAAACTAGCTAAACAGCCAGCGTGCTCTAAGCCAAAACGACTATCACAAATGCACATAACTGAATGATCAAAATGAGGGGGCTCCTCTCTCTTTTATAGCTTCTGCCTCTCTCAATCCCAATGCTCACCTTCTCCTGCGTGATTCCCCTTTTGCCATGTGTTCCCCCCTCCTGCACAGTCCCTCCATGTGTTTGCGTGGGCTTCATTTCTGCGTCCCCCTTTTGGCCCCCTTGGCTCTCCCTTTAAGTCACAACGTTGTGTTACTAGGAAGTGACTTTTATTCTAAAAGTGAGTTATGTCCCCCTTTCTCACTTTTTTATTTACAAAATAACTATAAGAGGCAAAATTTGGCAAAATCGAATATTCCAATTAGCTGGGGCTAATTAGGAATATTACAGTCTCCCCCAGCAAAATGTTGCTTGTTCTCAAGCAACTGAAGTGATGGATGCTGTAAGATCTTCTCATTTTCCCAAGTGGCATCCTCATCCGGCAAATTCTTCCACCTCACCAAGAATTCCCAGATCGTCTTGCTCCGCAACTGCCTCTCCCTGGTATCAATGATAGCCTCCGGCTGCAACACCAAATGCCCCTCATCATCCATAGGTGGTAGCTCATCTGTCACTGTTACCTGCTGCCCTAATGCCTTTTTCAGGCATGATACATGAAAAATGTTATGGATCTTGTTGCCTTGGGGCAGCTCCAACTCATATGCAACCTGCCCAATCCTGCGTATCACCTTGTATGGCCCATAAAAGCGGGGCTTGAGCTTTTCAGCCTCCTTCTGCTTCAGTGACAACTGTCGGTATGGCTGTAATCGTAGGTAGACTATGTTCCCCACCTCGAACTGCCTCTCTACCTGACCCCTGTCGGCATACAGCTTCTGTTGGTTCTGCGTTGTAGCCATGTTATCCTTGAGAGCTCGGAGGATATCCTGACTCTCTTGGATCCAAATCTTGGCTCTAGGAGCCCTGTTGTCACCAAACATCACGTCAACAAAAGATAAAGGATGATACCCATATAAGGCATAGAATGGTGACATACCAATGGATATGTGATGTGAAGTATTGTAGCAATACTCCCCCAGATGCAGCCACTTCAGCCATGCTCGCTGCTGCCCACTGACATAGTTACGTAAGTAGCCCTCCAACCACTTGTTAACTATCTCTGTCTACCCATCCGTCTGTGGGTGATAACTGGTACTCGGAGTCAACTCTGTCCCCACCAACCGGAAAAGCTCCTGCCAAAACCCGCCCATGAAACGACTGTCCTTGTCATTGACGATGGTCTTAGGAAGACCATGTAGCCTGAAGATCTCCTTGAAGAACAGCTCGGCTACCTGTGCTGCTGTGTAGTGTGCGGATATGGCAAAGAAATGTGCGTACTTTGTCAGTCGGTCAACGACGACAAAGATACAATCTTTGTCCTATACCATGGGCAATCCTGTGATGAAGTCCATCGAAATGCTCTCCCATTTCCCCTCCGGAATGGGTAGCGCTGTAATAAACCTGTGGGATGGCTCATCTCTCCCTTGTTCCACTAGCAAACATCGCACTCCCTGATATGCCGGAGTACGTCGTCCTTGAGGCCCTTCCAGGAGAACCTCTCTCTACTGGCCCTATAGGTTTTGGTAAACCCCTGATGGCCTGCCAATGGTGAATCATGTGATGCCTGGAGTATCTTCTTCTTGAGCTAAGACCCCTCAGTCAAGAAGATCTAATCCCTGTAATAGATGATCTCATCGATCACCCTGAACCTGTCATCTGCCACCTGCTCGTCCAGAATCTCACATGCAAACCTGTCCTTGGAGTACTCTACTAAGAGTCGAGCCCTCCAGTCTGTATCCAAGCTCATAAGAGACAACGTGGTTGGTCTACGTGAAAGGGCATCTGCTACCACGTTGTTCTTACCCTTGACATACTCAATGTCAAAGTCATATGCTTGGATCTTACTGATCCACTTCTGCTGCCTCTCCTGTAACTGCTTCTGCTCCAAAAAGAACTTGAGGCTGTTGTGGTCAGTCCTCACCCTGAACCTGTTCCCCACCAAATACTGTCGGTACTTAGCGAATGCATGCATGATGGCCAACATCTCCTTGTCGTATATAGAATACAACCTCTGGTGCGGAAGGAGCTTCCAGCTCTTAAAGGCTATAGGGTGACCTCCGTGCATCAATACTGCGTCGATCCCCTCTCTCGACGCATCACACTCGAAAACAAATGGCTGCCTAAAATATGGCAATGCAAGCACTGGACAACTGCTCGTAACCTCCTTGAGCCTGTCAAAGGCTCGCTGCGCTGTATCCAACCAACTGAATGCCCCCTTCCTCGTCAAATCTGTCAAGGGCGCAGCAAGCTATGAGAAACCTTTGACGAACTTCCAGTAGAAAGTACAAATGCCAATGAATCCTCGAAGTTCCATCACGTTTCTCCGCTCCGGCCAATCTCTGATGGCCCTAATCTTCTCGTGGACCCTCACTCCGTCCACTCCAGTGATGTGTCCCAAGTATAACATCTCCGTCAACCCGAACTCACATTTGGAGAGCTTGGCATAGAACTGCTGCTCCAAGATGCGTAATACTGTCTCAATATGCTGGAGATGCTCCTCCCACGTCCTGCTGTAAATGAGTATATCATCAAAGAACACCAACACAAACTTCCTCAAGCGACTACGGAAGATGTGATTCATGCAAGATTGGAATGTGGCTAGGGCGTTGGTTAGCCCGAAGGGCATCACCAAAAACTCAAAGTGCCTATAGTGACATCTGAAGACGGTCTTGGGAATGTCCTGCTCCCTCACGCGAATCTGATGGTACCCTGACCTCAAATCAATCTTTGAGAAGAACCGTGCTCCTCTCAACTCATCCATCAACTCATCGATCCTGGGTATGGGGTACCTGTTCTTCAGCGTCCTCTTGTTCAGGGCCTTGTATTCAATGCACATCCTCAATGTATTGTCCTTCTTCTTCACCAACACCACAGAAGAAGCAAAAGGACTCGTGCTTGGTCGGATGTGCCCAAGAGCCAGAAACTCCTGAATGGCCCGCTCTATCTCGTCCCGGTAGGCCTTGGGATGCCTATAGGGGGTAGTAATCACTGCCTGTATGCCCTGGTCAAGCTCAATAGTGTGCTCAAACCCTCGGTCTGGTGGTTGACCCGGCGGAATCTCCCCAAATACTATGGCATACCGGTCAAGGATGGACTGTATCTCCGGGTGCACTGTCTGCCCTGTTGTGCCTATCTCTGATGCACGCAACTCTACGACCCACTCTATGTCTCCCTTCTGGAATACCGCCTCCATCCGATGAACCGAAACAGTCTGAGGCGGATACGTATACTATCCCCGTATCTTCTCCTGCCTCCTTGTCTTCTCATCATCCCACTCCATCTCTAGGGTCTTCCAATCAATCGTGACCTTCCCTAGAGTGATGAGCCATTAAACACCCAGTATCATGTTGGTGTCCGGAATATCGACCACGAAAAAGTGGTCAGTCAATGTGTAGGTGCCCATCATCACTGAAAGCTCTGGAACATATCGAGCACACGTCATGGTTTGATCTCCTGGGACCAAGACTGAAAACCCATTGATGCTCTCTGTCTGTATGCCTCTCCACTCAATCATCTGTGAATCGATGAAGTTGTGGGTCGCCCCACTATCAACCAAAACTGACACTCGCTGGCCACGTACTGTCCCTCGCACGCGTGGTGTCAGATACTTGGGAACTCCTCGCAATGCGGCAAGGGCCCCTCCGGTGGGTGCAAAAGATGCACCACCTGCTGCTGGCGGTGGCGGTGGCGGTGGCAAAGGTCCTTGTCCATCATGGCTATCTCATGCCTCCACACCATCCTTGTCATCCTCTTCTCCACTGCTCTCAGAGAAAACCTCAATGAAATGTGCCTTGCCAGCAGCACATCTATGTCCTGGTGCCCATGGCTCCTGACATGTGAAGCACAACCGCTTCTTCTTCAGCTCCCTCTTGACATCATCGTCAATCTGCACTCGTCTTGGATTCCCCTTTGGAGGTGGAATCCTCACATCCTTCCCCTTAGACTGGAAAGTCTATCTCTGGGGGTAAGGTGTCCGGGTCCTGGGTAAGACATCCTGTAGGTCCTGGGTCCCGCTGATAGCAACCTGAAGGGTGGTCAGTCTAGCGGATCTGACTAGACCCCGAAGTGGCTCTGCTAACCCCTCAACATACATATAGATCCTTCGTGCTGTGGATAGATCTGGCACCGTCACTGAAACCCTCAAGAAATATGCAATGTAGGTATTTGGGCTCCCTGTCTGTTTGAGCCTTGTCAGCTCAACAAAATGCTACTCTAGATCCCTCCAATCAAATCGCTCCATCAATCCCATGGTGAACTCGACATATGTCATCACCATGGAGTGTCCTAGTGTAACCATCCCATGAAACCACCAATCCTGGGCCTCACCATCCAAATGCAATGTCGCCACCTTGATGGCCTCTGTCTTCGACATCTGGTTAAGCTAGAAATAAATGTCTAGCTTCTCCACCCAAGACCTTGCTGAACTGTTTGATGAGCCATCAAATGTAGGCAAGTGGAATCTGCTCGCTGCACGGTGGGTGTCACCATCATGATAATGTCGATACCCTCTATGATGGTCACGGGGTCTACTATCCCGTTGGAGCTGAACAAAATCACGGAATGAGAGGGCTTCCTTGAACTCCTGCCCATAGGCCTCTACAAAATAATCACCCATGTGTCCAGGCTCTACCTCCTGTTGGGCTACGGCCCCCGTGTCTGCTCCTAAGAAAGTGGGCATGGTAGAGCGTGTAGGGGCGTGTGAGGCACTTGCTGCGCAGTATAACGCTGCTCTGGCAAATGGTGGGATGCACCCGATCCCTCACCAACCTGGAAAACCCGTGGGCTCTCACGCTGTCTGGCCTCTACTGCCGTGAATCTCTGCCCCATCACCTCAATCTGCCTTGACAGATCCTGCACTGATTTGAGGAGCATATCTGCAAATCTCTTCACGTCATCATCTGCCATTGGAGCCTCCTGCTCTGCGTCCACCATCAGCTCCCTCTGTTCTGCGTCCACGACAGGCTCCTTTTGTTCTACGTCCACCACTGGAACACAGTCTCCCTCTCCGTAGGTATTCTCCAACCTACGCCCAGCGTCTCTGTATCTCTGACCTCTGTAACAGATATAGGGTTTCTCCCCTAGTGTCATAGATTGCTAGCTCCACAGGCTGAGCCAGATCTATGCTCTGATACCACTGTAATATCCCATATCAGGAATATACCCCAAACACAAGCAAACTCCAACCAGAGATGGACTGGGAGGGCATTTACCAGATATGTCGCCTCTAAAAAGAGGACGAGATCCGGAGGCTACCTGGCCCTTTCCAGACTCTCTCTAAGAGTATAATAGAAACACACAAGTGGTGTAATAGCCAAGAATGCTCATAGAGATACAAGTGACAATGATACTATATATATCAAATAAACCATAAACATACACAAGAAATGCAGAGAGAATACTAAGCCATTTTATTATACTAAGTAATAAAATGAGTACAGGAGGTGATCAGGAAGATGGCACCTCTACTTGCACAAGGCAAGTGAAGAAATACACTCAGAATAGCAAAGGAATGGCCCCTCTCTGATCTGCATCCAAGTTGCTGGGAAGACTGTTGCATCGCTGCTGTTGCTAGAAATCAAACGAGGATTTGGGATTGCTCCCCTCCTCAGAAAAAGCTGAAACTCTAGAATCGGACTCTACTCAAGAAACCCAGAAAAACCCAGAAAGCTTTCCTAGAATGGCCGACCCCCGAAAATCACTCCCTTGGGGTTCTGCGCAGTTCCTCACTGCTCTGCGTTGCCATTGAATAGAACCCTCCGAAGCTCAGCCCAGAACTTTTCCAAACTCCTCCAATATGCAAGAGCTGATCTCTTGCTCAATCCCTCAGCGCAAATCCTCCACAAACCCTCAATCCAGACTGCTCCCAAAAGAACTGTGTCCCTCTCCCAGTGCTGCACAGTCCTCTAGAACACTGATAAAACCACTGCTGAAATGATGAAGATACTACTGCTGAAATGCCAACGAAAATACCTTGCCCGAGCAGGCACTCGAAGTCCCCCGGGGCTAAAGGTGAGATCTCTGAACGGAGACACTCAATGCACTAAACAGTGCTGCAGACTAGCTAAACAGCCAACATGCTCTAAGCCAAAACGACTATCACAAATGCACATAATCGAATGATCAAAATGAGGGGGCTCCTCTCTCTTTTATAGCTTTTTCCTCTCTCAATCCCAATGCTCACCTCCTCCTGCGTGATTCCCCTTTTGCCACGTGTTCCTCCCCTCCTCTGCAGTCCCTCCATGTGTCTGCGTGGACTCCATTTTTGCGTTCCCCTTTTGGCCCTGTTGACCACTACTGGTCAACTACCCATGCAGTACTCCCCCCTTTGCTTGGCAGAAAGGGGGAGCTCCTGAGCGACGTGTCCGTGCCAGCCTACAGTCATCAACATTTTTATCATTTTTGTTGTAAACCCAGTCTGCATGAAAAAATTGTAAATAATCTAAGCAGATCGGAGTCATGTATGTAAAATTGCCTAGGTGGACCTAACTTTCTATGATAATCTATGTCCCGGAAGGTTTTTTGTCTCACCGATCCACGGATCGGCAGAGTTTTCCTTCAAACCTGACCCCAAAGCCGGGATTGATTTTGTCATTAGAACTTTAGGAGAATCCTAGTGTGTTGATCTGCTAATTTATCGTTGTGTCGCAGAACTGGGTGTTTTGTGAGGGTCTGTGTTAAATGGGCTTGTCCCTTAAGATGTAATTTTGTAAAAGTCATGATGTAATGTGTCCTGAGGGTCGAGAAATGTTGTAAATCCCCTCATGAGTCCTAGGTCCTAGGTCCTAGGTGATGTTTCCAACGGCTCAGTTTGATGATCCATCTTAAAATGAATTAAAAAAAAAAAAAAAAAAAAAATGAATAAAAATAATAAAATAATAAAAAATTAAAAAATGAAGCAAAAACCCTAACTAATAAAATAATAATATTTTAAGTTAATAAATCGACGGATGAGATCAAGAGATGTCTTGATCCTCATCAACGGTCGAGATCAGTTCTACATGGATCACCCAAAACTAGCCGTTGGGATCATTTCCTTTATATAGGGTCTTAGGTGGTCATTTCAGATCATCTGATCTGTGAGTCTGTACTGAAAAAGCTCTCTTGTAATTTGATTTTTGGTTAATAAAAAGACTTTGGGGTCCATATCTTGCTGGTGTTACTCTCTTGGAATGCTGTGAGATCATTTCATTTTCTGCATATGTTATTTTCAGCTGTTAATAAGAGCTTTTCTAGAGTATTGTGGGTACAGGTATCTTGCTCACTTGCTAGGGTTTGGGTGCTGCTAGGGTTTCAGGAGTAATGGCAGGTATCTCCATTACTGTTTGAGATCTAGCAGCATTTTGCCCTCTTTATTGACGATTGTTTTGAGCTGTGCAGAATAACATTTTCTGAAGGAATTTGTGGGCGTTCGGGGAAGTTCTCGGCTGAACCAGCCAACTCCCGCAAGCATTTTCTGCTGAGCCCAGTGGATTTGATCCTGGGTTTATCATTCGGTTTTATGTTTCTGATCTGCATGAGAAAATTTCTGAAGCTTTTTCACAGTGACAATCTGAAATTTCTTATCTTTAAAAATTTTCTGTGTTTACTGCTAAATCTGGCTGCTAAGGGGCTAAATCTGTACATTAATCATTTTTTTTATTAGGGTTTTCAAACTTCTGCTTTTCACAAATTTTTATTAGGGTTTCAAGAGTTTGCTTTATACAGTTTTGATATAGGGTTTTGTTTTTTTTTGCAGGACCGCAGTCCATCTCCTTGACCCTCACTGCATTGAGCATTATCAAGTAAAAATTCGAAATTGTGTTATCCTGTGAGCATCAAGTGGAGAAATCTGATTCAAATCGTTGCCATACGCTGCCACTGTCAGAGCAATTCGTGAACCTACAGAAAACTCACGCTGCTGCGACAGTCAAGAAACCCGTTCATTCAAAAACGTATCTCCTACAGCCTCTTCGTTCCATTTGCAAACCCTCAGCTCTGCCTTCCGCATTTACCCTTGTCAAATCATCAAAAGCCTGGTGGGAAGGTGATATACTGACGATGGAGCCTTAACAAATTGCGATCAGAGGTACATAAATTCTAAAAAAGGGGCCGCCGTAGAATCCCGTTGTGTGTGGAGGTATCAAAGCAGCGGGAGATCCAGGTCTCGAAGCCAGGCAGCCTGCGTATCAAAGGCTCAGGGCATTGGCAGCAGATGAACTCTTCTCGATTTGTGTATCAGGTGAAAATCGATTGCCAAATATTTTATATCGAACGCCGGGGTTTCTAGTATCCTGCACGTGAGGCTATCACTGCATCCACGCAAGGAGCGAGCTTCTAAATCAACCGCCGTCAGAATTCTGGAAAGATTACGCAGGAGGTATCATGTGTTAAGCCCGTCATCGCAGGCCATCACGCATGCAAATTCGATTTTGATGACCCTCGCATTGAGCCGGTTTCATCGTCGGCACCAATCCAAAACACGCCAGATTCGTTGCAGCATTCACCTCCGCCGTCCGGATCTGGAAAACACGTCTCAAGCCACAGTGGACTCCAGGTATCGAAATCGAAAATGCGTAACAGGTAAATAAAAAATGCGTATTGGATATTTGCGGTTTTCTGTAGCGTAGGCTAGCATAGTCGTAGTTTCGTTTCATTACATTTAGTTTTCTTTATATTATGAAAAAATCAAAAACTAAAAAATGAATTCGATGTGTTTGTTATGCGTAGGTGTAGGTGTGATAATGTTTAGTTAGGGTTTGTCATTTTCCTTTATAAAGTCTCACATAAAAAAAAAAAAGGGGTTAGATTTTCATTTTAATGTGCAGTTTGTAATTAGTTTTCATTTATTTCTTTTGGTTTAGATTAGAATTTTTAATTAGATTTTAATTTTGATTTTAGTTTGGTTATAAAAAAATAAAAAAAATAAAAATAAAAAAGGTTTCATTTAATTAGATTTTGTAATTATCGTTTTATAGCTTTTAATTTTAGATTTTAATTTAAAGTAATTTAGGTTTTAGTTTAATTTAGTTTTAGAATTTTAATTATTTTAGATTTTTTTTTCATTTTTATAATATTAAAAAAAAAAAAAAAAAAAAAAAAAAAATTTGAAAAAATATTAAAATTTTTGGGAAATTATTTTTGCCAGGTTTCAGTTGCTTTCACGTTATATCTTTATTGCTGAGATCTAAAGTTTTCAAGCCGAGATGCGAAATTGATATCTGGTTGATGGTGTATGATTCTCGTGGTGATTTAAAGCATTCATCTTTTCAAATTTTTAGCTGCTGGATATCGTGTTTGTCATTCTAAGAGCATCATGATTTAGCTGATGATAGATGGTTGCTGTTCATGGTCCATGTTTCTTTATCATTTAAAAAGTAATCATTTAAAAATTGACTCCATAAGGCACTGGTCTGTTAAATTAACCAAATCATCGCGTGCTTTTTTTTTTTTACATCGTGTCTCGTGTCTCCCAACCAACTGGTCGACAGTTGGTCACATCATCTCACAGGGTCTACCCCCCTTAGCCGCGGGAGACAGGCTTAAACGGAGGGATCGGGGATCAGAGTGACAGCCCCCGGTCTGAGCGTTGTCGTGTCAATTTGCGCGACAACATTTTTGGCGCCGTTGCCGGGGATACTTTTTCTCGGTGTTTCAAACGACAAATCATTTTTCTCATTTCTTATCTCTTCATCTGGCCCGGCAACGCCAACATTTTTTGGCGCCGTTGCCGGGGACAGAGTTTTTCTGTTCTTGGGGTTTCATCGACATTCAGCTTCTCATCTTCTCACCTCTCATTTGAGCTGGCAGATTCAATATTCTGGCATCTTTTCATCATATATCAGCAGCATCTCTTCGGTTTTGTTTCTTGTTTGGGTGGCGACTCCACTTTTCTCATTTTTCCCAGACAAGAATCTTTCCTCGTATTTGCTTGTGGTTTCTTCTTGGATCTTAGAATCAGTTTTATTGTTCAAGTGGCGACTCCACTTCTTGCATCCTTTGATTTTCTTGAGCAGAGCTAGTTCTATCATCCATCTGATCCCTTATTGTTCATAATGGATTATTCATTTAAACCATGTCGTTTTACTCACCGTCTCCATGATCTTCCGGAGGAGGCCATTCCTGAATTACCTATTTTTTCAGATGGTGATCCAATTGCTGCTAAAAGGCATCTAGACTTGTTTATTCGCTTCATGATCATATATTGCAGACCCCCTCAGTTTAGTCACGGTGATATCAAAATGCGTCTATTTGTCCTTTCTCTAGAAGATGATGCTTTGAATTGGTTTAACAGTTTTCCTAACGATTCTTTTACTTCTTTAAAAGACATTATAAATGCTTTTGAAAATAGATATGGTTATCCAAGCAGCTTGCCTTCTGCCTCTAAAATTGTGCAACAGAATAAAAGTAATCATATTAAAGGTTCAGCTGTTGAAGACGATTCTTCATGTCAGAATGTGTCATCCACCGAAAATATTGCAGATCAAGTTCATAACAATGAAAAGGAGGAGCAAAAGCAAATAATACAAGATTTAATGATGCTGGTGAGAAATATGGAAATCAATCAAACTAATTATGTCAATGATGTGAAAACTTTATGCACCCACCTGGAAAAACGTAATAGGGAGATTGAAGTCACGCAAAATCAGCATGCTAAGGAAATTGAGGCCATGAAAACTAAATATGAAACAGAAATCAGAATCATGCAAAGCAAGATGTCAGTCTTAGAGGAAAATATGGTGACCATTAAAACTGATCATGATAGGGAAATTGACTCTATGCAAAACAAGTTATTCACTATGGATGAGGAAATGACTATCATGACATTCAATCATAATAATCAGTTGGCTGACATGCAAGCGAATCATAGAGAAGAAATAAATTTTATGCAGCATTGCTTGATGGACATAAAGGAAGAAAATGTTAAAGTAATAAAAGATATGCAAGAACACCATGCCAGACAAATCAGTGATATAAAGGTTGAACACTCTAGTCAGATAGATGACATTAGAATACAGGTTCAAAGGTTTCAGCAATTGGAAAATGAGAGAAACCAGGGAACATCAACAGATCAGGAGCCTTCTCATTTGCTGCAACAAGATTCATCTTATTATTGGGAGGTTGTTGATTCGATTGAAAGACGGTTGATTGAGGGTAATCCAGACAGACTTAAGAATGATAAAAATCAGATGCAAGACACAAAAAGACTTAGCATGCATATCTTACACACTTCATCTGATAGTTTTGAAACAGAAAGTTCCAGATCATCAGTAATTCATCCTATCAGAAAGAAGAAGCGCAAGAGGAAGAAGATTAGACGAAGATTTGATGCATCAGACGGCCGTGAGCAGCTTGATTTTCGGATAGGAAGGAGTCCTACCATATGCAAAATGGGACATGGTACATTCGACAAGCAGCCCACAGATTTGCCTGAAAGCAGGCAAATGCTCAGTATGCACTATATTGAACACATCTGATGCCGTAGGGCATCCTTTGTATCGTATTTCTAACTCTACTCCTTGTCTTTTCAGCATTTCATTTCTGTTTTTAGGATTAGAGTTTCATTTCTGCTTTAGATAGTTAATAAATGAAGAGCTTTTATCTTTATTGTGCTTAATGTTATATGATGATTTTTGGATGGACGCTACTTATTTTTGTGTTGTATGGATGCAGATTCTGGATTCTCACATTCCTGCAAGCAGCAACGTGTCCCCAAGTGGAGCCAGATGTTGACCACTACTGGTCAACTACCCATGCAGTACTCCCCCCTTTGCTTGGCAGAAAGGGGGAGCTCCTGAGCGACGTGTCCGTGCCAGCCTACAGTCATCAACATTTTTATCATTTTTGTTGTAAACCCAGTCTGCATGAAAAAATTGTAAATAATCTAAGCAGATCGGAGTCATGTATGTAAAATTGCCTAGGTGGACCTAACTTTCTATGATAATCTATGTCCCGGAAGGTTTTTTGTCTCACCGATCCACGGATCGGCAGAGTTTTCCTTCAAACCTGACCCCAAAGCCGGGATTGATTTTGTCATTAGAACTTTAGGAGAATCCTAGTGTGTTGATCTGCTAGATTATCGTTGTGTCGCAGAACTGGGTGTTTTGTGAGGGTCTGTGTTAAATGGGCTTGTCCCTTAAGATGTAATTTTGTAAAAGTCATGATGTAATGTGTCCTGAGGGTCGAGAAATGTTGTAAATCCCCTCATGAGTCCTAGGTCCTAGGTCCTAGGTGATGTTTCCAACGGCTCAGTTTGATGATCCATCTTAAAATGAATTAAAAAATTAAAAAAAAAAAATGAATAAAAATAATAAAATAATAAAAAATAATAAAAAATTAAAAAATGAAGCAAAAACCCTAACTAATAAAATAATAATATTTTAAGTTAATAAATCGACGGATGAGATCAAGAGATGTCTTGATCCTCATCAACGGTCGAGATCAGTTCTACATGGATCACCCAAAACTAGCCGTTGGGATCATTTCCTTTATATAGGGTCTTAGGTGGTCATTTCAGATCATCTGATCTGTGAGTCTAAGGCTAAAGAAGCTCTCTTGTAAATCTGTTTCTGGTTAATAAAGGAAGACTTTGGGGTCCAAAAAAAATTATAAAAAAAAAAAAAAAAAAAAAAAAAAAAATTGAAAAAATATTAAAATTTTTGGGAAATTATTTTTGCCAGGTTTCAGTTGCTTTCACGTTATATCTTTATTGCTGAGATCTAAAGTTTTCAAGCCGAGATGCAAAATTGATATCTGGTTGATGGTGTATGATTCTCGTGGTGATTTAAAGCATTCATCTTTTCAAATTTTTAGCTGCTGGATATCGTGTTTGTCATTCTAAGAGCATCATGATTTAGCTGATGATAGATGGTTGCTGTTCATGGTCCATGTTTCTTTATCATTTAAAAAGTAATCATTTAAAAATTGACTCCATAAGGCACTGGTCTGTTAAATTAACCAAATCATCGCGTGATTTTTTTTTTTTACATCGTGTCTCGTGTCTCCCAACCAACTGGTCGACAGTTGGTCACATCATCTCACAGGGTCTACCCCCCTTAGCCGCGGGAGACAGGCTTAAACGGAGGGATCGGGGATCAGAGTGACAGCCCCCGGTCTGAGCGTTGTCGTGTCAATTTGCGCGACAACAGGCCCCATTGGCTCTCCCTTTAAGTCACAACGTTGTGCTACTAGGAAGTGACTTTTATTCTAAAAGTGAGTTATGTCCCCCTTTCTCACTTTTTTATTTACAAAATAACTATAGAAGGCAAGTTTTGGCAAAATCGAACATTTCAATTAGCTGGGGCTAATTAGGAATATTACAAAGATCAAGATTTTGAGATCTGAGAATGGGGGAGAATACACTTTGAAAGAGCTTGTGGCTTTCTGTAAGAAAGATGAGATTAAGAGGGAGCTGATTGTTCCCTGTAATCCACAACAAAATGGTGTAGCAGAATGAAAGAATAGGTCCATTGAAGAATCTGTCAAGGCGATGATGCATGGCCATGATTTGCCATTATTCTTATGGGGAGAAGCCTCGTTGATAGTAGAACAAAAGTCCTCATCATATTTTGGAAGGTATGACTCTTGAAGAAGCATTCTCTGAAAGGAAGGTAGAGGTTGGGCACATGAGAATCTTTGGTTTTCCGATCTATATTCATTTTCCTAAGGATAAGAGGAACAAACTTAAGCCTTCAGGAAAGAAAGGCATATTTGTTGGTTACAATGAATCATCAAAGGCCTATAGAATCTACATTCCAGAGCAACCACTGGTTGAGGTCTGTCGGGATGTCACTTTTGATGAGAAAGTGGCATATTGGAAGTCCAAGGAAGTTTACATGGATTCCCTTGATGAGGTAAAGCATGAGGATGAGCATTCGAGTTATACAGAAGGTCATGTAGAGCTAGAAGGGCCTCATGAACCAGTGAAACTGATTTTTGTTCTAGAGAATTAGAAAAAGACCAACATGGCTTAAATCTACATTGGAAGAAGCAGAATGACATACAGCTCCTGATGGCACATCCAAAGAAATTAAGAAAACTAAGAGCTTCTCTAGCTATGTAGCTGTCATGACTAACCTGATTGATGCAAAACCTTCCACTTATGAAGAAGCAACCAACCAGCAAGTGTGGAAGGAAACTATGAATGGAGAATATCAATTGATCATGAAGAATGATGTCTAGGAAATTTTGCCAAGGCATGACGGGAAGGTAGTGGTGACTTCCAAGTGGATATAAAAGATCAAGCATGTTGCTATAATATTCCTAGTGGGAAATATTAAGTGATAACAACAAATAAAGCATAAAAATGCAACCATAAAACTAACACACCAGCATAATGACAAATTGCACCAAGAGTTGAGCCATTTCATTAACTGAGAAAACAAGGTACATATAAATGAAGAAGGAGAACCCGGGCTTGCTATAACAAGCTAGTCAAGTCCCAGGTGAAAATGGAGCTGCCCAAGTGATGGAAACTGCTTACCCCAAGTCTCTGTGCTGGCCTAGTAATTTCGGCTATTGCTGACTAGAATGGAATTGGTGTTTCGGGCCTCTAAATTGCTCAGAAAATTATAGGAAATCAACTAGAGCCTTTTCACAAGGAAACCATAATAACCCAGAAAATCCTCCAAGACCTAAGTGGTGGAAATGGTCTTAGAGTGAACTGCGCCTTTCTCCAATAATTGCTGCTACTGACCGCTGACTAGAACACTGATTTCTGCCAGAAATATTGCCCAGAAAATTCTACAAAATTAGCCCTGAACTCCTCTCACCAAACCCACAAAAACCTAGAAAGGGCTTGGGATGAATCCACCACCCTCGTGTGACCCCCAATAAGTGCAAATTGCCAAATCTGGCTAGAAAACACCCCATAGTTTGATATTACGGAATTATGCCAAAATCTACCATTGGCTATATTTTCCGTAACGCTTACATCAAATCTTTGACCCTTATCGCTCCACAATTCATCTCCCTTCCTTGCGTAGGCTAAGCCAGAAACCCCTACGCACTACCAAATGAAGAGAATTTCGTCCAACATAATTGTTGCTCTTTTTCCCTGAAAAATCAGCACAAAATTCCTGGCTCCAACTAGGAAAATCCTCCTGCAAATAGCCCAGACTCCAACTCACTGTATGCTAGACCACAATGAATAAATTGAATTGCCTCTATGCCTAGGAAATACGCAAAGATGTGAATATTGTTGTCAATAAATCTCTATGAAAACCTAGCAATGGACTCTCTGAATTCCCAACTAGGGAGGCACTCGAAGTCCTCCGAAGATGAGGTGGAATCCCGCCTGGAATTCCTGTGCGAAACAACACTCTAAACAACTCCAAGAGAAGATGAAGTGTTAAATGTAATACTTAGAAGATGATCCACAAAATGAGTCCCTCCTTTTATGTTTTCTTTCCATCCTTCTAGACTCCTTTTAATATTATTTTATTGATGAGGGCAATTTTCCACTTAGTTACTTTTTCCACCATTTTAATAAAATAATAATTTGCCACTAATCTGCAATAAAATAATACTTGTCGTCCTCTCCAAAATACTAGTTGCCCCTTTTTAATTAATATTACAAAAATTGGGCAAAATTTCCATGCTCACAAAATTGGGGATATTACAATCTTCCCCGCCAAAAATTGCTTGTCCTCAAGCAATGCCCGAACAAGCACTCTTTCCATCCACTGACCCAAATGGCTACTGCAAATGATACCGGGGTCCCAAATGTGCCATTGAGTCATCCCTATCCCTAGCACTATCTTGTCATGAAGGAGTCCCTCGATACCAGGGTCCCAAGCCATCCTGATCAATGTGAAGTAACCCTTGCTCCACTTGCTGTCTAACCTGGTACAAGCACCCAAAGTCCTTTGCATACTGTCAATAAATAGAGCATCATGATAATATAAAGTCTTGATCAAGTCGTCGTGTAGCTGCTCTATTGTGTCATCCATCTCATGCACTCCCAGGGTGAACTCCTGAAGATACAATCCAACCCCTATGGAGATGAATCCTCGCTCGCATGAGCTTCCCTTGATCTCGTCCTGCTGATCATCCCTCCATGCTGGGGAAATCCCCCATGCCAACAACGAATTACTAAAATCCAATGGAAGATCGGAATGATCTCTCCTTATTGAAACCAACTCATCTCTAAAGGTAGTTGAACTATCAAGTACTGTGACGCTAAGGTCCCATGCCCATTGCAGGAAGAAACTATCCTTCTGAGCCTTTGGAACTGGTCATAATTGACTATCGAACACGCTCATACCAGAGTCTCTTGTCCTGTTACTCTTGACCATAATATATGTGATGATCAAGGCTATACCCAAGCGACTTAGCAATGCTAGAGCCTATCAGTCCATTGCTAGCCCCAATCCTGAGCAACAACCTACCTCGCCATATGATGAAAACCTTGGTGATACCTCATGTGTCAACCTGAAAATGAACCAGATCAACTGCCATCCTAACCATACTCACTAAGAAATGGAGTGTCCTACCAATCAACTGGATCCCTAGATCCCAGAGCCATCTAGAGGTCCACAACTGCCAATCCTCACTACTTGCTACTGTGACATGCAACTAGCTATTGGGAATCCTCTGTGCCTTGTCTTTGACAATTGTATGTATCCAATAGATGGGCACCAAGCATCAAGAATCTATCCCGCGTATGACAAACTGCTCTGTTCCTGCCAGACCACATAGTGAAAGATGCTATCCTAGCTTCTGATGATGTACTTGGATACTGCCTGGAGCCTAGGCATCCTCTTGCCAATTAGAAATACCATCCCCTGTACCTCATGCTCGCATAACACCTCGGGCTTTCCTGTTGATAATGCACCCTGCAGCTGACTCACGGTCACCTCCCTAAGCCTACACCCGTTAGCTTGTGCCCTGACCAAATGCCACCACTGAGAAGTCTCTCCCTAGATACTCTGTGTCTCAACTAATTGTCTTGAGCAAGCCTCCCATGACCTACTGCTCGTGATGAAGGTATCTGTTAGCACTTGAAATTTCACCTCAGGCTGAGAAAGGTAAACTCCAAGGCAACATCAAACCACTTAGCCTCGTAGCTAGCCCTACGGGGCAGGAGAGGGCTCTCTCCGGTCTATCTCGGTAGGGATCTTCAACGGGCGAGATAACCAATGAGGAAACACTAATTTTAGGCTAGTAAACTGATAAAAGGTTTGATTTGGGATTTTTAAGGTTTTGGCGGAAAGTTGGGAAAAGGCAATTTTGGGTGCGGGGATTAGACAGTTTTTGCAGGGGGTTCTTTGGGGCAAGGTAGGAGACTGTACTGATGCCTTTGAATTAAGTGAATGGATAGGAATGACCGGTGAGGAGCTAAAGAGAGCAAGAAACCTTCAAGGGTTCTCTTTAGACAGATGAAAACATAAATATTAAGCAAACTTAAAAGCAGAGCATGGCAATCATGAATTCTACTTTAACACTTCATTTGCCTAATTTGCAGAAGGAAAAGTAAGAAGATGAATCACATAACAAACTTACAAGTACAAAGAGAAACACACCATCAATACATGTAACCACAGGAATCCCAAAAAGGACTGCAAAACCCTGGTCTTTCTTCCTTTGCCAAAATTGCAGAGATACAATGAGTAATACAATAGAAGCTTTTTCCCTCAAGAGTCCAACCTCTCCAACCTCTGAAAATGACTAAGAAAATACATAATATAGGCAAGCTAACACCTTTCCTTGCCTCTAGGGGTCGAGCTCATCCTTCTAGGAGCTGTTTCAACCAATTCTAAACTGAGCACTAAAATCTAGGCAGTCAAAACAACTTGCCTCTATAAGCTAGGAAACCAATTCATTCATTAAATGTTTGCTATTTCATGAATGAATCTTCTAGAATAGGTAAATAAGTGTCATGTCAACATGAAAATACATTAATTACATCAAAGAGGGTGAAAAATCCCATCACAAGTCAAAACTGGTCAAAGCTGGGCGAATTCTTGAGTTGTAGATGAAAAATTGGCAAACTTTCCCAACAGGTCGCGCGCCTTTGGAGCTGCTTTTGAAGCACTTCCAGGTGTCCAAATGAAGCAAAAGTGGGCTTGTTGGAAAGGTCTGGATGTCTACTTTCCAACCCAAGTGGAATTTCTGAATTTGGTGGCCATTTGCCCCTCCAAAATTGCAATCTCCCAAGACTGCTTCCTGTGTGTCAAAAAGTTGGCAGCAAGTCATTTTTTTGCATGTTTTTAGACCTTCTGGAGGCTCAAAACTTGATGAAATCTCTTGGTAATTGCTGAGCAGGTGTATCTTTGCATGGCAAATTCAAAAATGCTGAGTTTTCCCGAAATGGAGTTGCCCATCGAATAGGTCGCGCGCGACGTGCGACCTGTTGGGAGCAAAACCTGTGTATGGCACAAAAAATTCACAATTGACAAAATTTTCTCCAAATTTCTTGAAATTTGGGGCTGGGAGTCTCCAATCAAGTACCATGCTCAGTCAAAGAGGCTTTGGCCAAAATTTGGAGTGGATCGGGCCTTTTCCGTCGTTTTAGTGCCTTGGCCAACCTCCTTGGATCTGGCGATTGCAATTTTGACATTTCTCTAAAACCATGACACCTGTGCAAAAAGTGAAGGAGGTTTTTCTTCTTTGGCATGTTATGGACAAAAACCTCTCTCAGTTTTCCAAAATTCATCTTTGATTGCTCTGAAACGGCTTTTGAGTGACACTTATCCCGATGTGTGGAACAAGGGATTTTGTCGAAATGAAGCGAAATGAAGGGGATAAGAGGCTTCTAAATTCTTGGGGAAATTTTTGGAAGTAGGGAGGGATGTTAGGAAGCAGGGGAAAGTGGAATCTCAGAGATTGAGTGAGGGGAAGGGGTCCAAAAGGGCAAAACACAGGCCCAACCTAGAAAATTGCCAGGTTGTAGCTAGAAACTAGGGTTTGTGCAAAAATGAGGATTTTGGGGGATCTCAGTGATGGGAAGCATTTGATAAGGTATATGAAGGATAGGGGAAGGTGTATGAACATCTGGATACAAGTTTTGCCGATGATTTGACCGTCCAAGAGAAATTAGCTTTCAAAACCCTAGGAGAGGGAAATGACCCTGCCTAGGCGCAACTGAAGCATGAACAAGGTGTAAAATGACTCATTAGACACTGACATGATAATGAAAACCCTATGAATGATGATAGACTCAGCTGAATGATGACATGGACCGACATTTGGACAACTTTAGAAGGAGTGAAAGCAAACCCTAGACCTAATGTCTAGTGACCAAATTTTGTTTGAAAACTCTTTGAAATGACAAAATTTGACCTGGACACTCTGAGACCACTTTGTAAGAGCATATTTGATCACTGGAGGAAGGCTGGAAAGACTGACACTAACATTGGCTCCAATGGGGATGGTAGCTCCTTGGAGGTGCCAAGAACGACAGATCTTTGGGAGAGCAGACAGTGCCTTCGTCCATTGGGCAATGGAGTCAAAAACTCAAACTAAAATGCATGACTGAAAATTGATGACTTGACAACACAAATTGACTCTCACTCAACTAAAAACTGACTCAATACTTAAACACAACCGACAAACTGGAAATGATGCTCAAAGGGGAGCTTATTCATCAAAACCTACTCTAACAGTTTCATTCATCACCTGATCAAGTGAAATGAAACAACCAATGCAACCAAGTAAGTATCCCATCTGCTGTTCGAATTCTCCACAAGTGCTCACTTATGAACAACAAGAGAGAACTACTGAAAGGCAACTCCCATGATAACTTAGAAACAGATCCGTAGAATGATATGAATTCTCTATCCGCCTCCAAAAACACTGCATAAGGATCTTGAAATTCAAGCACACTGGAACTTAGCTCATCCAATGGATTACTTCTTTTCTCCTCATACCATGAATGCAAACTTTGATCTGAGCCTTGTGACGAGACCTCTGCTGAAAATGACAAAGAAACCGGCTGCCGGATCAAATTCATATCAGCACATTTTTCAAGCTCACATGTAGTCAATGGAGAAAGACTTTGACTGCAAACCTCATCCAAAACATCAGCTATTGGATCATAAAAAACTTGAAAAGACTGCTATAATGTATCCATTGAAAACACATGACATCCTTCTAGCTGTTCATCTTTTTCTTGAGAGATTTTACAAAGATTCTGCCTTATAAACTGAAATGCTTCGAAACAAAAGGGTATAGAATCTTCCCGCATCATCAAATCATGTATTTCATCCTCCACAACTTCATCTGTAATCTGCCCTTCAATTTCATTTGGTGGTTGCAAATCTGATGCTATAGGCTGCTCAAGAATTTTGTTGTTTGTCTCATCCTCAACATTAACACTGAGAGATTGCTGATTTGTTATAGGCTGTTCATTTGAAGATTTACTATGCAA
This sequence comes from Pinus tabuliformis, assembly GCA_031772625.1. Lineage (NCBI taxonomy): Eukaryota > Viridiplantae > Streptophyta > Pinopsida > Pinales > Pinaceae > Pinus > Pinus tabuliformis. The sequence goes on along the minus strand of CM062807.1, from coordinate 257,547,359 downwards.
TCTACCCTTCAAAAACTGAAATGATTCAAAACAGAATGGTACGGATTCACCTTGAATCATTAAATCATGCGTGTCCACTTCCAAGTCTTCAGCTGCAACTTGACAATCAATGGCTTTCGGGGGCTGGATATCTGAATATGAGAAGTCTTGAACAAAATTTTCATTGCTCTCAAGATGATTCAAATCAAGACTTGTTGACATTTGATTTCTGATTGCATGGTAGTTATCTCTGATGAACTGAAACGAATCAAAACAAAAAGGCAAAGATCCTTCACTTCAAAATTTGCTGCACTTTCCTCGTCAATGTCATAGCTGATATGTGATGGCTGAACATTGTATTCAAGCTGCTGAAAATGAACTTTTTCCTCCCACAAACTAGCTACTTGTTTGATTGCAAGATTAGCTTCTGTTTGGAGAACATAATCATCTTCATACTGATCAAACTGAGGCAAATCATCAGTATAAAAGACATCATCAAGCATACATGTCATATCAACAAATCTCTCTTCTCCAAGGTGATCTACAAAACAATCATTATCAGATCTATGACAACTAGGATAAGAAACAAAATGTTTTGGATCAACAACTTGTTCTTCTTCAATCAGCAAGCCTTGAACATCATAATCATTCCTTGCATTGATCTTGTCCATCATCTTTTCCACTGCACTTACCAAAATGTCAAGCTTCACCTCTAGAGATGTTGATTTTTCCGGATCTATGTTTTTCATCTCTTCTTCCTTCAACCTTGCCCGTCGGATCAGCAGATGCGCCTCTACATTTACTGCACTGTTTTGCATCTCATGAAGCGTTGCAATATCCCTTTCTCTCAGCTCAAACTCCATCTCCGGATCAAAGGCACCCGGATAGTGCAAGAGAGCCGATCTAGGAGTAGGCCTTATATCAACTGGCATTGAATAATAGACTTGGTTAAATCTGGCCGAAAACTGCTGTACTGTCTCCCCTGGTAGTCTTTTCAGCTGGTTATACTCTTCTACAATCAAGAAAAGGTTTTGCCCGATCATCCACCTGTCGAGAAAAACTTTGATGAACTGCTGGAAATCTGAGATGCTCGCATCAGGCAAGGCTTTGAACCAACTCTTGACCTTGGCTTGCAAAGAAAGAGCAAAAAGCCTTATACTAACATCTTCTTCATCAACTTCAAAAAGATCTAGAAAATTCTCAAAATTCTGCACATGTTGCTAAGCGTTGACATTCTTACTTTCACCATCAAACCTCGGCAAGTATAGATCATAATTTTTGGGGAAAGCATGGAGAACAGAAGGTAAAACAAGAGGTTTATACCGATCTGGAATTTTACAAGGTGTAGGGGTATGTACAGCAGGTATAGAATCAGTCTTGGTTTTTTGAGGTTCATCAATTTGAAGATGGTCATCACAAAATTCGGAAAAAGGATCCTGATCAAGCTCAAAGGCATGCAAATCTTTGGCATTTACAATCTTCAAAGGGAAGGAATCAAATGCAGGCCTGGGATCTTTTCTCAAGCATAGTATACTTTGCAAAGCCTTCTTTACATTCTTGGGAAAAGAGAAGAAATAATTTATGACAAAGAACAAAATGTCTTGGATGAAATTCCAACTTGAATACCTGATCTGTCCATGTTGTCCTTTCATGTTTTTGCTGGTCGGGATCATCCTCCAGTGGAGTCTTTGGATCTGATCTCGAAAATGATTTAGAGTCGCCAAGTGAATGATTTCAGCCTTGTCAGTGTCGGATTGTTGTCCACCATCAACCATCAGATCTGAACTTGATACATGTACTGGGGTAAAATGCAAATGAAGTGCTGTATTCACAAGCTCACGGAGATGGACTGAAGCAGCGTTTATCTACTTCCGCTTATGCAAAGCAAAAGCGTTTCGAAGGCTACCTGGCATAACTTCAGGCTCCGTCTAAGACTTATGAAACAAACACATCAATCCACAGACAAGTTTGTTCTCCCCAGTATGGTCGCCAATATGTTAGCGCTTGAAATTTCACCTCAAGCTGAGAAAGGTAAACTCCAAGGCAACATCAAACCACTTAGCCTCGTAGCTAGCCCTACGGGGCAAGAGAGGGCTCTCTCCGGTCTATCTCGGTAGGGATCTTCAACGGGCGAGATAACCAATGAGGAAACACTAATTTTAGGCTAGTAAACTAATAAAATGTTTGATTTGGGATTTTTAGGGTTTTGGTGGAAAGTTGGGGAAAGGCAATTTTGGGTGCGGGGATTGGACACAGTTTTTGCAGGGGGTTCTTTGGGGCAAGGTAGGAGACTGTACTGATGCCTTTGAATTAAGTGAATGGATAGGAATGACCGGTGAGGAGCTAAAGAGAGCAAGAAACCTTCAAGGGTTCTCTTTAGACAGATGAAAACATAAATATTAAGCAAACTTAAAAGTAGAGCATGGCAATCATGAATTTTACTTTAACACTTCATTTGCCTAATTTGCAGAAGGAAAAGTAAGAAGATGAATCACATAACAAACTTACAAGTACAAAGAGAAACACACCATCAATACATGTAACCACAGGAATCCCAAAAAGGACTGCAAAACCCTGGGCTTTCTTCCTTTGCCAAAATTGCAGAGATACAATGAGTAATACAATAGAAGCTTTCTCCCTCAAGAGTCCAACCTCTCCAACCTCTGAAAATGACTAAGAAAATACATAATATAGGCAAGCTAACACCTTTCCTTGCCTCTAGGGGTCGAGCTCATCCTTCTAGGAGCTGTTTCAACCAATTCTAAACTGAGCACTAAAATCTAGGCAGTCAAAACAACTTGCCTCTATAAGCTAGGAAACCAATTCATTCATTAAATGTTTGCTATTTCATGAATGAATCTTCTAGAATAGGTAAATAAGTGTCATGTCAACATGAAAATACATTAATTACATCAAAGAGGATGAAAAATCCCATCACAAGTCAAAACTGGTCAAAGCTGGGCGAATTCCTGAGCTGTAGATGAAAAATTGGCAAACTTTCCCAACAGGTCGCGCCCTGATCCTGAACAGGTCGCGCGCCTTTGGAGCTGCTTTTGAAGCACTTCTAGGTGTCCAAATGAAGCAAAAGTGGGCTTGTTGGAAAGGTCTGGATGTCTACTTTCCAACCCAAGTGGAATTTCTGAATTTGGTGGCCATTTGCCCCTCCAAAATTGCAATCTCCCAAGACTGCTTCCTGTGTGTCAAAAAGGTGGCAGCAAGTCATTTTTTGCATGTTTTTTGACCTTCTGGAGGCTCAAAAATTGATGAAATCTCTTGGTAATTGCTGAGCAGGTGTATCTTTGCATGACAAATTCAAAAATGCTGAGTTTTCCCGAAATGGAGTTGCCCATCGAATAGGTCGTGCGCGGCGCGCAACCTGTTGGGAGCAAAAACCTGTGTATGGCACAAAAAATTCACAATTGGCAAAATTTTCTCCAAATTTCTTGAAATTTGGGGCTGGGAGTCCCCAATCAAGTACCATGCTCAGTCAAAGAGGCTTTGGCCAAAATTTGGAGTGGATCGGGCCTTTTCCGTCGTTTTAGTGCCTTGGCCAACCTCCTTGGATCTGGCGATTGCAATTTTGACATTTCTCTAAAACCATGACACCTGTGCAAAAAGTGAAGGAGGTTTTCCTTCTTTGGCATGTTATGGACAAAAACCTCTCTCAGTTTTCCAAAATTCATTTTTGATTGCTCTGAAACGGCTTTTGAGTGACACTTATCCCGATGTGTGGAACAAGGGATTTTGTCGAAATGAAGCGAAATGAAGGGGATAAGAGGCTTCTAAATTCTTGTGGAAATTTTTGGAAGTAGGGAGGGATGTTAGGAAGCAGGGGAAAATGGAATCTCAGAGATTGAGTGAGGGGAAGGGGTCCAAAAGGGCAAAACACAGGCCCAACCTAGAAAATTGCCAGGTTGTAGCTAGAAACTAGGGTTTGTGCAAAAATGAGGATTTTAGGGGATCTCAGTGATGGGAAGCATTTGATAAGGTATATGAAGGATAGGGGAAGGTGTATGAACATCTAGATACAAGTTTTGCCGATGATTTGACCGTCCAAGAGAAATTAGCTTTCAAAACCCTAGGAGAGGGAAATGACCCTGCCTAGGCGCAACTGAAGCATGAACAAGGTGTAAAATGACTCATTAGACACTGAAATGATAATGAAAACCCTATGAATGATGATAGACTCAGCTGAATGATGACATGGACCGACATTTGGACAACTTTAGAAGGAGTGAAAGCAAACCCTAGACCTAATGCCTAGTGACCAAATTTTGCTTGAAAACTCTTTGAAATGACAAAATTTGACCTGGACACTCTGAGACCACTTTGTAAGAGCATATTTGATCACTGGAGGAAGGCTGGAAAGACTGACACTAACAGTATCAACGGGCAACATCCAACTCTTTTATGCCTGCAAATAATGTAGAAGTGAGAGAGGCACGCGAATTCCAATGGATATCATCAAATGATGCTCATCTGCATCCTCATCTATCCTGGATGAACTATACCCAATGGCATGCCTGTCGTCTCTATCAAGCGGTCTCCCTGGTTGTAACACTCCAAAATCCCGATGGGAAGCACACATCACTACATACAGCCAAGCATCCCAATGCTCCCCTGCATAAGAACATGTATCTCCGTGCCCCTTGGCACATAACTACACCCAATTGCACACCTCTGTGCACTGTTGGACACCACTACTAGTCAACATATCATCCTGAATCATGTGGTATCCTTCTTGTGACGAAGTAGTTGTCATGCCATGCGAAACCTCGAGGTGGTGTGAATCTCTCCTCCTACTTCGCAGTGCAAGCCCGCACAACACGACACTCCATGCACTTTTGTGCTCCTCTCAGAACACTAAAATCTGTGGAACAACTCTATTCGCCACTGAACACCTACGCCAACTGCCGCACCCCCGTACACCCTCAACCATCCTAGACGCGTCAATGCATCCACTACTTTGCTAGTGAATCCACCATGATGTGGGCTACACCTCCTCCTCTGCCCTAGTAGACTTGAGAGACATAGCTCCTCACATGCTAACGGGAATGATAATATTGTCCCTAGCCTTGGTAGCCTCTCCATCCAATATGCCAATAAGAGAGCCCTGTCTCCATACAATGCCCTGTCTGACAGCCTGCTAATGCCACCTCCTCCGACTAGCCCCTGCCAAAGTATGTTGAACATCCTATAGTCCCATGTACGCCCAACTTCCCTGGACAACCCACAGAGTTTGCCTGCCCCCATGTTAATCCAACCCGACGCTAGTGTTGATAGAGAGCTGAAAGTGTGTGGGTGCTCGGTCACCAGATCCATCACACTGCTAATACCATCACTAACCCAACCCATGTTGTGATGGGGAATTTCAACTGGATCCCTACAACAATTTGGCCCTCATACTCCTCTGGTAATCCATGGCCTCTCCTGAAATGCGGCCATGAATGTACCCAACCACCTAACCTACTCCATCAGGTACCAACTCAGTACCTCTGCCACCCAATCCCAAATGAGGGATCGAATGTACAATCTCCTAAGTATGGGACGAGCCCTCCATGTTGACGCTATGCCATACTCAACTCAAGCCACTAGCCCCTGCTAACACGATCATCCCCTACGATATGTCTCGACAACTCCGCCTCTCTCAATCCAATGCATAAGGGTGAGATAATAACACTATGGACCCTGTTAGTGTGCCTCTGAAGCGAACTTTGCTGAAATCGCAACGTGTGTTCTTCGCGTTGCCCCTCGTCAATGTCTAGCTCCAAGTACGGCTGCACATCCTCCTCCATCACGACCTTAACTTGAGTCCCCAACTGCTCCTCCATCGACAACCCATCATATAAGTACACCAAAGGAGAAGTGCATCATAGGGGGAGCAACATCCATAAGGGGAGAAGAAAGATAAGAAGAAGGAGAAGTAAGAAGTATACTTTGCTTTTCTTTTTTTTTTATGCTTGTGTTTTGTGGTGTTTCCATCAATACCAAAGGGGGAGAATGTTAGAAATATGTTGTCATTGATGGAAAAGGCAAAGAAGATGATGGCAAAGGAACAAGTGGTTGCAAGAAGAATGGTCAAGGTGCAGAGACTTTGGAGCCATTTTCAGTATAACAAATCATCTCAAGTGCACTTGGAAACTACTCATATGGATAGAGCACCGAAAGAGCTTTCTAGCTGTATATAGAAGTTTGCAAATGGCCTGTTGGATTAGAAGTTATTGCCAGTCAAAGATCAGAAGCCCTAAATTCAAAGGTTGCAACTAAACTTGGTGGAGCTTGCCAAAATGGTGAAATTTTGGCATTTGCCCGAAGATTGGCAGAGTAGAGTGATCATTAACCTAAGGGTAACTTTGGTGATGGATGCGCGCCATGTATTTCCTTAACGTCATCATAGAAAATGCAGGGGGGCATGGCCGCTCGAGGGATAATAGTAGGAGGTCTGCTATTGGTAGTGTTACTGCTCAAACTAGCAAGGGTCGTAAAAGGGTATCCTTGAAGGGCTACGACTAGGCTAAGGGAAACAATTGAGTGATAGCCCACAGTCACCTCGGCTAAGGCTCCCTACTCTTTACAGACTTTCATTGATGGGAGGAGACCCATTATGATAAGGATCACAAAATGTATGGACCAATGATAGGGTGAGGGGTGATCCTGGAAGCCTTATTCACAAGAGAGGCTCAAATATATGGCGTGCTTGTCTTGGAAGGCAAGATGGAAGGCTCTCAAGGAAGGGCTTGGGGAGAATTTCAAGGGTTAGGTTTTGAGTAGGTGTCTTATAAAGGAAATCCATAAGCCCTAGACTTCTTGTGGAAACTTGGGTCCCAGGTGATCTTTGAAGAATTAACCTTGATAGTGCATGGGACCACACGAGACCAAGTGGACTTGAGGTTAGGTAAAGGGGATAGGATTTAGCAACCAATGATATGCTTGGCCTAATTAGGGAGGGGAAAGGGATTAGAATGCATTTTAAATAAAAGGCATTATAAGGATCCTAGTGAGATTTCTAGCCTAAGGGAAACCAAGGGCAAGAATTGGTCTTCGAGCTAGGACTTGCGATATCTCAAGATCCCACCATCAGAATCCCCCGAAATTTGAAGGGCTTCTTGAGGACACACCAGCGTAGTTGTGGACCAAAAATCAAAGTATTTGGATGGCTAGATCATGAGATATTTGATGCCCTAGGTGACCTAGAGGACTAAACCTAGAGAAGAGGAAAGGGGAGAAGGAGAATAGGTTTAAGGTGATCAAATTTGGGTGGACCAGTGCCTAATCCTTTGGGGAGATTAGAGTTAGGTAGAATTATGACTATGGATCTTTGAATTTTCTAGGTCAAGGGGGCCTCAAAGACAACTTTGCTTGGCAGTAGGGCAGCAGCAAAAGCAACTTCAAAGACTTTATACTTCGTTTTGCAAGGTAAATGGCTTTTCAAGATGAATTTCATTAATGAAACATCCCTAGGAACATTCATTCATTATACATGGGCCATACATGAAGCATTCACTATCCAAAAACAAAATTTCCACAACTTCACATAAGAGATGCAACAAATAAGCCTTATTATAGTGAAATCCTAGCAAAAATGTATGTGAAAAGATTATAAAGAAAGAATAGAATTAAAATGTACTTGCATGTATCCAACCATCCAAAAAACTTGCCATCAAGAAGCTCCAAGACATATGAAAAGTATCCAAACATCAAAATTTATTCCATGATCCAAAAATTCGTCCTCCAAGAAGGATAGCAAAAATATCTAAAGAGATACTAGTTCCAAATCCAAGTGATGATGCTAAAATGAATTCTAATTACTACTATTTATACACTTTTCATGATTTTGATTTAGCTACTTGGGCCTACATTAGCCCCTAAAGTAAAAATAATGTCCAAAATAGCTAACTTTTGGTGACAAGCCCACCAAACTAGCTCATAAACAAAAGAATAAGCGTCTTAAGAGGTCGAATGGTCAATAATACTTGTCGTTGGGCCTCTGGGTACTGTGTCAACATTGGATCCGGAATGACCTCCTGGTGCAGTAGGAAACAGAAATTTGTAGCTCTGAGCTCAGCTGAAGCAGAATATATGGCAGCTAGCACAACTTCATGTGAAGCCATATGGCTTTGAAAGCTGCTTGTGAACCTATTCAAAAGAAGGATGAAAGTGACCAAGATCATGTGTGATAATCAGAGCTACATCAAGCTCTCTGAGAATCCAGTATTTCATGATCGGTCAAAACACATTGATATTCGGCGTCACTTTGTCAGAGACTGTGTCCAACGATGAGTTGTACAGTTGAGCTACACTCCTAGAAGAGAACAGGTGGCAGACATCCTTACCAAGGCCCTTGGAAGAACAAAGTTTGATTATTTCAGGGAAAAGATGGGGATTATAAAGAATCCATTTCAGTAGTAGAAATGGGTATGATGTTGCAGGTAGATGTAGTGTCGGGAGAAAGGACTAGCAGCAACACGGATGCAGAGGGAGTTGCAGTGCAGAGGCAGTGTTGGGAGGAAGGACCAGTAGCAGCACAGATGCAGAGGGAGCTGCAGTACAGATGTAGCAGTGGCAGTGGTAGAGCCATGGGCAGCAGTACAAGATGTAGCAATGTAGAGGATGTTGGGTAGGAAGGCCAAACATCAACACAAGTACCGGTGCTGTATGATCACGGTGATGCTTAGTTGTGGAGTATTACTAGAGCACATTCCTCGCTAAGAGGGAGTGTTGATTTGGAGTAGCATCGGATGTGCTCTAACCATGAAAATTGGTGGAGAGGCTAAAGCGCATGAGATCTCCAAGGCCCATAAATCGTTTTGGAAAATTCCATCCGGATGAAGAGTTATTAAAATAATTAATATTTTTAATGAGTTCCTAAGTCTAAATATAGGAAAACAAAATTATTAATGGGTATTAATAAAGATAAGGATGAGAAGCTTCTAAGAGACAAAGATCAAGTCTATTTTAATCTTAGCCATTGATTAGGGACTTAATCTCGACTGTTGATCCATCAACAGGAGAAGTGATCCAAAATGGATTTTGAATAGACTCCTAAGTCTAAGTGTTCCTCACTGAGGAAAATGAAAGTCCAAGGAAGTTCCTGGAACTAGCCCCATTGCAGAGATCATCTCATTTTGAATCTACTGCAACTTTAATGGGCAAAAACGGACTTCAGATGCAGAAGTTATCATAAAATGAAGCTACCCTTTTTCAAAGGAAAAAGAGGCAAAATCCCTTGGTAATGGGTCCTAAAACCCTCTAAGTCTTCATCAATCTCCTAAAAGGTCAAAACCACCGACAAAGGGGAAGTCTTAAGGATATCGGGTTACATTATTGGAACCTTAAAAATATGAGAAAACAACGAAAATGAGGCAATCGGAGGCTTGAACAGTGTTTGCACAGGGGCCGTCGGATCTGGCTGATCAACGGTCCAGATCCGATCGGAAATTGCAATTGGCGGTGATAGGCAGAGGCAGTTGAAGGCATAATGCGATGGGACAAGGCCAATGCGATACCGCGATCGCCGATATCAGCGGATTGCAATCGGCGAACACAATGGAGCGGGGCCTATGTATATATGCGGTGCGATATGCCAATCGTCGATGATCGGATCGGCGAATCAGTATCGACGATGGCTGAACCCGATGGAAATATAGACTGTATTCTATATATTTTTAAATCCGAAAAACATCAATTTCCTTTGTAATTGCGTAATTCGTTTATTAAATGAAATACAAAGGGATAAAGCCCCGATGCGATATTACGGACCCAAAAGGGTTTATTAACACTGTTGCATATAAATTCAAGTCCGATAAGCGAGATTTTTCCATGTTTTAGTGTATTTTTAAATACAAAGGGGAAAACCATGGAGCAGGCATTGCGACATGCGATGGCGACTTACGAGCAGACCCGATAGGAAAATAAGGCACAGTTATGAAACTTTGAAGTCCGGAACTGTGTTTTCTGCGGACTTTCCCATGTTTTACAGCGTTCTCTGTGTAAACACAGAGCGACTGTTTCTAAAGGATTCAAAGTGTCAGTGGCTCCTTCCGTTGTGGAATAGGTGGCATTCATCCTCAAGGGCACTTAGCAATGATTCCTAACGTTCAAAGATGGGATTCGAGCGGACCAAACAAGGAGACGAAGAACCCGAGAGGGAAATGAATCAACAACGCCGTTTTGGCTTAAAAGCCATGGATGTCAAAAACAGTAGGGGCTGGCTGAGTTGTTGATCGCTGCTAAGTGATAGTTGGTTGCTGTTGTTGATTTTTGGGGGTTTTTGTTGCTGAAGGTGAAGCCAAGGTGAAGGAGGCAGCGCAGAAGCCAAAGAGGCAGCACAGAAGCAAAAGGCAGCCAAGGGAGTCACTTGGAGTTCAAGTGAAAAGCCCAGAGAGAGTTGTAACCTGATAGAAGGCAGAAAGAAGCCAGAGCGAAGAGCGAAGAGCCGAGAGCCAGAGCCAAAGAGCTAGAGTCAGAGCAAAGAGCCAGAACCAAGAGCTAAAGAGCCAGAGTCAGACCCAAGAGCCAGAACTAAGAGCTAAGAGCCAGAGTCAAGAGCCAGAGCTTCAAGAGCCATGGGATAAAATGGTGTTTGAACCCACTGTTTATGTGTAGAACAACAGGAGTTGAGCCAAAAATCTTGTAAAAAGACTTATATCATAATCCCAGAGAGCCTAGTTGAGTTGACTAGAGCTCACAGAGATGTAGCTCAAGAAGTGTGGGTGAACTCTTAATTAAATTGCCATTTCTGTGTGTGTTTTATTGCTGCATTATCTCTGTTGTTTTTATTTAATGTTATATGTATTGATACATCAATGTCAGCTCACTAATTTACATCACAACAACAGAAAGTAAAGCAAGTAATCAGTTGAAAACAAATACAAGCATACACACATATTTTCAAGCATTTCTTAGTTCCGCATTGGTTAATCATTAAGACTTGGGAAAATTTAAAGCTTTGGAAGTGGGAGAGGTTCTTGTAAGTTGGACAAGAAGCCTAAGTGCCCCATTTTCAGATCAGGTGGTATCAGAGCTTGAGATTGATTGACCTCACCTTCAAAGAAGGTTATATCAGAATGCTTGATTGACAAAGCAAAGACTGCTTGTCTGAAAGGTGTTTGAACAGCAAGAGGCTGATTGTATGCTTGTTTTGCAGACTGACTATTTTCTGAGTTTGCAGAGGTAAAGGGAAAGTTGTTGATAGCTCAGTCCAGGAAGGACAAATAGGAAGAAGGGCTGAAGGCATTCTTCTATCCCAAGGACCTCAAGGCAATCCAAAGCACAAGAGGTTTGTTGCAAGAGGTTGCTTAAATAAGCTCTTTATTTATCTTGTTGAAGTTTTTTTGTTCATTGGCATAATGACAACTTCTACAAGTGGGTCCTCAAATTCTGCGTTCTTCACAAGATTCCTTGATGAAGACATGAAGCAAGAATTGTCCACCATGATGGATATGGTGAGAGAAATGTATGAGGATGGAAGGAAGAGCAGCATGCTTAGAAAGCAGCTGAATTCCATAAAGGAAGAGAAGCAGTTGCTTTCTGACAAATTGCAAGAAATGGAGAGGCAACTTCTTATTGCAAATATGACCCTGAAAAGGATGCATGAGTTGGAGACACAACTCTTTGTTGCCCAAGAAGCCTTGATCAAGTATCAACTTGAAGAAGAGGTAAACCATTCCAGTTTGTCTTCAAATTCCTCTAAGGATGCTTATATTGGTTCTTTTGAGAAACATACTAGAGGCATAGGTTCCAAGCTAATGTCCACGATGAGCTATGAAGGAAAAGGCTTGGGTAGACATGCACAAGGTATTGTTGAGCCAATAATGATTGAGGAAAGGCCTAAGTATTTGGGTCTTGGCTATGGACAAGCTTATGGAGAAAATTCTAAGGCTGCCATGAAGGCCATTGAAAAATCTCCAAGGAGGGGTTGCATTACAAAGTGTGAAGATTGTATTCAAGAAGAATGCAATGGTTTGAAACATCATTTGCAGGATGCAGGTGTTCAGAAGCACACACTTGAACCAGAGAGTTGGGGAGACTCCAACAGCCTTGAAGAGATTGATGGTGTTCCAAAGGGAGCCATTTCTTCATTTGCTTCACCTCCGGATGAAGGCAATAAAGGTGAAAGAGAAAGGTATAAATCTGGTTCTAAACATATTCCTTTTGATTTTGCAAAGCATGATGAATTTCCACATATATATGGGAAAAGAATTGCATGTTCCTTTTGTGGTTTGGATAACCATGATGTTTCTAGATGTTGGAAGAGAATGGCCACATACAGGAAGCAGAAGAAGGAAAAGAAGAAAGAAGCCAAAGGTCCATTGGACAAGGCAAATCATGCTATCAAGAGGATGCACATGCAGTGCACTTCCTGTCATAAGCAAGGACATCTTGCTGCAAAATGTTGGACTTTGAATACAACAATTCTTCCACAAAAACTGAAGAAAGTGGAAAGAGAAGATGGCAGAAATGGAAGTGAAGATTCCATGAATGATGTGTCTCAAAGTGATTCACATGATGAAGCTGACGTGGAAGGGATTGGTAAGAAATGGTTAGAGTTCTTATTCGATTAAGATTGCATGTCTATTGATGCATCTACATTATATTTCATTTCAGCTTCGAAAGTACAGTGTGCTTAAGGGAAAATTGAAGGATGAAATGCATGCATGAGCATGAGATGCATGAATACAGGATGTTGATGATTTCCTTGTTTTTGAACATGTATGTGTAATTAACTTGCAGGGTTGATTGCTTTGACATGCATGTGATGTCATGTTGACTTGGAAGAAGTTAACTTGGTCTCCAAATGGAGATAATGATGAAGTGTTTCATCTTTTGAAAAGAGTCTTAATGGTCTTTTCTACATGCTTAACTTGAAGAGTCATTTGTTTAAAGGCATGTTTTGTGGGCTTGTTATCTAGTCCATCATTTGTATGCAGATGTAAGACATGGAGGTGTTCACAAGATGTGAAAATCTGTTTCTTTTGTTGAAGCAGGAGTTTAGGCCATTCCAGTTGTTGTCTATATTTCTGTTGTTGTTGACAGCTTGTCAAATAGATAGAAATGAAAGTTTTGTGGAGCAGATGAACTTCACATTTGTTTGAGCCACCTTGGATCAATGATCAAGGCAAAGAAGTTCAAACTATCTTCTATGACCATCTCAGCAAAAGTTCTGCAGGGAGGCAAGGAGGAAGACAGTTCTTCCCAAGAAGACAACCCATCTAAGAAGGGAAGTGGTAGAAACTATTGGTTCAGAGGCACTATGCAAAGGCAAGCGAAGAGAGGCTGAAAGAAGAGGGTGAGTCACTCTCATTTATTGTTCAGATCAGTATATCAATCTTTTGGAGACCAAAAGTTCTTTTAGTGGGAAGGCGTGATCCAAAATGGATTTTGGATAGACTCTTAAGTCTAAGTGTTCCTCATTGAAGAAAATGAAAGTCCAAAGAAGTTCTTGGAACTAGCCCCATTGCATAGATCGTCTCATTCTGAATTTATTGCAACTTGAATGGGCAAAAACGGACTTCAGATGCAAAAACTATCATAAAATGAAGCTGCCCTTTTTTAAAGGAAAAAGAGGCAAAATCCCTTGATAATGGGTCCTAAAACCCTCTAAGTCTTCATCAATTTCCTAAAAGTTCAAAACCACCAAAAAAGGGGAAGTTTTAAGGATATCGGATTACACTATCGGAACCCTAAAAACATGAGAAAACAACAAAAATGAGGCAATTGGAGGCTTGAACAGTGTTTACAGAAGGGCTGTCGGATTTGGCCGATCAATGGTCCAGATCCGATTGGCAATCGCAGTCGGCGGTGCCAAGCGGAGGTAGTCGGAGGCATAACACGATGGAACCGGGCCGATGTGATACCACGATCACCGATATCGGCAGATCACAATCGGCGAATATAATGGAGCGGGCTCTATGTATATATGCGGTGCGATATGTCGATTGCCGATGATTGTATCGGTGAATCGGTATCGGTGATGGCCGGACCCGATGGAAATATAGACTGCATTCTATATATTTTTAAATCCAAAAAACATCAATTTCCTTTGTAATTGCGTAATTCATTTATTAAACGAAATACAAAGGGGTAAAGCCCCGATGCATTATTATAGTCCCGAAAGGGTTTATCAACACTGTTGCATATATATTCAAGTCCGATAAGCGGTATTTTTCCATGTTTTAGTGTATTTTTGAATACAAAGGGGAAACCATGGAGCAGGCATTGCGACATGCAATGGTGACTTACGAGCAGACCCGATAGGAAAATAAGGCGCAGTTATGAAACTTTGAAGTCCGGAACTGTGTTTTCTGCAAACTTTCCCGTGTTTTACAACGTTCTCTGTGTAAACACAGAGCGACTATTTCTGAAGGATTCAAAGCGTCGGTGGCTCCTTCCATTGTGGAATAGGTGGCATTCATCCCCGAGGGCATTTAGCAATGATTGCTAACGCTCAAAGAAGGGATTCGAGCAGACCAAAACAGGGAGACGAAGAGCCCGAGAGGGAAATGAATCAACAACGCCGTTTTGGCTTAAAAGCCATGGATGTCAAAGACAGAGGGGCTGGCTGAGTTGTTGATGGTTGCTGTTGTTGATTGTTGGGGGTTTTTGTTGCTGAAAGTGAAGCCAAGGTGAAGGAGGCAGTGCAGAAGCCAAAAAGGCAGTGCAGAAGCAAAAGGCAGCCAAGGGAGTCACTTGGAGTTCAAGTGAAAAGCCCAGAGAGAGCTGTAACTTGATAAAAGGCAGAAAGAAGCCAGAGCGAAGAGCGAAGAGCCGAGAACTAGAGGCAAGATCCAAAGAGCCAGAGTCAGAGCCAAGAGCCAGAACCAAGAGCCAAGAGCCAGAGCTTCAAGAGCTAAGGGATAAAATGGTGTATGAACCCACTATTTATGTGTAGAACAGCAGGAGTTGAGCCAAAGAGCTTGTAAAAAGACTTATACCATAATCTCAGAGAGCCTAGTTGAGTTGACTAGAGCTCACGAAGAGGTAGCCCAAGAAGTGTGGGTGAACTCCTAATTAAATTGTCGTTTCTGTGTGTGTTTTATGGCTGCATTATTTCTGCTGTTTTATTTACTGTTATATGTATTGATACGTCAGTGTCAGCACACTAATTTACAGCACAACAACAAAAATTAAAACAAGTAATCAGTTGAAAACAAATACAAGCATACACCCATATTTTGAAGCATTTCTTAATTCCGGATTGGTTAATCATTAAGACTTGGGAAAATTTAAAGCTTTGGAAGTGGGAGAGGTTCTTGTAAGTTGAAAAAGAAGCCTAAGTGCCCCATTTTCAGATCAAAAAGTCTAAGAGAAGGCTTGAGGGTCAGTTGGAGATATACTGAGGGAGATCTGTCAGTTCGATTTCTAGAGCGTGGCTTGCTGAGAAATTCGAACTAGAGGTCCGGATTGCAGCAAGAGGTAGTGAGTACATAACAGAGAGGCAAGAATAGTGCTAGAGGACCAGCGCAGAGTTCAGAGAGGCAGACGCAGAGGCAGATGGATTGCGTAGTCACTGGAGGGCCTGCGTGGGTGACATAGAGATCCCAAGTGCTGACGCAGTGAGGTAGATGTTGACGCCGAGGGTCTAGGAGCCGCATAGAGGCTAGCTGGACAGACGCTGAGCCTAGGGGAGGCACCGAAGGATTTGTCTCTGTTGGGTGAGCTAGTTTGGCACCCCAGTTGTACTCGAGGAAAGCTTAATAATAAATTGAAATTCCTCCTCTACTGCACCGGTTTTCCTGCATTGGGTTTTTCTGGGGACAATTGTACAAAAATATCTGTGTTGATATGTTTAATTCTTGTGCATGTATTTGTTTTTGTATTATGGTGTGTATTTGTAGTAGAATTTATTTTAATATTTACGTAAGGGTTTTCGGAAATAACTTATTGGAAAATAAGTAGGTAAAATAAATTAGTTGTTGTAGTAATAGAATTTTCACACCCAAGAGCGCCAGAGCTTGGGGTATTTTCTCTCCAATGACCGAGAGCGGTACCTGTGCAACATTGATTATGATTCTCTAAATCAAATCTGTCGAGAGCGGTGGAAAAAGGCAGTGACCACCTGTGAAAGGTACTTATACAAGTACGTAGATAACTGGAAGGGGGAGGAAGGGAACAAAGGATTGGAATTTTGAACTGGAGATTGGAATTCGAAGTTGAGAGATTGGAATCTAGAACTGGAGATTTGAGCAATTATTCTTGAAGCTTTTGGGCATGGGGGCCAAATTACTTCAAATTGGAAATATTTTGGAGTTGGGTACACAAATTGTGTCCAGTTTGGCAGGGAGGTTTTGGTCATTTGGTAACCGAAGCAAATTGGAGCAATAACAATGCGGGATTGACTTCAAACTCGAAAGCAAGGTATGTCTCTGTGTATCAAAGTGATGAGTTCCTGTTTAAAAAATTACAGTTGTTAGATTTAAGTTGTAGTGAGGACGTTATAGAAGATTCCTGTAGACCATTTGTAATGGCTCAAATGATGATGTAAGGGATGCCACATCAACATATAGGTCATGGGTCATCTGCCAAGTGCATGCTACAATTGTGGGGCAAGCTGGGCATGGTGAACCAGGTGCATCTTCCTCATCCAATAGGTGAATCTCAAGCAATCTTTGAACATCTTTGGGGATCCATGGAGTTTTGTCTATTGCTGTGGAAGCCTATGGCTCTCAACACACACCGTACATGTGCCAATGCAACTCTCTGGAGGGTTAGGACCCTGTATAGGGAGACGAAACCCAATATAGAGACCATCTGCAATCTTTCATAAGATCCAATGCATCCCCCAACCTTCTAGTACAACAAGTCATTTAAGGAAATCGAGTTAAAGGGCCTATAAACCATGGACAACAGGTGGGCACTTCATAATGGCATGCCCTTCCATAATGGGCTTTGGCATATGTTAATGTCTCCAAGCTCCAAATGGGTTTAACCAAGTATCTTATTAGGTGGTTTCTACTTTTAATGGGGATAGTATGTTCAAGGTACATCCTTCAAAAGGTGGTGGCATGTGATAAAGAGATGAATAGAGTAGGGAATGAAAGGGGTAGCCCTGGGCCACATGTTGGGGTACAAGGGTAACTAATAAAAGGGAAGCGCACACTTGGGTATATAATGTATAGGAGGGAGCAATCATGGTGCATGAAGTGCCATGACCTTGATTTTTCCACCCTTCTTTATATGCCTTTTGCCTTTTATAATTTTTCGTTAATTAACTGCTCGGGGTTCAAGGGATAAGAGCATGATGTGTAAGGTATAGCAGTGGATACTGCCTTTAAGGTAGGTCGGTTCATTGCCCACTAGGGATTGGGACAATCATGGGTTCTGTTAGTGTCAGTCTTTCCAACCTTCCTCCAGTGATCAAATATGCTCTTACAAAGTGATTTTAAAGTGTCAAGGTCAAATTTTGTCATTTCAGTGAGTCTTCAAGCAAAATTTGGTCACTAGGCATTAGGTCTAGGGTTTGCTTTCACTCCTTCTAAAGTTGTCCAAATGTCAGTCCATGTTATCATTCAGTTGAGTCTATCATCATTCATAGGGTTGTCATTATCATCTCACTGTCTAATGAGTCATTGTACACCTTGTTCATGCTTCAGTTGCGCCTAGGTAAGGTCATTTCCCTCTCCTAGGGTTTTGAAGGCAATTTCTCTTGGACGGTCAAATCATCGGCAAAACTTGTATCCAGATTTTCATACACCTTCCCCTATCCTTCATATACCTTATCAAATGCTTCCCATCACTGAGATCCCCCAAAATCCTCATTTTTGCACAAACCCTAGTTTCTAGCTACAACCTGGCAATTTTCTAAGTTGGGCCTGTGTTTTGCCCTTTTGGACCCCTTCCCCTCGCTCAATCTCTGAGATTCCACTTTCCCCTGCTTCCTAACATCCCTCTCCACTCTCAAAAATTTCCCCAAGAATTTAGAAGCCCCCTATCCCCTTCAGTTCGCTTCATTTCCACGAAATCCCTTGTTCCACACATCGGGACAAGTTTCACTCAAAGGCCGTTTCAGAGCAATCAAAGATGAATTTTGGAAAACTGAGAGAGGTTTTTGTCCATAACATGCCAAAGAAGAAAAACCTCCTTCACTTTTTGCACAGGTGTCATGGTTTTAGAGAAATGTCAAAATTGCAATCGCCAGATCCAAGGAGGTTGGCCAAGGCACTAAAACGACGGAAAAGGCCCGATCCACTCCAAATTTTGGCCAAAGCCTCTTTGACTAAGCATGGTACTTTATTGGGGACTCCCAGCCCAAATTTCAAGAAATTTGGAGAAAATTTTGTCAATTGTGAATTTTTTGTGCCAAACACAGGTTTTCTCCACCAACGGGTCGCGCGCTTTTCGTTGGGCAACTCCTTTTTGGGAAAACTCAACATTTTTGGATTTGTCATTCAAAGATACACTTGCTCAGCCATTGCCAAGAAATTTCACAAAGTTTTGGGCCTCCAGAAAGTCAAAAAACAAGCAAAAAATGACTTCTGCCACCTTTTTGACACACAGGAAGCAGTCTTGGGAGATTGCAATTTTGGAGGGGCAAATGACCACCAAATTTAGAAATTCCACTTGGGTTGGAAAGTAGACATCCAGACCCTTCCAACAAGCCCACTTTTGCCTCATTTGGACACCTGGAAGTACCTCAAAATCAGCTTCAAAGTAGCGCGACCCGTTCAGAAAGAGGGCGCGACCCGTTGGGCAGTTTTCACAGGAATTCATCTACTGCTCAGGAATTCGCCCAGCTTTGACCAGTTTTGACTTGTGATGGGATTTTTCACCCTTTTCGGTGTAATTAATGTATTTTCATGATGACATGACACTTATTTACCTATTCTAGAAGATTCATTCATGTGATAGGTAAAAATTTAATGAATGAATTGGTTTCCTAGTTTGTAGAGGGAAGTTGTTTTGACTGCCTAGTTTTTAGTACTCAGTTTAGAATTGGTTGAAACAGCTCCTAGAAGGATGAGCTCGACCCCTAGAGGCAAGGAAGGTGTTAGCTTGCCTATATTATGTATTTTCTTAGTCATTTTCAGGGGTTGGAGGGTTGGACTCTTGAGGGAGAAGCTACTATTGTATTATTCATTGTATCTCTGCAGTTTCGGCAAAGGAAGAAAGACCAGGGTTTTGCAGTCTTTTTTGGGATTCTTGTGGTTATATGTATTGATGGTGTGTATTTCTTTGTACTTGTAAATTTGTTATGTGATTCATCATCTTACTTTTCCTTCTGCAAATTAGGCGAATGAAGTGTTAAAGTAGAATTCATGATTGTCATGCTCTGCTCTTAAGTTTGCTTAATATTTATGTTTTCATCTGTCTAAAGAGAACTCTTGAAGGTTTCTTGCTCTCTTTAGCTCCTCACCGGTCATTCCTTCTATTCACTTAATTCAAAGGCATCAATACAGTCTCCTACCTTGCCCCAAAGAACCCCCTGCAAAAACTGTGTCCAATCCCCGCACCCAAAATTGCCTTACCCCGATTTTCCACCAAAATCCTAAAACTTCCCAATTCAAACCTTTTTATCAGTTTACTAGCCTAAAATCAGTGTTCCCTTTTTGGTTATCTTGCCCATTGAAGATCTTTACCGAGATATACCGGAGATAGCCCTCTCCTGCCCCGTAGGGCTAGCTACGAGGCTAAGTGGTTTGATGTTGCCTTGGAGTTTGCCTTTCTCAGCCTGAGGTGAAATTTCAAGCGCTAACATATTGGCGACCATACTGAGGAGAACAAACTTGTTTGTGGGTTGATGTGTTTGTTTCATAAGTCTTAGACGGAGCCTGAAGTTATGCCAGGTAGCCTTCGAAACGTTTTTTTTTGCATTAGCGGAAGTAGATAAACGCTGCTTCAGTCAATCTCCGTGAGCTTGTGAATACAGCACTTCATTTGCATTTCACCCCAGTACATGTATCAAGCTCAGATCTGATTGTTGATAGTGGACAACGATCAGACACTGACAAGGCTGAAATCATTCACTAGCGACTCCTTCACGGAAAACTCCAGAGATCAATGCTTCATGGTGACTTCATTGCAGAGAGATTAGTAGCTGTGAGATTTTCAAGATGGATTGGATTGCAAGAAGATACGCTCCCCTGAGCCGAGATCACATCCCTGGTTTTCCAAATAAAGTTCCGAAGGTAGATTGGTCAAGGAATTTGCCTACATTTAATGATGATGGTAAGAATGATGCTGCTTTACATCTAGTTAGATTTCATATGCATATTCGCAAGTTGAAGGTGGATTTTCCTGAAGATTGCTTGATGAAGATATTCCTGGCCACTCTGGAAGGTGAAGCCCAATCTTGGTATGAAAGTTTGCCGCCTGCTTGTATTTACTGTTTAAAGGATTTTCATGCTATGTTAATTGAAAGATATATGGACTCTTATCCATCATTAAATTTAGTTCAAGACTGTTGCAAGCATGCTTATAGTTTTATTGAAAGCCTTGAGAAATATTATGAAGATGATAATTTTATGGATGGTGAGATCATGGAGGCTCTGTATGAGAATCCATTTCAGCAGCACACAAAAATCTTAGAGGATACTTGTCAAGATCAGCAGGCTGAAGATGGTCATATAGTGGAAGATGATGAAAGAGAAGAGCTTGTTTCAGATCTGCCCACAGAAGAAGACCAGATTGCAGAATGTGATAATGTTAGGACAACTACTTCAAAACAACATTTAGATTATGGTGACCAGGAATATCTTGTGCTGAAGCCCATCAAAGAGAGCTCTACTGTTGAGATCATAGACAGAGTTTTGGATTCAGATGTTCATGAACAGCAAGGTGAGATCTTTGTGCAAGTAAGTGATGAATCTCATTTCAATAATTCAGTAATAAATGATAGTTTGAGTGCCCTATCATATGAAGATAATTACTGTTTAAGTAGAAGAAAACAAAAGGCATTGTCTTCTTTGTCTGAAGAGGAGATAGATCAGCTTTTGAAAGGTCTTGTTACAGCCCAAGCTACAGCAGATTTGCAATGCACACATAGTCAGGAAAGTGTTGGGGAAACTTCTTCCTCTGTTGAAAAAGATGACTGTCTTGTAGATCAGCAAATAGATAATGCTTTCCTTCACAAAGATGATAATCCGGCTGTCATATCATTTGAAGATGACCCACCATATTGTCAAACTACAGAAGATCAAAGCATACAGGATTACCTTTCAGATTCTTCATATGTTTCATGTGTTGAAATGTTTTTCCAAGAAGAGATCTGCTCATCCATTTGTTCGGAGTTTTTTGAAGCTTATGAGCATACTTTTACTGAAGCACATGATGAAGGCAGATCAGAATTTGAAACAAAGGACACCTTGATCTTTCAGCAGGAGGTGGCAGTGGCAAAACTTCATGTTTTTCAAGATCCAATGGCAGCTCTGTTGCAGTCAACAGTGAAGGTGATTATTGCATTATTCAGTGATGAAGGAGAATATGGTCAACTATGTTTTTGGATGCCCAGTGATAGGTTTGTATTGTTGACCAGAAGTTCTGATAGGAAGAATCAGTCAAGAAGCCATCTTCTTGATTGGTTGCATTGGCATTTTGATATAGTTTGATGTATATTGTCTTGTAAGAAACATAGGTGGTTGTCATCATGATTTCAAATCTTGATGTACTGCTGCCCTTCAATAAGCTTTGTAAGTTTTTGTTTTAGTTAAGTCAGTCATGAGTCATTTATGAGTCAGTTTTCAGTCATGTTGGTTTCATAATTGTGTCGGCTTGAGTCAGGTTTCAGTCAATAAATGAGTCAAAGTCTTGTATTGTTTGTCAAATAATGACTCCATCGCCCAATGCATAAAGGCACTGTCTAGCTATTGCAGAGATCTGCGGTTCTTGGCACCTCCAAGGAGCTACCATCCCCATTGGAGCCAATGTTAGTGTCAGTCTTTCCAGCCTTCCTCCAGTGATCAAATATGCTCTTACAAAGTGATTTTAAAGTGTCAAGGTCAAAATTTGTCATTTCAGTGAGTCTTCAAGCAAAATTTGGTCACTAGGCATTAGGTCTAGGGTTTGCTTTCACTCCTTCTAAAGTTGTCCAAATGTCAGTCCATGTCATCATTCAGCTGAGTCTATCATCATTCATAGGGTTGTCATTATCATCTCAGTGTCTAATGAGTCATTGTACACCTTGTTCATGCTTCAGTTGCGCCTAGGTAAGGTCATTTCCCTCTCCTAGGGTTTTGAAGGCAATTTATCTTGGACGGTCAAATCATCGGCAAAACTTGTATCCAGATGTTCATACACCTTCCCCTATCCTTCATATACCTTATCAAATGCTTTCCATCATTGAGATCCCCCAAAATCCTCATTTTTGCACAAACCCTAGTTTCTAGCTACAACCTGGCAATTTTCTAAGTTGGGCCTGTGTTTTGATTTTTTGGACCCCTTCCCCTCGCTCAATCTCTGAGATTTCACTTTTTCCTGCTTCCTAACATCCCTCCCCACTCCCAAAAATTTCCCCAAGAATTTAGAAGCCCCCTATCCCCTTCAGTTCGCTTCATTTCCACGAAATCCCTTGTTCCACACATCGGGACAAGTTTCACTCAAAGGCCGTTTCAGAGCAATCAAAGATGAATTTTGGAAAACTGAGAGAGGTTTTTGTCCATAACATGCAAAAGAAGAAAAATCTCCTTCACTTTTTGCACAGGTGTCATGGTTTTAGAGAAATGTCAAAATTGTAATCGCCAGATCCAAGAAGGTTGGCCAAGGCACTAAAACGACGGAAAATGCCCGATCCACTCCAAATTTTGGCCAAAGCCTCTTTGACTGAGCATGGTACTTTATTGGGGACTCCCAGCACAAATTTCAAGAAATTTGGAGAAAATTTTGTCAATTGTGAATTTTTTGTGTCAAACACAGGTTTTCTCCACCAACGGCGCGCGACCTTTTCGTTGGGCAACTCCTTTTTGGGAAAACTCAACATTTTTGGATTTGTCATGCAAAGATACACTTGCTCAGCCATTGCCAAAAAATTTCACCAAGTTTTGGGCTTCCAGAAAGTCAAAAAACAAGCAAAAAATGACTTTCTGCCACCTTTTTGACACACAGGAAGCAGTCTTGGGAGATTGCAATTTTGGAGGGGCAAATGACCACCAAATTCAGAAATTCCACTTGGGTTGGAAAATAGACATCCAGACCTTTCCAAGAAGCCAACTTTTGCCTCATTTGGACACCTGGAAGTACCTCAAAATCAGCTCCAAAGTAGCGCGACCCGTTCAGAAAGAGGGCGCGATCCGTTGGGCAGTTTTCACAGGAATTCATCTACAGCTCAGGAATTCACCCAGCTTTGACCAGTTTTGACTTGTGATGGGATTTTTCACCCTTTTTGATGTAATTAATGTATTTTCATGATGACATGACACTTATTTACCTATTCTAGAAGATTCACTCATGTGATAGGTAAAAATTTAATGAATGAATTGGTTTCCTAGTTTGTAGAGGCAAGTTGTTTTGACTGCCTAGTTTTTAGTACTCAGTTTAGAATTGGTTGAAACAGTTCCTAGAAGGATGAGCTCGACCCCTAGAGGCAAGGAAAGGTGTTAGCTTGCCTATATTATGTATTTTCTTAGTCATTTTCAGGGGTTGGAGGGTTGGACTCTTGAGGGAGAAGCTACTATTGTATTATTCATTGTATCTCTGCAGTTTTGGCAAAAGAAGAAAGACCAGGGTTTTGCAGTCTTTTTTGGGATTCTTGTGGTTACATGTATTGATGGTGTGTATCTCTTTGTACTTGTAAATTTGTTATGTGATTCATCATCTTACTTTTCCTTCTGCAAATTAGGCGAATGAAGTGTTAAAGTAGAATTCATGATTTTCATGCTCTGCTCTTAAGTTTGCTTAATATTTATGTTTTCATCTGTCTAAAGAGAACTCTTGAAGGTTTCTTGCTCTCTTTAGCTCCTCACCGGTCATTCCTATCCATTCACTTAATTCAAAGGCATCAATACAGTCTCCTACCTTGCCCCAAAGAACCCCCTGCAAAAACTGTGTCCAATCCCCGCACCCAAAATTGCCTTACCCTGATTTTCCACCAAAATCCTAAAACTTCCCAATTCAAACTTTTTTATCAGTTTACTAGCCTAAAATCAGTGTTCCCTTTTTGGTTATCTTGCCCATTGAAGATCTTTACCGAGATATACCGGAGATAACCCTCTCCTGCCCCGTAGGGCTAGCTACGAGGCTAAGTGGTTTGATGTTGCCTTGGAGTTTGCCTTTCTCAGCCTGAGGTGAAATTTCAAGTGCTAACAGGTTCCTAAATGATAAAGGAGGCTCATCTAGGTCCTATATGAACCAAGGTGATGGCCATGATGATGGGGTAGAGCTCATCTATTGGCTTATACCCATGTCCTAAATGTGTTTGTCTCGACCATCTTTTGCATTTTGTGGTACATCTTCTAGTTGAATGTGGCCAATTATGCTTTTACTTTTCTCTTTAGCTGCATCAACCTTTGGGGCATCATTCCAAGCTTGACCTAATGTGTGGGCAAGGGGAAGGGGAAAGCTAACCCTATGTGGACCCAAGTGGGAGGAATGATGAATGGGGTTATAATGAGTGGAAGAGGAGTGATATATGTGGATGAGGGAGTGGGACTATGCAACCAAAATCAGGGTTTCCCATGAAGTACCATCCCTAAAGCCCAAAGGTCAGTAAAAGAGATCCCATGGGACTAGGATCCAAGTTTAACATCCAAAAGAGGTCTAGGGGAAAAGAGCATAGACCTAGCCCACTCTTTCTGTCGAATCCCCCCATTAATCCATGCCCAAAAGTTTCCATGATAAGTAAACTACAATACTCAATTACCAAATGTTAAGGCATTCCTTTAGGTTTGGGAGGCCCACCTTCAAACAAACGATCATGACAAATGGGTGAGGGACCACATGGCTGACTCAAGTGGCACAATGAGCTAGTTGGTGGTTGCAAGGGGCTGCTGGCTGTCGACTGAGGACCATCTTCTAGAAAAGCAATTCTAGGGATATCACCCACAAAATGGTGGGCATGGTAAATTTAAGGAGCAAATTTTAGCCCAAGGGCGAAATTTAAGGGGTTTTTCATTTTAGAGGGGCGAAAGTTTTATAAAACACCCATTTCATATATTTAGCCAACTTTTATTTAGAAAATAATTTTTTTTTTTCATTTTACCCAAAAAAAGGGGCAGATAAACTATGAAAAGACTCATTTGACCCGATTTGCTTAGTTTGGGAGGTTATATTCCATTACAATCACCCAATTTTCTGCTTTGCAATGTTAAATTTGTTTGCAATCGCCCATTTTCTGGTTTGGGACGCTGTATTTGGTCCTAATCGCCCTGATTTGTTCTGTGAACGACTCCCTATTTTCAAATCTGGTTTTCATCGATGGCAAGGGTGTAGATAAATAAAAATATAAATAAAGTGGAGGTATGGTAAATAAATAAAACCTCTTTTTATGCTTACTCCAAAGGTATGGTAAATAAATAGAAATATAAATAAACTAGAGGTATGGTAAATAAATAAAACCTTCTTTTATATTTAGTCCATAACCCTCTTTCTATTTAAGAAGGCTCAAAAAAGAGGTTTTATTTAAGTGAATCCTATGGGCCAAATACCATATTTATAAAAGAGGTATGGTAAATTAATAAAAATATAAATAAACGAGAGGTATGGTAAATAAATAAAATATTTTTTTATATTTATTCCATAAGTCACCTTATATTTACGAACACGCAAGGGTGTAAATAAATAAAAATATAAATAAAGTGGAGGTATGGTAAATAAATAAAACCTCTTTTTATACTTACTCCAAAGGTATGGTAAATAAATAAAAATATAAATAAACTAGAGGTATGGTAAATAAATAAAACCTCTTTTTATATTTAGTCCATAACCCTCTTTCTATTTAAGAAAGCTAGAAAAAGAGGTTTATTTAAGTGAATCCTATGGGCCAAATACCATATTTATAAAAGAGGTATGGTAAATTAATAAAAATATAAATAAACGAGAGGTATGGTAAATAAATAAAACATTTTTTTATATTTACTCCATAAGTCACCTTATATTTACGAACACTCAAAAAATGTGTTATATTTAGGTGAAGCCTATGGGCCAAATACTATGGGCCAAATACCATGGGCCAAATTATTATTAATACCATGCAAAAAAACATTATTAACCCTAATATTAGTATTAATAAAAATAAAGATGGCACATGGTATTGACCCATGGTATTCACGTGGAATGTAGCCTATTTAAAGGGGGGAATTAAACCAACATAGATCCATCTTTACTCTGGATCTACTAAGTGCCGAGAGGGATCAAATATCGTGATATGCAAACTAGCATAGAGTGAAAAAATATTTGATCCCTCTCGGGGCTTGGTAGATCAAGAGTAAAAATGGATCTTGTAATTTAATGTCACTTAAACATTTTAACTCGGTTAAAATAAAAAAATAAAATAAAAATCAATTATTAATTTTATTAATTTTTATAAATTACTAATAGTAGTTTTTAAGCTCCAGGTTTATGATAACCCATGGTATTGACCCATGGTATTCATGTGAGCATAGACTATTTAAAGGGGAAATTCTATTAGCTTAGATCCATCTTAATTCCGGGTCTACCAAGTGCTAAGAGGGATAAATAGATTTCATCCCTCTAAGAGTGGTAGATGTGGAGTTAAGATGGATATAGGTTGGTTTTTATGATAATGAAGATATTAAATAGACTTAGGAAATTATATTGTAAAAAACATCTTAAGGTGAATGGTTAAAGCCACATTTAGTCACTTCACAAAATTTAGTAAAAAATACCAATATTTCCATTAATATTGGTTTTTCTGATTTAACGAAAAAAAATTCAAGACAGTGAAATCTTATCACTCTTTCCGGATCACCCTCGCAGAAGAGAGATACTCACTGCCTAGATTTCCCACCATTTTCAAAACATTCTCAATATGATATCTTCATGAAAAATTTAAGGTACTGATGTTTGAAAAATATGTTGGTTTGTACAACCTTTCATCTTCTCTGTTATTCTTACTTTGTCATAATGATCTGTAGGGGTTGGGCCACTGCACCATATTGTCCTAAAAGGAGGAGATTGTGCACCAAAAAGGAAATTAATCCACATGTTACAACGCTGTTAAAAAATGTAAGACCTGTGAAGGTAGTGAATTATGCTAATAAGAAATTTAGATTGGGAGAGATGTAATTAAATTTTATTATTGAATTGAAGATTTCCAATTAAAATAATAATAAATATATATATATATATATATATTGATTGGAAGGCTTCTGACAACGATCACTTCTTTCCATTAGATCCCCTTTAGGCCTTTGGGATACCTACTACTTTCTTATATTATATAGTTGGGGCTTGCTACTTGTTGGCGTGTTGGGGTAAACAAACTTGATGTGTTTTTTTTTTATCTCGTAGTTGGAGTCTATGGAATAAGAAAGAAATTTGATTTGCATTTTCTCATCCTGATAGGTAAATGTTTGTAGATGAAGATTCCATCTTAGCAACTCTGTCACAAGGAAATTCTGTATATTTTGTTGTTGCTCAGTACAAAATCAAGCAATTTTTTTTTTTAAAACTCAACATTGGTTGCATTTAGGAGCAAAGAGTTGTCTCCATGTCTTCTTCACGCAAGAAAGTTGTATGGTCCAACGATCCTGCCATATGACTGTTGACAGCTAGCTTGCGGTACAAGGCTATCTTTGATGATGAAGCAGTAGTAGTAGCTTGGTGGTGGGGAAGATTTGGAAAGTTAAATCTTCAATGAAATCCATGATTTTTATGTGGTTGGCCCTAATGAATAATGTTTTGACGTGAGAGGTTCTACAAAATAGGGCAAGGTAGGGTCCTGGAATTTGTACTCTATGCAAATGTGAAGGGGAAACAATAGACCACGTGCTGGTGTTCATTTGTATTTTTGCTCAGGAGGTATGGGGTGTTATTCTCCCCTTATTTGAGGATAGGGTACTTGGCAGGAGGCTTCCTTGTTGGACTGTTTGATGATAGAGCACTCAAATAACATAGATCATTGGGGTGTAAAGCGAGGTCGGGGGTTTGAGATCAGGGGAGTGGGCGACAGTTATGCATAAGAGGGAAGAGTGTTCCTGCGAGCTTTGAGTTATGAAATCTGACTAACGCTTGTCGTCATTTGCAGCAGCCCCTGTTCTTAAGTGCTTGATGGGAAGACATCAACAAGTTGTATCAGACGAGTCCCATCAAGGAGTCGGATCCTGCTAGAATTAAATGCATTCTACTTCTGAGACTCTAAGACCAACGAAAAGCCAGCAAGCAGTCATTGCAGAATATTAGCTTGTCCAACAGGTAATGTGTTCTAATACTCTAAGACCGAACAAAAAGATTTGACATGTAAAGAACAATTCTAATCGTAGCAATAAGTAGCTTGCCAGTAACAAATGATGCCATAACGAACGAAAAGCCAACAAGTTGTAATTGCAGAGTATTAGCTTGTCCAACAGGTAAGGTGTTCTATTTTTGCACTTCAATGGGGCGTTCGTGTGAGTTTCTTGAGTGAATTCTGGTTAACAACATATATTCAGCTATCTTCAGCGTGGTTGGAAGTGCGACACAAGACGGATTGATGGGAGAACACATTACGAGGGTTTTTCTAGGTGAAGCGCTATACATAGTGATTATATGTCAGTTGAAATTTTTAGGGCATTTATGAGCAGAGCAACGTGGTGAGCAGTGTGGTCAGCAGTATGAGCATAGCAGTGTGAGCAGTGTGGGCAGCAGTGAGAGCAACGAGTAGTGAACAGTGAGCAGTGTGAGAGCAGGGAGTTTTTATGCAGTAGAAGTATCGAGCAGTGAACAAGCAACAACAAATGCATTCAAACATGACAAACGAACCAGAAATTTCAGAACATGTGGAGACAAATGATTTAGGACAAGTAAAAATTGCCTCATTAGCCAAAGTTGGGAAGTGGGTTTGGGTCAATGCCAAAAATATCGGGGCATTTTAAAATGAAGAATAGCCCGTCTAAAATGGGTGCAAACAAGGAAGAAATAGTCTAAAAAGAACATGGCAACAAGAATTCCAAAGGAAAAGTCATTGATGATTCTGTCTTATATAGTCCCACATCCACACCTCTCACCTTGTCATCTGATCTTTATGTGAAAGAAATGTTAAATGCAAAACAAAGGTTGGAGGTTTTAGAAGCTAAAGGGCAGGAAAGAGATCATAAAATTCATATAATAACCACTGAGAACAAGGCGTTAGCAGAAAGCAATAAAATTTTAAAAGAACAAGTGGCATTGCTACAAGAAGCTCTCCTGATAGGGAAGACAGAATAGCAACGCATAAAGGTAGATGTGCAAAACATAAAGAAATGTGTAGTGGAAAGTACAGAGGCGGTGAATGTGAAATCATCCCAGGATAAAGGGAAAATGATTGCCCGAATAAACAACCATGAAGAGAACGCAAGAGAAGAAAAGAAAGGAGATTCCACCAAAGTTTCCAAAACTTGGGCTCAAGTTATTAGCCATTCTACTAATAAGGAAGGAGAAACAAATATTCAGGTTGACAACATGCAAGATAGTGAAGGCAGGGAAAGACAAAATAGGGGAACAAACAAAATTATTAAAGGGGTGAAAGACTATGGGAAAAATAAATGTACTCTTGACCTTGCAAGAGACTTCTTGAAAGACAAGTTGCTATGGCAAGGACAAATATGCCAAGCATGGAGGGTGGGTAAGTTTAACGGGGAGAGAGCCAGGCCCATAAAAGTCATTATGCCTAGCTTGCGTGATAAATATATTATTCTAAGCAAGAAACATCTCTTGAGGGGTTCTCGTTTTTTCCTAGAAGAAGATTTAATAGTAAAACAACAGGAGGAAAGAAGGGAGGAAATTTTAAAGGTTAGGGCAGTAAGAGATGAAGGAAAGAGAGCATGGATTTATAAAGGCAAAGCTGTGATAGCGCAATTTGGACCTCCTTCCATAACAGAGCTGCAAGATGGTAATAAAAAAGAGGCAACAAACTCTTCAACAGGAAATCAGAAAGCAAAGTTGGTATGGGAAAACAGGGACAAAGACTCAAATGTGAGTCTTGCATATCAAAATAAATAGCAATCAAGTCATACCTAGGTTTCCTTAAGATTAATTTGTTGGAATTGAAAAGGTTACCCATGGAGACGAGGACTTGGGTTAGGGCCTATTGTGGAAAATAGAGAAATAATTTGCCTCATAGAAACACATGAGCATGAAGGGTGCAAGACACCTTTGTTTGAAGGATATTGGAAGATGGCAGTGTGGAACAAGGCAACAGGGAATGGCAAAGGGCATGGGGGTATCATGGTTTTAGTAAGAGAGAAAGAAGGT
Source organism: Pinus tabuliformis (assembly GCA_031772625.1). Classification (NCBI taxonomy): domain Eukaryota; kingdom Viridiplantae; phylum Streptophyta; class Pinopsida; order Pinales; family Pinaceae; genus Pinus; species Pinus tabuliformis. The sequence goes on along the minus strand of CM062807.1, from coordinate 257,517,065 downwards.
CTTCTCATTCAATTAGAAAAAGAAGACTCAATTAAGCAATTCATTTGGTTTAAAATATCAAAAAATGGAAACCACATCAGAATTGCAGCATGCTATTTTTCGCCACAAGTTTCAAAAATCTACAAAGGTAGATGGCCTGACCACAAAGACCCATTTGCAACTTTAAAAGCGCATATTGCAACATATTCGCAGCTAGGTGAAGTCCTTATAGTGGGTGATTTCAATGCTAGGACTGCAAGTGAGCAAGCTAGCATTCTTTGTTGTAAAGATGATTGTGACCCTATTTGGCTTACAGAAGAAAGTAATCATCAGCGGAAAAGAATTTCAGAGGACAAGGGCTGCAATCTCTTTGGTGAACAATTGCTTACTCTATGTGGGGCCTTTGATTTAGTCATTTGTAATGGCTTGAATAGATGGGCAAAGTCCGGTAATTTCACTTGCAATACTTACAATGGAGCAAGTGTGGTAGAGTATGTAATTTGCTCGCATGGTTTGTGAGAGAAAATGGAAGAAGTTTTGGTTGGAGATCAGTTGTGGGATTTGAAATCAGATCACAAGCCAATTTATTTATGTTTCTTTTGGATTGGAAAGAAACAATTAGAGTAAAAAATTTAGCATGTCCAACAAAATCTCCCACAGGGCAGAATTCTTTTGACCCCAGAAAATTGTAATACCTTCAAAATGACGCTAGAGAGGCTCTTTGAGAAGGAGAAAATTACAATTCACAGCCTTCATAGTCATGAATTAATACATTTAATTCAATGCGCACTTGCAAAGTGCAAAAGAACAAAAATTAAGAACTCTGAAACAAATTGCTTTCCGGTTAATGTTTGGTTTGACGATGAATGCAAAAAGGCAAGGAGAATGTGGAAAGAGTCAAACAAGGATAGCATAAAGCTCAAATCTTACAAGCAGTTATTAAGCAAGAAAAAAGTTGATTTCATGGTTTCAAGGAGGGAAGAACTAATCTTCCTTGGGAAAAATAATCCCAAAATATTTTGGAAGGAACTCCAACCGAAAAAAGATATAAATTGGAAATAATATTACAGCTTTTAAATGGTTTGACTATGCAAGACAACTCTATGAGCAGGTTCCCAAGGTTGACCCTCCTCCCTTGGTCAACACTGATATTGAACTCTTCACGATACAAGAGGTAGAGATGGGTATCAAGAAGTTGGGTGTTGGAAAAGCAAAAGACTTAGCTAAACTCCAAGCAGAATCTCTAAAGTGGGGCTCAAAGATTCTTGCACTTCACATTACAAAAATCTTCAACAACATCATACAACAAGGGCTCCCCACAGATTGGACAACTAGTCTGGCAATACCTCTTTTCAAGGGCGGTGACGTCAATAATCCCTCCAATTATAGGACCATCATGATAAACCCTTTGTTTGCAAAGCTATTTGGAAGCATGCTAGAAAACAAATGCTAAAGGGCAAGCAGGTTTTAGACCTAAACATTCCATAGTTGATCATTGCATAACTTTAAGACACATTATTGAAAAAGTTTGGGAGAAAAAGGAAGAAGTCTTTTGTTGCTTTGTTGATTTCAAAAAAGCGTTTGACTCGGTTCCTAGGGATAAACTTTGGCAGAGAATGGAGGAACTTGGGGTTCCTAATCATTTGAGAGCAGCTGTGCATAGGCTGTATGAAGAGGTGAAAGTCAAAATTAGAACTTTAGCAGGCATTTCTGAAAGTTTTAGAAGTGATATCGGGGTTAAGCAAGGTTGCCCACTGTCTCCTACCCTTTTTGGTTTATATATCGACAAGCTTGAGGAGTGGTTAAATTCGCAAGGGGGTGATGGTATCTATTTGTGCAAGTTTGTTATAAGGCTTCTTTTGTATGCAAATGACCTTATTCTGATTGCTAAATCAGCTCTTGGTTTGCAAGAGCACTTACTATCCCTTGAGCATTTTTGTAGAAGTGTGGGGATGCAAGTCAATATCAGCGAAACATAAGTAGTGGTCTTCTCTAAGAAAAGAAAACATAACCAGCGTAAGTTCTACTTTCAAGGCAACATTTTGGAAGAAGTTGCGGATTACAAGTACCTCGGAATTGACTTCAACAAAAATCTAAGCTGGAATGGTTGTAGAAAGAAAAGAACTTTGGGCGGTTGGAAAGCATTTTATGCATTTCAAAATAGGTGCAGAGTGGCAGAGTTATGGGACTGGAAGACCACTCAAACTCTTTTTGGGCTTCTAGTGATTCTGGTGATTCTCTATGGTTGTGAACTGTGGGCTAGCAGTGCCTTCGACATGTAGTGGAGACAAATTGAGAAAATTCAGAAGTGTTTGATTACAAACAAATTTAAGATTAAAAGTGCAGTTCCTTATGATATCTTGTTAAGTGAAACAGGGATTGCTCCTATTGAAGCAATTGCTATGGTGCGAGTCATAAGGTATTTAAAAAAAATTGAGCAAATGGAAGAGGGTAGATGGCCTAAGGTTGTCTTTAATGATAGATTGTGCAAGAGCAAAAAATTTGGATGCAGCAAAATAACAAATGGTTTAGTAAATGGGGTATTTGCTTGAACGCGTGTCCCATAAACAACAAAGAGATAAAAGCTTTTGTGATGGAAAAGTTCCACAAACATACTTGGGATAAGGAGCTAGGAAGAAAGAAAAATTACTATATTGAAGTGTTTAATCCCACTCATAATCATCAACCAAAAGCATGCATAGAGGCCAATATCTCTTGGAGAGCCAAAATTCTTATTGCTTAGTTAAGGACTAATTCTCATCAACTCTGTTGTGAAACAGGGTGTTGGAAAAGGCCAAAGGAAGTGTGGGAGAAAAGGGTATGCATTTTTTGTTCTTCCGGAAAAGTGGAAACAGAAAAACATTTCATTTTAGAATGTGAGGCCTTCAAAGACAACAGGGAAAGTTATGCAGATATGCTAGCAGCTAGCTCTTGGGATAATCTATTTAGCGAGGGGTTTTTCGAGACGCTGGAAGCATTTATTATGAAGCTTCACAAAAAAAGGGCCGAATACATCAAGCAGATGAAGAAGCAATCTGTCCCATAGGATATCTTTAGCCTTGTGGATGTTAAAATAATTTCTTTCTTTCTTCTTTCTTTCTTGCCCCTGATTGCCTCTAGAGCCATTTGGACATGAAAGAAGGAATAACAATTTTGCAAACAAGGAGATCCCTCGTTTTCAGGTACATCATCAAATAAAATACGTATATGAAGGCATAAAAATGACTCCAAAGGTTAAAGTTCCAAGGTGGGTTGCAATGTAGAGGTTGATAAAACTTATCCATGGCCTTTATTTGTTGGTGCTTGCCAAGGTGATATTCTTGTTATATATATTATCTGCAAATATGTGTGATATTCTTGTTCTATATATTATCTGCGATTTGAACCCAAGTCAGCTGCTCCTGCATGTGTGATATTCTTGTTCTGTATATTATCTGCGATTCGAACCCAAGTCAACAACATGCAGGAGGAAAATTCGAACTGGTGCTGCTTTTGGTGTCTTTCATGTCTATCTCTGCCTGAGAATTATCCACAATACATCAAGTTCTAGTTTCACATGTTTCCCAATATTTGATTACTTTTCACATTTTGAAGTGGGTACAGAGGATAGCTCTTGTTTTAGGTGCAAACATATTCATTGTAGGTCATAATGGGCAGTGGAGCAGTAGGGATGGATTTTTTGGGTCAATATAATTTGAATCCAACTGCAAATTTGATGCCCAAAACTTCACAACTAGTTTTGGGGGTTCCCTGGCAATAGAAAAGAAATAAATTAGGAGGTTTGGAACTTTGAGGCCGCGCTCATCATATAAACCTTTTTGTATCACAACAAGCTTGACAATGGGAAATCCTTTGGGTTTCATGCTAGCGCAACCCTGCAACCTCCTAGGTGTGCATGTTGTTCACAATTCACGCTACGATTTATTTATTTATGTATTTGTTTTTGGTTGAAATTGCTACATGTATAGATAGCCTATGTGACATCCTTGATAATCTTGCCATTTGAAGACCAAGTGAAGAAAGCACATATCATAGTTGAATATAGTTTAACTTGGAGGTGTTTAGAACAGTGTTGCACGAAGCGCCCCCCCCCACGGTTCCAAGCCCCGAAGCGCGTCCCGTACGAAAGCGCCTAGGAAGCTTGGCCGGAAGCGGCGCTTCCGAATTCAGAAGCGCTGCTTCGGCATTTTTTGCCGCTTCCTGGACTTTTCGGAAGCGTGGCGCTTCCGAAGCGCCGAAGCGTGCTTTGTACGACGCTTCGGGCGTCGGAAGCGTGGCACTTCGGAGGGGGAAGCGCACGCTTCCGTACGCTTTTCGTACGCTTCTGGAAAAGCTTCCGGAAAAGCGTTTAGGAAATCGTTTTTTTTTCAATTTTTATTTTTATTTTTGGTGAGTTTGCTTGTTGGGGGTGGGTCCACCTTGGGTTAGGGTGACGAATGAAGGCAAAAAAAAAATATAAATATAGCAGATGCTCCCTCATGGTAATGTTAAATTCTTAAAGTAAAAGTGACATTCTCCTTTATTTTTCATTTTCATCCTTTTACTTAAATTTTTAACATTACCATGAAATGACTCAGGATGTTTGAGAGTGGTTCCAGGTGGGTCCACCTTGGGTTAGGGTGATGAATGAAGGCAAAAAAAAATATAAATATAGCAGATGCTCCCTCATGGTAATGTTAAATTCTTAAAGTAAAAGTGGCATTCTCCTTTATTTTTCATTTTCATCCTTTTACTTAAATTTTTAACATTACCATGAAATGACTCAGGATGTTTGAGAGTGGTTCCAGCCTCATTGGACTTCATATGGAGAAAATAGAATTTCATATCCTATTCAAAATTCAGCAGACTTAATAGTTTTCAGGAATTCAGGATCAATGGGATTGTGGCATTTCATTAGATTATATCAAGTATGAAGGTATGAGATTAGCATTTAATCAAGAGCACCAAGCCCTATATGTACCTAGTGTTGGTGGTGTTAATTGTTGAACTCCTTTATCACGTGGTACGCCCTTAGCAAAAAATTACCTTTCAATCAAGTCAAAATCATCGATCAAGCATCTTAAGCTTTTTCTACCATATTTTAAGTCTTGAGTTAGGTAGTTTGATCAAAATTGGGCAATGTTGACTAATATCCCTAGATAATCGAGGTAGAGGCAAAGGCTAGACAAGAGGAGAAGAATCTAGATTCTAAATGGTTGATGCTCGAATAATTAATCATTAATGTACAATGGATGCCATATCTATCTTGATTTATGCAAAAATATGCATGTTTTCATGTCTTCTACAATTAATTTGCTATTTGGGATGTTTGTTTTGAGTATAAATGCAAAAAAATATAAAAATATATATATATATATATAGCAGACGCTTCGCTTCCCAGATTTTTGGAAAATGACGCTTCCGCTTCCAAAAACCGTTTCCGCTTCGCTCCCGCTTCGTGCAACATTGGTTTAGAAGATTCATTTGTGAATTCAGTTACTGCAAATAAGCTTCTTATCTTCATTTAATGAACTATGTCAAATACCTCGATTTTATTTATAGTTTTGTTGAGCTAATGGTTAGTGAATGGATTGATAAAGACTTTGTTCTTGATCTGGATTCCCCTTGGATGCCAACAAACAGAAATTGTAGACCTCAATAATACAATTCATGCTCCTATCAAACCGTGCCTCAGTTACCGAGGCTACTAAATTTATTGTGATTTCTTTATCTAGTTTGTAAATTACTCCGTGCAAAGGGAAAGCAGAGCTTTGTAGATCCTCCTCTGAGTGAGCTCAATCCTGAAATGAATTTGATAATTGAGAAAGAAAAGCAGTCACAATTCAGTGGCTTGGAACTTATTTCTTATGAAAATTTTACATCCTGGGTGGTTATGAAAGCTGTTGGATCATGTCTAACAAACAAGTATTCAGAAGGACTCCCTGGTAAGGGGTAAGTGCCGAAAGATGTAACTTGGAATGTGAAGAATGGCACCATCATGATTGTGATTGTGTCTGAGCTGCTTGGCAGTTTCTTCTTTCCACTTGGTATTGCGAAACATAATGGGAGTTTGCCAAACTAGGATTGTGAAACATATGAGTAACTGCTTCTATACCTTGGTGAACTTTCATTTGCATATACATATATTCCAACTAATCTCTCCTTGAATTAGCAGGATGTAAAAGCTTTTGTGAATGGTGGGCATGGTGTATTGGGATGTTTCCATTAACTCAGGTTCTGAACATCATGATTGAGTGTCAGGTTACAGGTAAAAACTTGGCATGTTTTGAATTAGTAATAATTTCTTTCTCAATGCAAAATTTTCATCTACATATACATCCTAGCTGGGCTCTCTCGAAAATGGCAGAATATAAAACTTTTGTTGTTGTGTCATGGATGGCATAAAGTAATATGATTTAATTAGCTCAAGTTTTCATTAGGTCAAGTGTTGAAGATTAGGATTGAAAGTCGTCTACAACCGTGGTGGTTTATCAAATAGTAATGGTGTTTTAATGAGAAACCTTCATCTGCATGTACATTCCAACTTGACTCTTTCAGAAATGGTAGAATGTACTTTTGTGTTTTGAGTATTATTGGTCGAATAAGGTAACATTATTTAGGCAACTTGGTTATTGCATAGCAGCCATGATTTTCCTGTGTCTAGTCATCATCTCAAATTCTTGTGCTTGGTTTTTTTGGTGCAGACTGCAAAATTGAGAGTTTTTTGCTTTTGATCAGCTACTTTGATTTTTCAATGGGAATTTATGTTTGATAATGTGGTGATTGTACATGATTTGTTTTAATTCCTACACAACTATTGTGATACATCATTGATCAAAAGATAACATTTTTTTCAGTCTGGATTATTTTTCATTACTTCGCTGCCAAACCACAGAAGTCTCTGCTGGGTTATGCATGTATTTGATTCTTGGGATTTTATGTTGGCAGTTCCTCTATTGTTCATTGTAATACATTTGAAATTAAACATGAGGTGTTGTTTGTGGGGTAATACATTATTCTTAAGTAGCACCTCTTGTTGATCAATGCTTTGAATCTTTTTGTATTTGATGTCATGATCCCTAGTCGTTCCTGCTGTAATGGAGATCGTTCTCGCAAGAATTATTGCATGCTTAATGTATTGTCCTGATACAGTGACCTAATTATGTTTTTTTATTGTTGCAACTCCATTGATATTATTGTCAAGTTCTCATTGGTTCTATTCAATTGTAATCAATGCCTCATGAGTTTGTGATTCTAGAGCAACTGATAAAGTAAGGGAGGGAAGCCAATAGTGGAATGGGGACCAATAGTGGAGATAGAACCTAACCTCTGAAGCTATAACAAATCAGAACACAGCACACCGATAACACATTATAAAAGTGGTATTAAAATAATGAAGAATGCTCACAAGTTTAAAAATAGTCCATAAAATCACTAGGCATACAATTGTCTAGAAAGTGACTCTTAGTTCACTACCATACAAAACATCATGTCCAAACACATCTTTAAATGCTCTAACGTAAAGACACTTCAAATCCTTAGACATTAAGAACCATCAAATGTTTAGTCCAACAAGGTTCAGTTTTGATGTACAGATTACCTATCACATCTGACAGAGAGGTTGATTGCTGGAGAATGTCTGCAGTAAATGATGTTCCAATATGTATAACCTCAAGTCCATATAGAGCCCAATGCTTCTTTCCCCTTGTGCATTTGATCAGACATGAATAGGTAATGCTTATCATTCAATGCTTTCCATGACCCACCCCTAAGTTTGCAATCTATAATGCAAAGGAGTAACTTATTCAACTATGTTCAAAATGACCATTAATCAAATCAATCTTCTAGGGCCATTAAACATTTTAGAAGCACCAACATTGGCTAGGAGAAACTAAGAGCCCCTAGATCATAATCAAATCAATCCTAGACATAGATATCATCATTCTGCATATGCAATCCATGTCGATGACCATTCACCACTCAACTTTCCAATGGAATGTTATACATTTAATCTATAATTCATGGAAGCACCATTGCGGAAACTCAGTTTACAATACTGCTCTCAAGATCACCGTTAGAATTTCATAAAATTTATCTTTATTCTTAGGACTCATCAATCAAGTTTTCCAATGGAGCATTATAAATCTAAACCATCATTAAATGAAGCACCAATTCTTCAACTCAGTTTACAATACTGCTCTATAGGTCACTGCAAACATTTCTCTCACCACGAATCTTTAGTTAGGGATCAACACTATTTCATATAAAATAGTGCGAAACATGCATATGGATTTCCAATGAATGAATTGATGAACAAAAATGAAGCTCAATAATAATACAGAGATATTTACAGTAATAGAAACATCAAGTTTCTATTAGGAAATAGAAACAATCAGTTTCATCTAAGAAACTGCTAAAAAGATAAAAATAGCAACAGCTAATAAGAATGAGCATTAAACACTAAATAGTATTATTCTAATACCCTCCCTTAATGCTCAATCTATTTACAACACCAATAGACCCTCTGAATTTTACAAACTTATCAGGACCAAGAGGCTTGGTGAAGATGTCTGCGGGCTGCTCTGTTGTGGGGACATATCGCAACTGAACGGATCCGTCTTCAACAAGCTGGCGAATGTAGTGGCAATGAGTTTCCACATGCTTTGTTCGTTCATGAAAGACTGGATTCTTGGCAAGTTTGAGCACTCCCTGATTATCACAAAACAAGGGAGTAGGACCAGTCTGGGAAACATGCATATCCACAAGCATACGTCGAAGCCAAACTGCCTCACAGGATGCCTTAACTGCTCCCCGATACTCTGCTTCTGTTGAGGAGAGAGCCACTGCCTGTTGCTTCTTACTAGTCCAGGTGACAGCACCGGATCCTAGACTAAATACATACCCAGCTGTAGATTTACGGTCATCCACCGAACCGGCCCAGTCAGAATCTGTGTAACCACTGAGTATAGGATCAGAACTTCGAGTGTATAGGAGTCCATAATCAGAAGTGCCACGCACATATCGTAGCACACGCTTTGCTGCTATCCAATGATCAGCCTTAGGGGCTGACATGAAGCGGGAAATGTAGCTCACTGCAAAACTGATGTCAGGTCTAGTGGCAGTAAGGTAGATGAGGCTGCCCACTAATTGCCTGAATAAAGTTTCATCCACAAGGGGGGAGGATGACTGAGTTGAAAGTTTGAGCCCTGGTTCTATATGAGTCGTGGCCGGTTTGCAATCCTGCATTCTGAACCTGTCCACAAGATTTTTGGCATACTTGGACTGAGAGAGAAAAATGTTGTTCTCAGTCTGCCAAACTTCAACCCCCAGACAGTAATGAAGAAGTCCCAAGTCTGTCATATCAAAGGTGCTGCATAAGTCTTGTTTGATCCCATGGATCAAATGTGCAGAGCTCCCAGTAATGATAAGGTCATCCACATAGACAACCACAAACAAAATATCATCACCAGTATGCTTGATATACAGGTTTGCATCAGATGGGCTCCGCTGAAAGCCATGATCTGTCAGGTACTGATCAATTTTCATGTACCAAGCCCGAGGAGCTTGTTTCAATCCATAGAGTGCTTTAGCTAATCTACACACTTTCTGTTCTTGACCGACAATCTTGAATCCTGGAGGCTGCATCATGTAGACTTCTTCCTGTAAGTCACCATTTAGGAAAGCACTCTTTACATCCATCTGATGAACTTTCCAATTGAATTGAGCTGCTAGAGCAAGGACAAGCCGTATGGTACTCATCTTGGTTGTAGGAGCAAAAGTCTCCTCATAGTCGATGCCTTCCTTCTGTGAGAACCCTCGAGCCACAAGACGAGCTTTATACTTGTCTAGGGTTCCGTCAGCTTTGTATTTCACTTTATACACCCATTTGCAGTTGATGGGCTTTTTCCCTGCAGGAAGATCAGAAAGGGTCCACGTGTGATTCTTCTGAAGACTCTGGAATTCAACTTCCATAGCCTGTTCCCACTGAGATGTACCCTTAGCCTCTGAATAGGGTTGAGGCTCAAAAACACTGTGTAGGTTAGCCATAAGAGCAAAATTTACTGTAGACTGCTGTTTGCTCTTATGTCTAGAAGTTCTACCTTCAAGGAGCTCATCATCCCGGAGATCACCAATGGTTTTAGCCCACCATTTTGGCCGAAGAGTAGAGGAACCAATATCGGGAGGAGGTGGAGAAGGCTCAAGAACAATAGGTGCAGCAAGAGGAGGGTTATTTTCCGGAGGAAGCTCAGATAGTGTATTATCAAACACTGATGTTGCATCATCCCTCCCATCAGGTGGACCTACCGGAAGAAGAACACTGTGAGGCTGATCCTCAGAACACTGCTCAGAAGAAGAAGACTGAAAGAATCCTCTGTCTTCATCAAATACTACATCCCGACTGAAGCTAAGACGACCAGTGGCTATATCTATTAGTCTATAGGCCTTGTGATGATCACTGTACCCTGTCATCATGAGTTTCTGGCTTTTGGAATCCAACTTAGAACGCTTAGCAGCTGGAATCCAAACATATGCAACTGAGCCAAATACTTTGAGGTGACTGATCGTAGGCTTACGGCCAGACCAAACCTCTTCGGGGGTCTTCCCCTTAACAGCCTGAGTGGGTGATCGGTTAAGAAGATAAACAACAGTAAATACTGCTTCAGCCCAGAATTTGTTCGGAACACTCCTGTGTTGTAACATGGAACGAGCCATTTCAACAACCGTGCGGTTGCGACGTTCGACAACACTGTTCTGCTGAGGAGTGTAGGGTGTAGTTAACTGGTGTTTGATGCCATGAGTATCACAGAAGTTGGAAAAAGCAGAAGAACAAAATTCCCCCCCGTTATCTGTCCTAAGAGTCATGATATTACAGCCAGACTCTTTTTCAACTAAGGTTTTAAACTTCTGAAAGGTACTAAATGCATCAGATTTATATTTTAGAAAATACACCCACATCTTTCTACTAAAATCATCTACAATAAGCAAAAAATATTTGCAAGCAGTGATAGAAGATGTATTCATAGGACCACAAATATCAGCATGAATTAACTGGAGTACCTTAGATGCGCGCCAAGATTCTCCATCCTTGAATGAAGACCGATGTTGCTTGCCAGCTTGACAGGCGCCGCATACGCCCAACTGCTGAGTCTGAATATCAGGTAACCCTGACACAAGTCCCTCCCGAGAAAGCTGAGAGAGATACTGCATGTTTAGATGCCCATATCGCTGATGCCACAGAGTGCTGATTGGAGAAACACGAGCCACTAGAGCCACTTCTGGAGAATCACCAGTGTCAAGAAGCCTGTATAGACCATGATCTTCGAGGCCAACAGCAACCGTAAGACTAGTCTCCCTGTCGATAATAGAGCACTTGTGCGCACTGAACACTACATCAAGCTGAGGAGAGTTCCTCATAATCTGGCTGACAGACAACAGATTAATTTCCATACCAGGAACATAGTACACATTCAAGAAGATGAGTGTGCGCCCACCAGACTAGATCTGAACTGTACCTCTGCCAACCACTGTGTACTTTTCACCTCCGCCAAATACCACAGAATCACTAAAAGGTGAGAAGTCAATAAACCAGTCACGCCTGTGAGAGAAATGGCGTGATGCACCAGAGTCAATGTACCAGGCAGAAGACGGGACATGATCTGAAGACTTTTTAGCCATAAAGGCATAAAAGGCAGAATCTGTCTGCTCGGAATGTTCTGCAACATTTGCTGTCTGATGGGGCCCTCCCTGTTTCTTTTGTTCAGAAGCAATCCTCTGTCGGCAATCTTTCTTCATTTGGCCAAATTTGTGACAGTAATTACACTGCACACTTTTCTTCCTAGCCAGATCAAACGACTGCGAAGAACCTTTCTACTGAAAGGACTGAGAGGACTGATATTTGGCAGCAAAAGCATTTTCCGAGGACACTGATGAAGCACCACTACCAAACTGTTGTTTCCACTGATCCTGCTGCAGGAGTTTGGTGCATAACTCTGGAAACTTCAGATCAACATTTGTGGTAGTAATGTTGAGTGTTTCTATGAAGTGTTCATAAGATTTCGGTAGACTTTTAAGAGTAATGATTACCATATCTTCTTCCTCCATGGTCCGACCAATGGCTTCAAGCTGATCTCGAATGTCTTTAATCCTGTTAAGATGTTCCTGTAACGACATATGTTCATCCATCATGATGGAGAACAGCTGATTCTTGAGAAAGAAGGCTCTGCTCTTGTCGGATGTCTCGTGCAATTCCTTAAGATGTTGCCAAATTTCAGCAGCTGTTTTGCCGGAAGGAATCTGCGGTAACTGATCATCAGTTACAAAAAGTTTTTGAAGCATAACAGCCTCTCGATTTCGATCATCAAACTTATCTTGATCGGTACCAGCTGTACCAGGACGGAGCTCTTTGGCCAAAACAAGCTGGTCAAGACGCCTATATTAAAAAATGGTCAACATTCTCTGTTTCCAGATGTTATAATTTGTGCCATTAAAGCGTTGACTGCCTTCCAACATCATATTGGTTAGCGAAGCCATCTGCACGTTTCCCAAGACACAGAAAATACCAAAGAAATCTGGCACGGATTTTAATGCAGATGCCGGCTGATCTTGGACAAAAATCTGATAGGTGCTCCCCTGCTGGAAGATGTAGAATTCTGCGTATCCTGACCTTTGCCTCAGCAAGACTCTGCTGACCTCCTAAAAAAAAATCTGCTGTTTCCAGTAACCCCTCAGTTGGGATCCACTGTCACAAAGTGACCCAAAAGGAATCTGCTGCCTCTATTAGCCTCTAATCTCCAAGGCTGCCATAGTGCTTGCCACAAATAAGGACGTTGCCACAGATTGATTTGCAGAGGTAAACCGTCCAAGTACTCTTTGTCCTGTTTTGACTTCACTTTATCCTGAACAGCTAGCAAATATCGAGTTGTAAGAAAATGACAAAAATCTGAGAAATTGCAAATAGTGACAAACGCAGGCCAATATTGCGTTAGGTTTTGTCCTTCAAAAGTTGATCACTTGCAGAAATCAAAATGGCTTAAAAAAAATCGAATTTTGAGAAATCGAACAAAACCGATCTGATACGACTTCAGTGGTTTGTCTTCTGGATACTATGTCGATCATCCAGACGAAATACCGCTACCAAACGCGCAAAAAAAAAACACGTCGGGGGTTCGATTTTCTCCACACACTCGAATCGGTCAAAAGATGCCGCCAGACGGTGATCCGTCAGTTGCTCAGACTCCTGCTACAACAACAGTAACAACACGCTAAAGTCACCAGAACATCGATGTTGCCTGCGTCCACCGTTGAATTAAAAATTGGTCGGGAATTAAAAAACCGAATCCGACGTCTTTTGCGGGTTTACTTAGGCAAGACTTTCGCATGGAGGATGGATCAGTCGTCGCAACAATAATGACGTCGACCTCAACCTATTGGCTTCAGAAAATCGAACCTTGGCCGTAATTCTAATATCATAAACTCTCTCCTTTTAAATTTTTGTTCATTGTCACCTATGTTTACCTTAAATTTTTTCATTTAGTTGTTGCTATGCACCGCATCAACCTCTATTATTCTACAATATTTGTTTGTTTAATGTTTTTCTATCATGCACGAGGAAATAGTGTTGCTCGCAAGTGACAAGGGTTGATCATCTACAAAACTCTTCCTCAAATGAGGAGTTAAATCCGCTAGGTTTTGAAGAGCATAATGATACAAAGGCTGGAGAGCATATGATGTAGATGTTGAAGGTGTTGCTTCTACATGAATTATAGTGCAAGGTGCAAGTTTAACCAAGAATATTAGTGTTAACAGAGGTCAAACTAAAGAGGATATGCTGAAGGAAATTGATGATGTTGACTTCAATGGATGCTTAATAAGAGTTGCTATGAGAAAATATGGAACTCACCAGCGTAAATACATTATTGGCTAAATACCTCATGCAAGGAAGAAGAAGAAAGGAGTTATTACAGTGTTAATTGAACAAAAGGAGGAAATAGTTGATTGGTGTAAGGAGATACTTGAAATTGGCCATGACCTGGAGTTGATACAACTTAAGGCTAACATTGCTCCACTTTGAGTCCATTCAAAGATGGATTTTGGGGAAATCAAGGTGTGCAGGAGTTAAGAAAATATATCAAGAGTTGGCATTATGAACAATTGAAATCCTAAATAGAGACAAAGCTATGGATTTACACCCTACAATTCTGACCAAGTTCTATTACACTCTATCCAAGGCATACAAAGATCATTCATACAGTTTACAAAATATATATGCAATTGTGATGAGTTTCCTTTCCAAGTTGGAAGGAACTGTGGCATGTGGATAAATGCCAAGAGGATGAGTGAATATGTGCTAAAGTGTTTCCTAACAATAGCGTGGATAACTATATTTTGTTGTGCAATTACAATTGGTTTATCAATGTCTAGGCTATATTTGTTTTAGGGAAATAAAAATATGAAGAACCATGTCAAGAATTGTGAGCAAGGAATATCCGTGGTTGCACATCCTAATGCATGGATGACTAAATAATTGTTTATGATTTGGCTATACCATTTTGTCACTTTTTACCTAGAAGCGTCTATCTTACAAAAATATACTTGTTAATTTTTTATGGCCATCACAACAACATAGTTTTACAAACCATAGAGGAAAACACGATAGGCATACATAGTATGTTTGGGCCTTTTAAGAATTATTTAAGGTTTGAGAGAATAAATTGGATGGCAAAGAACCCATGGAGAGAGGTAAAAAGGTTTGAAACAGTTGAAATTGCTAGCATATCTATTGAAAGGACCTTGACACCCTCTAATATTAATGTGGAATGTAGGTGCAATGGAATTTGGCTAGTCAATTATGATGCTCTTACCAATGATGAGGCTTGTAGCCAAGTTTTTGAAATACCTGGTGATAAAGATGCAAAAGTTGTTATAAACATGTTGAGTCTACCTCAAGGATGTTATCATCTATTAGGTGATGATGATGAACATGGAAATGCTACTTAAGAATATGATGGAGCAATTCAAGAAAAAATAGTAGTTGTTGATGACAAAAACCACATACAAATTTTACAAATGCTAATCAAAATGAAATTGTTGAAATGAATATGATTGAAGGTGGTCGAGTGATGGGAAGCATTAATGAGCAATTTGCATTGCCAAGCCAAGTGACCCTACATGAGTGGTTAGCGGAAGCCATGATGAATATGAATTGAAATGATCTTTACGAAGACTAATGAAGAAATCCTTAACATGCCTTCATTCATGTTGGTCCATAAGGTGTTTAGGTGGTGGGGACCAGAGTTACATAAATCTTTTATTTTTGGTCTATTAAACTCCATAATTCAAGGTAGGAACCATTTGTTGGTTGGGTAAGATACAACTATTTAGGTAAGAGAAAGGAAGGTCCGTAAGTAAGGGGGCCTTGTTTCATTTTCCTACTTGCATAAATCCTGCTTGAAGGGGAGGGACTTTAATACAATGACTCAAAACAGAAGATTGCATCATAAGACCATAGGTAAGGTTCATGGATATGGGATTCCCTCAATTGAACACTTCATGACATGGTAGAATGACTTACATAACATATATATTTCTTGAAGAACAGAGTGTAATGACCAAATATCATATGGAAGGATGAACTACCTAAAGGTCGATGGCTTAAAAACTACCCGGAGAGCGAATGAAAGTGTTTATAAATTGCCCCTGCAAATATAACAACTTCTCCTTACAATGAGGCTACAAATTTGTAGAAGCAAGAAAGTCCTTTGTCACAGTTAGGCTGGCATTTGAGAAATTGGTTTGATATGGAATCAACAAGGTAGTGATGGAAACACTCAAGGAAACAAAAGTTGGGAGAAAAGTAAAACAAAATTTGTACAAACATTAATCTCTCATAGCTTGACAAAAGTGGTAGAGAAAAGATTAATCTCTCCTACCTTGATAGAACTAGTGGTCAAGATCAACCCCTGCAAGAACCTTGTTGTGGAATATTATCAAAACTAATAGAAGGATATGAAAGAGTGTACAGTAAGAACCTTGACAACACGGCCACTGAAACTTGCAACATTGTTTGTAGGAAGAGAAAATTATGTTTATTTTTTCCAAACATGTATGTTAGTATATTACAATTTAGTGAATATGTTTTCCTATTATCATATATGGTTTCATACTTTAACAAAACATTTGCCAAGACTTCTCAATGTTTTATTATTTAGTGAAAGATTTGCCAAGATCTTACAAGATTTTATAGTTCAGAGAAAGATTCGCCATGACTTTACAAGATAATATAATCTGGAGAGAGATTCGCCAAAAAAATTATATATACATTTATATTATTGATAAAATCGCCTCCCATTTTTCCTATGTATCATGGGGATTCGCCCACCTTATGGTGGTTAACATCTGGCTCCAACTAGGACGTGATCTATCAAACAATGGGCAAAGCTACATGAACAGGAGGTCACGAGAACACTAGCAACCTCTTAGTACACCGCATACATGTTACCTACACATAGATGAAAAGCACGGGGCAGCATGGTTTTGCGACGTCTAATGATCGCACATGCTTGGATTAGACCCATAAAACCGATTCATAAAAACAAAATTTCAAATGCAATTTTAAATCTAAATGCAGCTAATCTACCATGATAAATATCATATGACATTAGTTCTAATGCGAAAATTAGTATGTAATGCATCCTACCCTAACATGCATATGTTACAAAACTAATACTAAGTGTAATCATAAAGCCAGTGCAACTGACATATCATTAAATCAATATAAATATGCCAGCCTATATGATTACTCATGGTGCAAATGCCAAAGCGAATGTGGACAAAATCACATGGATGATAAGGCTGATGGGAGGTAGGAAAATAGAATGCCCACACATGGATGATCATGTGAGAAGAGGTAAGAAAAGGATGTAATCTAGTCCATGAGATCCTCTCTTCTAACCAAAATATAGAGATGTCAATGATTAGGCCCATAAACTTTTGATGGATGGCAACCTCGGGCATATGATGGTCCTTATCATTTATGTCATATTTTATGGCTTCTACAAGGTTATGATTAGTAGGAACGAGAGACTGATGAGATGGAGAAACACAAGTAGGTTGCCCATGATGATCACACTGGAAAGGGGAGGTTATAGATTGATCATGATCCTGAGGGGGCGCCCAAGGAGATAAAGAATATTCAATGAGGGGTTCTTCCTCGACACTATACTCAGAAAGGGGAAAAGGATCAAGGTCACTTGAGATCATATGAGAACAAGCGTGGGAATCACTCTCAAAATCATGAACAAGTGAAAAAGGCAAAGGGGAGGGTGGAGCATTATATCCAATAGGTTTCTCTTCCCCAAAATCATAATCTAAAAGCTCAGGTGATTTGAATATAGAATCATAAGGAGGAGCCTTATCGATTTCCTTAGTATCATAGATTGGGCCTTTCCTAACAGGAAAATTGATCACTTCCAACTGCCCCTCCTTATGCAAGGGAAAATAAATTTTCTCCTTTCCAAGGGCATCAATGGATATGTCATCATAAATAATATCCGACAGAAAGTGAGGACCAATTTTAGCCTCATCCTCCTTGTCGGTGTCGTAAATGGGAGCACAATCAAATTGAGGACCAACAATTTTCCATTTCTCTTGTTCAATATGGAAGTAATCTCCAATATCATCTTCTAAGGGGCAGATGGGATCACCTTCCTCAAGGTTTTCAAAAGGAGAGTCATAGGGAGTAATATCCTCGAGAAAGGTAAGGTTAGTCTCAAAGTCATCCTTCCCAACAATCATCCATTTTGTCATGTGGACCCGAGGAGGACTCATCTTCATTACTTAGATTCTCAATGTCTTGATGATGGTCAATGAAGGCTTCCTCTTGGATGCTTAATGTGGGGCATACTTGAAAATGTCTAAGAAAGCCATCAACGAACTCCTCAATAGATGAGATGCTCTTAGGTTCATGATCATGCAGCCATGAGTTATGACCACCGAGAGATCCCATGAACAACAACATAAGGACATCTTGGTGAACAACCTCCTCTCTTGAAGCATGTGCATTAAATCTTTCTACGTGGTCAATTGCGGAGAGTGGATCACCATCAAACATGGGTAACCCACATAGCATCCTTCTCGTGACATGATTAGGGTGCCCAGGGGTGCTAGCAATGTCCAAAGCGAGAAATTTACCAAAGAAAGACAACCTATTTGAGATATACATGAAAAATATGTAGGAGTCGCCAGGATGAATTCAAAGATGCCTAGAAAAATGCTTGCTTCATGCTACAAGCATCGACCCTAAAGTCCAATGAAGAACTAGGGCTTCGTTCTTCCAATGGAATCACCAATAGTATTATGTCAATATGTCGTATGGGGAACAAAGCACACGTTTCGTGTCCCTGGTAGCAACGCCAAAATGTTACGGCTCAAACTAGCAGGGTTCCTAAAAGGGGATCCTTGAAGGGCTACTACTAGGGTAAGGGAAACAATGGAGCGATAACTCATTCTTACCTCGGTTAAGGCTCTCTACTCTTTATGGACTTTCATCGATGGGAGGAGACCTGTTCTGATAAGGATCACGAAATGGATGGACCAATGATAGGGCAAGGGGTGATTCTGGAAGCCTATTGACAAGAGAGGCTCAAATGTATGGCTTGCCTGTCTTGGAAGAGAAGATGGAAGGCTCTCAAGGAAGGTCTTGGGGAGAATTTCAAGGGTCAGGTTTTGAGTATGTGCCTTCTAAAGGAGATCCCTAAGCCCTATAATTCTTGTGCAAACTTGGGTCTCAGGTGATCTTTGAAGAATTAACCTTGATAGTGCATGGGACCACACAGGACCAAGTGGACCCGAGGTTAGGTCAAGGGGATAGGATTTAGCAATGACTGATATGATTGACCTAATTAGGAAGGGGAAAGGGATCAAGGAATGAATTTTCAATAAAAGGCATTGCAAGGATCCTAGTGAGGTTTCTAGCCTAAGGGAAACCAAGGGCAAGAATTGGTCTTCGAGCTAGGGCTTGCGATATCTCAAGATCCCCGCATCAGAATCCCATGAAATTTGGAGGGCTTCTTGAGGGACACCAAAGCAGTTGTGGACTAAAAATCAAAGCATTTGGATGGCTAGATCATGAGATAATTGATTCCCTAGGTGACCTAAAGGACTAGACCTAGAGAAGAGGAAATGGGAGAAGGAGAATAGGTTTAAGGTGATCACCTTTGGGTGGACCAGTCCCTAATCCTTTGGGGAGATTGGAGTCATGTATAATTATGAGTATGGACCTTTGAATTTTCTAGGTGAAGGAGACCTCAAAGACAACTTTGCTTGGCATTAGGGCAGAAACAAAAGCAGCTTCAAAGACTTTATACTTTGTTTTGCAAGCTAAATGGCTTGTCAAGATGAATTTCAGTAATGAAACATCCCTAGGAACATTCGTTCATTATACATGGCCCATACATGAAGCATTCACTATCTAGAAACAAAATTTCCACAACTTCGCATAAGAGATGCAGCAAATAACCCCTAGTATAGGGAAATCCTAGCAACAATGTCTGTGACCAAATTAGAAAGAAAGTATAGCACTAAAATATACTTACATGTATCCAACCATCCAAAAAACTTGCCATCAAGAAGCTCCAAGACATGAAAATCATTCAAACATCAAAATTCATTCCATGCTCCAAAAATTCGTCCTCCAAGAAGGATAGCGAAAATCTCTAAAGAGATACTAGTTCCAAATCCAAGTGATGATGCTAAAATGAATCCTCATCACTACTATTTAAAATTGTCTTCATGATTTGAGTTTGAAAATTGTATGAAAGATGAATCAAGGAGGTCAAGCAAGTAGCAGTTTGTAGATCAGTGGTTGTAGCTCCTTCCAATAGTGGCTGATAAACAATCAGGGGTTGGAGCTCCTTTCAATGTTAGCTGATAAACTAGGGGTTGTTGCTCCTTTCAGTTGTAGCTGATAAATTAGGGAGTAGCTTCCTACTCGTTGTAGGCAGAGAAATTTTGTAATATTCCCAGCTAAAATATTCCAAATTTGCACTTAAGTTTCTGAGTTTTAAGTGAGTTTTAATGAGTCTTTAGTGGGTATTTGGTCAAACACTTGGGGAACATACTGCTATAGGTGTAACTTAATATTTTTGGTTTGATCGAATACTGTCCCGTCACTTGAATGCTCATGGAGCGCATTCAGTACATCATATATTCTTTCATTAAAGCTCAGAATTTATACTAGTTATACCAGAGATAATAAGAATCTAGAAGCTAGCATACATGTATAAATAAGTGATAACAACAGAATGAGAGGAACCTGATTTATATTGGATGGCTACAGGTATCAAATGAGTTCCATGTGAACAAAACATGCCTTTACAAGATATTAAGTTCAGCCACCAAGATGACAAGAGGTCTGCCCCTTTTTCTAGCCACTACAGTCACCACGCAGGAGAGGAAACTTATGTCACTTGCTGATGGAAAAATACAACCCAGAATTTCTTTAACCAGTCGCCTTTCTATGCATTTACCAACAACTATCCTTAGCTGAATTAACCCATAAAATTGACCCAGAACAAAGAGGACGTGGCAATGAGAAACAGCCAAACTCTAACATCAAACCACAGTGAAATCGACCCCTTTGGAACAGGTATACACAGTCCTTTTTCTAGGAATATATTTGCCCCACAATCCCACTTGAATAGCAAACTTCAGTCCCCTCTTTATCCTGGTTATTTGACCCAGAAATGATGTGCACAGCTAGCAAGGTAAATAATAGAAACTTGACCTCTGTAGCAGTAGACAATTCGTCCTTCTTCAACTGAAACTTCGACCCATGAAACCAAGGAAGAAGGGCCTGCAGCTCTGAACTCGTCTCTTCTGTACAGAAAGAGATTCGGTCTTGGCACTAGAATCATTATGGGCACATATATATATATATATATATATATATATATATATATATCTATTATCAGCTAGCTATCTCTTTTTAACCCAAAATTCGGCCCTTTCTTTTGAGATTGGAACCATAATCTTAATGCAAGCATACACTATGCAGTCCTTCTACAAACTGATTGGAGCACCTCCTTCACACCATAATAAGAGAATTGGGACCTGAAAATTTCAGTGCAGGAACTCCACCTTAAGTAATGTGAATAGTGCAGGAACTCGACCTCTAGATTCGGTCCCCTTAATGATGAATAAGTCGACCTCCTACTTGAGAGGGGAAACTTGGCCTTCTTGGGGATCTTGTAAACAACACAATGCTAGGGTCTCCTGCAACAATAGTAGTGAGATCTCTGCAGTAAGCACAATGGAAGATCTGAGATAATCTTTTCCAAGAGCTAACTAGGGTTGCACTCGGAGTCCACAGAAATTAAGTTGAGTTTCGCTTGAAACTCGCTTGAGCTTCTTTTCTATGTCAAGAGATAGATAGGAATAGAATGGTTTGCAATTGAGCCTATCCTTCTTTTATAATTCTCCAATGAGTCTTCCTCTAGCTTGTAGACTCCTTTTTCCGATTATTTTATTGGTGGGGTCCATTTTCCATCTTGAGACTTTTTGCCACCATTTTGAATAAAAATAGAAATAATAATCTGCGTCCTCTCATTAAACCTGAAAGCACAAAGGCTGCTTGCTCTCTAACCTCAACTTGATTGTCTACTAGAAGCTTTTGTATTTGATCCACACAGCTTTTGTCTCAGAGGTGTACAAGAGGAAATTATGCCTGTAGGTGAAGGATTGCATGTTGCAACTTCTGGTATGCTAACTGGAGTCATTACTTGCAGATATAAGTACAGTGATGGATGTTGACAGTTGTGGCTGTGAAATTATCTGCCACTTTAATAGTGCTAAATCTCTTTAGCTAAAGTAGATAATTCCGTATGTGATGTCTCCCACAGAGAAATAAGAGGATACAGAAGACCAACATTGACATCTGCCAAAACTGAAATCTGCCCAGACTTTAAAGCTGAAATAAGAAAATAGAACACTGTTCCCAGCCATTTTATATGATCTTTACTGTTTTTTTGAAGTTGATTAAAATACAGACCTACTCTTGGAACATTGATCTGAAAGAATAATGCAAAAATTGTCCTTAAAATCTGCCTCAACAGCTGCATGTCCTTGGTTTCCTTGCTACCAACTTCAAGAAAAAATCTCTGATTTTTCATTATTTATGGCTATTTTTTATGTTTTAAAAGGTAATCCTGCCTAAAGGAGGGGTAACCGCATTTATTGTATCTATTTTTCAGTTCTATGCTTTGATACATATCAATTCTTATGGATATTCTGTTTAGCATGGAAGAAAATTGATACTGATTTTAGAATTAATATTATTCTGATAAGTAAGTTGCTTTTGACAACTACAAATATTTAAAACTCAAAAATCTTTCATATTATCTTATTATGTGTCGTTTAATGGATCAGGGAGAAGAAGTACAGTTGGTTGGAGATTTCAAAGGTAACTGGAATGAACCCATCAAAGCAGTTCATGTAACAGGACCAAAGTATGCTATTGATCTCCGGCTTCCTCAGGGAAAGTATGCTTTCTCACTAATAAGTCTGGATTGTAGCAGTATTACTATTTATTTTGTCTGATAGTTAACTTGTCTATTGGATAAAAGCAGGTAGGCATTTAATAATTTAGAATTCTTAAATTTGATTGCCTTACAGACTGGACAAATTATAATGCTGGCTAATGGCTGATATTCTATAACACTCTGTATGAACATATAAAATAACATAACGTTATAAGCAAAGATGTGGAAAGCTGTCCTGCTAGCCGAGACTGGCCGGCTTGCATTTGGAGAATGATACTTCCAAATTTAGACTTGTTGGTCCTTTAAGTCTGGCTATATTTTTGTGGTGCTTGACAGCTTCTCTTATGGTGGTGAGATGTTGGTGTGATTTTTATTTGATTCTCAGATCTTTGTCTTGTTAAAATCCTTCATATTCTCAAGTTTTTATCATCTTCAGGACCCCTGGGTACCATATCGAGTTTTTTTTTTTAATATTACCATGGTGAGTTGGTAACTTGTTGGAGTAATCTGGGTGAGGCCCAAGATTATAACTAGTGGCTGCCACTATAACACCAAGAGTATATCCAACAACCCATAAGCCAGATATACCAGGAATTTTATGACCTAGCAAGAGCCGAGACTCCACGAGAGTGGGGGACCCAGGTACCATATCAATTTTGTGTACTCATTTGTGCAAGTAATAAGCCTCACCCCCATTTTGGACATATAAATGGAAAAAAATTGTGAAATGGAGACCAAGTAAAATGCCTCAATAAGCATGATATATATCCAATTAGACTAGGTGAATGTTTTAATGCAATTTTTGTTCTTCTGGCAGAGAGTATGAAACTGATGACCTATATAATGGATAGAAATCCGTTGAACTAAAGAAACTGGCTAGAAGGCATAAAGACTATAGTTGGAATTGATTTTTGAAACCATAAGATACTTAAGTTCCATTAAAGGTTGAATGGGCATTAGTGGGAATTGAAACTGTGACCTTGGACGAATAACTTAACTCCTATTAAAAACATGCTCAGTTTATATTTCTTGCTATAAATATATCTATTTCAATTGACTTACAAGGCATATTCATCATAATTAGTAACCTATTCCATACTCTACTCTTGGAGGATAGGAGAAGGAATAAGCAATCTCCTGCTCATAACACTTTCACTATCATCTTTGTAGAATTAAATAAAACCTGTTGTGGCATAAGAATGCTTTTGACATTCTTCATTCTCATTCCTTTGTTTGCAAACTTACTTTAGTTTGATTGCCTCACTTGTTATGTGCACATGCAGCATGCTATGATAATGTTTTAGATTTTAATGAGGAAAATATGCAAATGACACTTTGACATTTTCACTCCTTTGTTTGCAAACACACTCAGATTGGTTCTCTTTTTTAGCGAACATGCCATATTAATGTAGATTTTAATAAGAGGCAAATTGCAGTCATTTCAAATTACCATGGGCCTAAGGATCATTGCTGCACTACCTTCTCTACATGTGATAAGTTTAATATTACATAATAGTTATATTATGCAATATTCCTTATGACTCTATGTCATGTCGATTCAATAAAGTAACTTAATGCTTAATTAGTCACACATTACTTTTGTAGTTACATGGGTAGTTTAACTAACCATGTCTCTCATCTGAGACTATTATTATGTATTGACTTTCATACATTGAATATCATATAGAATCTCTCTCCTCCTCTCTGCATATTTCTGTTATTGTGTATGTGCATGATTTTATAGTGGTATTAAAGCTTAGTTGAATAATT
Source organism: Pinus tabuliformis (assembly GCA_031772625.1). Taxonomy (NCBI): domain Eukaryota; kingdom Viridiplantae; phylum Streptophyta; class Pinopsida; order Pinales; family Pinaceae; genus Pinus; species Pinus tabuliformis. Next base: position 257,492,802 of record CM062807.1, on the reverse strand, counting down.
GGCATCTGGAAGGCACATTGAAGGAGATAAATATCTGAAAGCATTGTGGGTGTTGTAACTTGTTACCTCCCGAACCTATACTTTAAATGTTACAAAGTCCTTTAACAAAGTGCAACAACAAGGGTACTTAGGAAGATTGCCCGATGTCAGCACTACTATACTCCTCTCACTTTAGGCTGGTCCATTTTGTTGCAAGGAGGGTTCCCCTAGGAAAGATTGTTTTAAGATTTTATTTAGAATAAAATGGATTGTGGAATTTATCAATACTAGTGATTATCCAATTGGGCCATGGAGTCAAGATCAGTGAGCAAGAGGGTTTGAATGGATCAATGGCATGGTTAAGCTGTTAACAATATGCTCCAACCAACCACATGCATCTTCTTCAATATGCAGAAAATTAAAAGATGTTGCTTCCAAATTAGCAACTCATAACAAACATAAAACAACAAAGTAATAATGCGAGAATCATCTAGAAACTCACACGGACCATTCCAGAGATGATCCTAGCCATCAATTATGTTTTAATCTTGGCCGTTGGTGCTCCAACATAGGATTATAAGAGGAGGTCGATGTGGTGATGGAGAAGACACTTCAGCAGTTCAATTTCTTGGAAGATTGATTTCCAAAGTAGCAACATCCAGTTGCCGGAGAGAGAGCTAGAGATTGAAGCAGTGAGAGAGGAACAAAGACACTAAAGCTGGAGGAGGCATTCCAGATCTAGCGAGTGCATTTGCAGAAAGGAAAAAGAGCCACAGATAGGTTGATGATGGGGCAGCGCAGTAACCTCTAGAGGAAAGATCGATTCGCTGAGAGGAAGAGACGTCTTCAGTTCCAAAGGCCAAGAAGGAGTCCCAGAGTGTCGAAGAAGCATCTTTCCAGTCAACAGGAGGAAAAACGACTTCATCAGAGACCAGTTTGAGGCTAGATGATCAACAGGCTGCGTAGAGGCTAACTCAGAGGGTCAAAGGGCTGAATTTCTAAAGGCAAGTTGTGCTAGGAGTTTGCTTGTGGGGTGAGGAAAATTCCTCACTAGATTTTTGCCAGTGTTTTTCTCTGTAGGATTTCCAGATTTCGACATCCAGTTGTACTCAATTGTGTTTTGTTCCCCATACGACATATTGATATAACATTATTGGCGACTCCATTGGAAGAACGAAGCCCTAGTTCTTCATTGAACTTTAAGGTCAATGCTTGTAGGGTGAAGCAAGCATTTTTCTAGGCATCTTTAAATTCACCCTGGTGACTCCTACATATTTTTCATGTATATCTCAAATAGGTTGTCTTTCTTTGATAAATTTCCCACTTTGGACATTGCTAGCATCCTTGGGCACCCTAATCATGTCACGGGAAGGATGGTACATGGGGTGCCCGTGTTTGATGGTGATCCACTCTCCGCAATTGACCACATAGAAAGATTTAATGTACATGCTTCAAGAGAGGAGGTTGTTCACCAAGATGTCCTTATGTTGTTGTTCATGGGATCTCTCGGTGGTCATAACTCATGGTTGCATGATCATGAACCTAAGAGCATCTCATCTATTGAGGAGTTCGTTGATGGCTTTCTTAGGCATTTTCAAGTATGCCCCACATTAAGCATCCAAGAGGAAGTGTTCAGTGACCATCATCAAAACATTGAGAATCTAAGTAATGAAGACGAGTCCTCTCGGGTCCACATGACAAAAAGGATGAAGACCAACCTTACCTTTCTCGGGGATATTACTCCTGATGACTCTCCTTTTGAGAACCTTGAGGAAGGTGATCCCATTTTCCCCTTAGAAGATGACATTGGAGATTACTTCCATATTGAAAAGGAGAAATGGGAAATTGTTGGGGAAGAGAAACCTATTGGATATAACACTCCACCCTCCCCTTTGCCTTCTTCTCTTGTTCGTCACTTTGAGAGTGATTCTCGCACCTGTTCTCATATGATTTCAAGTGATCTTGATCCCTTTCCCCTTTTTGAATGTAGTGTCGATGAAGAACCCCTCATTGAATATTCGTTATCTCCTTGGGCACCCCCTTAGGATCATGATCAATCTATAATCTCCCCTTTCCAGTGTGATCATCATGGGAAACCTACTTGTGCCTCTCCATCTCATCAGTCTCCCTTCCCTACTAATCATAACCCTGTAGAGGCCATGAAATATGACATAAATAATAAGGACCATAATAATATGCCCGAGGTTGCCATCCATCAAAAGTTTATGAGCCTAATCATTGACATCTCTATATTTTGGTTAGAAGAGAGGATCTCATGGACTAGATTACATCATTTTCTTACCTCTTCTCGCATGATTACCTATGTGTTGGCATTCTATTTTCCTACCTCCCACCAACCTTATCATCCATGTGATTCTATCCACATTTGCTTTGGCATTTGCTACATGAGTAATCATATAGGCCGACATATTTATATTGTTTTGATGATATGTTGGTTGCACTGGCTTTATGATTACACTTAGTATTAGTTTTGCACCATATGCATGTTAGAGTAGGATGCATTGCATGCTGATTTTTGCATTAGAACTAATGTCATATGATATTTCTCATGATAGATTAGCTGCATTTAGATTTAAAGACTACATTTGAAAATTTATTTATATGAGTTGATTTTATGGGTCTAATCCAGGCATTTGCTATCATAAGACACCACGAAGCATGATGCCCTATATTTTTCATCTATTATATCTGCAGGTAACAGGTTTGCGGTAACCAAGAGATTGTTGGAGTTCTCGTGACGTCCCGTTCAAGTATCTTCGTCCACTTTTTCAAGAGATCACGTCTCAGTTGGAGTTAGATGTTACCCACCATTTTGTGGGTGATATCCCTAGGAGAAAATTTTTCTCCAAGATGGTCCTCAACTGGTAGCTAGCAACCCCTTGCAGCCACCAACTAGCCCATTGTATCATTTCTCCGCCACCTGAGCCAACCATGTGTTCTGTCACCCATTTGTCATGATCATATGTTTGAAGGTGGGCATCTCGAACCTAAAGGTGTGCCTTGTCATTTGGTCATTGAGTATTGTAGTTTGCTTATCATGGATACTTCTAGGCATGGAATAATGGGTAGATTTGGCGGAAAGAGTGGGCTAGGTTTGTGCTCTTGTCCCCCAGACCTCTTTTGGATGTTAACCTTGGACCCTAGTCCCGTGGGATCTCTTTTACTGACCTTTGGGCTTCAAGGATGGTACTACATGGGAAACCCTGATTTTGTTTGCGTGGTCCTAGTGCCCACTCCCTCATCCACATATATCACTCCCCTTCCACTAATTATAACCCCATTCATCATTTCTCCCACCTGGGTCCACATCCCTTTGGTGGGTCCACATAGGGTTATGCCTTCCCCCTCCCCTTGCTAACACCTTGGGTCGGACTTGGAATGATGCCCTGGAGATTGATGTAGCTGAAAAGAAAAGTAAAAGCATAATTGGCCACATTCAACAAGAAAATGTACCACAAAATGCAAAAGACGGCCAGGACAAACACATTTAGCACATGGGCAAAAGCCAATGCATGAGCTCTACCCCATTCTCATGGCCATCACCTTGATTCCTATAGGCTCAAGATGAGCCTTCTTTATCATTCAAGAACCCATGCTTGTCCCAATCCCTGGTGGGCAATGAACCACCCTACCTTAAAGGGGATATCCACTGCTATACCTTACAGTAGGGGCTTTCTGGCAGGAGCTTTTCAGGCTAGTGGGAATAGAGCTTACACCCAACACCAGTTACCATCCCCAGATTGACAGGAAGACTGAGATCGTTAACAAGTGGCTAGAGGGTTACTTGTGGAACTACGTGACAGGGTAGCAACATGCATGGGCGAGATGGCTACACTTGGGGGAATATTGCTACAATACAACCTATCACATGTCCATTAGTATGTCACCCTTCTGCGCTCTATATGGTTATGATGCTTTATCTTTTGCTGAAATTGTTTTTGGAGACAGTCGAGCCCCAAGGGCCAAAGATTGGATCCAGGAGAACTAAGACATTCTCAAGGCTCTCATGGATAACTTACGAACAACCCAAAACCAACAGAAGATGTATGTAGAAAGGCACAGGGTGGAGAGACACCTTGAGGTGGGGGACCTAGTCCTTTTGTGCCTCCAACCTTACTGGCAGTTTACGTTGAAGCATAAAGTGGCCAAGAAGTTGCAACCACGGTTTTATGGGCCTTACCGAGTCATTAGGAGGGTCAGTGAGGTGGCTTACAAGTTAGAGCTTCCACCCGAAAGTCGAGTGCAAAATGTTTTCCATGTGTCGTGCCTCAAGAAGGTACTGGGCCAATAGATGACAACAGTTCCAGAGTTGTCTCCATTAGATGATGATGGGCATCTAGTTTTAGAGCCTGAGGCCATCTTGGACAGCAGGGAGAGGAGGTTGAGGATTAGGATCATCAGGGAGTTTCTGGTCAGGTGGAAGAACCTACCCAAGGAGGATGCCACTTGGGAGGGTGAGTAGATTCTTCAGCATCCAACATTGCAGTTGCTTGAGGACAAGAAACATTTTGGCGGGGAGGACTGTGATATTCCCACTTAGCAATATTGCTAAGAAGAAATATCAATTTTGTCATATTTCGTACTAATACTTAGGAAAAGTGGGTTGTGGGGGCCTAGGATTTTTGAGCTAAATTAAGGGCCCAACATATGAGAAAGGGAGAAAATCGGATTGCTAGTGGATAGTGGGGGCCACCCTCAAAAAGGGGATATGCTCTCCTCTTGGCAAGATGCACTCTTGGAGGGAAAGTGAGGAAATTGATGGATGGGTCCCACATGGGGGAAATTGGAGGCGCAATGAAAAAAGAGGAGGGTTCACTCATTCCTGGGCATCTTTGATGATTTGAACACTTACTCTTGTCTAACACGCTTGAGCTGTGAGCCAAGTCTGCATGTGCTGCTGAGCACTTGAGATTTTCAAGTGAGAATCTCACCCTACTTTCGGTGGACTTAGAGTGCTAGCCCTAGGAGGTGTTTTGCATCCATTCAGATCTGTCCAGGGAGTTTATCCATTGAATTTGTGGAGTTGGGAGAACAGGTGGGACACAGAAGAGGAATACGCTGCTCTTGGTGAAGTTGGTTGTGGAGCGGGGATTTTGTTGGGCTTTCCAGGACAACCTAGGGCCTCCATTTGCTGAAGATTTGGAGTATTTCCAGCTTTGGAGGACAGAGGATATGAGGTACTGTTCAGGGGAGGACAAGTGTTGATGTATCCCAGGGGCACTCCAGCTGATTCAGCTAGAGTGATAGGTGTACGCCATGCAAAGGTGTACAAGTTTGCATTCCAGCCCCTTTTGGCATTGAGCATTAGTACCGACAGCAGAGCTAGCAGTTCTGAGCTGTGTGAGATTTGGCACCGCAGGATGGGACATATGTATCATGGAGCCTTGAGGACATTGCGGGAGATCACTACAGGTGTGCCAGATTTCAGTACTGCTCACTTTGATACTTGCAGAGGTTGTGCGATGGGCAAATTTGCCAAATCCCCTTTTCCCAGCAGTGACAGCAGAGCGACGAGGATACTTGATTTGATTCATTCCGATGTGAGCGGTCGGATGTCTCATGTTTCCTTGAGTGGATATGAGTACTATGTTTTATTCATTGATGATCACTCGAGGAGGACCTGGATTTATTTTTTGAAGACCAAGAGTGAGGTCTTCAAGCGGTTTCAGGAGTTCAGAGCTTTTGTGGAGACTCAGACAGGTCGAAAGATCAAGTCCTTGAGGTTGGACAATGGAGGAGAGTACACCCTTGGAGAGTTTGTTGACTATTGTGCGGAGGCAGGCATTAGGAGGTAGTTCACTGTTCCTCACAACCCCTAGCAGAACGGGGTTGCGGAGAGGAAGAACAGATCCATCATAGGGGCTGCCAAAGCCATGTTACATGATCAGGGGTTGCCATTGTTCTTGTGAGTAGACGCCTGCAACACAGCTGTTTACTTGCAGAACAGGAGTCCGCATCGTGCCTTGGGGCATATGACTCCGGAGGAGGCTTTCTCTGGGAAGAAGCCTGATATTGGTCATCTTCATATCTTTGGATGCATTACATACTCCTATATACCCAAGGAGAAGAGGACCAAACTAGAGCCCACCGCAGAGAAGGGTATCTTTGTGGGCTACAGTGAGACCTCAAAGGCCTTTCGGATTTACATTCCTGCAGGGAGGAGAGTTGTTGTCAGACGGGATGTGAAGTTCAAGGAGGACAGGGCCTTTAGGAGGTCACGGGAGTTAGAGTATTAGGATCAGCCAGACCCTCAGCAGCAGTTGAGTCAGTCGCAGGGATCCAGTGGGCAGGGATCAGGAGGATCCGGAGGTACATCTATGAGGATGTTAGGTCCGTCAGTGAGCAGTGGCTCGCCGAGCCAGAGGGGTGGTGCTCCGGGCAGCATGCAGAGCAGTTCACTAGGGAGTCCATTGATGGACAGTTCACACGGTACCTCAGCTTCTACAGGTTCAGGTGCAGGTAGGAGGACAGCAGACAGACAGTCAGGAGTTCAGGCTACTGATGGTGATGAGGAGGAGGAGTTTCATTCTCCTATGGGAGAAGCATGCTCAGGGAAGAGAAAGCCCAAGTGACTTCAGGACACCTTGAGAGATGCCACATTTGTTGCTGAGCCGAAGAGGCCGGTCAAAGAGAGTAGACCACCGAGAGGTTTTGTAGCTATATGGCGATGGTTACCAGCATCCTTGACTCTGAGCCTTCTAGCTATGAGGAGGCAGCTAGCCAGCAGGTCTGGAGAGAGGCCATGCAGGAGGAGTATTCTTCTATCATGAAGAATGATGTTTGGGAGGTGGTGCTGAGGCCTGAGGGCAAATCCGTGGTTACTTCCAGATGGCTTTACAAGGTAAAGCATGTTGCAGATGGCAGCATTGAGAAATTCAAAGCGAGGTTTGTGGCTAGAGGGTTCTCCCAGGTAGAGGGAGTTGATTATGAGGAGACCTTCGCTCCCGTGGCTCGATATACTTCGATCCGCTCCATTATATTGATAGCAGCAGAGATGGGTTGGAAGATCCACCAGATGGATGTGAAGACCGCATTTCTCAATGGCTTCATACAGGAGGAGGTGTACATTGAGCAGCCACAGGGCTTTGAGGTGCATGGGAAGAAGTCCCATGTGTGCAGACTGAAGAAGGCCCTTTATGGCCTGAAGCAAGCTCCCAGAGCTTGGTACTCCAGGATAGATACATATTTGCAGGGGATGGGTTTCACAAAGAGTGAGGCAGATCCGAACCTTTACTTTATTGTGATTGGTGAGGAGCCTCTCATTCTGGTGCTGTATGTGGATGACTTGATCATTACAGGTGCAGAGAGACTCATAGAGCACTGCAAGAGAGATCTTGCAACGGAGTTTGAGATGAAGGACATCGGCTTGATGCATTACTTTTTGGGTTTGGAGGTGTGGCAGGAGGAGGGGCATTTCTTCCTGGGGCAGGGGAAGTATATTGTGGACATCCTTAGTAGATTCCACATGGAGGATTGTAGACCCATGTCGACACCAATGATCACCAACTGGAAGAAGCTTCATGCTTCGGATTCCGAGTTGGTGGATCCCACATTGTACAGGCAGTTGATTGGTTCCTTGATGTATTTGGTCAACACTAGACCAGATATCTCTTTTGCAGTCAACACGATGAGTCAGTTTATGTGTGAGCCTAGGAAGGTTCACTGGGTGGCTGCAAAACACATTTTGCGGTACTTGCAGGGGATAGTGGATTATGGTTTGGACTACAGGCAGGGAGATGGAGTGAGATTGGCAGGATACACTGATTCTGATTGGGCAGGTTGTGCTTCTGATAAGAAGAGCACTTCAGGGTGCTGTTTTGGGTTGGGTTCAGCAGTAGTGTCATGGTTCAGCCGGAAGCAGCAGTCAGTAGCACTGAGTTCAGCGGAAGCAGAGTATATGGCAGCCAGTCTAGCTAGTTGTGAGGCTATCTGGCTTCGCAAGATGTTGTTTGGCTTATTTGGTCAGCCGTTGAGACCTTCAGTGATTTACTGTGATAATCAGAGTTGCATTAAACTCACGGAGAATCCAGTGTTTCATGACAGGTCAAAGCATATCAGGATCAGATATAATTTCATCAGAGACTATGTTCAGAAGGGAGTTGTGAAGCTTGAGTATATTTCCACTGATGAGCAGGTTGCAGATATCCTTACCAAAGCCTTACCACGGGGCAAGCATGTCTACTTCAGAGACAAGATGGGTGTGGTGAGGAACACCTTCCTCGGTAAGAGGGAGTGTTGAAATTTGGTACCGGAGGACAGGTGGTTCCCTTAGGCTTTGATCTTTGGCCTAGGGAAAAGTGTCCAAAAGAATTTAATTTTTCTCCTAAAGTGACTTTATAATTTTATAAAGTTAAAGCTAATTTAAAAGTGACTTTAAGTGATAAAGTTACTAAGTCTAATTTTAAATTGACTTTTATAAAGTCAATGAAAAATTAGAAAGGAAAAGTGACTTTGGAAATAAATGACTAAGTGGGTCTTTATTAAAGTGGGGTGAATTAAAAAAATAAAAAGTGAGATTAAATGAGCATTTAATCTCAGCCATTGATCTAAATCTATTTCAGCCATTGGATTTAGAGATCACCCAAAAGTCGCTTGGGTCACCCAAAAGTCATTTGGAGTTATATTAAGGAAGGAAAAGGAGGAAAGGATCACATTCGATTCAATTCTTTCATGAGCAGATTGGGAGAAGGAGAGCAAGAGAGCAAGAGAGATTTCTGAGCAGGGAGGAGAAGGAGACAGCAGCTTGGCACACATTCCAAGGCAGCAGTTGAGCAGATTTGTATAGCTGATTCAGCACACAGTGAAAGGCAGATTTTGGCACGATTTTCGAGGAGAGGTTTGCACAAAAATCGAGGAGCAGTTTGCTGATTTTTTTGCACGCAAAACGAGGGCCATACAACAGCATTTAATGTTGAAAGTGGGCACGAAAATCGAGGAGACCGTACAGCATTTATTGCTGTCCTGTTTGCTGTAATTTCCAGTTTGCTGTGAAGCATGGGAAAAGAGATAAGTTGTAAATTTGCTTGCTGATTTTTTGCTGAAAATTTCTCACTGTAAAAGGCAATTTTCAGAAATAAAGAAGAGCTCTCAAACTGGTTTTCCCCAGGAGTTGTAGGGGGTTTTTCCAGGGTCACATTGACCAAAAATCTCAGTGTTTGAATGTGTTCTAATGGCTGTTTATTACTGCTGATTTTTATTTCTGCAATTTCCAGCATTTTGTAAAATTTCCAGAATTTGTGTTTTCAACAAATTTATTTTTTTCAGCTTGTTAAATGTATGGTTATGGGAAAGGGCATTTAACTATATGGGAGAAATAAGGAGAAACTGAAAACCGGGGTGGGAAAACAGAAATTTCTACACTTCCATCACTTGGGCTTTGCTAGCTTGCCTTGGGCAAGCTCAGGTGCACACTTTCCAAACATCTATTGTAATCCCATACTTTGCTAATAAAATGGCTCAGAGCATCACAATTTTCAGCTTATTTCATGGTGTCTGATTTGTGTGTGATTTTTGTGGGTGCTTTTCCTATGCATGCTTTGTTTATCATTGTCAAGTTTCCTTAGGATATTACATTGAACACTTTTAACTTGTATCTTTTCCTTCAAGATTTTTCTGATACTTCCTCCCATAAACCATTAGATTATCATCCCTTACGAACCCTCCTTTGTTGAAGATTTGTCTATGTGATTTTATTTGCAAGTCCCTTGGAAAACCATTGGCCTTAGGATCCCTAGGTCATCTATCCTCTAAAAACTTGCATGGGAAGCCTTCCTTGTGGGAATAATATCCACCACTCAATAGTGGGAGAGAGGCCACTAAGGTGATAGCGGTGATTGATCTTGTTGTTATCATAGGACCTAGGTCCCCTAGTGAGGCGTTGCACTAGGCCTGCTAGATTTTGTGGTAACAATCCCCTTTGAGAACATGACTCCCAAAATTTCTACTCCATCTTGCATCAACACCAAGATCTAACTCCTATTCTAAATGCACATTGGGTGGCTTCATATCTAGAAAATATGTGGATTTATTGCTTGCATAGTGTATGGTCTGTGTGGTTGTGTAATGTCCCTTTCTTTGGTGTTCCTTATGACATGGTTATGATGGACTTTTAGAGTTGGGGGCAAACAAATCACAGGTGTAAGTTGGTGTCATCAACCGGCCCAGAGGCTTTTGGAGGGGTTTTGAGGAATTTCTATGGGGTCTGATGGCATTCTCTTGGTATATTCCATCATCCGCACAATTTGCCTTCCGTTCCAATCCATTCCGACAACTTTCAAAAAAACAAAATTATTATTGGGCCTGACTCAATTAATTACACTTAAAATGGCATTTCGGGAGGAATATGTGACAAAACACCTTAGTGTAATAGCTCGTTGGAACCAGAATGAGAAGATTTATAGGATGAGATGGTTAGATATGAGTTTCAGTGCCCTGAGGAGACATGGTGGTCAATTTACCCTTTTCCCATGTTAAAAAGAATATTTTAATTAAAATAAAAGAGGGAAAAGTGCTCCATGATTGAAATAATAATATAGGAGGTTCTAGAGGAGTCCATCAAATCTATAAAAGAGGAGGAGGAGACTATTGGAGGGCATCTTGGATTTGACATTACTTCTTGTATGAGAGGTTGAGAACCCGGTTCTCTACCTCATGGGTAGCCCTAAGACGGAAACCCTCGGGTGACTTTGGTGAGAGTGGATGGAAACCCATCTCATCTTCTTGGTGGATTCAGCCAGAGTTCACGGGTGCAGTGATTGATTTCAGTTCAGTTTTGGGAGGCTAGTGCAGCATTGGAGCAGATTTGTCGAAGCCCGCTTTTCATCTCAGCTACATTGGTTGTATTTGCATGTAACCCAGTTTATCTATCATAATAAATGATGAGATTATTTTTTGCTTATCGTGTTATGAAATTGCATGTACTCTAACTGTTATATTTTACATGGCAATCTTTTGTTAATAAAATGTTGATTTTATGGTGAAATTCTGGGTTGAGTAAATTTCTGCATAGTGAGCATAATTTTCTCATTTAGGACATTACAGGTTGTGCTACAAGTTTAGGGTGTTTGCATGGCTTGTTGTTTATTAGGGGCTCCCCTCCAAGGTTCATTGGTAAAAATTTGATAATGGCCTTCGACCTGTTTGTAATTGTTTTTAAATGGTGAAGCAGATGTCTTGGGATTGTCAATTGCCAGGTGCTATTGGCATTATGTTCCAACTCAATATTCAGTCTTCCTACAGTAGAATGTTCATTGGTGTGCAGCTCTTCTTGGTGATCCAACTATTTGGTCCAATGTTCTTTCTGGATATATGGCACTGTTTGCATGTCTTTGCTCTATTTTCCTTCAAGAAGATATGGTGTAAGTCTATTTTTTATCATGAGGTCAATACTATGTTGTCTTTTTGCAATCTATTGCAGGATGAGGTTTGTATGCAGCAGCTAACCAAATGAGTTTTTATCATCATGGATGCTATGTCTCTAGATGCAGCCTCATACACTGATTTTGTTTCTGTTTTAATCACATGGAGAATGCTATAAGCTCCATTTTATATACCCTTCCGTTCCTTTGTGTTGCTGATGTATATATTTTTCTGTAACATTTGACATATTTACAAAAAAATGAAAAGAAACATCTTGCTTTCCTTTGTTTACTTGTAGTATTTAAGCGATATTATTCTTAGTGATTTATGATTTTCATGATGTATAGGTACAACTACAAGTTCATTGTTGGTGGGCAATGGCGACACTCAACTCTTTTACCAACGGAAACTGATCAATGGGGAAATGTAAATAATGTTATTTGGATCGGTGATGTCGCTAGTGTGAAGTTTGAATCCCCTGCCCAGAAAAAAGTGAAGGTATGACATTTATTTTTGTAATGTCATTGCATAATATTTATCATTTTCAAGCGTTTTTCTTTTGAAAATGTCTTTAATTTGAATCTCAAAGCTTCTTTTCCTTCTTAAGTTATATGTTTATGATGTATCAGTCCATAAAATATGTGCGAGACGAAGTGGAGATATTCCCTTTCCACGCTAAATAAATTTTATTCTATCTGATGTTTTTTTCTTTTTTTTTCCATATTTAATGTTTTAAACATACTATAAGATTTTTCTAAATTGGAAAAAAAATTCCTTTTTGATTTCTTGCTAATTTTTGTAGAAGTGGGTTACTTGCGTTAGTTGTTTCCGCACTAAACATTTACAAATGTTCTGCTGGTCAACCCTTTTCTTGGAAAAATCATGTTTAGCTACCCCTTAACTAGTCCATAAAATTTTGAATATTTGAGAGTAACTATTTCTTGTGTGAATGAGAATGGCACAATATGATAACTATGTAATATCCCTTACCAGGGGTATCCCTCAAACACAAGCAAACTCCAACCAAGTGGTATAGTAGCCGGGGAACTCAAAGAGATAAAAACAACAGTAGTGCAACATACAATAATGTATACATGGAATATAAGCAGACACTCGAGAAATGTAGAGAGAAATGTTAAGCCATTTTATTATACTGAGTAATGGAAAGAGTACAAGAGGTGATCAGAAAGATAGCACCTCGACTTGCACAAGGTAAGTGAAGAAATACACTCAAAATGGTAAGGTAATGGCCTCTCTTTGAACTGCGTCCAAGCTGCCGGAGAACTTCTGCGCTGTTGCTACTATTGGAATCAAGTGAGGATTTAGGGCTATTCTCCTCAGAAAATGCTGAAACTCTGGAATCAACCTCTGCTCAATAAACCCAGAAAAACCCAGAAATCTTTTCTAAAATAGCTGACCCCCGAAAATCACCCCCTTGAGGATCTACGCTATCCCTCAAGGTTTTGCGTTGCCCTTGAAAAGAATCCTCCAAAACTATACCCGAGACTCTGCCAAAATTCTCCAATATGCAAGGGCTGATCCCTTGCTCAATCTCCAAGCTCAAATCCTCCACATAACCTCAATCCGTAGCTCCTACCAAAAGAGAATGCATCCTCCCCTCTTAAGACTGCACAGTCATCAAAATGCCCAGTTCCGCCTCAACTCCAGAGATCGCTCCTCTTGCAAAATATTGATGAAACTACCTTGCCCGAGCAGGCACTCGAAGTCCCTCGGGGCTAAGGGCGAGATCTCCGAATGGATACACTCAATGCACTAAACAGTGCTGCAGACAGGCTAAACAACCAGCGTGCTCTAAGTCGAAGTGACTAGCTCAAATGCAACATAATCCAATGCCCAAATGAGGAGGCTCCTCTCTCCTTTATAGCGTTGGCCTCTCTCAAAACCCTAAGGCCCACCTCCTCCAACGTAGCCTCTCTCTTCCCACGTTCTCCTTCTCCATTTGTGCAGTCCCTCCAAGTGTCTACGTGGACCCCTTTCTCTACGTGGTCCTTTGGCCCCCTTGGCTCCCCTTTTAAGTTACAATGTTGTGCTACTAGGGAGTGACTTTATTCAAAAAGTGAGTTATGTCCCCCTTTCCTCACCTTTTTATTTATAAATAACTATAGAAGGCAAAATTGAGCAAAATCGAATATTCCTATTAGCCATGGCTAATTAGGAATATTACAGTCTCCCACGGCAAAATGTTGCTTGTCCTCAAGCAACTGAAGTGATGGATGCTGCAAAATTTCTCACTCTCCCAAGTGGCATCCTCATCCAGTAAATTCTTCCACCTCACCAAGAATTCCCAGACCGTCCTGCTCCACCGCTGCCTCTCCCTAGTATCAATAATAGCCTCTAGCTGCAACACCAAATGCCCCTCATCATCCATGGTGGTAGCTCATTGGTCACTGTCACCTGCTGCCCCAATGCCTTCTTCAGGCATGATACATGAAAAATGTTATGAATCTTGTTGCCTTGGGGCAGCTCCAATTCATACGCAACCTGTCCAATCCTGCGTATCACCCTGTATGGCCCATAAAAGTGGGGCTTGAGCTTCTCAGCTCCCTTCTGCTTCAATGATGATTGTCAGTATGGTTGTAATTGTAGGTAGACCAAGTCCCCAACCTCAAACTGTCTCTCCACCCGACCCCTGTCAGCATACAACTTCTGCTAGTTCTAAGGTGTAGCCATATTATCCTTGAGAGCTTGCAAAATATCCTGACTCTCTTGGACCCAAATCTTGGCTCTCAGAGCCTTGCTATCACCAAACATCACGTCAACAGAAGATAAAGGATGATATCCATACAAAGCATAGAATGGTTGCATACCAATGGACATGTAATGTGTAGTGTTGTAGCAGTACTCCCCCAGATGCAGCCACTTCAGCCATGCTTGTTGCTGCCCACTCACATAGTTACGCAAGTAGCCCTCCAGCCACTTGTTAACTATCTCTGTCTGCCTGTCTATCTGTGGGTGATAACTGGTACCCGGTGTCAACTCCGTCCCCACCAACCGGAAAGGCTCTTGCCAAAACCCGCTCATGAAACGGCTGTCCCTATCACTGATGATGGTCTTAGGAAGACCATGTAGCCTGAAGACCTCTCTGAAGAACAACTCGACCACTTGCGCTACTGTGTAGTGTGCGGATATGGCAAAAAAATGTGCGTACTTTGTCAGTCGATCAACGACGACAAAGATACAATCCTTGCCCTGCACCATGGGCAACCCTGTGATGAAGTCCATCGAAATACACTCCCATTTCCCCTCCAGAATGGGAAGAGGCTGCAATAATCTTGCGGGATGGCTCATCTCCCCCTTGTTTCTCTCGCAAATATCGTGCTCCCGGATATGCTGGAGTACGTCCTCCTTGAGGCCCTTCCATGAGAACCTCTCTCTAATGGCCCTATAGGTTTTGGTAAACCCCTGATGGCCGACCAATGGTGAATCATGTGATGCCTGAAGTCTCTTCTTCTTGAGCTGAGATCCCTCAGTCAAGAAGATCTGGTCCCTATAGTAGATGATCTCATTGATTACCCTGTACCTGTCATCCGCCACCTGCCCATCCAGAACCTCACATGCAAATCTATCCTTGGAGTACTCTATTAAGAGTCAAGCCCTCCAGTCTGTGTCCAAGCTCATAAGAGACAACGTGGTTGGTCTATGTGAAAGGGCATCTGCTACCACGTTCTTCTTACCCTTGACATACTCAATGTCAAAGTCATACGCTTGGATCTTACTTATCCACTTCTGCTGCCTCTCCTGTAGCTGTTTCTGCTCCAAAAAGAACCTGAGGTTGTTGTGATCAGTCCTCACCCTGAACCTGTTACCCACTAAATACTGCCGGAATTTGGCTAATGCATGCATAATGGCCAGCATCTCCTTGTCGTATATACAATACAACCTCTCATGTGAAAGGAGCTTCCGGCTCTCAAAGGCTATAGGGTGACCTCCCTGCATCAACATTGTGTCGATCCCCTCTCCCGACGCATCACACTCCAAAACAAATGGCTGCAAAAAATCCGGCAATGCAATCACTAGGCAGCTGCTCATAACCTCCTTGAGCCTGTCAAAGGCTCGCTGCGCTGTATCCGACCAACTGAATGCACCCTTTCTCATCAGATCTGTCAAGGGTGTAGCAAGCTGTGAGAAACTCTTGACGAACTTCCGGTAGTAAGTACAAATCCTCGAAGTTCTGTCACGTTCCTCGGCTCCGGCCAATCTCTGATGGCCCTGATCTTCTCCTCGTGGACTCTCACTCCATCCACCCCTATGATGTGTCCCAAGTACAACATCTTCGTCAACCCAAACTCACACTTGGAGAGCTTGGCATAGAATTGCTTCTCCTCCAAGATGCGCAACACTGTCTCAATGTGCTGGAGATGCTCCTCCCAAGTCCTGCTGTAAATGAGAATATCATCAAAGAACACCAACACAAACTTCCTTAAGTGACTGCGGAAGATGTGATTCATGCAGGACTGGAATGTAGCTAGGGCGTTGGTTAGCCCGAAGGGCATCACCAAAAACTCAAAGTGCCCATAGTGACACCTGAAGGTGATCTTGGGAATATCCTGCTCCCTCACGCGAATTTGATGGTACCCAGATCTCAAATCAATCTTCAAGAAGAACCGTGCTCCTCTCAACTCATCGATCCTGGGTATGGGGTACCTGTTCTTCAGGGTCTTCTTGTTCAGGGCCCTGTAGTCAATGCACATCCTCAATGTGTCGTCCTTCTTCTTCACCAACACCATGGAAGAAGCAAAAGGACTCATGCTCAGCCGAATGTGCCCAAGAGCCAGCAACTCCTGAATGGCTCGCTCAATCTCATCCCGAAAGGCCTTGGGATGCCTATAGGGGGTAGTAATGACTACCTGTATGCCCTGCTCAAGCTCAATGGTGTGCTCAAACCCCCGGTTTGGTGGCTGCCCCGGTGGAATCTCCCTAAACATTGTGGCATACTGGTCAAGGATGGACTGTATCTCTGGGTGCACCGTCTGCCCTATAGCCCCTGCCTCTGATGCACACAACTCCACTGCCCACTCTACGTCTCCCTTCTGGAAGACTGCCTCCATCCGATGAGCCGAAACAGTCTGAGGCAGATATGTGTGCTGTCCTCGTATCTTCTCATGCCTCCCTGTCTTCTCATCATCCCACTCCATCTCTAGGGTCTTCCAATCTGTCGTGACCTTCCCTAGAGTAATAAGCCACTGAACACCCAGTATCATGTTGGTGTTGGGAGTATTGACCACGAAAAAGTGGTCAGTCGGTGTATAGGTGCCCATTGTCACTGATAACTCTGGGACATAACGAACACACACCATGGTCTAATCTCCTGGGACCAAAACTGAAAAGCCATCGAAGCTTTCTGTCTGTATACCTCTCCGCTCAACCATCTCTGCATCGATGAAATTGTGGGTTTCCCCACTGTCAACCAAAACTGATACTGCCACATACTGTCCCTTGTACGCGCAGCGTCAAATACTTGGGAACTCCTCGCAATGCTGCAAGGGCCCCTCCGGTAGGTGCCAAAGCTGCACCATCTGCTGGTGGTGGTGGAGGTGGCAAAGGATCCTGTGCGGCATGACTATCTCCTGCCCCCACGTCATCCTCCTCATCCTCTTCTCCGCTACTCTCAGAGAAGACCTCAATAAAATGTGCTTTGCCAGTAGCACATCTATGTCCCGGTGCCCACGACTCCTGACAAGTAAAGCACAACCGCTTCTTCTTCAGCTCCCTCCTGGCATCATCATCAATCTGTGCTCGTCCTGGATTCCCCTTTGGAGGTGGAATCCTCACATCCTTCCCCTTAGGCTGGAAAGCCTGTCTCTAGGGGTAAGATGTCTGGGTCCTGGGTAAGGCATCCTGTAAGTCCCAGGTCCTGCTAATAGCATCCTGGAGTGTGGCTGGTCTAGTGGATCTGACTAGAGCCCGAAGTGGCTCTGCTAACCCCTCAACAAACATGTAGATCCTTCGTGCCGCGGATAGATCTGGAACCATCACTGAAACCCTCAAGAAGTCTGCAATGTAGGTCTCTAGGTTCTCGGTCTGTTTGAGCCTTGTTAGCTCAACAAATTGCTATTCCAGATCCCCCTGGTCAAACCTTTCTATCAATCTCCTAGTGAACTCGGCATATATCATCACTGTGGAGTGTCCGAGTGTAACCATCCCATGGAACCACTAGTCCTGGGCCTCACCATCCAAATGTAATGTCACCACCTTGATGGCCTCTGTCTTTGACATCTGGTTAAGCTGGAAATAGATGTCCAGCTTCTCCACCCAAGACTTTGTCGAACTGTTTGATGAGCCATCAAACATAGGCAAGTGGAATCTACTAGCTGCGCGGTGGATGTCTCCATCCTGATAATCCCAGTATCCTCTGTGATGGTCGCGGGGTCTACTATCCCACTAGAGCTGAACAAAGTCTCTGAATGAGAGAGAATCCCTGAACTCCTGCCCATAGGCTTGGTACTCTGCAAAATAATTTGCCCATATGACCGGGCTTTGCCTCCTGCTGGGCTCCGGCCGCCGTGTCTGCTCCTAGGATAGTGGGCATGGTAGAGCGTGTAGGGGCATGTGAGGCCATCTGCTGAGTAGTATCACGCTGAGAGGCACCCTGCTCTGGCAAATGGTGGGTGTACCTGAGCCCTCACCAACTTGGAAAACCCGTGGGTTCTCACGCTGTCTAGCCTCCATCGCTGTGAATCTCTGCCCCATCACCTCAATCGGCCTTGACAAATCCTGCACTGATTTGAGGAGCATGTCCGCAAATCTCTTCCCATCCTCATCTACCATCGGATCCTCCTGCTCTGCGTCCACCACAGGCTCCTCCTGTTCTGTGTTCACTACAGGCTCCTCCTGTTCTATGTCCACCACCCGAACACAATCTCCCTCTCCGTAGGTGTTCTCCAACCTACGCTCAATATCTCTGTATTTCCTACCTCTGTAACAGATGTAGGGCTTCTCCCTCGGTGTCATAGACTGCTAGCTCCACAGGCTGAGCTAGATCTATGCTCTGATACCACTGTAATATCCCTTACCAAGGGTATCCCTCAAACACAAGCAAACTCCAACCAAGTGGTATAGTAGCCAAGGAACTCAAAGAGATAAAAATAACAGTAGTGCAACATACAATAATGTATACATGGAATATAAGCAGACGCTCGAGAAATGCAGAGAGAAATGTTAAGCCATTTTATTATATTGAGTAATGGAAAGAGTACAAGAGGTGATCAGAAAGGTAGCACCTCGACTTGCACAAGGCAAGTGGAGAAATACACTCAGAATGGTAAGGTAATGGCCTCTCTCTGAACTGCGTCCAAGCTACCGGAGAACTGTTGTGCTGCTACTACTACTGGAATCAAGTGAGAATTTGGGGCTGTTCCCCTCCTCAGAAAATGCTGAAACTCTGGAATCAGCCTCTGCTCAATAAACCCAGAAAAGCCCAGAAAGCTTTTCTAAAATAGCTGACCCCCGAAAATCACCCCCTTGAGGATCTATGCTATCCCTCAAGGCTCTGCGATGCCCCTAAAGAGAATTCTCCAAAACTCTACCCGAGACTCTGCCAAAATCCTCCAATATGCAAGGGCTGATCCCTTGCTCAATCTCCAAGCTCAAATCCTCCACATAACCTCAATCCGGAGCTCCTACCAAAAGAGACTACGCCCTCCCCTCTCAAGATTGTGCAGTCATCAAAATGCCCAATTCGTCCTCAACTCCAGAGATTACTCCTCCTGCAAAATACTGATGAAACTACCTTGCCCGAGCAGGCACTCGAAGTCCCCCAGGGCGAAGGGCGAGATCTCCGAACGGAGACAATCAATGCACTAAACAGTGCTGCAGACAGGCTAAACAGCCAACGTACTCTAAGTCGAAGTGACTAGCTCAAATGCAACATAATCCAATGCCCAAATGATGAGGCTCCTCTCTCCTTTATAGCGTTGGCCTCTCTCAAAACCCTAAGGCCCACCTCCTCCAATGTAGCCTCTCTCTTGCCACGTGGTCCTTCTCCATCTGCGCAGTCCCTCCAAGTGTCTACGTGGGCCCCATTCTCTACGTGGTCCTTTGGCCCCCTTGGCTCCCCTTTTAAGTTACAACGTTGTGCTACTAGGGAGTGACTTTATTCAAAAAGTGAGTTATGTCCCCCATTCCTCACCCTTTTATTTATAAATAACTATAGAAGGCAAAATTGAGCAAAATCGAATATTCCAACTAGCCATGGCTAATTAGGAATATTAAAAACTAGTTGAACATAAATGCTTGATAAAGAAACATGAAGTGTAGTGGAGTGTGGTTTGGTAAAAGAACAATCCATGGGTCGTTCATGACAATTATTTGCCATCAATTCATTGGATTCCTCTTCAACATGCCTAGTAATAATTGGGGAAGCCTTATTACCTATTGTTTTCCCCAATCGTAATTGAATGTATTGACATTCCATAGGGGAGATAGAGTATGTGGGATATTTAGGCCACTCAGTACTGTAAGCGGGTTGGGTGGCTTTATTGTTGGGGTTAGCAAGGGTTGTGCTGGAAATTGAAGTCTTGGAGGGGGATTATTTGTAGGAGATTCTAAATGTTTTTGTTGGGGCAATTGTAATTGTTGGGGAAATTGTTGGCCTCCTTGAAGGACTTATTGGTGGTGAGGAAGTTGTTGTCCTCCTTGAATAAATCCCTTCCATCCTTACGATCATTGAGATCCTGGGTTGAATGTCGTGGTCATTGTTGCCAAGGTATATAAGGATATCATGGTTGGGATTGGGAAGGATACTGCAATTGCTGATTAAGCCATTAAGCAATAAAAATTGGAGAAGAGTCCTGATCCATATTAGGTGGTTGACACTGCCAAGGTTCATTTTTGAGAGGTGAAGAAAAATTGTTTCGCCCCTTCATTAGTACCTTGGTAGGATTCTTTTAATCCTAGCAGGGAAGGGAAGTTGTTGGTCAAGTGATCTTGTTTACAAATGCCACGAATTTCAATTGTAATAAGTGGGCATTTCCTTAAGGGGTGCTTTTGTATACATTTCAGAGAAAATATAGATAATATTTGCTTAGACTCAACCTGCCTTTGTTGAACCTACAAGGTGTCAATTTGTGAATCCAATGAACTTAGAAAGTCAGTTTTAAAATTGTCCAACATATTACCTATCCATATACTGTGAAAATTTCACTACTGAAATTCTACTGTAGCATCTGAAATTAATTCTTCTAACTGATAAATTAATTATGCAGTTTATTTCTACGGAAACAACGAATTAATCATACTGCAATCTTCACAAATAAATATATTGCAGAAGATAAATTGGAAATTGAGAAAAAACACTAACACACAGAAATTTAACATAGTTATTTTGTGACAAAAGTCGTTGAAAAACCCAACTTGGGAAACCAGTTGCAACAGCGTAGGTTTTTTATTATTAAGCAGCAATGAGAAAATTCTGAGTACAACTAGATGCCCAAACTGGCAACCCATTATAGGAACACTAGCCACAAAAATTAGTGAGACAATTTTTGTCTCACCCGACATTGGCCCAGCTTCGAAACTAGCTCCAAATGGGCTCCACGAAACCCCAATGTCATCCTCTGCATCAAATCTACACAGGCACTTGTACGCTCTACTTGGAACTGCAACTGGTCAAGTCGTTTGCCCAATCCAACCTCTGAGAATGACTCGTTGGCCTCTTCCGAAAATTATCCCGGCCTCCAACCACTGAATCGACCCTTTGTCTAGCCAAATCAAACTCTGCCTCTGAAGCTTCTATGTCAGCACTGCGCAGTCTCACTGAGGAAACTTGACCTTCCTGTAGCTGACTCTCTGGAACTGGAAGACTTCCTCCGGACTCACTGTCTCTGCCCCTCTCTGTCTCTGCTTCCCTACTCTGGCTCAAAATCTTTCGGCAACTATTGCTGCTCTCTTGAAAAATCGAACTGCCCAAGGAAATTGATCTCAAGTGTGTTCTTATAATTTCGTTGTGGGATTCCAACGACCATGGTTAAATCCTAATCAATGGCTAAGATTATTTCCTAGTCGATCTGTGTGAGTTTCTAGAGAATTCTCGCCTTTCTCAATTAATATTGATTAATTAACCAATTTTCTTAAGTTTAGACTTAGGAAATATTTAAAAATTGGTTAATAATCTAGTTGAGACATTTCTAGGTGGAATTTCTAGAAAGGATTTATGGGTTTTGGAGAATTCCTGTGTTTTAGCCTCTCCACAAAGTTTCAAGACTAAAACACCTCAAATGCTACAAAAACTAACATATACAAGTAACTCTTCCCATGGTTGACCTTGTGATTCTTGCAGAAACATGTCTTGATCCTTTCCCATGTTTGGAGATTCTTTTTTAATATATTTTGCAAAGCCCACAAATATTATCATATTATTCTTGGGAAATGACTTCCCCCACTCATTATGTTCAAGAGATTCATACGTTCATCCTTTATACCCTTATGTGGGACAGTTCCCAATGTATTTTTTTTCCAATCTGATCTTTGGACCTTTGTAGGCTATACTAAAATCATTCTACATAGTCTTCTAACCTTTCACCTTCCCTCTGAATCATTTTAAATATATCCCTTCAAAGATCTCTTGCCTTCCAATAATCTTGGTCTTTTTAAAGGCATTTTTGTTTCACGTCGTTTCATGTGTTGATAGGTTCTCCACCAGGTCCCATAAACGAGCATAATGTGGCATTCTTAAGGGTGGTAGGAATTAGTGTCAACTTCTCAACATTTGAAACGTAGTCATCGCTTCGACACAAAACATCAAACTCAAACAGAAAGATGTCAAGATCTTCATTTGATAACCCATTAAAGTTGGGGAGAGTTGAAAGAAGACTATTTTTCATTGGTCGATTCGTGTGAGTTTCTAGGGAATTCTCACCTTTCTCAATTCATATTGATTAATTAACAAATATTTAAAAATTGGTTAATACCTAGTCTTTGGGATTAGGAAATTTATGTAGATGATGTAAATAGAAAATAAGGAGATTAGGAATATGAAAAGACACTGGGAGGTGAAGTCCAAGAGTCTCTCCCTCCATGTATATATCCATGAGCAATCTTAATGCAAAAACACAATTCGCATTGGGGAGTTTACCTCCTGGCCTGACATGGTATCAGAGCCAACTCCATTTTGGCTTTTCTGCCTTTGTAACTCCCTTCTGCCATTTCTGCAGTCTACCATATTCTATGTCCTTTTGTATTTGCGTTAGTTTTGTTTAATGCAATACACACACGACATTTACGGTTCTCCTCCTCGCATATCTTCATCGACCCCTCAGTATACCACTCCCTCGGCCCTCGCAATCCACTGTCACACTCCAGTTGCACACCCAGGTCCGACTCCATAGAGTGAAAAGGAAGTGGGAGGTCGGTGAACATACCTAAAACAAGAAAGAGGGGAGCAATGAGATGACTATTCACGTGGCTCTGTGATAAGGAAGATCACTGGAACGAGTTGAGGAAGTCTAATTGGTGGTTAATCGAGGTGGAAATCTGAGTAGGGAAGACGGATCGATGGATTATGCTCCGGTCCCTCGGCATACCACACTCGGCTTCAATATCTCCCTGCACAGGTGACTCCTCACCTCACTCCCACACCTCCCTTGACACCCTCCCTCTCACTGCACAACATTATGCTCCTCACTGTTCCGACAATCCCCTCACTATTAATACACATCGACCCCTCACTATCAAGCTCTGTTCAAGTCATTGCAGCTAGCCATACCACATTCGGTTGGCCTCCCACAACGCTACCTCCCTTCAGTTGGCACAAGTGACTCCCCTCCAAAATTGCTCAGGGCCTCATCCTCTTGGCCTGTTGAAGACTCTAGGGCAAAGTAGTGTAGTGTGATTCTTCGTTACTTGATAACAATTTGTGGAGTCTTTTTACTTTTCTTCTTAGGTTATGCTTTTTCTTCTTCTTATTAGTGCATGTGTACTTTATCAAACTACTACCAAAACAAAATAACAAGAACACAAAGTTTGGCTCTCTACCAGGGACAAAACCTCTCCACTCTTGAGAGGAAAACCCTTGGTAAGTTTTCTATTATTAATCTTCTTATTTGAACAACTGCCAAACCCTAGACCCTTGACTAGGGTATCTTTTAAGCATAAGTCAAATCGTTCCTCTTTCTGCACTATATCTTTCGGCACATGGACCTCTGTTTTTTGGCACTTTGCTCCTCAACACTTGGTCCTTCTTCTACTACTTACTTCTTTTCTTCTTAGGATAAACCCTTGAAAATTAGGGCCTCTTTACTTCGTTATAGGCAGAACCTTCTTCGCTTTCCTTTGGATACCTTTTAGGCCTAGATACATATCCGAATGAGGCCTCTAAGTGTACTTCCTTCAACTGTTGTCAAATCCGCAAAAGTTGACTTCTGAAATCTTCGCACGTGTGGACAGAAACCCTAAAAACAGTGTCCTTGCTATCTTTTACTTCTTCTTCGCTGGTTGAGGAGGACTTATAGTCCTTGTCTCGTAGCCCAAAACCAAGATACTTGTCATTGTAATTTCCTGCTATAGGAAGCCTCCTTTATCTTCACATGTGTGGTTGTCGATGCCCTAGAAAACGTCTCCTTGCCTTCGCTGTTATGCCTCCTTATCTTGCTGTCCTTGTAACCCTTTTCTTTGGCTTTTCTTCGTCCTTCTTATTCCTCTTTTTTCTTGCGGATTTTAGAGTGAATTTGTTATACTTTTGAGGAGTGGACAACCTCTATAAATAGAGGTTTGTCCCTCCTCTTCAAGCCGAATCGACTGTCCATTAGGCTGACTTCACAATTTTGTTGCAATTCATCTTTTATTCATTATTTTGCTACTTGGAGGCTTCGTTGATGCTAGGAGAGGATTTGACTATGCTTGGAGGTGTTCCCATGACCTTGTATGTTGACATATATGATGTAACATGCCCTCGAAGGGTCTCGTCATAATTACATTTTGACTTTGACTTTCTAGAAGCACTTTAAAATGTGCTTGACCTATTTTCAATGAGCAAGAAACTCATTGACAAATCATATAAAATAATCTCTTTTCTTGAAGAAATACAAATATCAAAATTACATTTATGAAGACCTAGCCTAGTTACATTTCCTTCAACACTCCCTCTTAACTAGGGAGGTATTCATACAACATTACAAGGTGTTTGGCAATTTTCAATCTTGAAGAATTCACATAAGAGAAACCGAATTTGCAATCCATTGGTTATAGCATCATATCGATCATTA
Organism: Pinus tabuliformis; assembly: GCA_031772625.1. Classification (NCBI taxonomy): domain Eukaryota; kingdom Viridiplantae; phylum Streptophyta; class Pinopsida; order Pinales; family Pinaceae; genus Pinus; species Pinus tabuliformis. Next base: position 257,468,224 of record CM062807.1, on the reverse strand, counting down.
TTGTCATAGTGCAAGGCCTTGATTAACAACTCCATCTCTTTACGAGACCATGAGCTGCACTGTTGGCAAGACCAATGATTTATAGACACCTTCGTCATTGTCTCTCATGGTACCTGTCATGTCCCTTCTCAAATGAATTATTCACGGGATGCAACAACACAATTTTGACAGTGATTTGGGTTTAGGAGGACCCCACCCGCAGAAACTTAGGAACTATAGGCAGTTTGAATTATTTTTGGTAGTTAGTGGAATGTGGGGGCCACCACATGCATAATTCGAATTTGGCCAAGGAGGACATTGGAGGGAGTTCAAGCTAGTGGAGGGTCCCATAAGAGGCTAAGGGGGCCGAAGGTGATAAAAGAGGATGGAGCTCTCATTTTCCAGCATTCTGAATATTTGACAAACAAACTCACTCCTGTACGCTCTGCTGCTTAGTGAGTCTATCAGTTGTTTAGCCCCAAGCCTTTCACAGGGAAGATTCAACCTCTACTTCGGGGGACTATCCGTGCCCACACTAGGAAGGATGTTCCACAGAGATTGCAGGAGTTTCCAACAGTGATTCATAGCTCAGCCAGCCATGCAGAGGAAGGGACTGCGTGTTTTCTGGGTAGCCAGAAATACACAGAGGTTGGTTTAGCCAGCCAAGGCGCCACTAACTTGCTGGGAGCTTTTGGGAGCAAAGAAGATGGAGGATTGAGGGTATTTTATCAGTGTTTTGCAGCCAACCAGCCAGTGCACGCAACAATACACATTTCTGGGTAGAGAGACTGTGGAGTGGCCTTTAAAAGCAAATTCATGGGGCTTGATTGTGCAACCATCAGGGCCAAGGACCATCCGAGAAGCAAGGGATCAAATAGTACAGGGGAAAGAAGCATTTGAGGGGTGTTTGCAGGTGGATTTGTAGGTTGTTTCCTGCCAAATCGAATTTGGCAGAAGTAACCGGAGAGCAACCCCAAGAGGCCGAAAATCCAAAGTCAAAATATGAGAAATTCCTTTCCGGGTTTTTCTAGGTTTTGTCCAAGGAGTCTAAGGTTGAAAGTGCAGAATTTTCTGGGCGGTTTTTGGGCACTTTCCAACATGCCGAAGTCAGCAGATCAACCGTTTACTAGGACAACGCAGAGCATGGTAGAGCAATAGCTGAGCAGCCATCTTTCCAGCTATTATACCACCTGGGTTTGGTCTAGCTTGTCCTTGAGACAAGCCCAGGTGCACTACTCCATTTATATATTGTACTCATGCTCTCATATTTCATAATATATGTCTCAACAGTTCAAGTATTACAGTATCTCATGGGTGTTTGCTAAATGTATTTAATTGTCCACTGTCGCACTATTTTTTTAATTGGATTATCACTTAATTTCCTGTTTAGGAACATTACAGTGGTATCATAGCCTAATTCTTGGCTCAATTGTGGGGTTGGGTTCCTATGAGAGGAGAAGACTGGGAGAACATCACTTACCAGAGGCAGAGGTAGAGGTACAGAGAAAGGGAGCTGGAAATTACTCCAGACACAGAGGAAAGAGGGAAAACAGTGGCCGGAGAGGAGGAAACGATAGAGCCCAAGAGTAGGGAGGAGATGGCTTTCGATAGCCGCTTGAGGGATCTGAGTGACTTGGCCAAGGGGCAGAAAAACATGCTAGAGGAGATCAAATCACAGAGCTGAGACACAACCACACCTAGAGGATTTTTGTGTGGAGAGACTTCCGGGGCTTCTCAGCCCTTCAATCATCCCTCACCAACGGCACAACGCCCTTTAGTGAGTGTCGCCACTAGGGCCACACTACCCTACTTCATGGCAATAGCACAGATCGAACCAGCAAGGGAGGAAGACACTCCCTATATAGGGGATCATTTCAGAGAGTGGCAGGCAATGGACAAAGATTTCAAAGAAGCCCTCTCCTTCAGAGATTACTGCAAGCTCAAGCAGAGTGAGAGGAACAAGGGGTACGGAGGATAGGGGACCAAAAACTATGAGTTGCAGAGAACCACAGGGAGGAAGTACTTCCCTACATTTGATGGCACTGCCAAGTGCACAGCCAGGGCTTGGGTTGAAAAGATGGACACATACTTTTAGCTCAACCAGATGACAGAACAAGAGGCCATTAAGATGGCAACACTGCACTTGGAGGGGGAAGCCCATGACTGGTGGTTTCATGACCTAACCACTTTGGGGCATGCCCAGATAGTTTCATATGAGGACTTCACAAGAGGGTGGTGGAGCGGTTTGATTAGAGGTATCCTTCAGGGAGCTAGCACAACTGCGCCAGACAGGCAACCTAGAGCAGTATTTTTCTGATTTTTTGTGTGTGAGTGATGGTCCCAAATCTGTCCGAGGCCAAGAGGGTATACACCTTCATTGAGGGTTTGCTTGAGCCTTTGCATGGACTGGTGAATTCACGCAAACCCTCTATGCTGCAGGAGGTGGTGGTGTGCGCCAGAGATTTGCAGGGGGGCATCCCCAAGACCAGAGCGCCATTCCCTGCACGGACCCCTTTCCCACAGAAAGGGCATGAGTCTAGACCCCCGCCACTGAGGGCCACACAGGGGAGGGGGCAGCTAGATGAGGAGACAAAGAAGGACCTCTGGAGGACGAAGCTGTGCTTCACATGCAGAAAGCCTTGGGCACCATGTCATAGGTGCACAACAAGTAGAGAACATTATATTGAGGTCTTTTCTGACAGTGACCAGGAGGACGAGATGGAGCAAGATTTTGGTGGGACAGATGGAGAGAGTTCCGGGGATAGAGTGCCACCACCACCACCACCTCCACAGGGAGGGGCATCTCTTGCCTCATCAGGGGGATCCTTGCTTTTCTATGCAAGATTCCTAAGTTTTTGACACTACGGATCAAAGGTACGGTGCAGGGATGGAGAGTGTCGGTACTAGTGGATAGTGGGGCTACCCACAACTTCATAGATGCACAACTGGTCCAAAGGAGGGACCTCACCATGGCAGAGTTTGAGGGATTCTCCATCCTAGTGCCAAGTGACCGTACCATCTAGTGTACCAGATACGTGCCCTCCTTGACAGTAGTTATGGGAAACTACTTGATGGCGGACCATTTCTTTGTGGTCAATGTGCCAGACACCAATGTGGTGATGGGTGTCCAGTGGCTGTATTTCCTTGGGAGAGTTACAACTGATTAGTGGAACCCTGAGATGGAGTTCATGTGGCTAGACGACAAATTGGTGGTTTTGAGAGGCATGTAGTCTTATCTGCCTTAGATAGTTTCGGCCCACAGGATGGAGGCATATCTTCGACATGGCGACATCACATGGGCAATCGAGTTGAGGATCTCAGAGGCTGGGGGTCAGGCATAGTGACCACCAACAGAAATACAAGCTCTTTTGGACAAGTACGAAAGGGTGTTCGAGGACATTCCACCAGGGCAGCCAATGGATAGAGGGTTTGAGCACACCATTGAGCTAGAGCCGGGTATACAGACAATCATCACTACTCCTTACAGGCACCCCAAAGCCTATAAGGACGAGATAGAGAAAGCTATTTAGGAGTTGCTTGCTTTGGGTCACATCAGGCCTAGTTCCAGTCCTTTTGCTTCTTCCGTAGTGCTGGTGAAGAAGAAGGATGGGATGCTCAGGATGTGCATAGACTACAGAGCCCTTAACATTTAGACCCTCAAGAGCCGGTACCCCATTCCCTGCATTGATGAGCTGATGGATGAGCTTAGAGGAGCCAAGTACTTCTCTAAGATCGATCTGCGTTTGGGGTACCACCAGATCAGAGTTCAGGATCAGGACATCCCGAAGACAACATTCTGGTGCCACTATGGGCACTTTGAGTTTCTGGTCATGCCATTTGGGCTGACCAACGCTCTCGCCACATTTCAGTCTTGCATGAACCGCATCTTTAGGGGGCAACTGAGGAGGTTCGTGCTAGTGTTTTTTGATGACATTTTGATCTATAGTCGGACATGGGAGGAATGCCTCTAGCACTTAGAGGAGGTACTGCGCATTCTGGAGGAGCAGCAGCTCTATGCCAGGCTCTCCAAATGCGAGTTTGGGTTGATAGAGATGCTTTATCTCAGACATATCATTAGAGCAAATGGGGTGAAGGTTCATGAGGAGAAGATTAGGGCCATCCAGGATTGGCCAGTTCCCCGAGACGTGACTATGCTGAGAGGCTTCTTGGGCATTTGCACTTACTATAGGAAGTTTGTCGAAGGGTTCTCAACTTCTCGCCGCTGGCAGCACCCTTGACCGACTTGACCAAGAAAGGGTCTTTTGAATGGACTGAGGGAGCACAGGCTGCTTTCGATCGCCTCAAGGAGGTGATGAGCAGTTGCCCTGTTTCTGCACTCCCAGATTTTTCCCAGCTATTCACAGTGGAGGGTGATGCATCAGGGGTGGGAGTTGGGGCCCTTTTGTCATTGGAGGGGCACCCCATAGGTTTCGAGAGTCCAAAGCTCCTATTGCATGAACTATCATATTCTATATATGACAAGGAGATGCTGGCCATCATGCATGCATTGGCCAAGTTCCACCAGTACTTGGTGGGCAACCAATTCCGAGTGAAGACTGATCACAATAGTCTTCGACATTTCATGGCGTAGCAGGTCCTCAGTGACAGGCAACAGAGATGGGTCAGCAAGGCGCAGGCCTACGACTTTGATATTGAGTATGTGTGGGGCAAGCACAACGTGGTGGTCGATGCTCTATCCAGGAGACTAGTTGGGTTATCTCTTATGAGCATCTGCTAGGATCGGAAGGCTCAGTTGTTGGTTGAGTACTCTAAGGACAGGAAGGCATGCGAGGTGCTAGAGGGGACACATGCAGATGAGCGTTACCGTGTGATGGATGAGGTCATCTATTACAAGGGGCGCATTGACTTAGTACCCAACTCGCAGTTGAGGGAGAGAGTACTCCAGACAATTCACGATTCACCATTGTCCGAACACCAAGGGTTCCGGAAGACTTACATGGCTGTTCAGGAGAGGTTCACGTGGAAAGGCCTCAAGGAGGATGTGCTGCAGCACGTAAGGGAGTGTGAGGCCTGCCAGCGGAACAAGGGGGAGATGACTTCCCATTCCAGAGGGGAAATGGGAAAGTATCTCGATGGATTTCATCACAAGGCTCCCCACAGTACAGGGGAAAGATTGCATATATGTGGTGGTTGACAAACTGACCAAATTTTCCCATTTCTTTGCCATCCCCACTAGATTCATGGCTACCCAGGTTGTCAAGTTGTTCTTCCAGGAGGTTTTCCGACTACATGGACTCCCCAAGAACATTGTTAGCGACAGAGACAACAGATTTATGAGTGGTTTTTGGCAAGAGCTCTTCAAGTTGGTTGGGACAGAGCTTACTCCTAGCACCAATTACCACCCTTAGATGGACGACCAGACAGGGAGGGTCAACTAGTGGTTGGAGGGGTACCTGAGGAACTATGTGATGGGTCAGTAGAGGACGTGGATTCAGTGGTTGCACTTGGGCGAGTTCTGCTACAACACCATGCACCACATGTCTATTGGTATGGCTCCTTTCCGTGCCCTTTATGGTTATGATGCTCTAACTTTTGCTAATATTATTTTCGGAGACAGTCGGGCCCCAGAGGCCAAACATTGGGTCCAAGAGAGCCAAAATATCCTCAAAGCTCTCAAGGATAATCTAGCGACAACCCAGAATCAGCAAAAACTGAATGCAGATTGGCACAAGATAGAGAGGCACTTTGAGGAGGGGCACTTTGAGGAGGGGGACCTAGTGTACCTCCGGTTGTAGCCTTACAGATAGTCCACGCTGAAATAGAAGGGGGCCGAGAAGCTACAACCACGCTTCTATCGGCCCTACCAGATGACCAGGAAGGGTGGGGAGGTGGCCTATGAGCTAGCACTGCCTCCGGGGAGCAGGATCCACAACGTGTTTCATGTCTCACGCTTGAAGAAGGTGCTAGGACAGCAGGTGACTAAGCAACTGATCTACCCCCATTGGATGATGAGGGCCATTTGGTGCTGGACCCAGAGGCCATATTGGAGAGCAGGGAGAGGAAACTGAGCAGAACCATTAGGGAGTTCTTGGTACACTGGAAGAACTTATCGGATGAGGATGCCACCTGGGAGGGTGAGCACATACTAGTGGACCCAACTTTGAGGTTGCTTGAGGGCAAGCAACATTTGGGAGGGGAGGACTGTCTTGTGCCTTCTCAAAAGAATTAGTCACGGGATGCAGCAACACAATTTTGGTAGCAATTTTGGTTTAGGAGGACCCCACACGCAAAAACTTAAGAACTATAGGCAGTTCGAATTATTTTTGGCAATTAGTGGATGTGGGGGCCACCACATGCATAATTCGATTTTGGCCAAGGAGGACGTTGGAGGGAATTCGAGCTAGTGGAAGGAGGGGCCCACAAGAGGCTAAGAGGGGCCAAGGTGATAAAAGAGGATGGAGCTCTCATTTTCCAGCATTCTGAACATTTAACAAACAAACTCACTCTTGTACGCTCTACTGCTTAGCGAGTCTACGGACTGTTTAGCTGCGAGTCTTCTGCAAGGAAGATTCAACCTCTACTTCAAGGGACTATCTGTGCCCACCCTAGGGAGGTCGTTCCACAGAGATTGCAGGAGTTTCCAGCAATGATTCACATCTTAGCCATTCATGCAGAGGAAGGAACTGCGTGTTTTATGGGCAGCCAGAAATACGCAGAGGTTGATTCAGCTAGCCAAGGGGCCACTAACTTGCTTGAAGCTTTTGGGAGCAAAGAAGATGGAGGATTAAGCGTATTTTTTCAGTGTTTTGCAGCCAGTACATGCAACAGTACACATTTCTGGGCAGAGAGACTGTGCAGTGGCCTCCAGCAGCAAATTCGTGGGGCTTGATTGTGCAGCCACCAGGGCCAAGGACCATCCGGGAAGCAAGGGATCAGAGAGTACAGGGGTAAACAACATTTGAGGGGTGTTTCTAGGTGGATTTGCAGGGTGTTTCCTGCAAATTGAATTTGGTAGCAGTAGCCGAAGAGCAGCTCCCAAGAGGCCAAAAATCAAAAGCCAAAATCAAAGAAATTCTTTTCTGGGTTTTTTTGGTTTTTGTCCAAGGAGTCTAAGGCTGAAAAAGCATAATTTTCTGGGCGGTCTTTGGGCACTTCCCAGTAGGCCGAAGTTAGCATCTCAGTAGTTTACTAGGACAGCGCAGAGCATAGTAGAGCAACAATTGAGTAGCCATCTTTACAGCTATTCTACCACTTGGGTTTGGTCTAACGTGTCCTTGAGACAAGCCTAGGTGCACTACTCCATTTATATATTGTACTCATGCTCTCATATTTCATAATATATGGCTCAACAGTTCCAGTATTACTTGTGATGAACAGAGTCATGGCAGAGAGTGATATAGTTCGATCTTGGGATGACACATGGGGGTTCACAAAGGGTTTCATCATATGGGGAGGTAAACATTCTCTATTGCTGCAGAGGCTTGGAGTTAGATTTGGATGGGTAGGCCTTGATGCCGTGGAGATGCCCAGGCAGGATGTGTCTCGCTTCTTTCAGTATTCCACCATCGAGTTCCATGAGAGGATGATACTGACTACACATGATGGGGAGTATGATATAGTCAGAGTAGCGTAGCGTCAACATGGTGACACCACCCTGGGACTAGTAGGGCACTGGGGCATCACAACTCTTCACAGCTCAATAAACTTTAGGGATGTGCCGTCTACTACAGGGGGAGATGATAGAGATCTTCCACTTGGCTTTAGCGAGTCACCGGGCAGGATAGCGAGTGGAGCGAGGGGAGCTTCATGTTGGACAGGATTGCGTGGGATCCTGGTATTAAAGGATTCTTTCATATCAGGATAGTGCAGAAGTCAGGCACGATCCAGTGGCACATCTGGGACCTTTGTACATTTTGTAGTGACAGTAGGAAGCAACAATTAGAGAGGATACTTTCTCAGGCCTTGCTTGAGGACAAGTGATTTTTGGTGCATTGGAGGAGCTTGCCGAAAGAGGATGCTACTTGGGAGAGCGAGCGAATACCTGAGCATCCAACACTGATGTTGCTTGGGGACAAGCAACATTTGGGAGGGAAGGACTGTAATGTCCCTTCCTAAATTATCTTGGAACAAGATTAATTTCTACATTTTGGGGCTGATTTTGGAGGTCACGGGGCCCATTCAATTTTATTGGGAGGCTAGACTTAGTAGAAGTTATTTTGATCTGGTTAATTTGTACGTGGGGGCCCCCACACTAGGAGAACACGCATTCCCTAGTTCGATTTGCATGGAGGGGAAATCGATGGTTAAGTGAGGGAACCACGATGGAGGGAAAGGTGCTCCATGAATCCTATATTAAGAAGGCAACTCTCCTCATTTCAGCATCTTATCTTTTGACATATTGAACTCAACCTTAGTTGCTCGAGCTACTTAGTTGGGTTACTGTGCTATTTAGCACACGAGTGTCTCCGAGCAATGATCTCAACCTTTGCTTCGGTGGACTTCGAGTGCCACCCTATGAAGGCAATTTGTACTACCATGGAGGAGAGCCAGTGGAGTTTCATAGTCATATCATTCAGCATTTGTCTCAGCCAGTGCGTGTTTCTGGAGGACGTAGAAGGGGAACATGTAGGTGTTTTTTGTGGGTTCATTCAGTTAGCAACTGCCGAGGGAGTTTCGGCATTGAAGCTACAGTGGAGGATGAACCTTCCGGGAGAGTTTTGGAGTAGGAAGTTGTTGCATTGGAGCAGTTCAATTTACAGTAACTTGGGCTTGCACAAAGAGCCATCACTGGGCTCACGTGGGAGTTAGAGGAAGGAATTGTAGAGCTGGAGTTGGTTGGGAGTAGGAGATCACTTGGAGGGCCATTTGAGGAGGATTGTTGGAGCTAGAAGAGCAAAGATTGACAAGATCATTCACAACAACAGAATTCGAAATTGGAGGGCTAAGCTGTGAAGGGTCAATCTTTGAAGGTTGGAACCAAGGAAAACCCTTTCTGGGGTTTTCTGGGTTTTGGGCAAGGATCACACTCCTAATTTTATAGAATTTTCTGGACAAATCTAATTGGTCAAATAGGGGTCCCAACTCATCAAGCAGCTAGAGGAGCTAAGGGGAATTTGGGCCAAAATTTTGAAGTCAACGTTTGGCCAATTCCTTCATGGGTTATTCTGGGCATTTGTTGAAGAGGCTGGGGTTAACTTTCCGTAATTTTCTGAGCACGGGAAGTGGTGTTTCTAGCCATTCGAAGTCAGCAGAAAGGGCAGTTTTTTGGGCAGCGCAGTGCAGATTGGTGCAGCAGTTGAGGCAACCATCAATTCAGCCATTTCTCACCTAGGTTTGGTCATGCTTGTCCATTGAGACAAGCCCAGGTGCACCACTCTATTATCTATTGTATTTTTCCCTCAAAGAAGTAATAAAATGGCTCAATAGTTCATTATTTCTAGCATTTCCATGGGTGCTTAATATATATTTCGTTTTTATATTTGTTGAACAAATTGTATGTTTAATATCACTTGTATTCCTACTTAGGGTCACAGGATTCCCAATGAGACATCTGTTTTGGTCCATGAACCTTTTTTTCTAAGATTCCATCATAGGATCTTAAAGATCCTTGCCTTGCAAATGTTTCTTTTCTTTTGATGTTGTAGGTCTTCTAAGATTCTTATCATGATCAAATTTTCTTTCATCATGTATGAGGTCCTAATCTAGGAATGCTCCTTTTATATGAATATCTTGAACTATGTCTAACGTGCTCCTATATTCTAGAAGATATTTCTACCCATGCATTTTTATTCTCATTATTAAATCCTACATCTTCATGAGTATCTAGAACTCTATGTACATTATGTTGCTGGATTCTAGAGGATGTTTCTAGCCATGCAATTTTAATTTATTCTTACTTTCTCCTATCTACTCAAAACTTTGAAAGAAGTCTAGAAGTAAAGAGTTTGGCCTAGTCATAGTAGAGATTCAGAGGATCTTCCTTCTTTTGCTTCTTTCCTTCTTCTTTCATCTCTTGAGTTATGTGAGCTTCTTCCCTCTTCCTTTTGTTATTGTTGTCCTCTTTAGGCTTAGGACAATCCCTTTTGTAGTGTCCATATTCTTGGCATCGAAAACATTGGATCTTGGACATGTCTTTGTTGTTTCTTATTCGTGGACCAAACTTGCCAAATTTGCCGTTTCTTTTGGCCATGGTAGCAAATGCTTTCTCCTTTGATCCCACCTCTTCTTTTGCCTTAAATCTGGTTTCCTCTGTCCTACATAGAGACAACATTTCACTGGGAGTGGTTGCTTCCTTTTTGGCATATATGCTTGATGTGAAGTTTCCCCACTCCTCAAGTAGAGCATTGAGTACTACAATTGTCATCTCTCTTTCAGACATGATTTCCCCAAGCTCTTAAAGTTGATCTCTCATTTCAGAGATTTTCATCTTGTACAATTCATTCCTTAGAGATATTACTTCTCTAGTGGTGGATACCAAGAATAGCTCTACTAGCTTATCATAAATTTATTTTGATGTCTCAAACTTGGAGACATAGGGAATAGAGTCTTTTATTGATTCTATTAGAATCCTTTGAGCTCTTGTCTCATCCTTATTGTACTTGGCTAAGCCTTGAGTCTGTTCCTTAGCAGGGATAGTGATATTCCCTTTGACATGCTCTGGGAGTTCATTCTCCTTGAGTAGTAGGTCAATCCTCTTCTTCCATGCAAGAAACGTGAAAATTCTATCACTACAACAACTGATTTACTTTTCCTACTTATTTCACCATAAGTTATTCATGAAATTACTTCAACAAACATTAAAATAAATATTGCTGCAGATATCACACCGTAATACAAAAACAAACATATGCACAAGAATCAATACATTGACCCAATTATTTTGGACTAATGTCCTTGGAAAAACCCATTTTGGGAAAACCGGTGTAGCAAGGGAGGATTTTATTATTCAGCAATTTCCTAGTACAACAAGGTGCCAAACTGGCTTACCCATAGATAGACAAATTCTCCAGCGCTTCTACTGAACCCAGCGTAGCCCCTACTGACCTCTGCGTCAGCCTAAAACCCTCTGCGTCAGCCTACTGAGGCTCTGTGCAACCTCTCTAGCCTTTTGTGTCACTCCTGTAGCCTCTGCGTGGATGACGTAGGACTTGTTAGCTTTGTGCAATCTCTACTGCCTCTGCGCTGATCTCTCGTTTCTTTGTTCTATGCTTGCTGCCTCCTGACTGCTTTTCAGACCACTAGTTCAATTTCTCAGCGAACCCCGCTCCAGAAATTGAACTGACTGGTCTCCCTTAAGGTGTTCTCCAAGTGACCCTCAAACCTCCTCTTATACTTTTCTCGTTGACAAATCAACGACTGAGATTAAGTCCCTAATCAATGGCTAAGATTAGATCTGGCTTGATCCATGTCTTTTGGACCATTCTAACACAGTTTCATATTAATACACATTAATATTTTATTTTCCCTAAGTTTAGACTTAGGGACTCCATTAAAAATATTAATTATTTTAATATCTCCTGAACTGTTTAGAATCTGCCCAAAACCTTTCTGGGTATTGGAGATCTCATGTGCCCCAACCTCTCCACCAAATTCCGTGGATAGAGCACATCCGATGGTACCCCAAATCAACACTCCCTGTTAGTGAAGACTGTGCTCTAGTAATACTCCTCACTGAGTATCACCCTGATCATCCGACATCGGTCCTTGTGTTGATGTTAAACCTCTCTGCCCAACATCCTTTGCACTGTTGCATCCTGTACTACTGCCCATGACTCTGCTACTGCCACTACTGCATCTATACAACAACTCCCTCTACATCAGTGTTGTTGTTGGTCCTTTCTCCCAACACTGCATCTGCACTGCAACTCCATCTGCATCTATGTTGTTGCTGGTCCTTTCTGCCAATGCTGCATCTGCACTACAACTCCCTCTTCATTCGTGCTACTAACACACTACTTCTAAAAGGGGTTCTTTACCATCCCCATCTTTTCCCTGAAGTAGTCAAATTTTGACTTCCCAAGGGCCTTAGTGAGGATATCTGCCACTTGTTCTCCTGTAGGAGTGTAGCTCAATTGTACAGCTTCTCGTTGGACACAGTCTCCGACAAAGTGACACCGAATATCAATATGTTTCGACCTATCGTGGAATACTGGATTCTCAGAGAGTTTGATGCAACTTTGATTGTCACACATGATCCTGGTCACCTCCATATTTCTTCTGAATAGGTTCACCAATAGTTTTCTAAGCCATATGGCCTCACATAAAGCTGTGCTTGCTGCCATATATTCTGCCTCAGATGAGCTCAGAGCCACGAACTTATGTTTCCTACTGCATGAGGAGGTCATTCCTGATCTAATGTTGAAACAATACCCAGAGGTACTTTTCTGATCCACTGAACTTCCTGCCCAATCTGCATTAGTAAATCCATTCAACCTGATATCCTTCCCCTTGGTGTATAAGAGCCCATAATCAACTATTCCCTGTAAATATCTGAAAACGTGTTTGGCTGCTGCCCAGTGTGCCCTCTTTGGTTTCACCATGAATTGACATAGGGTGTTGACAGCGTTGCAAATATCTGGCCTGGTATTGACTAGATACATCAGGGACCCTATGAGTTGTCGGTATAGGGTGGGATCGACATCCTTGTCTTCTGATGCATCAATCTTCTTCCAGTTGGTGATCATTGGCATAGCCATAGGTCTACAGTGTCCCATCCCGAACCTTTTCAGGATCTCTGTAGCATATCTCCATTGCCCAAGGAAGATATCTCCTTTCTGCTGCCAAACTTCCAACCCTAGGAAGTAGTGCATTCGTCCCAGATCTTTCATATCGAACTTTGTGGCTAGATTCTTCTTGCAGTCCTCAATGAGTTTGGATGATCTTGTCAGAAAGAATGATCCACATATAATACTAAGATAAGTGGCTCGTTCTCTACGACTAGATAGTAGAGTTTCAAATCCGCGTCACTCTTGACAAACCCCATCTTCTGCAAGTAGCAATCTATTCGATCATACCACGCTCTTCGTGCCTGCTTCAACCCATGCAAGGCTTTCTTCAGTCTGCATACATGAGACTTCTTCTCATGAGTTTCAAAGCCCTCTGGTTGTTCAATGTATACCTCTTCTTCTATTACCCCGTCTAGAAATGTGTTGACATCCATTTAATGGATCTCCCATCCCATCTGGGCTGCAAGAGATATCGCGGTCCTAATAGATGTATACCTGGCTACCGGGGCGAAGGTTTCCTCATAGTCAATCCCTTCCTTTTGAGCATACCCCTTAGCCACAAACCTTGCCTTATATTTCTCAACACTGTCGTCTGCAGCATATTTGATCTTGTAGATCCATCTTGAACCTACCATAGATTTGTCTTGAGGCCTTGACACCACCTCCCAGACATCATTCACCATTATGGAGTTATACTCCTCCACCGTCGCATCTAGCCAGACCTAATGCTAAGCTGCCTCCATGAAACTGGCAGGCTCCCCATCCTGAGCTACTAACGCTTGATACCTGTCTGGTTGTTTTCGCTCCCTCTTACTGTTCCTTGGCTCACCGATGAAGTTCTCTGCATCACGCAGAATCTGATGAAGTTCTCTACTAGTTCTTCCTCTGCTAGCAGGTGCTTCTGTTTTCTCCTCCTCATCCTAAGAGTCTTCCTGATCTGAGGAAGGATTCTTCACTTCCGTTGGTTTGAGAGGCATGACCAATGGATCCTTTTTCAACTGCTCTTTGGAAGGCATTTCGCGAGATCTTCTGAAAGCTCTGTCCTCCATGAACTTTACATCTCGTCGTACTACTACCTTTTTGCTCCCTGGAAGATAGATTCTGTATGCCTTAGCGTTCTCACTATATCCCACTAGATACCCCTTTTCTGCAATCTAATCCAGCTTCTTCCTCTTTTCTTTGGGTATACGATAATATGCTAAACTCCCAAATATCCTGACATCACTGACTTCAGGCGTCTTCCCAGTTAAGAATTTCTCTAGAGTAATCTTGCTCAATGCCCGATGAGGAGTCTTGTTCTGAACGGAGACAGTTGTGTTGCGTGCTTCCGCCCACAGGAATTTTGGCATATTCTGATCATACAACATGGCCCTAGTTGCTTCTACAATGGTTCTGTTTTTCCTTTCTGCCACCCCATTCTGCTCCCGATTGTAGGGAGTTGTCCACTTTATTTTGATGCACTCCTTAGTGCAATAATCAGTGAAGTTCTTATCGACATACTCTCCACCATTATCTGAGCGCAAGACTTTTATTTTCTTACTAGTCAGATTCTCCACTAGAGCCTTGAACTCCTTGAATTGACAAAAAACCTCATCCTTGGTTTTCAAAAAATAGATCCAAGTTTTCCTCGAGTGGTCACCAATGAAGGTAAGGAAATACTCGGCACCACTAAGAGCTTTGACGGACAAAGGTCCGCAGATATCTGAGTGTATCAATCCTAGTACACTCTTGGCCCTGTGTTTGCTCCTAGGAAATGCCTCCTGGCATACTTTCCTAGAGTGCATCCCCTTCATACATCATCTTGTTCCGTACTCAGATCTGGAACTCCTGTTATAGTGCTCCTGAGAATTCTCAGAGTTCCATGGTGCAAGTGACCCATCCTTTTGTGCCATAGTTCGTTCAAGTCCTTATCCCCATGACTGTCTATTAGTGCCATTGGAGATTCTAGTTGTAATCTATTCAACCGATTACTTTTGATCCTAATCTGCACTTTCTTTTTCCAGCTCAGGTGTTTGACGTATACCTTTTCCTTGATGAAGTAGACGCCATAGTCGTTGCCTTGTAGTTGTGACACAGAAAGTAAGTTCATCCCCACCTGGTACATGCAGCACATTTGTGGCACGGAACTGCTCTCCCGATTCTGTCTGAAAAACTATGGTTCCCTTTCCTACTGGAGTACACATTTCTTTATTCCCCATGGTGATATGAAAGTTCATCTTCTCTTCTCGATATTCTGAGAAACACTCCCTGATTCCCGTCATATGCCACAAGGCTCCACTATCTATATACCATACTTCTGATGATGCAACACTAGTCATGCATGCCACTTCTTCTTCCAACTTGGAAGCCAACATAGAGAAATTGAAATCTCTTCCTCTTGTGCAATCTTCTGAAAATTTGTGTGAGTCCCCTAAGGTAGATGCCTCTGCATCGTGGTCTCGACCCATAACTGATTTTCCCTTTCTGTCTCTAATTACTCGCTCTGATACTATGTGAAAATTCTATCACTACAGCAACTGATTTACTTTTCCTACTTATTTCACCATAAGTTATTCATGAAATTACTTCAACAAACATTAAAATAAACACTGCTGCAGATATCACACCGTAATATAGAAACAAACATATGCACAAGAATCAATACATTATCACAGTTATTTTGGACTAATGTACCCAACAAAACCCAATGTGGGAAAACCTGTGCAGCAAGGGAGGATTTTATTATTCAGCAATTTTCTAGTACAATAGGGTGCCAAACTGGCTTACCCACAGATAGACAAATTCTCCAGCACTTCTACTGAACCCGACGTAGGCCCTACTAACCTTTGTGTCACCCTGAAATCCTCTGCGTCAGCCTACTGGGGCTTTGCGAGCTCTTTGCCTTCTGCATCACTTGTGCAGCCTCTGCGTGGGGATGACAGGACTTGCTGGCTCTGCGCAATCTCTGTTACCTCTGCGCTGATCTCCCGTCTCTCTGTTCTGTACTTGATGCCTCCTGACTACTCTCCAGACCACTGGTTCAATTTCTCAGCTAACCCCTCCAGAAATTGAACTGACTAGTCTCCCTCAGTGTGTTCTCCAAGTTACCCTCAAGCCTCCACTTATACTTTTCTCGTTGACAAATCAATAGCCGAGATTAAGTCCCTATCAACAGCTAAGATTAGAGTTGGCTTGATCCATGTCTTAAAAATCCCCTGAACTGTTTAGAATCTGCCCAAACCCTTTCTAGGTATTGGAGAACTCACGTGCTCCAACCTCTCCACCAAATTTCGTGGCTAGAGCATATCTGATGCTACCCCAAATCAACAAGAAAGTTATTGGTACCTACCAATTTATTGCTTTCCTTGCAAAAAGACATTGATGCATATTTAGAAGGGGACATGTACTTACTTGATATATTTTAAGATGTAATGGATTTGCTTCCTCCTTGAAGGCTTGATGGCTTGTCTTCCTTGGATCTTGATGTTCTTCAAGTTGCCTTCTCCAAGTGGACTTGCTTGATGATGAGATTTGCTTGAAGACTTGTAGCTTGATGTAGGTCCTGCTTTAATCTGCTCTTCTTTGTATGTTCCTTTATGTAAGGCTCTTCTTTTAGCTTTGTAGACCTCCTTGATGAATGATGGATTGTAGACCCTTCTTGTCCTTGAAGTGATTTGAGACTTCTAGGTTTGATGCTTCAACTTTGTAAATACTTCCCCTTGATGAGTCTTCTTGAGTTTCCCTATCCTTGATGTGTCACCTACGCTCTAATACCATGTTGAAGAATCTAGGGCAAAGTAGTGTAGTGTGATTCTTCATTACTTGATAATAATTTGGAGTCATTTTACTTTTCTTGTTAGGTTATGCTTCTTCTTATTATTAGTGCATATGTGTGTACTTCATCAAACTGCTACCAAAACAAAATAACAAGAACACAAAGTTTGGCTCTCTGCCAGGGACAAAACCTCTCCACTCTTGAGAGGAAAACCCTTGGTAAGTTTTCTCTTATTGAATCTTCTTATTTAAACAACTGTGAAACCCTAGACCCTTGACTAGGATATCCTCTAAGCATAAGTCAAATCCTTCCCTTTTCTGCACTATATCTTTCGGCACATGGACCTCTATTTTCTGGCACTTTTCTCCTCAACACTTCGTCCTTCTTCTGTTGCTTAGACTTCTTTTCTTCTTAGGAGAAACCCTAGAATATTAGGGCCTCTTTACTTCGTTATAGGGAGAACCTTCTTCGTTTTCCTTTGGATACCTTTTAGGCCTAGATACATATCTAATTGAGGCCTCTAAGTGTACTGCCTTCAACTGTTGTCAAATCTGCAAAAGTTGACTTCTGAAATCTTCGCACATGTGGACAAAAATCCTAAAAACAGTGTCCTTCTCGCTGTCTTTTCCTTCTTCATTGGTTGAGGAGGCCTTATAGTCCTAGTCTCTTAGCCCAAAACCAAGATACTTGTCACTGTAATTTCCTGCTGTAGGAAGCCTCCTTTATCTCCTCATGTGTGGTCGTTGATGCCCTAGAAAACGTCTCCTTGCCTTCGTTGTTCTACGTCCTTATCTTGTTGTCCTTGTAACCCTTTTCTTTGGCTTTTCTTCATCCTTCTTATTCCTGTTTTTGCTTGTGGGTTTCAGAGTGAATTTGTTATACTTTTGAGTGGACAACCTCTATAAATAAAGGTTTGTCCCTCTTCTTCAAGCCGACTTGATCGTCCATTAGGCCGACTTGACAGTTTCGCTGTAATTCATCTTTTATTCATTATTTTGTTGCTTGGAGGCTTCGTTGATGCTAGGAGAGGATTTGACTATGCTTGGAGGTGTTCCCATGACCTTGTATGTTGACATATATGATGTAACATGTCCTCAAAGTGTCTCATCATAATTACATTTTGACTTTGACTTTCTAGAAGCACTTTAAAATGTGCTTGACCTATTTTCAATGAGCAAGAAATTCATTGACAAATCATATAAAATAATTTCCCTTTTGTTGAATAAATACAAATATCAAAATTACATTTATGAAGACCTGGCCCAGTTACATTTCCTTCAACATGGCCCTCTCCATCGAGCCTCGGCCCCACTGGCCTGACCGATCTCAGCTGCACATTTCTCCTTCTAACTGTCATCTTTGACACTTCTCACTACTTACCGTGTTGCACAACACCCTTACCCTCGGTTATATCGATACCTCCACCATATAACTCTTCCTCCTGGTTATATGGATACCTCCGCCATATAACTCTTCCTCCCAGTTTTATTGATACCCCCGGTTATATTGATACCTCTGCCCTCCCGTAACATATAACACCTCCCCCACATACAACCTCGCCCTTATAACAACTCCCCCAAGTAATACCTCTGTCCCATATATCAGAGTGCAATTTTTTACACCAGAAGTACATTTTATTTGTTTTTGCAGTAGACATTTTTAAATGCATTAATTGATATCTATTGTTGGAGTAGTTCTCTCTGGAAAATAGAACTATCCTAAATGGTCACGGAAGATAAAACACACTCTCGTTTTCAATGAGTTGTGGAAAGGAGTTTGTGTAGGAGGAGATAATGAACCTGCAAAACCCACCTTAGATAAGGAGATCACCATTTGGGAAAACAAGAACAACAAGGTCTATGCCTTGATTGCAACATCTGTAAATGAAGAGTTGAGTTGCCATATTTCACCATTTTCAAATGCTTTTGAAGCCTTACAAAAGTTGAAGGAACTCTATGATTCACACTCTGAACTTGAAGTTGTCCAATTAATAATTAAATTGTTCAGTCTTGAATTGAAAAATGATGACCCTCTTGCTTTAGCATGAGAAGTAAGATCTATTATGCATGATATCAAAACCACTGGTGTTCAAATAGACATTCCTCTCATAGCTTATGTCAAGGCACTATATCCCACTTGTTCAAATTATCTTAAATCATTGCAAGCAAGTGGAAGCCTCAACGAGATTACCTTTGACTCCCTTGAGAAGACGCAAGACCATTGGTGTTCAAATAGACATTCCTCTCATAGCTTATGTCAAGGCACTATATCCCACTTATTCAAATTATCTTAAGTCATTGCAAGCAAGTGGAAACCTCAAGGAGATTACCTTTGACTCCCTTGAGAAGACATTTGTTGAGAGAGAGAAGGATTTTGGGAAGAAGACAACTCCTCAGTCTTCTGAAGAAGTTGTGTCTTGCACATAGAGAGAAGAATCATGCTCAAGATTCTTCTAGAGGAAGTTGTGGTTGAAGAGGAAGAGGAAGAAGAAATTTTAGAGGCAGGGGGGCAGACAATTTCAAGGAGAAAAGTTTGATCTTCATTGCATATGTTGCAATAGAGATGGGCATGATGCATCCACATGTAAGTTGCCTTGGGACAGAATTGAGCAGGAAAGAAATGAAGCCAAAGGTAAAACCCATGACAAAGAGAAAGGTAAAGCACCTGAATCCGCTCACTATGTTGTGGCACATTGTAATATTGGAGTAACTGAAAAGTTGTTTAATGCTTCACTTGCTTCTTGGAAAAATGATTGGTTGCTTGATTCAGAGCAACTTGCCACATGACTTTTAGAAGAAATTTTTTTGAGGAATTTACTGACAATGTTGATGAAGAAGTATACTTTACAGACAAATCAAAAGTCAATGCATCAGGGCTTGGCACCATCAGGCTAAAATTGCCTGGTCTTCCAAACTTTCTTTTGCATGATGTTTTATATCTCCCAGAGCTGAGGAGAAACTTGTTGTCTTTGGTCCACATCTGCCAGCAAGGACACTCCATTCATATGTTTGATGGCAAGGTTGAGGTCAAAAAAGCATCAGATCGCTCACTTGTCATGACGGGGATAGAAGAAGAAAGACTTCTGAAGCTGCAAGGTACCTCTGCTCGTGCACAAAACTTCTCATACAATTCTCATTATGATGAAGGTACATTTCCATCAAGTCTTTTATGGCATGCTAGATTTGGACACTTGAATTATGACAACCTTCGTATGTTGAAGAAAAGTGGTGTTACTGGTTTGCCTACAATTCCTAGGAAACTTAAGCAATATGATGCTTGTCTCCTAGGAAAGCATAGCAAACAGTGTTTTCGTGATTCTCATCCCAGAGCACATAGAAAACTTGAACTTATTCATTCAGACTTATGTGGCCCAATACTTGTTCCTTCTGCAAATGGAAATAAATATGTGATGACATTTATTAATGACTACACTAGAATGTGTTGGGTTTATTTATTGAAGAACAAATCTCATGCTTTTCAAACATTCAAAAACTTTCATGCATGGATTGAAAATGATGCACAATCTCATATTTGCTCTATTCGCACTGATAATGGAAAAGAGTACACTTCAAATGAATTTGAAAACTATCTTCGCCAGCATGGGATCAAACATCAAACAATTGTGCCTTATAATCCCCAACAAAATGGAGTCGCTGAAAGAATGAATAGGGCAATCTTAAATATGGTACGTTCCATGATGCTTTTCAAGAATGTAAAATTGATGTTTTGGGCTGATGCAATTCTATGTGTTGTATATGTAAAGAATAGGTGTCCATCTAATGCTATTAGAAATAAGATTCCTTATAAAATGTGGTATGGCCACACCCATTTGGTAAAGCATCTCAGGGTCTTTGGTTCCACTTGTTATGCCTTGATTCCAAAGGAACAAAGAAACAAACTTGGTGCAAGGAGTCGTAAGTGTATCTTCTTGGGGTATTCAAATATCTCCAAAGTATATTGTCTTTATGATGAACTTAATAATAAGTTCGTTGTATCTAGAGATGTGATCTTTCTTGAATCTTCCAAGGCTGACAATGTTGTTGAGCGGTAGCTTGATCACTTGGATAGATTCAGACATGCAAAGTCATTTCAAGAATTTGATAATCAGATTCCACATCTTGAAGGGGGGATTCCTATATTGGTTCAATCTGTGGAATCTTTTTCTGAAGTACTCTCTCCCCCACATGAAACTCCAACCACTGATGACAATTTGAGTGATGTGATTGACAATCTTGATTCAATCCCAACTCAGTCAACTGAGCAGCGAGGGCCATCTCATAAAGGTCCTCCAAAATGGCTAACAAAGACACTTGAAAGTGTTCATCCTGATGAGGTTGGAAAGACATGAACAATAAATTCAACCAGGAAAAATGGAGGTGATGTAAACGATTCTAATTCACCTGTTGATATGGATGTTTCTTATGATTGTGAACAGAATTTGTCTACAAATTTTGAGCCAACTTCCTTCAAAGAAGCCACTTCTCATGATGAATGGAAAGAAGCGATGCAGATTGAATATGATACCTTGATAAAGAATGGCACTTGGAAGCTAGTTGATCCTCCATTGGGAACCAAACTGATTGGTTGCAAGTAGGTCTACAAGAACAAGTATCAAGCTGATGGCTCACTTGACAAGCACAAAGCCAAGCTTGTGGCAAAAAGTTTTACACAGAAGGAAGGGGTCGATTATGAGGAGACTTTTGCCTCCACAACAAAATGGGCTACCATCCAGATACTCTTTGCCTTGGCAACTTGGAACGGTTGGAAAGTCCATTAAATGGATGTAAAAAAATGTTTTCTTGAATGGAGATTTGAAAGTGAATGTTTTTATGTCCCAGCCAGAAGGATTTGTTGTGTAGGGCCAAGAACACAAAGTATGCAAGCTTGTGAAATCCTTGTATGACCTCAAGCAAGCACTGCGAGCCTGGTATGAAAATTTAACTAAGCATATTTTGAAACTCAACTTCAAACATTATGATCTTGATGATGCAACTGTGTTTGTCAAGAAAGTTTGAAAAACAATTGTATATCTTGTGGTGTATGTAGATGATCTTTTGATGACAAGGAACAATGAGAGCTACATTGCATCCATAAAGAAAGAATTGATGAAAGAATTTGAAATGACTAACTTGGGCTATGTTTACTACTATCTTGGTATTGAAGTAACTCAACATCCGAAGTTTATATTCCTCTCTCAGAAGAAGTACATTGGAGATCTGTTGAATAGGAGTGCAATTCCGTGACTACTCCAATGGAACAGAACTTGAAGCTCACATCCAAAGAAGGAAAAGAATTTGAGGATGCAACAAAGTATAGATAGCTTGTAGGAAGTCTCAACTACCTGACTACTACCAGACCAGACATTTCATTTACTATTGGAATCCTCTCCAGGTTTATGCAAAAGGCTTGTGAGGGACATTGGTCTGGTGCAAAAAGAGTTCTAAAGTATTTGAAGGGAACTCAAGACTTTGCACTGAAGTATACACAGGTGGGCGACTTCATCTTGATTCGATACTCTGGTTCAAACTTTGATGGAGATAAAGAAACTGGAGTATCTACTTCAAGTTATGCTATGAGTCTTGGATCGGGAGCTGTCTCTTGGAGGTCACACAAACAAGTAGTTCCAAGATATTCCACAAAGGAGGCAGAATATGTCGCAGCAACTGAAGCAACAAAGGAAATTTTGTGGCTCAGGAAAATTATGGAAGATTTGCACGTGAAACAAGTGCATTCAACTCCACTCAGAATTGACAACACTACTGCAATAAAGTTGGTCAAGACCCAATGTTCCATGATCGAACGAAACACATCAATACAAAATACCATCTAATTCTACATCATGTTGAGGCCAAGACAATCCATCTATGCCATTGTTCCACAAATGAGTAGATTGCAGACATCTTCACCAAAGCGCTTGGAAGAGAAAAGTTTGGAAGATTCAGAATGATGCTTAGACTCACCAACATCCCTTTAGGTTAAGGGGGGGGGGGGAGGGGGGGAATGTTGACACCGTATCTTTGGGATTAAGAAATTTATGTAAATAATCTAAATAAAAAATAAAGAAATTATGAATATAAAGAGACACTAAAAGGTGAAGCCCAAGAGTCTCTCCCTCCATGAGCAATCTTAATGCAAAAACACAATTTGCATTGTGGAGTTACCTCCTGGCCTGACATAATTGGGACATTTTTATGTGGAATTTCCAGAAACTATTTCTGGGTTTTGTTGAACTCTTGTGTTTTAGCCTCTCCACAAAGTTTCGAGACTATAACACCTCCGATGCTACAAAAACTAACATATACAAGTAATTATTTCTATGGTTGACCTTATGATTCTAGCAGAAACATGTCTTGATCCTTTCTCATGTTTGGAGATTCCTCTTGAATACATTTTGCGAACCCCACAAATATTAGCATATTATTCTTGGGAAATGACTTCCCCCACTCATTATGTTCAAGAGATTCATACATTCATCCTTTATCCCCTTATGAGGGATATTCCCAATATATTTTATTCCCAATATAATCTTTGGAACTTTGTAGGTTATACTAAAATCATTCTACATAGTCTTCTAAGCTTTCACCTTCCCTTCGAATCATTTTAAATATCTCCTCTCCAAGATCTCTTGCCTTTCAATAATCTTGGTATTTTTTAAGGGCATTTTTGTTTCACGTCGTTTCATGTGTTAATAGATTGTCCATCAGGGCCTATAAACGAGCATAATGTGGCATTCTTAAGGGTGGTAGGAAGCAGTGTCAACTTTTCAACATTTGAAACATAGTCATAGCTTCAACACAAAACATCAAACTCAAACAGAAAGATATCAAGATCTTCATTTGATAACCGATGAAAGTTGGGGAGAGTTGAAAGAGGACTATTTTTCATCGGGGCTTCCCCCTCAATATGTCTAATTGGAAATTTAAAAATCATATTAGAGGCTACCTCTTCATCACCTTTTCTTGCCATATTGGTCTTGGAAAGGTTTGGTTTCTCCATAGATCTTGACTTGTTGGAATGAGTAGGTCCTTCAGAATTGGTTGGTTCATCAACTAGGTTGTCTTGAGATTTACCTTCAGAATCAGGTTGTCCACCAACTACATCTTTTGTATTTCCTTGCCCTTCAATGGGACGTTACCAATCTTTAAGTAGGGTTGCTAAGGTCCTAGCAACCTTGCTAGATGAGCACGACTAGTACTCAACAAATACTTGGTTGGCATATCACTTGTCAACTTGGGAAGACTCGGAAAAGACTTGGAAAATAGCAAAAAATTAAAAAAATATATCATTTTTTTGCATAAAAGATAAATTAATGGCATTTCCAACACATACAAGTTATAAAACCATGGTTTACACAAGAATTCATAACATCATCTCATAAAATATGGTCATACAACACAACGCAAGTGATATTTGTATTCAAAATTTTTAAAAGTAAACTGAAAAATGATTTCATAAACAAAATCACATATGGTAGCAATTTACAAGTTCTCCATGAGTCATAACATAATTAGAAAACCAAAAATAGACAATTTCTCCATGTGCAATGTCATGTCTCATGCATCAACATGAGAACACCTAGAATAGGCCCTCGAGGAGCTAGTGCCAACATCAGTGGGTCGAAACAATAAATGTGAGGCATGTGTGTTTGGAGTTTCCATTTGAGAAAATGGTAGACTAGAGGGATCGTGTGTCTCCTCAACAAAGCCAACTCAAACATTAGTAGGCAACTCCACCACAATACATTCAAACTCTAGATCAATGTCATCAAATACATTTGGATCTAAATCCTTTAGAAGCATTTGTTTAGTGAGCAATGGAAGGTTGTAATAGATGAAGACCAGACTCTGCAACCGCTCATGCTCCAATCTATTATGCCTTTTGCTATGGATGTGCTCAAACACTGATCAATTGCACTGACATCTTGAAGTGCTACAAGGTTGGCTTAGAACTCTGATTGCAAATTCTTGCAATTTTGGTGCCTCAGTGCCACAATCTATTCACCAGTTGGCTGTGAAAAAAACAACAAAAAGTTTATAGAGTGTTGCAAATTGCAATGTCAAACTTAAAGAATTTATAAAATTTAAAAATTGAACCTTACATGGCATTTTCTTGTCCCTAGGCAGTATGGATGTGCTAAATCCAAACATACCAAACGCTTCCTTGTACATGTCTCGTTGCAAACTAATTTTGTCTTGAATTTCTTGGCTTGGGAACATCCTCTCAATGTATATTATGACACCCTTCATCACCTCGGGATCTTTTTAAATATTAGACCCCTCATTTAGATTATGCTTGGATTTATATATGCTCCCGCTGCATGCAACGGTGAATGTAGTTGCACGTTCCACCTGCAATCAATAATTTCCCATATAGGGAGATATTTAGATGAGTATACCCTATAAAAAGCTTTGACGACCGCTTTGGCCCTGCCCATGCCCTCATAGATGTAGCCCATTGGAGGCTTGTCTCCATCCATGATCCTTAAGACTTACACAAGGGGCTTAATTAAGCTAACAATTGCAGTGACTTTCTCCCACAAGTCCTCTTTGAAGAGAAACACCTTCACACCCATGGCATCTTGTTTTGTGCTATCTTTCCAAAATAGCCATTGTTGGCTACAAAACATTTGTCTTAAAGCTTGGTACTCATTCGAAAGGCTTTGGAGGGGGAGGAAATTAGTGGCAAACTGTGTGACAGTGGGCTGACTGAGCTCACCCTCTATGAATTCTCGCATAAGACTCTGTGTTATCTCACAAGTTCTCCCTAAAACAAAGTCCCGTCTTATCAAAGGGGAAAAACTATGGACACAAATGGGCAAAATTTACAATCTTGCCCCTCACTTCTAGGCTAGTTCTTCTAACCGGGGGGTTTCTCTGCATTTAATTCTAATTCTAAGTTTATAGTTGTAGAAGTGATAGTATGTCTTAGATTGGATAATGATTGCTTCCTCAAATAATGATGGTTCATTCAATTATTTCTTCCAACAAAAGGCATTATAGTACAAACGAAAATGTGTTCATTCAGCCCCATGACTTAAAATGTTGCAAATTATCATGTATAATCATCATTTAAAAAAATATGCTTGATCACCAAATATGATCACTCAAATGAAATAGTAAATGACTGTTACAATTGAAAATGTTCCAAGAAACCTTTTAAAACCAATCATTTAGCATTTTATCCATTTATCGTATCAGGTTAGAATATATGACATGAAGTTTTACCAAGGAATTAATATGTTTTACATACACCAAGCTGATTTTCCAATTTAATATTTCCTTCGTGTACTTGATAATGAGTAGGAAAGTCATTTATACAATACTATGGACCTCACCATCAAAGTTCTCATGATTTAATATTTAATGCAAAGCTCATTCCATCATGCATATGCTTAAATTTAAGTAAACCTTATTCGGTCCAAGAAACTATTTTATAACACCATCCCCAATACATGCAAATTGTAACTAAGGATGTCTTGTCTTGTCGCGATGCTATTGACATGATATAAAATGGGGCACATTGGTCATCAAGAAAATATAAGCGAATTTATCTCCGTGCCACGCAGCAAAGAGTTATTCCTTTTGTATTCGTGTCTTCAATGGATTGAAGCATGTGTAATTGTTTCGATTTTTTTGTTTTCGCTAAATCAAATCTGAATGCTATCGATGTTACTATCAGTATGCAAATCGATGCATAAAGCTCAAAGGTACCAAAACATTTCGCGTATATTAGCACTGTCTCAATAATGACACATAAGCAGAAAATACCTCAGATCACTTTCAGCGATCAGAGAATAATATTTCGTACATAAATTATTGACATTAAAATGCCCAGGCAAAAGATATCGCTCAGGAAATATCGCACTTTTTTAAAATTTTAGGTTTTGATATGTTATGGCTAGGGTTCAAATTCTATACGGCATTAAAGCTAATTTCGGCAAGTTAATCAATGAGAGTTTACCAGAATTTCGTTTGCCAAGTAAAATTATCTGTACAGCCAAAGCAAAATTTATGATCTTTCCCTCATCATATGAAGCGGTGGCTTGGATTTGGACTGAGTGGGGTTTCATTCTGCCGGAATCTGAATCGCATATAAACAGAGTACTATGTTTTGCACCAAAATCGCATATAAACAGAGTACTATGTTTTGCACCAAAATGGCCTTGGCTGCATTGGCAAGATCTAACGCTGGTTGGTGACTCGGAGGGGCCTGGCCGCGGTTTGGAGTGCCGTCGTGTTTGGCTTGGAGATGGAAATGAGTGCTGCACGAAAATGAAGCGGCGAAATACCCGAGTCACAAAGAAACTGCAGGATTTCTCTTACTGCTGAAGCGAGTGTGGACTTTGTGGGACGCTTGTGGCCTTGGTGCGCTGTTGTAACGTGGAATGTATTGCCAACTGTGGCCGTGAATCAAATTATGGGAGCAGAATGCCAAAAGTGTGGAGAATGACAGGGGTATGCCGCCTACTGGCTCTATAGGGTGAAAGCCCGACCAGTAAGGTGCCTTGCAGAGGAAATGGTGGTCGATGCGGGGGAGAAGTCCGCGGATAAACAGTGGCTCGATGGCCGTGGAAGAAAGAAAGAAAATGGAAGGGGTCGATGCACCTTATGAAGACCGTAGTGTGGCACAGTACCTGTGCTGAAACTTTTGGGTGTATGTTTTGGGTACCTGCGATATTTTTAGAAATTTTCGAAATTTTTTGGTTATTTTTTTTTTGGAATTACAAATTTGAGTGGCGACTATCCTTTTTGGGTTGAATATTCAGCCATTTATTTTTGGGTATGTATTTTTTGGGAAACTTTTGGATATATTTTTTTTTTGGAATTATAGGTTTGAGTTGAATATTAAAAGGTTTTTTTTGGATCAAAGGGTTTTCTAGATGCTTAATCTATATATATTATCGAAAACTCATAAAATTCATTTTAAACAACAAAAAATTTAACTAAAGAAATTTTCACCATATTACACTAAAGAAGTCCAAAATGTAGCATTTTTAAATAAGTGTTATAAATATTTATTTAAAAAAGAAATGTTATAATTTTTTATTTTTTATTTTTTATTTTTTTTTACTTCTAATCAATTATTTTTTTTACCTCTAACTAAAAAATTAATCTAACTCTAAATCTTTAAAAAAAATCCAACCCTAAAACTAAAATAAGATTAAAAAAACACTAAAATAAGATTAAAAAAAATGTAAATGTAAAACTAAAATAAAATTTAACTTGAAATAACTCTTTTTTAAATAAAAATATACTCTATAATAACAAAATCTTTCGGAAAAAATCATAGAGGAGTAATATCCTCCACGTGTTTCGAACCAACCAGTGTGGTTCATCTTGAGGGCAAGATAATGAATCAGATCTAGGCAATGAAATAAATAGATGAAGATCTTGAGGACAAGATAATGAATCAGATCTAGGCAATGAAATAAATAGATGAAGATCTTGAGGACAAGATAATGAATCAGATCTAGGCAATGAAATAAATAGATGAAGATCTTGAGGACAAGATAATGAATCAGATCTAGGCAATGAAATAAATAGATGAAGAGAGTAGCGAACTAGCCTTAAGAAAAAACAGCTAGTTTGACTAAAAATAATTATTTATTTATTTATTATTATTTTTATTTTTATTTTCCTTTTTTCTTTATACCCCTTCACACTATTCGAAGTTCTCTTCGTTCAGTCAAGGAGCCCTTAACCCCAAGGATGTTAAGGGGGTTTATATTATTCCTTGTTCCTGTGGACCCCTTATATTGGTGAGACTAGGAGCCCTTAACCCCAAGGATGTTAAGGGGGTTTATATTATTCCTTGTTCCTGTGGACCCCTTATATTGGTGAGACTGGTTGATCAATAAATCAGAGTATCTGTGAACACGCTGCAGACACCAAACATGGGAGGTCTCACTCCTCCGCTTTGGCAGAGCATGCAAAAAATACCAATCATCACATATGTATAGAAGAGGCTAAAGTCATAGCGAGGGTTGACCATTTTCATTATCCTCAATTTAGAGAGGTCTTAAAAATTGGAAAAAGGCTCGTTAATCTAAACAGAGACGATAATTGGAGCATCAACAGGTGTTGGATCTGCCCTGAATTCTTAAAATTTTCATTTTTTTTTAAATCTCTTTATTAAGTTTTTAACATCTTAGCCACTTCGTTGATTAGTTATTAAAATACGAATCCCTAATAGTGCCTCCATAGTTATATTAATTTTTATTATAATATAAATATTATTTAATTTGATGTTATTTAAAATTCAAACTTTCCCATATATATATATATATATATATATATATATATATATATTTTTTTTTTTTTTTTATTATAGCATTATAACTTAAATTGATTTATTCAAAAAATAATAATTAAAATTCTTTTTAATCTGGATAAAAACCTAAAAAATAAAAATAAAAAAATAAATATGCTCTTTTCATCTATTTATTTCATTGCTTGGATTTGATTCATCATCTTGTCCTGAAGATGAACCATACTGGTTGGTTCGAAACGCTTCGACGATATTACTCCTATGTGATTTTTTCCAAAAGATTTTGTTATTATTAATATGGATCATAGAAGTCTAAACTCAAAAAAAAATACTCTTTTTAAATAACAATATTAAAATCTTAACTACTAGAACATAACTTAAACTAAACAAAATCCCAAAACTACTAATCAAATCTAATTTGATATAAATATAAAAATATTTCAAAATTTAAATGTATCCTAAAATCTAATTTTAATAAACTTAAAGTCTAAAAAATCTATAGCAAATAAAATAAAAACCATTGTGTACTTAATTAATGAAACAATCCTCATTGTGTACTTAATTAATGAAACAATCCTTCCCCTGATCGAGATGAGAAGTTGGACATGATGAAAATGTAGTCCTACCAAGTTTACAAAAAAACAATTAATGAAACAATCCTTGTGGTGATAATCGCTTTGAAATTATTCAGTTCTAAATCAATATCACTAATTTCTCCCACCTAAGGTATAGGAGAAAAATCAGAGACGTACAAAATATTTGTCATAGTAATAAATCCTTTCTTCACACTCATTTATTCTAAATACGATATTATGAATCCCTCTCACGGGAGGAATGAAAGAAAAATCAGAATACTCAAAAGGATAAAATGGAAGAGGTAAAGAAGAATGTTGGCAATAATATATTATTCCTCTAAAAATATGAAAGATTTCATGTTGAATGAGATATAATGTATTCATTTTATAGAGTTAGGAGGCTTCTAACTCATTAGTTATAATTTAATAAGTCATTCAAATACCATGTGAGAATACCAATGGTAACCAAACCTTTTGATGTGGTCAAAATAAAATAATAATAAAATATTATATTTTTTCAAAAAGATAAATTTTAAATAATAAAAACACGTAGAAAAATAGAATTAGTTGTGTTCATTTGACTGATTCTTTTACATTAATTTTTTCTTCCCCTTCTCATTTTTCTTATTGCATATGGGTTATTAAAATTTCCCATGTGTATGCTAGTAAACTGCATACATAAGGAACAAATGCTCCAAACAAATGTTGATGTAGACCAGGAATATCATGTAGTGCTTCATATTGGTTGATAAGATGAAAATGCGTACCTAAATACTTTCAACAAAAAATTTAGCTTCAACAAGTGGTTAGACACCAACATAGATATGATAAATTAATCACAAGAAACTTAGCTAATGTAACCAAATTACTTAAGAACCGGACCAAGGAGATAACCATACCTTTGGGCTTAAACACAAAGTATTTCCTAAGTTTTCTAAGCTCAAGTAGGTGGATGATGATTTTTTTTTGTTTTAGGAGAATAAGGGATAATGTATCGATTAACTTCCAAATTCATAAAGTGTGTTGAGGGTATAATTATGGTTCAACCAGCAGATCAAACTATGGATAGGAACTTTATTTGTATTTGCAAAGCCTTGTAAGAGGGAGCTCTTACCACTTCAACCTACATTCACTCTCCCTTCGTTTTACTTTTTTTTTTTTTTCATTTGATTTTTCTAAGTCCTCTTTCTTTGGATAGACATTTTGCTCTTGGGACTTTTGAAAGTGGGGAGGGTGGGTGTTGGGAATGGGGGGCATGATGAAGTAGTTTCTTTTCTTGAGTTTATTTTGCTCTTTGACCTCTTTAGCCCTTTATTTGGCTTAATTTGAATTTTTTGAGGCTTGCAAATTTTTTTTTGACCCTCTTTGGATGATCTTTGGTGTGTTAACCATATGTTAAGGGAATTGTGGTTGGAATAGAAAATGGAAGGCATTAATGGAAAGGGTTAAGTATGGAAAGGATATGAACACGCTACCAAACTCGAACTCCCGGTAGTACCCAATGGTCTAGCTTAATGGTATACTTATCCAAAAGTAATAAGTCCCAATGGTTAGAAGTAATAACATGTTAACATTTTTACTAAGTTAAAAGTGAGAAAGAATCCCTTTGATGTTAACAACTAAACAACAAGATGAAACCTTGACATCATTTTCAGCGAGAAGAGGCTAAGAAATAAAAACATACCGACCATCAAACAAAGTAGCATGAAACATCATCTAGCACATTTGATATCAGGGGCATGGGGAATGATGCACCACTTGTTGATTTTCTAAGTGCAATATAAATTAGCACAATATTTTTGAAACACTAACAATTATTTTTTATGTAGATCTTCTTTTAAATTATTCTAATATATCATTCAACAATTATACTTCATAAATTCAACCATACAAGAACAATAGAACAATATAAATCACAATGCACAAAGACAAGACAATAGTTACCCTGGGAAACCCCACCAAGGGGTTCAATAGAAAAATTATCTTGTTCAACAAGAGACACACCTAGACCTATGGTCAAACCTGGTCAACCCCTCCAAGTCAAGCCTCCCAATCCGATCCAAAACTTCACTCTACATGAATTGGTCTAGAATTTTAACCTCGCTTCAGCTGCCAATTACCTAAGAATTTTGGCCCCTGCAACTGTCTAGAATTTTGGTGCCTTGTAACAAAAATTCCCAGAAAAAACTATGAGCGAGAAAAGAGAGATATTATCGGCATGTGCAAGCTTGAGAGAGAGAGAAAGCGAGCTAATTCGACCTCTTCATCCTCTTCAGCCTTCTTGTCTTTTGCTTTCTTGCCGAGAAAATGCTTATGATATGAGATGCAAAAATTGCCCTTTTGGAGGGTGTTGAGTTGCCTTTATATAGTGCCTTGTTGGGTCGAATGGGTGTGTCCTTCACCCTAGGTTGACTTGACTTGGAGGGAGGGCAACTTGACAACTTTTGGAGCCAAAAATTACAATTTGAAAAGTCAATTTTCTTTTTATAAGTCGTAATGGGACTTTGACTCAATAAATTTTCCTTTGACTCTAGCATTTAAAAATATGCTTTACAATAATGAATACAAATACATCAAGTGGCCAATTATACATTATGAAGACTGAGCATAATTACAAATTCAACACCATTGTGATTGATTGATGAGCACCAAGAATGTAATTAATGAGTGGAGAATAGTAGGTCCAAGCTGATAAGAAATCTCATCCAAACAACAACAAATTGCACTGAGTGTGTCCTTGTGGGAGTTGCCTGAAGGGAAACACTCATCACCCAAGCATGGTTATAAGTGTACTTTGTTATTTTTTGCACTTTGCAACAACATCATGCACCCACGACAACTTCTCGATGTCCTCCAAAATCAATTCTATGCAATGGGTAGAACAACATGGGCTCCAAAAAATGGTAGGATACTTTTAGGTTAGCATTCTTCCAGTTGCCACATAATTTGCAATATTATCCATGATTAGTTGGACAACATTTTTTACTCCAACTTCCTCCACAACCTTTGACAAAATTGAAAAAAACATATTTACATCCTTTACATGTGAAGATGCATCAATGGACTTTAGGAAAATTGTTCCTTAAGAGCAAGCAACAATAAAGTTGATGATTGTTCTACCCCTTTGATCTGTCCACCCATCTGACATAATTGTGCACCCAATGGTCTTCCATGAGTTTTTAATGCTCACAAACTATGCTTTGACGCACTCAAAATCCTCATTATGGTCTTTCTCCATAAGTGAATTATAAGGTGCTTTGTAGCCAGTGTCAGCACATGCAAGTGCATCTACCATGGGCTAAAAGAAACATGACTTTGCAAAGTTAAATGGGAGGTTATCGTGATATCAAAACCTCCTCACTACCATATCTTCCTCCTTTCTTTTTTTGTTAAAGCTTTCCAAGCTTGGCTAAGATTCTAGACTAGCGTGAGGAAGGAAGGAATGAGAGGTTATATGAGATGCATTTCCTACAACATTTGATGAGCTAGTACCTGTATGAACATGCTAACCCTATGTCTGTGTCTGAGATCCACCCTTTCTTGTTATTTCATGCTTTATTTTTGCTCTCTTATCATTATGTTCCTTAATGGCATCCAAATTAGCTTGCATTTTTCCTGTGACTTCTAGAGGGAAATAATCACAAAATGTCACATCCTTGTATATTATTCTAGCCAGGTGATATTTCATTATGTTTATGCCCTCAGACACCACAAAGGCACAAAATTTGCATTTGACTCTCGTGTTAGAATCGAGAAATTCACAGGAACCATATTCCCAGGCTTCATCAAGAGGCACTCTAGACTTTGATTCAAGATCCATGGAATTTATGAACAAGATGACAATTTGATTTCGGAAAGAAAATTGTATTAAGAAAATGTAGTTTTTTTTAATTGTTAAGGGTTGTAATAGGAAATGCAACAACAAAAAGTCCCCACAATGACTTGTAACGGCCACAGTGTGGTTGTTACAAGCCTCTGTGGGGTTGTCTCAGGGTTGCAGAGGCTTGCAACAGGCCCTTTGCCTAGACAAGGGGCCTGTTGCAGGCCTCTACGACCCTGAGTCAACCCCACAGAGCCTGCAATATGCTTCTACAATGACCTCCATTAACAAATAAAAAAAAATAAAAAATTCAAAATGAAACGAAATACTAGGGAATCGATGCGTACCTGAAGGCTTGTTGCCATATCGTGAAGGTTGGATGTTGGATCTTGAAGGTTGGATGATAGAATAGAGCTCATTTCCAAGTGAGGTGAGTGTGAGCAAGCACAAAAGATGCCAACTTTAACAAGGAAAAAAAGGTGAGAAAGAAAAAATTAGTTTTGGGGATAGGGCTGAGTACCAGCTGAGTGTCCACGAGTTCGTCGAATGCCTGAGAGTTGTAGAATTCCTTAAAATTATTATCTGCTAATATGAAGAATCTGAAAACAATTTTTCTTTTCACATAGACTCAAAATTTCTTTACCAAATAACAGTTGAATAGAACATAAATAAAAGACACAATTTCACACAATAAACAACACAATTTTTCTAGGGAACCCAACTGGGAAAACCCTCGCTTGCTTTAGAATTTTATTGAGGAGAAATGAGCAATAGGTCTCATACAAATACAATCTTGTTTCAATGTGTGTGCCTTTGATCTCCTTATAAGCTCTTTGATTAGGCTATTGTTAGTGAGTTTCTAAGTTAGGAAGTCGAACTAGAGCTTTTCTAGTTAACAAAAGTCAACACAACTAGTTAACTGGATTCTCCTAAAATTTAGGAGACTAACTCCACTTGTTCCTTCAGTTCCAAATTTAACTCACACTACAAGACAAATAACTAGATCCTCCACAAATTCGCACTAGTCAAATTGCTTCCTAAACTCGTCCACATCATTGGGACTCGTGCATGATTAAGAATATCAAAAGATCGATTCTTTGAATTAAGGAACAAATCAAGGAATCCATTCCTACGCTACTTTTCAACACTCCCTCTTAGCGAGGAAGGGATTTTGTACAACTCCCGACTTATCTTTGTGATGAACAAAATTGTTTCTTGCCAATGCTTTGGTCAAGATGTCTACTCCCCTTTTGGAATGTATGGTAGCTTCACCAACCTCTTCTGCACGTAATATCTAAGATGGTGATACATGATCTCAATATGCTTTGAATGATCAAGAAACATTGGGTTTTTAAAGAGCTTCATTAGAGGAAATTTCAACCTAAAAGTGGTCTCCTACGGAAAAATAATAAAATAATAGGAAAATAATAAAATAACAATTATGAATTTTGGAGGAAAAAGAAAAGAAAAACTATTTTTTTCATTATATTTTTGGCTTATATCCTTGTAGGTTTACTCGAATTTCAAATGTAGGCACTTGTTGGATGCATAATCAAATTATGCATCCAACGAATACCCATTATACATACTTTAGAGAAGACCCACATTGATAAAAATTGAAGATACATTAAAAAAATGTATTTTAATGTATCTTCAAATTTTATCAATGTGGGTCTTCTCAAAAGTATGCATAATGGGTACCCATTAGATGAGAAATTTAATTATGCATCCAATGAGTGTTTACACTTGAAATTTGAGTAAACCTATAAGGATAAGCGAAAAATACAATTAAAAAAGTAGTTTTTTTATTTTCCCTCCAAAATATTTAGATGTACCTCTTTTTAAATTTAAAGGATTTTGATTGGTTTACATGTCATGTACGTGAAATTTTCATGGACACTTTTAGGCTTAAATTTCCTCTAATGAATGTAACTCTGATTATCACAATGTATCATGAGAAGCTCCATCCTTTGTCTAAAAAATCCCACAAGCAAATTCCTCATCTAAATCAATGTTTTACGACTCCGACTCCGACTCCGACTCGGCCGAGGATCGACTCTGACTCCGACTCCGACTCGGTAATGACTCGGCCGGCTCGATTTCAATGACTCGGTCGTTGTAAAAAATACATTAAATATTTATTTTTTTTATAAAAAAACATAATTTTAAATATTTTAAACATAATTTTAAAGATTTTCATTCATGTTTCCAAACACACAGCATTATAATATAGATGGAAGACAACATATGATCAAAGTAGGCTCATGAACCAATCCATTATATCAAAATGGTACCCAATGGCAATACATAGTCAACTGTCATACATGATCAAAGACTCAAAACAAAATACAAATAACCAAGGAGGCTAGAAATGGCCTCTACAACAAAAGTAAACTGTGATGGTGACCAGACTCCAATACTAGTACTACTGGCTAGTAGCTACTGCCAGAGGAGCCAAGATCATCTCGACCAATCTCTGGATCATCATCATCAGAGTCAGACAAGGGGCCCCATGGCTCCTCCTCATCATCATCGTCTCCAACTGCAACTGTAGAAGTGGTGCCAGTACCACTAGCAGGCTGTGCAGCAGATGCAAGCTGAGATAGAGTAGATATGCGGCTGCGCTTCTGTCGTGGCTGAGTAGAGGAAGCACCTACAACTGGAGTCCTACTCCTTGCTGGCTGTGAGACTGAGGCTGGTGGATTAGGATCTGCATTCAACTGAACAGGCTGAAGTGGATGTTCCAGTTCAAGTTCATCAAGATCCTCATCAGGATCAAACTCTGGTTGACAACTCTCCACTACCCAATCTGATGTTGGATCAATGTCTTCCAACACAATGGGATCTGAATCAGGTCTTTTGTTCAACAATTGGTTCCGTCTGAGCCGAAGGTTGTATTGGACAAAAACTAGATCATTCAACCGTTTTTGCTCCAAACAGTTTCTCTTCTTTGTGTGAATCCTCTCAAAGACAGACCAATTGCGCTCACACCCAGATGCACTGCAAGTTTGACTCAAAATACGAATTGCAAACCTTTGCAATTGAGGGCACTGGCCACCAAAGGCCTCCCACCATTGTGCTGCAAAAAACATAGGAGTGTAATGAATTATGAGTTAGATGAAGGCTGAAGCTCAACAAAATTACAAATTGTATCTAACTTTCAAATTATAAATGATTTAACAAACTTTAATAAAAAAAGTAAAACTGTAAAACCATTAAGAAATTGAAAATTGAAATTTTTGTTTACCTGGCTCATCTGCTTCTCTTGCAATCTTTGCTAGGTTCTTCCCAAAGGTACCTGTTGCATTGCTGAAGGATGTGACCTGTTGATGTATCTCCAGCTGATCAGACTCCGATGGGATCATGCGTTCAATGCAATCAACCAGTCCATCTCTGACCTCCCCCCTCAAAGCTCCTGACTCCTTAGCTTTATAATGATACCGTGGGTTCAAAAAATACCCAGCTGCATGTATAGGGCGATGGAGTTGATTGTTCCATCTTTCATCAATGATTGCCCAAATGGGCCCATACTTTGCCACTCTATCCTTGTATGCTGTCTTTATTTGCTCCTTTGCTTGATCCATAGCCTCATAAATGAAGCCCATAGCCAACCTTTCCCCATCCACCAACCGCAACACCTTAACTACTGGCTCAGCAAGCTTCACAATCTCTGCTGCCTTTCTCCAAAAAGTTTCATCATGGACTTTCCTTTTCAATTCTTTGCCTTCTGGTTTGTTAGACCAATTGCTTTGATTCCATTCATCACTGGAAAACATCTTTTGCAAGTTTCTATGTTGGGAAAGCATAGATTGCAATGTCAAAAAATGTGTAGCAAATCTAGTGATGGCAGGCCTAATAATATCCTTGCCTCCAGTGTGTTTCCTCATGAGACTCAAAACCAGTGTATGATTGTAGATAAATTTTGTTATGCTTTTGGCATTATCTACAGTGTTTCTGACCCAATCTAATTTTCCAATATCCTCAAGCATGAGGTCTATGCAATGTGCAGCGCATGGGGTCCAAAAGATGGTCTTGTGTTTTTCCTCTAACATTTTACCAGCAAGAACATAGTTAGAGGCATTGTCTGTGATGATTTGAACAACATTAGCCACCCCCACATCCTCAATAATCTCATCCAATAGCTGAAACAACAAGTGGCCATCTTTTACCTTATCAGATGCATCAACTGGTTTTAAAAACATGGTTCCCTGTGGGCAGAAGACAAGAAAGTTTATGATGGTACGGTTTCTTTGATCAGTCCATCCATCTGACATGATGGTACACCCTGTTCTTGCCCATGAGTCCCTGAACTCTTGCAAATACTCATTAATGGATTGAATTTCTTTCTGCAAACGAAACCCCCTTAGCTCTTGCATAGTAGGGCCTTTGAAGCCTTTTCCAGCAGCATGTATGGCATCAAACATAGGCTCATAATATGGTGAACGAGCAGCATTAAAGGGGATATCAGCATCATACCACCATCTAGCTATGTAGTCACAAGCAGTCTCCCTCAATTATTTCTTCCAATGGTCATCTAAAGTGGGCTGAATTTGACCTTTACTAACTTTAGGACCATGTGCATCTGATGGAGAGGAGGGAGTGAAATAACTTTTGATAGTCACATCACCCTTCATTCTACCCTTTCCCTTATCTTGAACAGAACCAAAAGAGGGAGGAACATAACGGAAAGGGTTGGATGCCTCAGTTTGAGGGATAAAGGAAGAACCCTCAAAATCATAGTGGGGGTTGGTAGCCATCATTCTTTGTATCTCCCTCTTCCTCCCAATCTCAGCCTGTATCTCTTTTTGCCTAGCCTTATCTTCTTTAAATTTCTCAAAGCTGGCCAACAAATTCTTTCTAATCTCATCAATTTCATCAGAGGTACATGCGGAAATTTGCCTCTAATCCCTGCCAAGTGTTGTTTCAGCCTATTAATCCCCCCAGGACCTTCCTTAATTTTCCTATGGCAAAACTTGCAATGCATCTGATTATCAACCATTTCAACATATGCCCAAGCAGGATCTTTTGCTCTAGGTGCCATTTTTTGACTAGGAAAACAATCTGAAAATGAAAAAAAAAAAAAAATTGATTTAATGTTCATTTATTTGACAAAAAACACTCTCTAAGCTTTCTTGATATGCACCTAAAATTTACTAAGCAAAAATAGATTTATAGAGGTTGAAAAAAATACCTCCAGGCACAAACTCCCTCCTCAAGCTTGCTCCAAGAATCAGCTCCTCAATGCTGCTCCAAATGGCTGCCCAAGAAGCTCGTCACTCCAGCTACAAAGCTCCTCCAAGACTCCTCACTGCTGCTCCAAAACAAGCTCAAGAACTGCTCACTAATTCTCAAAGAAGACTCTCACTCAAATGCATAAGACTGCTGTGAGTGAATGAGAGCATTTGGTTGTCTTAAATAGGGTTTGGGAGGGGGAAATGGACCCCAAAAGCATTTAACAATTTACCATTACCCTTTGGAATCCATAAACTGAATTTAACTTTATCAAAAATCACAAAAAAAGTGAATTTTTTCTAACTGTTTCGTTGCCCAGCCGGAATGCATTGACTCAGCCGAGTCATAACGGACCCGGCCGGGTTGACCGAGTCACATATGACTCGGCCGAGTCATTGGATGACTCGGCCGAGTCATATGTGACTCGGTCAACCGAGCCGGGTAGCTGGCCGGGTCGATGTTCAGGGTAATGACTCGGTTCGAAACGGCCGAGTCGGAGTCGAAACGGGCGGGTTGTAAAACAGTGATCTAAATAGCCTCACAAGATGTACCTCTTTTTAAACTTAAAGGATTTTGATTAGTTTACATGTTATGTACGTGAAATTTTCATGGACACTTTTAGGCTGAAATTTCCTGTAATGGATGTAACTCTAATTATCACAATGTATCATGGGAAGCTCCATCCTCTGTCTAAAAAGTCCCACAAGCAAATTCCTCATCCAAATAACCTCGCAAGATGCCTAACTGGCAGCCATGTACTCAGCCTCTGCTAAACTGAATGCAATTGATCCCTGCTTCCTATCATACCAAGAAACAACTCCTGACCCAATGTTGAAGATGCCACATGAAGTACTCCTCTTGTCTGTGGAGCTCCCTACCTAATCTGCATCCGTGAGGTCCTCAAGCCTCACTCCATCAACCTATTTGTACCACAATCCATAGTCCGATGTGCCTTTGAGATATCTCAACACACGTTTTGCAACAACCCAGTGCAATTTGGTTAGTTTTGTTAGTGGCAACCAGTTTTGCCTGTCACCAGTGATCAAATATGTTTTTACCAAGTTTTGTTAGAGTCTCAAAGTCAAATTTTATCATGTCACTAGGATTTTAGAATAGAATTCGGTCACTAGCTAGTGTGTCTAGGTCTATTACTTCTCCTTCAAAATTTTCATGGTCCGGACACCGCCATCACTCAGTTGGATGTGCCATCACTAAAAAATCATCATCATCATCTCAATCACACCATCATGGTCCTCATTCAGCTAAGTGTCACCATTAGGTCATTAGGGTCATAATCATCAAAATTTGTCATTTCACTCATAGATTTGGCAAACAAAGGAGTAGTAATAGGGAATTTGTCAAAAATGTTTTATTTCAAAGTGAAAATCATTTCAAATATGATGTAATAAGCTCTAATGCTCCAAAACTACATTGAATGTTCCTAAGCTACATAGTTTCCAAAGCAAAAGTGAAAAAGACATAGTGTGGGGCACCCCACTACTATGAAAAGGAATTGACTTCTACAAGATATAATAGACCATCATAACTCATTTCCTCACTCATTTCATTGCTAAAGAGATCTCATTCATCACCAACCACTTCCTTAACATTTTTATGGCCAAAGACATTCCAAATAATTGGTCTCAAGCCCTACGCTGCGTTTTTGGCAACCTTCATAACTGGGACTGTGTATAAATTATCTAGCTCTATTCCCTCACTCTTTTCACTTCCCTCCACTTCCCTAAGTTCCCTAACATCCCTCCCCATCTCATAATTTTGTCCTACAGCCATTCCTTCTCCCTATACCCCTTCATCCTATCCCCTCATTCCCCGGTTTTCCCTCTAGGGTTTGCACTCACAAGTTTACTATGGATAAGGGTAAGCTTGATTTGTTGGTTGATGCATCTATGATAGTGTAGTACAACATATTAGGACCTTATACACAAATTTTGAGAAGTTTTGGTGAACATTTTGGTCATTTGCAAATTTTTGGTCAAATTTGGCAATTTTTGGCATAGTCACCTTGCCAAAAGCGTAGCATGGGCCATGCTGCGCTTTTTCTGGAGAGCTCCAAATGGAAAAAACTCTACATGGTTGGATAACTTTTGACCCCTACATCAACTTTGGACACCTGGCAACCCAAGTCATCAACTTTTACAGGGTGAAAAAGGCCAAAACCCACCTAAAAAACACCTTTCTGCCCTGCTTTTGGAGGCCATGCTATGCTTTTTGACTAGTCTTGGGAGAAGCCACTTTTGAGGAGCTATACTTCATCATTTTCAGTGCTTGAGGGCTCTATGGGTAACTACACAGAGAGAGATTTCCAATGAGCTATCATGAGCTGAATTTCGAGTATATGAAGTCCTCCAAAAGTGGCATGCAATCTCATGCTGCGCTTTTTCTAGATTCGCTGCTTTTCTTCATCAGTTTGACCTGGTTTGACTTTTTACCTATGTAAATGATGTAATTGAGCAATTGAGGTGTAATTATGCTAGATGAATGTCAAATTAGGTAGATACATGCAAATTTCACTTGTTTTTGGTCAAATGAAATAGTTTCTCGAATTGAGGGAGAGTTTGTTAACCTCCCTAGTCATTAGGGTTTTGGTTGAGACCTTTTGGGAACAACTCCACAAGTCATGGATTTGACCCCTGAGAGTGGGGAGATTTTGGTATTTATGTATCATTTTCTCAGTAATAGAATAGGTTGGACATCAGAAGAGAGAACATTGTAGCTTGTACTTGGACATTTTTTGGAAATCAAAAGATACAGTTTGCGGCTATTATCTAGGAATTCATGTGTAATAATTTTGTGATGTTGTTTTTTCTCTGTAATAGCTTTATATGAAAGATATTCATCTTCTCTTTCCATTCATGAGTTCTTCATTGGTTTTCCTTAAAGTTTATAAACATAATTCGTTGCATAAAGCTATGTTTTTATGGGAATATCATTATGTTAATTTCCTTCATGTTTAATGAATTCATGTGCTCATGCTCATTAAGACCCTTTTGCATCTTCCAAACACTACACAGAATAGACAAACCCTAAATCCATCACATAATTATTGCTACCTTGCTCCTCCATATCTTTGTTGTTGTAACCCTTTGATCCTTTGACCTGGCTACCTAGTTTTTCTCACTTATCCAGCATCAAACCCTATCTGAGCCTAGTATACCTAACCTAAAATCTATTCCTTTTCTAGTCAATTCATTGGTTGTGATCAGAGACAACCCTCTTTGGTTTGGTAGGGCTAGCTACCAAACTGAAAGCTTGGTATGTGGTTACCTTCATCGATCTCCTCTCAGCCTGGGACATTGTGGAGGATAACAAGTTCCACCATGAACAAACTCAACTAGTTGATAGCAAAACAAATATCAGGTCGTGTGTTCACCAAGTACATCAATGACCCAATGAGTTGTCTATATACTATAGGATCCACTTGCTCTCCTCTTCCAGCATCCACCTTCCTCCAATTTGTGATTAGAGGTGTGGTCATGGGCCTACAATCCTACATATGAAATCTCTAGAGAATCTTTGTTGTGTACTTGCGATGTCCCACAAAGATCTCACCATCATCCTGCCAAACCTCCAAGCCAAGGAAATAATGCATAAGCCCCATATCCTTCATCTCAAACTCCCTTCCATGGTCCTCCTTGCAATCTTAGATCAAGCTCTCATCTTCAATCAGTATAAGATCATTGACATAGTGAACTAGAATGAGCGAAAGCCCTCCAACCAAGATGTACTATAGGTCGGAATCTACCTCACTCTTAGTGAAGCCCAATCCTCGAAGGTAGTCGTTGAGCTGAGTGTACCATGCTCTTAAAGCCGACTCGAGCCTATAAAGAGATCTCTTCATCCTAGACACATGTGTGTCTCTACCGAACTGCTCGAACCTCTCTGATTGCTCTATATAGATGTCCTCCTCAACCACTCCATTGAGGAATGTTGTCTTCATGTCTAGAGGTGGATCTTTCACCGCATTTGTGCTGCAAGTGCTAGAATAGTCATGATGGATGAATATTGTGCTATTGGGGCAGAAGTCTCCTCATAGTCCATGCCCTCAATCTGTGAGAAGCCCTTGGTGACAAACTTGGCCTTGAACTTCTCCATGCTCCCATCTGCTCCATGCTTTAGCTTGTACACCCATCTGGATCCAACTACTGATTTCCCCTCAGGTCGTGGAACAACCTCCCAAACATCATTCTTCATAATAGAGGAATACTCTTGCATCATGGCATCATGACAAACCTGTTGAGAAGTTGCCTCCTTATAAGAAGAAGGCTCAATGTCCACCAATTTTGTCGTTAGTGCCATATAACATGTGTATCTATGTGGTTGTTTACTCTACCTAAACATGGTGTTAGGAGCCTCAATCTACTCCTAAGCCTCCTGAATCAACCTCTCAACCCACTTGGCCTTCTTCCTCCTTGTGGTGGGTGGCTCTTGCTAATCTGTCTACTCTCGGCTTGTCTTTTCCTCCTCATCCTACTACAAATATTGCTACACTACCCTCTTGCCAATAGATTGTGGTTGTGGCTAAATCTGAGTTGTTGGTTGTGACTCTTGTTTGGGAGCAAGTGGCTCCTCCTCAGACACTGCAATATGTTCATGCTTTAAAGAAACTCTCGAAGCCTAATCCTCTTGGAATCTCACATCTCACCTAAG
Source organism: Pinus tabuliformis (assembly GCA_031772625.1). Lineage (NCBI taxonomy): Eukaryota > Viridiplantae > Streptophyta > Pinopsida > Pinales > Pinaceae > Pinus > Pinus tabuliformis. Next base: position 257,425,243 of record CM062807.1, on the reverse strand, counting down.
AACTATCTTCCTAAGTCTTGGAAGATACACCCTTTATGCTTGAGATGTCTCACTATACCCCACAAAGATACCCTTCTTTGTTGTGGGATCCAATTTCTTCCTATTATCCTTGGACACATGACAGTAGACCTTTGTGCCAAAGATCTAAAAGTGAAACATTAGGGTTCTTGCATGTGAAAGCCTCTTATGGTGTGACTTGTCCAAGCACCATGTGTGGACTCCTGTTCTGTGGAAATTATGTAGTGTTACATGCTTCTGCCCACAAGAACCTAGGCAGATCATGATCATGCAACATAGATCTAACTGCTCCAATAATACTCTTGTTCTTTGTCTTACCCACCCCATTCTGTTGAGGGTTATGAGGTGATATCAACTCTCTCCTACTACCTTTGTTTGCACAAAACTCTTTGAAGGCATTGGAGATATTTTCTCCACCATTGTCACTACTCACTGTCTTGATTTTCTTCCCAGTCTGCTTCTCTACCAAGGCCTTAAACTGCATGAACCTATCTAAGACCTCATCTTTCTTTTTCATAAAATAAATCCAAGTTTTCCGAGAAAAATCAATAATGAAAGTAACATAATACATGTGTCTCATCAGTGATGGAGAAGAAAAGCGCTCACAAACATCTAAATGCACTAGCTCCAAAATCCCTTTGGCTCGATTATCCTTACCATGGAAAGAATAGTTGGCATACTTGCCAAGTGTGTGCCCCTTGCACACTTCACTCTTGTTAAGGATGTTTGTTGGTAATCTTGCGGCAATCTACTACAGAATCTTCAACGCCCCATGATGCAAGTGTCACATGCACCTATGCCAAAGTTCACCAACATCTGCACATCCTGCCTCATTGCTCAAGGTTGCATCTATTTCTACCTGCAACTTGTAAGATCTTTGAGATGAAGAGGACTACCTAAATCCCTTTCAAAGCTAAACGTATCAACTCCCTTGGTAGCATACTTGCCATTATCTCCAAGCTCAATATTCACTTGCATATCATTCTCATCCAACTGGCTGAAATACTCCTTGTTCCTATTCATATGGGAAGAGGCTCCTAAATCAATATACCATGTACTGCTCCCTATTGAGCTTGCCATGCAAATTATCAATGAGAAGTCCTTTTCAAACTGAGAGGCAAACTCATCTACCTTAGTCGGTGTAGCTACATGCTCCTTATTCGGCCCCTTCTTCTTTCAGATAGGACACTTAGAAGCATAGTGTCCAAAAGCATGGCAATGGAAACATTTGATCTTACTTAGATTCGTCTTCTTCTTGTCACCCTTTTGATTGTTCTCTCTCTTCCCTTTGCCTTTCTTGCCTTTCACTTTTCTTACAATAGCAAGATTTTCCTCCTCCTTCTCAACATGGGAAGCCTTGCCACTGCTGTTAGAAGTCTCAACTAGTTTGATCCATTTTTCAACTTATCTCCCTATGGGTTTACTCAAATTTGGAGCAAGAACACTCGTTGGATGCATAATTTGATTCCTCATCCAAAGAGTACACATGTTGCATACTTTCGATGGACCTTGCTACACGAAAAATGAGAAATACACGAAAAACATGATTGCAATCACGTTTTTCATGTATTTCTCATTTTTCGTGTAGCAAGGTCCATCAAAAGTATGCAACATGGGTACTCCTTGGATGAAGTATTAAATTTTGCATCCAATGAGTACTCCCACTCGAAATTTGAGTAAAAACTTAGGGAGCTAAGTTGAAAATACGAGTTGAAAAAATAATTTTATTATTTTTTTGTCTTTTTACTTTTTTACTCCAAAAATAGTGAATCATGCCCCATGGTTGACATCATCATCTTGAATTCTATTGGTTCTTATAAAGTTTATTTTGGTTGTACATTTTTCTTAGGAGGCCCATTTTAGACCTCAAAATTTCTCCAATGCTCTAGTCAATCCAACCTGTGGGAAGGATCAGATACATGTGCACCTATAATGGTACGAGTCCATTATGTTGCACCATGCTCAACTCATACAACTCTGCCCAACCAATCAACTAGATACGTCTAGGAATCCCTCCCTCTTCCCCTATAAGTGGGAAACCCATGTTGCACGCTCTCTCTGAGTACTCTTGGAGAGGGTTGCTGCCTGGAAATACTGCAACTTTTCTAGCTTCTGCTGCATATACCTGCACCTCGTCAATGGGTAGACCCAAGAATGGATGCATCACTATCTCCAAAAGAGCCTCCCTCATTTGACTGAAAACTCCATGCTCGGTCGGTCCGCTCGTCACTTGCAAAACTATATTGTCAGGTCCCAACACCTCCTAATGACCAATGTCTATGAATACTACCTCCCTGCGAGCATCCTGCACATTCGTATACCCCTCATTAATGGTTGGTCCCAGGGATTGCTACTCATCCTCCTCCATCATGGGCTCAATATGAGCCACTAGTTGAATCTCCAAATATGTCCCATCATGCATATTGTTCTCCACTTTGTGTTGCACATGCTGACTCATCAAACATGGATGTATAGCTGGGTTGTTGTCAGGATCTCTATAGGTCTGATCATGCTCTTCAGAAGAGTCCTCATCTAGAAGGTCAGAATGAGTCCCCCCTAATCTACCTATGTCATCCCCTCGATGTCACTCAAGGATGAGTGGTCAAGTCCCCAATGTTCCTTGCAGATGAAGCAAAGATCGTTTCTCCTTAACTCATTCTTGTTGCATGTCTCATCAACTCTTAGTTGCTCCTCCCTGGTCAATTGCCCCCTAAGCAAATTTATGTTCTGCTCAACCAGCCTTTTGGCTAGCTTATAAGCAGCAGGTGAGACCAACTATTCTCTCCTCCAAATGGACAACAATCGAAACTGTAACTTCCAACAATTGGCATCACAACCTCCCATACATGAGGACAAGATGGATTGCATGTGTGTTTTGACTAAGTGTTCTCATTGGATACATGGGCATAACAATAATAATAGGGGCCTACACTAACAATAAAAATAAGGGGAATACACTAGTATTATAGGGACCTAACATGCCCCTCTCCTTCAAAAATGTGTTGTCCTCAATGTTTGAGTAATTTTTTATGCTTTTGTATAAAATTCTCATCCTCCCATGTGGAATCTTCACTGGGTAAGTTCTTCCACTTAATGAGATACTTTGAAATTAATCGATTTTGTAACTGTTGGGTTTTTGTTTCTGTGAATCCAATGAAAAAATGTATTTTTGAATTAAAAACCCACATGTGCATATTTGATCAGGTCAGCCCTAAGGCAAATTGGACACCCTTAGAAGGCGATAAATTAAGTGACCTCAAGCTCATTTGGACATCATCACTTCTCTCTCTCTTGTCTGGGTTTGGAACCATAAGTACCGAACTGAGTGCAGAACCGAAAGTACCGAACTGGGTACAAAACTGTAAGTACCAAACTGGGTACGGAACTGTAAGTACCGAACTAGGTGTTCTCATTGGATGCACGGGCACAACAATAACAATAGAGGCCTACACTAACAATAAAAATAAGGGGAATACAGTAGTATTATAGGGACCTAACATGCCCCTCTCCTTCGAAAAAGTGTCGTCCTCAATGTTTGAGTAGTTTTGGATGCTTCTGTATAAAATTCTCATCCTCCCATGTGGAATCTTCAGCGGGTAAGTTCTTCCACTTAATGAGATACTCTGAAATTAATCAATTCTGTAGCTGTTGGGTTTTTGTTTTTGTGAATTCAATGAGAAAGTGTATTTTTGAATTAAAACCCACATGTGCATATTTGATTAGGTCAGCCCTAAAGCAAATTGGACACCCTTAGAAGACGATAAATACAAGTGACCTAAAGCTCATTTGGACATCATCACTTCTCTCTCTCTTGTCTGGGTGTGGAACCATAAGTATCAAACTGAGTGCAAAACCAAAAGTACCAAACTGGGTACAAAACTATAAGTACCGAACTAGGTGTGAAACCGAAAGTACCGAACCTAGTACAAAACCATAAGTATCGAACTGAGTGCATAATGTGCCCCTTATTGTTATTATTAGTGTATTCTCCCTATTGTTATTATTGTGAGTGTTCTCATTGCATGACAATATGGATTGCATGTGTGTTTTGAAAAATGTTTTAAAAACTGGAACCGGTGACCGGACCAGTCCACCTAATGAATCAGGTTTCGAACCGGAACCAGTGGAACCGGGACTGGGCAGGTCTAAACAAACCGATTTTAAAAAAGTACATAAAATAATTATTTTTTAATGAAAAAAATTGTTTTTAAGATTTAAAACCATGATTCCAAGCCAATAGAGACAAAATATGCAAAGTTTTCTCATTTATATACCATGTAAAGGTGAAATATCAAAATGGCACTGAGTGCAATACATATTATCGAAAAAATACATAAGCAATGAGGCTCTAAATGGCTATAAAGTCAAAAAATAATGTTGCAAGCTATGAGGCCATTGGCCTACTACAAGCCTACACATGATCAATCATCAAATTCATCACCACTACTAGACACAGGATCATCATCAGGAGCTACATAGACATCATCTGGTTCAGAGTCTGAGGATGCCTCAACCTCATCTACAACCTCAGTAGCAATGCCACCAATAACAATAGAAGTGGACCTAATGGAAGCACGAGTTGGTTGAGTTGCACGACTAGTGCCTTCCATTGGTTGTTTGCCTTTCCTTGATGCCTCTATTGATCTTGGTTCTAATGGCGCCACCAAATCTGGTTCTTCCCCTGCTAATGCCATGTCAATATCAAAATTAGCATCAAACACATGATCTTCAGTCTCCTCCACCCATTCTGATGTTGGATCAATATCGTCCAAGACAATGGGATCTAGATCAGGTGTTTTTTTCATCATTTGGTTCCTCCTTAGTCGAAGGTTGTATTGCACGAAAACAAGATCATTTAACCATTTTTGTTCCAAATGGTTTCTCTTCTTCGTGTGTATGCACTAAAAAACAGACCAATTGCACTCACAACCTGAAGCACTGCAAGTTTGGTTGAGGACTCTAATTGCAAACTTTTGCAATTGAGGGCACTGGCGGCAAAATGACTCCCACCAATGTGCTGCAAAGAAAAATACATTACTTAGTAACTTAGTTCATTTCATTACTTATTTACAAATTACAAGTATTTATAGATAATTTGAATTGTAAATTTGTAAACAATTTAACTTGAAAAGAAAAACAAATTGGAAATTGGAATTGCCTACCTGGATTATCCACATCTCTTGCCATCTTTCCAAGTTTTTTCCAAAGATACCAGCTGCCATACTGAAAAGAGTAAGTTGTCTATGTATTTCCAACTGGTTTGCATGGCTAGGGACCATGCACTCCAAGAAATCAATCAATCCATCTCTGACCTCCCCATCCTGCAGATCTCCTAGATGAGCTTTATAATGATACTTTGTGTTCAAAAAATACCCAACTACATGTGTAGGGCAATGGAGTTGATTGTTCCATTTGTTAGCAAACGATCTCCCATATACGACCATATTTAGCTAACATGTCCTTGTAAGTTGCTCGTCTATGCTCCTTTGCCTAATCCATAGCCTCATAAATGTAGCCCATGGCCAATTTTTCCCCATCTACCATCCTTAGCACCTTAACAAGGGGCTCGATAATTTTCACAAGCTTTGTAGACCTTTTCCAAAAATAATTGTCAAACACTTTCTTTTTGGTGTCTTTGCCATCTTGTCTACGAGCCCACCGAGATTCAGTCCAATCATCATAACACATTTTTTGCAAGTTTTTATGTTGAGCATTGAGACATTGCAACATGAGGAAGTGAGTTGCAAATCTCGTAATTGTAGGCCTAACAAGCTCTTTTCTCCCAGTATTTTTCCTCATTAGGTTCAATACCCATGAGTGGTTGTAAATGTCTTTTGTAATGCACTTGGCATGCTCTACAATGTTTTTTACCCACTCCACTTTGCCTATGTCCTCAAGCATGAGGTATATGCAATGTGAAGCACATGGAGTCCAAAATATGGTCCTATATTTGGACTCAAGCATCTATCCAACAAGAACATAGTTTGAGGCATTATCAGTGATGATCTGCACAACATTCTTCTCCCCAACTTCCTGAATAATGTCATCCAAAAGCTCAAATAGAAGGGTTGCATCCTTCACCTAATCAGATGCATCAACTGATATAAAAAAACATGTTTCCTCGAGGGCAAGAAATAAGTAAATTAATGATAGTGCATTTCTTTCCATCGGTCCATCCATTTGACATGATGGAACAACCTGTTTTGAGCCATGAATCTTTATACTTAGCCAAATATTCATCAATGGAAGAAATCTATTTTTGCAAAACAGCTCCCCTGAAGTCATGCATACTAGGGCCTTTGAATCCCTTTTCTGCAGCTAAAACAGAATCCCACATAGCTTGGTAATAAGGTGAGTGAGCAATATTTAATGGGATATCTGCATCATACCACCATCTAGCAATGTATTGATGAGAAGTTTCTTTGCATTGTTTTTTCCAATGTTGATCCAAAGTGGGTTGATGATTTCGCTGAGAGGAAGTGGGATTAGAAGAGGCAATGTTGGCAGAGGATAAGAAATAACTTTGGATGTTTGTTCTCTTTGTTCCTTTTGATAGTTGGCCAAAAGAAGGATGAACATAGTGAAAGGTGTCATTGGTGGAAGGGATAGAAGAGGAGTCTTGAATCTCATAATCATCATACCCACTCTCTTTCATGGATTCTAATAATTCCCTCTTCTTTGTAATGTCATCTTGGATGGCCTTCTCCCTATCCTTATCCTCATGAAACTTTTAAGCTTGGAAAGGTATTCTACCCTAATACGACCTAAGACTTCATTTGGTGCATCACGTGGCTTTACTTGGCCTCTTACCCCAACCAATTGTTGTTTGAATCTGAGAATACCTCCACCTCCAATAGGTTTATGGCATAATTTGCATATCTTTTTTCCATCAATCACATCACAATGAGCCCATGCACTGTCCTTGCCTTTTGGAGCCATGTTTGCTTGAAATAATTAAAATTTGTAAAGAAATCTGCCATTTAAAAAAAATGAAGCTAAGAAACATGGAAAACCAAAGCTAAATTTAGGAAAACAAATGCACATGTAGCCTACAAAATTTGATGCATATAACTAGAGATTTGATAGCATAGATGATAGAAGTTAGAAGTTTAGAACATATAAAAAAATTAATACATGGACAGTAGTCAAATGAGGAATTTTCAAGTGAAAATCCTTACCTGGAAATGCAAACTAGCTTCCTTAGCCTCCTCTTGAAGATGCCAACTTCACTGATAGCTCCAAACTATCTCCAAAATAGCTCCAACTCCAACTCCAAGCCTCCAAAATGACTACTACAACAAAAACTCAACACTCTCCAAACTCCCAATCAAAGTCACAAATTCTCCAAATAAGATGTGTGAGACAAATGAGACGGAGAAGGCTTTTTAAAGGCTTGGAGAGTGTGTTTTTGGAGGGAAAGAACCCTTACTTTCCCTCCAAAACACTCTAAACACTTGGAAAATAATGTTGAGTGGGTCATCCGCGACCATGGCAACGAACCAACCGGTTTAGGATGGAACCAACCGGTTGACCACAAACTGGCCGATTCCGTCCTAAACTAGCCAGTTAGGACCGGTTTGTCCACTTTTTTGGTCAAATGGAGGGTCAAACCGATTTTTTCTGACGGTTTGACTGATGGGCTAGCTAACCGGCCGGTTTGACCAGTTATCGGTTCAGATCGACCGGTTTTTAAAACACTAGTTTTGATCAGTTCTATCCAATGAGCTACTATGTGTTGAGAAATCTAGGGGCAACAAGTGTAGGTGATTCCTCTTACTTTGATAACTGCTTGTGATGTTGATTAACTTCATCTTTCCTTTATTATTATTAGTGTTTTCTATCATCAAACAACTACCAAATCATAAAGAACAATGAGACAATAGAACATAAGATGTAGGCAATTAGCGAGGGCCAAAACCTCTCCAACTGAGAGGAAAACCCACCATAATTCTTCTCTTCTTATAGAACTTCAATTGATGATTTCCAAGACCTATGACCCTTGACCAAGACCCTCCAAGACCAAGTCAACTTTCCTTCTTGAACAACTTCCAGTAGCAAACTTCGACCTTCCAATAACTTCTACAATATCTTCGACCCTAGCGATAATTTCTACAACTTCGACCCAGTAGCTTCAACAACTTCGCCCTTGATGCAACTCCAACAACTTCGACCTATCAACTTCACAAATTTGACCTTGCAGCTTCACAACTTTGACCTTTCCGCTTCACAACTTCGATCTTGTAGCTTCACAGATTTGACCTTGTAACTTTACAGTGTCGATGCAGCTTCAGAATTTCATCTTTCCCAGTAATCGTAGAAACCCTAACAGACCCAATACTTTGAAGTTGTTCTTCTTCTCCTTCTTCGTCCTTTTTCAACTTCTATCTTGAGGAGATCGAACTTGCTTGAGAGTCTGTCTAAATGAGGTCGAGTTCCTTCTTATATATAGGCTTTTGAGGGGTATGAATTGCTATCTTTAGGTTGACTTGTCCCTTCATGTACACCGACTTGATCTTTGTGCCATGACAAAGTCTTGGAGGATCCGTTGACTTTATTTTGACTCAATAATTTTTTCTTTACAATATGTAACATGCCCAAATGGGTCTTCATTACATGACAATGACTCAATTGACTTTATGACAAACCTAGAAGCACTCAATAGGTGCTTGGCCTAAAAATAAATTTCGTTTGAGCATGAAACCCATGCCTTAAGAATAATAATAAATTTATTTTTCTCTTTTCATTCAATACATAAAATCATGATTACATACATCATTAGGAAGACCAACCCTAGTTACATATTTCAACACTCCCTCTTAACCAGAGAGGTATTCATAATCCATACAAGGTACTTAGACATTCTCAATCTGAAGAATTCTCATAAGAAGAGTTGGATTGGTAATCCATCTGTTTAGCTTCATATCATCCAACATTGTCACGTAGCAAGGCCTTGACTAATAACTCGATCTCTCCATAAGATTAGAGCACAATGTTGGTGAGACCAATGACTGATAGACACCATCATCATTGTCTCTCAAGGCACATACCCACCCGGGTGTTCATAGGGTATGTCCTCCCAAGACTATTCTTATCTTTGATTCACAGTCCTCAAAGAATACTAGTCCTCTACGACTACTCTTATCATGGATGCCCTACCTCATCCTCAAAGAGTATTGGATGCTAGATGTTTACCCAATCCTCTATTCTTTCTTCCAAAGTGAAGATAAGAATGATGTGTCTATCTCTCTTCATGGCCTTCACTAAGATTTACGGTCGTTAGTCCTAGTCTAATCCATGACACATGAATTAGAGAACCATATTTGTCACTCCCTCTTAACCAGGGATGACCAACCCATTCCTATGAAAGGAATGTACTCCCTCTTAACTAGGGACTTGTCCAAGCTCCCTCTTAACTAGGGACTTGTTTTCAACAACCCACTTGTTCTTCAGTGGAGATCATGGTACCTTCAGCTGCTTGAAGAGCTCCTTTTGATGTCATGAGTTTCATTTTCATCATTATGGAGCCTTCATCTTTTGGGACTTTTTCATAGGGCATCAACCATCCATCACTTTCCTTCATGAACTATGTCATTCATGTCATCCTTTTCTTCATCGGAAAGTGGTCTTCTAATCCACATCTGGCTTTTCTCCATATGGCTACCTCTTCCAATTCATGTTTTTGTTTAGGATCTTTCATCCGACCACATGAGTGCTAGTTATAAGTGACATCTACAACTCTCTTTCGATAACCCTTTATCAACCCATCCAGATGTTGTTCAAAAATAAAAAAATGAACATCAATCAAAGTTACCTTTATGATGGCCCTTCATCATGACATCTACTTGTAGCAACATCAACATCTTACATACATATTGACACATCTCCAAGATATTCAATGTTAAGGGTCTCCTTCTTTCTAGACTTCATCAGAGTGTTTAGACCTTTTGCAAGGAGATGTCATGGTCAATTCTCCTAGTCATCGGATGTTGATTTCCTTTTTCTATGTGCTAATAGTTGCATCTTTCACGATCTCTTATTTCTTTTCTTCACATATTGCTCCCCGGGAACTTTCATCCATAGTTCCTTCATCTTTGTCAACCACCTCATATTCCACACGAGGACATATTATGTTGATTTCGTCTAGTCAATATGTGAACCATGCCCTCATGCATCTTTCCAAAGGAGGAGATCCCTTTTCTTTGACCATGCTCATGAGATAAAACATTTACCCATGCAACCATATGACAACATGACTCAATTAAACATATGCATACATACCTCTTTCCTTCTTTTGATCATCTAGGCTTCCTTCAACAACTTCCTCTCCTTGATTGAGAGTACTTCAACCATCTTGACATGCTGCATTCCTTTGTCATCATATTGTCATTCTTCCAAACTATCAATCCCATACAATGTGGAATTCTTAGTGAGGCACTTGCTTCCTTCAAGAGGTGAATGTTTGAATGAAGATTCCAACAGAGGATCTTGACTATCTTCATCCTGCAAATGCTTCTTCCTTATGATGTATGATGAGCTCTACACTAGATGACTTTCTTCTAACCATAAGTACTATTTATGTTTTTCAATGAGGTTACCAAGAGCTACTTCCTTCTATGATGACTGCTACAACCATGTAGACTTCTACTTCAACTATCTTTCAAGCTTTTATAAGGATGTCTCGAGCTCTTGCTTTAATCGTATGCTTCTAATATGATGTCATCTTCTACTAAGATGCATCTCATCATAATGCTTCTCATCTTGACTTCCATGGTGGAGGTATTTTCACCTTCCACTTCTCCTTGCTATGTATTGGAGAAACACTAATAGTGAAGATCTATTCCTTTAGATTTATTCTCATCATGTTCTTCTGCTTCTTCAATGATATGAGCCTCATTTTTTTCTTTCCTCTTGTTGTCCTTCTTGAACTTTGGACAATCTCTCTTGTAGTGCCCATATTCTTGACAACCATAGCGTTGGATCTTTGTCGTAATTTTTTTTTTCGAGGACCAAACTTCCCAAACTTTCCTTTTCTCTTAGCCATGGTGACAAATTCTTGAACTTGTTCATTTGATCCCACGTCACTTTTTTCCTTCAACCTGGTTTCTTCAATCTTACATAATGACCAAAGTTCATTGAATGGGGTAGCTTCCTTCTTTCCATAGATGCTTGATGTAAAGTTGCCCCATTCCTCTAGTAGTGTATTGAGCACTATGGTGGTCATTTCTTTATCAGACATTAATTTTCCCAACCCTTGTAGTTGGTCTCTTATTTCTGATATCCTCATAAAGTATAAGGTTATTCCATCTTCATTTGATATCTTCATCTTGTAGAATTATTGTCTTAATGATATCACTTCTCCAACAGTACTAGATTCTCGAATATTTCTTTTGATGTCTCCAAATTTGATACATATGGTATGAGGGTATCTTTGATGGATTCTATAAGGATCCTTTGAGCCCTTACTTCCCCTTTCATGTACTTTTCTAGAGCTTGAACTTCTTCCTTTGAAGGTTTAGTGATTGAACTCTTAACATGATCAATAACTTTGATTTCTATGAGTATCAAATTTGTCCTCTTCTTCCATGCAAGAAAGTTTGATTGCCCAACCAATTTGTTGTTTTCCTTGCAAAATGAAGTCATTTTGATAGATTCAGATGTGAACATAAAGATATTTACTTGTGAAGATACTTCTTGATGACAATATCTTCAGCTTGATGACTTCTTGATTTTGATGATGATGTTGATAGTATAAGATGTCTTCCTTCAAAGACAGGGAGATCACCTTGGTTCCTTGATGATGATGCCAACGCCTTCTCCTTGATGAGCTTCCCTTTCTCAAAGTCAACTTCAGTCAAATTTTCCTTCCAGTAGTTGCAACTTCTCATTCGACCTGTTTTTCAACCCCTACAATTTCACTGCAATTTTCGGTCACATGTGAGAGAAAGACAAATTTTACCCTTCTCTCTTCTTCACTTGGACAAAGGCTTCTTCTTTTGCAAGATGGCTTGTCTTCCACTTGTTTTGACCTACTTAGGTGACTAAAATAATTCAAATTTTGTTGCAACAAATGAGCCCTAATCTCCTTGCACGTGTGAACAAGAATAGCCCAAAACATACCCAAAATTACTTCAATCCTTTTATCTTCTTGACGATTGATAATATTGATGATCTTTTGGTGCTTTGGCCCTTAAGTGTCCTTCTTTAAGTTGCTTTTCCTTGTCTTGTCACCTTAGCTTTGATACAATGTTGAGAAATCTAGGGGTAGCAAGTGTAGGGGATTTCTCTTACTTTGATAAGTGCTTGTGATGTATTTTTACTTTACTTGATTAACTTCTTCTTTCCTTTATTATTATTAGCGTTTTCTATCATCAAACAACTACCAAATCATAAAGAACAATGAGACAATGGGACACAAAATGTAGGTGATCATCCAGGGCTAAAACCTCTCCAAATGAGATGAAAACCCACCATAATTCTTCTCTTCTTATACAATTTCAATTGACGAATTCCAAGACCTATTACCCTTGACCAAGGCCCTCCAAGACCAAGTCAACTTTATTTTTTGAACAACTGCTAACAGCAAAATTCAACCTTCTAGCAACTTCTACAATAACTTTGACCCCATCAATAATTTATGCAACTTCGACCTAGTAGCTTCAACAACCTTGACCTTGATGCAACTTCAACAACTTCAACCTAGAAGCAGCTTCACAACTTTGACCTTGCAGCTTCACACCTTCAATGCAGCTTCATAATTTTGTCTTGCTCAGTAACTGTAGAAACCCTAAAGAGAGAGAGAGAGGAGACCCAAAAATTCGAACTTGTTCTTCTTCTCCTTCTTCGTCCTTTTTCAGCTTCTACCTTGAGGAGATGAAACTTGCTTGAGAGTCTTTCCAAATGAGGTCGAGTTCCTTCTTATATATAGGCTTTTGTAGGGTATAAATTGCTATCTTTAGGCCAATTTGTCCCTTCATGTAGGCTGACCTAATCTTTATGCCATGACGAGGTCTTGGAGGGTCTTCTGACTTTATTTTGACTCAATAATTTTTTCTTTACAATATGTAACATGCCCAAATGGGTCTTGAATACATGACAATGACTCACTTAACTTTATGACAAACGTAGAAGCACTCAATGGGTGCCTGACCTAAAAATAAAGTTCCTTTCAGCATGAAAACCATGCGTCAAGAATAATAATAAATATATTTTTCTCTTTTCATTAAATACATAAAATTATGATTACATATGTCATTGTGAAGATCGAACCTAGTTACATATTTCAACACTATGTGCCCCAAACAAAGATTTTAATATGCAAAAGTTGTGCCCCCTAGAGCTTGATGTATCAAGTAGCCACCTCAAGGCTTTGAAACCTTTTGGTGCTTCATCTTCTAAGGTGATGGTTTTGTACCTCTAAGGTTCTTTTTTAATGTTAAAAGGTTGTTCTTTTGACCTCTTGTAATAGGTTTTGAGAATGCATGTATCCACCATCTCTCTCTCTTACGAGATAGCTACCACCATTCTAGCTAGTTTGTGTTCCACTATATTTTGTTATTTTATTTATTAATAGAAGTTGGGTTTTCACTATATCACCATGCTCTCTATTATATTTATGTGTGTGTTTCATTTCCTTTCTTGCATTTTGATTCTTTTCCTTGTACAACCTAAATCATTTTTCTTCAATCTTCAGTGATGTCCATTTTTTATGCATGCATGACAAAGTGAAGTATGCCATTGCCTCATATAATAGTATTAAAATCAAAGCTATCAAAGCACGTTAATGTAGAACTAGATAAAGATAATGAATTAGACACTGTAAAAGTGCATGCATGTTAGGAATCTCCACTTCCGCAAAGCCCACTTCCTTATTTGATACAAATTTAGTTTCTTTCATGCTTTTTTCCTATTGGATTCCATTGAATTAACAAAGAAATCATCAAAATTTGTTAGGTTAAGACAATATGGATTGCCCATATATTTGTCCTATTTGGTAATGGGATTTTGTCTTTGAAAATATGCTACCTTTACTTTTGGATTCTTTAACGGAGTTCTACTTCTACCATATTTGTATATAATTTCTTCTTTCTACAAGAATTAAAAATTCTAACATCAAAACAGAACCATTTATACTTAAAAAATGAAAGTAATTATAGAGAAAAAATCTGCATGATAAGTATAGTACATATGATAGAATAAAAATAATTATAAAAAAAATATCTACATGAAAATATTAAATATTAACACAACCACATTAATCAATATAGTTAATATATTTCATAAACCTCAACATATTTGAATTTATAATTATGCACTCCTATTTAAATTTAAATTTTATTTAAAGATATTATTTTAAAAAATATTAAAAAAAATTAACCATTACCATCACACATCAAACCTAAAAGATTTAATCTCAACCTAAAATATTAAAATATAAAACGTAGGCCTTTAACTTAAAACCATTAAAACATCAACCTAAAACCCTAACGAGAAAAATCTGACGTTAATAAGAGTTGACAACAAACCCTAACGCCAAAAGTTCACAATTCTTGTTCAGGATGATATTTGTCTTAATGTAAGATGAATAAGACGTGACCAACAAGTGGTATCATTGATCTGATTTCAAACCAAGAAGTGTTTCCATCACCGGCCCTAAAGAAATTATTCTTTAAAAGAATTGGTCGACAAAGTGTCAATTACTTGAATGAACGATAGAGGAATTCCCACAATATAAAATGAGCATTTGTTATATCTCCTTGGCTATATGCTTCTAAACTGTCATATTCAACGACAGTATGCCTAACGCTATGAATTCCAAATGAAACTATTTGATTCCACAGTGTTTAACAGGTAAAAATAAATGAAATTGGTATTTTTTTTTATTTGTGACTGATTTTTTAAAATGTTTTTTTATGTGATCGGTTGAATATAGACCAAGAATATTATTTTAAAATCAAATTTTGTCTATTTATTTATTTAAAAATAAAAAATTCTCAAACCCAATTCCAATGTAAACCATGCCTCCAACGTAATAGGATTCCAATATAAATCACAGCTACAACTTAATAAAATGCTACTTTCACTTTTGGATTCTTTAACCACAAGTTTTATTTTAACTAATTATATTGATCTTAAATTCATTCAATCTAATGCATTTTTTAATAAAAAAGAAAAGGCAGATGTAAAAGTCAAGTTGATGAGGAGTTTATTTTGATTTTTCATTCTTAAATTATAAATTTACATTAAAATATTAATATAAAGTATAAGGCAGAGAATTGGTTTAATTATGGAGACATTTGAAACTTAAGGTTAATATAAATATGGAAAAGAAAAGTATATAGCAAGGAAAGTAATAAACAAAGAGAATCTATATATTTTTAAATTTTAAATTTATATTAAAATATTAGTATAAAACTAGGTTTATACAGATATGGAAAATAATAATAATAGTATATATGGGAAAGTAATAAATAAAGAAAATCTAGGTGAATAATATAAATTTGTTAGGTATATAAGAAATTATAGTAAAAAATTACAAGATTACAATGTTATTAATATTTATTTAATAAAGGAAAATAATATTTTTAAGGAATTATAATTTAATAGGGTGTTTATTGCTTTTTTTTTAATAGAAATTAACAATTAAATAAGTTAATAAGAATCAATAAGAAGCAAATAATTTGACTTTGAATGAGTGTCATTGTGTCTATGTTTGTGTGAGAGAAATGATGATGATAATGATAAATGTTTTTCATTGTTTACCCAATCTACCTCTCTATAATGTCATCTTATGATTATGGTGGATTTATAATAAAACTGTAGAGATCTAGTTTACTTCAATTGGAGAGCTTAACCCCTTTATCTCTTTTGCAGGATCCTACCACCATTAAAGTGATTGAAAGGCCTTTAACAGAGGATGAACGATTTACACTAGCATTTGCAGCTCGAAGAATTGCATTCTCTATCTGCCCAATCAGATTAGCTCCAAAGAAATAGTTGGAGTTTGTAGTATGTATTTTATTAGTTGGTTCATAATTGATAAAACATAGAGGGGAAGAGGAATTAAAGAAACGAAAATGAGAGTTTTTTCAAGAAGAATCTCAAAGAAATATATGTATAGAGAAGAATAAAAACATAAAGGCTTGATAAAATAGGTTCTTGAAAAGTTAGTTGATTCCTATTTCTTTGGAATGTGTTGCAAGTCTATAATCTCAATCAACCTCGTGGAAATAATTGAAATTATAACCAATATATGTGTTACGTATTTTTCTCTTGTTCTGACAATTAAAACCCTAACTATGATTTACATCATAATGAAATATTATGCAAAATGGATCACACAATTACATGAATTTATAAGACGTCAAAGAAGTTCTAAATCATTATTAATTACACAAAATATTTAGAAAAATTATCTTTTTCAATGAACTAATAACTATGTTTTCAAAGATATCATAAATGAACTTGACACTTAAATACTCTAGTTTTCTTACAACTAGCAAATTGGGTACACTTCTTACTCAAAGAAACATAAATTGATGGAGTTGTTTACTATATTTTCTCTTCACAATTGTTAAGTTTCCCATTGAGGTTATTCAAAGAGAAAATCATTGCTTCTAACAATTTCTATGAATACACAAATTAATTAATAATTATTTCAAGCCAAAACCCTTTGATTTGGTGTCTAACCTATTGTGGATAACCACACTGCATTAGTAAAATTCCCTAATGTGTCGTGTTAAAATTTGTATATTCTAAATTTAAATCTCCAAATTCGATGACTCTTCATCATCTAAGGCAATAGAGAAATCATGTACACTTTGTAGTCAAAGTCCTTTTGATTTATCCACTTGAGTTTAACTAGGTTGGCGAGAGCAAGGTATTACCTGTAGAAATTTAATTGTAGGGAAATTAATGAAAATTCAGATTTTTCATCCTAACCTTGAGGTTCTCCAGATATATTCCATGTGAGATTTTAATTGAAGTGATGAATAAGAAATATTAATTTACAATAGCAAATACTTTATTGTTCTTAACCAAATACACAAGGTGGCCCAAGAAAATAAACATCAACATTAGGGGAATTTCAAGGTCTAAAATAAGCCTCATAAGGTATAACAAAAGAAACACAAGTTTTCATGCACTTTGATTTTTTCTTAGTGTGGATCTACCCAAAGATATGAAAAGTGGGTAGTCCTTGGATGTGGATTAGATTCTACATCCAATGAGTACCCATCTGGTGTTTATTGTTTCATGTGTTGTTGCTTTTGGTAATTGCTTAATGAACTAAAGAAAGAAGATATAAAGAATAATAATAATAAGAAACATCACTAGTAATTATTAAGATCAAGAAAAAATTTATTGCCTTTCTGATTTTCTAACATGGTATCAGAGCTTTCGTGAAGAAGGAAGAAAAAGGCAGATCCATTCATAGGCACTGTTAGCTCTACTATATAATCAAGATTTTTTAAAGCTGGGGGTCACTTTGTCCATGGTCATGCTCAAAAAGGGAGCTTATAATGGTTACCCTCACCTTCCTCTCTACCTCTCTCACCCTCCTTTTGTCTTAACTTCCTGTGTTTATGTTGAAAATCATATTAAAAAGCTCTTTTCGAAGCCCCGAGCATCAATACACAAAACCTTATAAAAACCCGCGCCTGCACGACCATTGCGCCTCCATAAAACCTTCAACGTAACCCTGACTTAACATTTCCCTGTCACATCCAATGAAACCGTGCGGTTTCAACCCTGCCGTCCAATCGCCTACCAAGCGATCCAACGTCATTCGCTCCACCCGTGCCTGCAAACTGACCGCGCGATAACTCGCGATCAAAAGCGGTTTCATCCCGCCCCATCTGCCACGCGTCGCCCTCCGGGTGGTATCGCACGTTGCTGTATGATTATCGCCTAACCTCCAACGGCGGTGTGAGCAATACCACCCACCGCTAAAACCACTCTTCTCGCCCGATAACCTCTGCACATCTTTGACGTCCAACGACCGTTGGATTTGTCCGCCCGAGATCCAATGGCTCACGATCATCTTCCACCTCACCTTCCCGATAGCCCCTCCCAAGCCGTATCCGCCGTCCATCTGTTCAATTCAACGGCCAATTTTTTCCTCCATCCAGCTCGTCAATCTGCTGTGTAGTCCACGTCCTTGACCTGTACCATACACCCGAAAGGACGAAAGCGGCCTGCATCCAGTACTCGGCGTAGTAGCTCCTCAACAACCGCATTCAACAGGAAGGATGGCCGAGAAGGAAAGGGACAAGCCTCGAGCAGTTAAATGCATTTAGCAGTTATGGAATTTCATCCATACAACACTCCACTTGCTCGAGAAGTACAGCGGAGCACTCGAGAAGATCAAATGTGTTCACTGAGGCAGGCAGATTGCACCAGAGACTCCATCAAGTAGTTAAAGCGGTTGGTGGTCAATTATGACCCCTCCATGCCTAGAATAGCAAAACGTCTTTGTAATGAAACTCTATATATACCCAAAAAACAGATGTAATTAGGGTTGATAGTTGTTGCTTTGATGTAAGGTTCAACTTCTTGAGACTGTAAGTGCTTTGATACTTACAGCGTCTCGTCTTCATTTTCAACTAATACAAGCTTCTTTTGTTGTTAATTGCTCACTTTCCATTTCTATTCTATTCTAGGTTGTGCCTGATATGCAATATTCATGAACTCCTGATGTTTATCATTAGAGGAGCTGTCATCTTACCTCTGTGGTTAAATCTTGCATGTATCATTAAATGTGTTAATCAGGTTTCTTTTAACTTAGTGACAGAGAGCTGTCATCCTGTCTGTACACTAGGGAATTAAATTTGCAGACCTTTTTACTGGTTGCAGCCGGCCACACAGCGTCCTGTGCATCTGTTGGTGTGGTCAGTATTCTCCATATTCACCCGATCTCTGAACTGTGAGTAATTGGTGGTCTAAAGCCTTGTAGTCTGGGGGTGTTCACGCATGTCTGGAGTCAAGCAAAGTAGAAGTGGTTATCTAGCTTGAACAAGCACCATTCCTTCCATTCATCCATTTTCAACATTGAGTTGAGTTTGTAATATTCCCGAGCATCTCCGAGCTACAACCTAGGAGAGTTTCTTGGGGTGATAACGTTGATTGGCGCCGTAGCTGGGGAGAGGAGATTGAAGCTCAGCTTCCCTAGGAAAATGACACAATTCCATGCTTTGATGATAGACAAAGTCTAGACACATTTTTGGTTGTAATCATCTATTTGGCGACTCTACTGGAGAACTTACCTAGTGGCGACTCCACAATTCAGTTCTGGCTCAGTTTGTGAGACATACCTAGAGAAATCCTCAGAAATCACCAGCTGACTCAGTGCCTAACCCTGAGAAGATTGTTAAGCAAAAGAAAACATCACAGAAAGGAGCATCAGGATCAGGTAAGCCTAAGAAATCTTATGCATCTCTGAAAGAAAATATTACAGCTGAGGATATACAGTTTGAAGATTTAGAGCCTAGCTTTGTTAGTAAAGGAATCCCTTCAAAGATTCATAAAGCTCCTTGTTCAGTCAGTTCCCCTTTGGATCTCAGTCCAAAGAAAGCCTCCCATACAGTCCATCATATTCCTTTGTGTCTGTCATCTATTTCATTACTTCCTACCATTCAATCTGCCAGTATCCTTCCACCTATCCCAGTCATGGCAGGTCAGCAAGCTCCCACGAAGATGGAAAGAATCATAGCTGCTAGGTATGGACCCCTGGTCTTGCCTGTTCCTTTGAATGCCATGCCTATAGGAGAATATCATAAATATATGCCCAAATTCACTGGTACAGAGGGAGTAACAGCTGAAGAACACCTTGAGTCTTTTTATAGTTATGCTGATAACTTAGATATCAGTGAAGATGATGTGTGGATGAGAGTGTTTGTCTAGAGCCTTGATGGAGAGGCTAGAAAGTGGTTCAGAGAATTGCCCCATAGGTCCATAGCAGACATTGAAGCATTGGATGATGCATTCCTGAAGCAATGGGGAGATAGGAAAGATCTTCTCTATTACCATACAGAGTTTGGAAACCTGAAGAGGGAGAATGGGGAATCATTGCCTGATTTTAATAAAAGATTTAACCGTATGTATAGTAAGATACCAATTGAAGTAAAGCCTACCCCCACCTCTGCCAAACTCACTTATGCCAATGCTTTTGACTCTGATTTCTGCCTGCTTTTGAGAGAAAGAAGATGTGCCACTCTCGCTGATATGCAAGATGCAGCGTTGGAGGTGGAATCAAATATTATGGCAGCAGAAAATCTTAAAAGTCATGCCGATAGAAGGAGGAAAAGAGGTGAGGCTTCTTCTTCCTCTGCTTCATCTTCAGAACCCAAATTAGATAAAATGACTAAAATGATAGAGTCATTGGCTGCTGAGATATCTAAGCTGAAAGTTGAGCAGAGTTCTGGGAAAGCAAGGTTTCAAAACACATTTGCTCCAAGAAATCCAAACCCATTCAGAAGAGCAAATGAACAGTTGCAAATCATTCAAAGGGGTAAAGAGACAAATGAAGAACAAAAAGTTAAGGCTCCTTTCCAGAATGTGGTCATGGAGGAAGAACAGTTTGAAGAAGAGGATGAAATCCATTGCATAGAAGACAAAGGCAGCGCTGCCTTTTTGACATTGACTGCATATGAAGAACCATTGCTACAGGACCAAACCAGTCAAGAGTGGGACAGAGAGGTTGTTCTGCAAACTGGAGAACAACAAAGATATAATCTGAGGTCAAAAGCAAACAATGTCAAGGAGAATCCTGCCTAGAGAGTTGTTGTCCAGACAGAGCAATAGAATGTCAGACAGAAAAGACCAGCAGCTGATCCAATCATCCTCAAAGCACCAGCTCCAGAGGTAAGAGGTCCTGACAAGTCCCCTTCCCCTTTCAGCTTCGAATCAGAAGTCCAGAAGTTAAAAATATATGTACCTCTGATAGAACTTGTAAAGCATGAAGTTTTTAGAAAGCCTATCCTTGATGCTCTTGAGCTGAAAGCCACACAAACCTCCACTGACTATGTCAATTTGCAAGATGATAAGCCTGCAGTTGTGCTTAGCCCAATGATCGAACCTGCTGATAATAATTCTCCATCATTTTATGTCTCCTTGACCATTCATGACAAAATCCTCCACAATTGCCTACTAGACACAGGGGCCAGCCACAATTTGATGCCTAAAGCTGTCATGGAAGAGTTAGGCCTTGATATCACTAGACCATATCATGACTTATTCTCATTTGATTCAAGAAAGGTAAAATGCCTAGGATTGATCAAAGATTTAGCTATTACCCTAACTCAGTTGCCCATGAAGAGCATGATGATGGATATTGTGGTAGCAGATGTCCCTCCCAAGTTTGGCATGCTGTTGTCCAGAGGGTGGATTAAGAGACTAGGTGGGACACTACAAAATGATTTATCTTATGCCACTGTCCCAGTCTTTGGAGGGGAAAGCAGAAGGTTGTACAAAAAAGCACAGCTGGCCTACATCATCAGTGATGAGAGTAATCCTTTTAATCATCCCATATATACCGTGGACACAAACTTTGGAGCTTGTATTCTCCAAATTGAAGAATCCCAGAAGGCCTCAATGCAGATCAAGAAACCAGTAAACCAGGCCGAGGGAGAGCAAGGAAGTCAGGTTTGGGAGATGTTCTTTGATGGAGCATGTTCCAGGGAGACTACAGGAGCAGGGGTGGTGCTGATATCTCCAGAACAAGAAAGCACACATCTGTCTTTTAAGCTGGCTTTTCAAGTCACAAACAATATAGCAGAGTATGAGGCTCTGTTATTGGGCCTTAATGTAGCCAAAGACAGAGGGATCAGGAACATAAAGGTGTTTGGAGATGTTGATCTTATCATTTAGCAAGTAAAAAAAACATTTCAAGCAAAGCACCCAAGGCTAAAAGCATACAGAGATGAGGTATGGAGACTTAAAGATTCTTTTGATAATTTTTGTATCTCATATATCCCCAGAGTAAAAAATCAGCTTACCAATTCCCTTGCTGTTTCTGCCAACATGTTTATCCCTCCCATGCCTCCTAGACTAGTTTATGAAGTTCAAATGAAATATAGACCATCCTTACCTGATAATGTCCAGCATTGGAAAGTCTTTGAAGATGATGATGAAGTGAACAGGTTTCTGCAAGTCATTGATGAATTTTCTGAAATGCAAACTAACCAAGAGAATGAAGCCTTGGAAGAAAGTCCCTAATCCCAACTTAGAAACAAAATTGGCAAAGATAGCATTGTCCAACTGCTCAGAAATCATATACCTAAAGGTTTGGTTCCATTAGAAAAGTTGTTTGACCAAAATGATGTGCTTTATAAGGCTGCCCAAAAAGAAGACCAATCTGCAGTCTGTAAGCATAATATAGGAAGTCCAGATCAACCCAGATACATAAATCTGTCCACTCATCTGTCTGCTGCTTAAAGTACTGAATACTACAATTTAATGAAGCAATTTGCTGATGTCTTTGCTTGGGAATATAGTGACCTGAAAACATATGACAAAAAGATCATCCAACATAAATCCCTTTAGAGAAAGACACCATTCCCTTCAAGCAGAAGCTGAGACCAATAAATCCTTTGCTCCTTCCTTTGATTGAGAAATAAATAAAGAAGTTACTAGCTACCAAAATCATAGTTCCTCTCAGATATTCAAAGTGGGTAGCCAAACTAGTAGTAGTGAGGAAGAAAAGTGGAGAAATCAGGCTTTGCGTTGATTTCAGAAACTTGAACAAATGCTCTAAGAAATACAATTGTCCTCTGCCCAAGATGGAGCATTTGCTGCAGAAGGTCTCAAGGGCCAAAGTAATGTCTTTCCTGGATGGATTTTCAGGCTATAATCAGGTTGTTGTACATCCAGATGACCAAGAGAAGACTACCTTCACCACTCCTTGGGGTACTTTTATGTATTCCAAGATGCCTTTTGGACTGATGAATGCTGGAGCCACCTTTCAGAGAGCTATGGATATAGCATTTGTGGGGGAGAAGGATAAGTTTGTCCTTGTTTACCTTGATGATATAATAGTGTATTCCAGCAGCCATCATGACCATTTACATCATTTGAAGAAAGTGTTCCTGAAGTACAGAAGGTTTGGGATTTCAGTCAATCCTAAAAAGTCACAGTTTGCTTTAGAAGAAGGCAAGCTATTAGGACATGTCGTTTCTGCTGCGGGTGTTAGAATTGACCCAGAAAGAGTAAAAGCAATACAGACCTTGTCTGTCCCAAGATCAAAGAAGGATATCCAGTCCTTTCTGGGCAAAATAAATTTTGTGAGGAGGTTTATCCCAAATTTTGCAGAACTTGTAAAGCATATTACCTCCATGTTGAAAAAGGGGTCAGAGATCAAATGGACTGATGCAGCAAGAAGATCCTTTGAGTCCATTAAGAAAGCTATTATGGAAGCTCCCACTTTAAAAAGTCTGGATTACGGCAAGGAGTTCCATATATTTTCATTTGCCTCTGAAGACACCCTTGCAGCAGTTTTATTACAGACAGACGAAGAAGGCTCAGAGCATCCAGTGGCATTTTTCAGCAAAACATTAAGGGATGCTGAGCTGAACTATGATATCATTGAAAAACAGGCATATGCTCTTATCAAGTCTTTGAAAGCTTTCAGAATTTACATTCTGCATTCCAAGATAATTGCATATGAACTCTATGCTTCAATAAAAAATGTTCTAACGCAGCCTGATGCTGATGGAAGAAGGGCTAAGTGGATTGCAAGGCTTATTGAATTTAATATAGAACTGAAGCCCACCAAGCTTGTCAGAGGTCAGGGCCTTGCTAGACTGATGGCAGAAGAAAATTGTAGAACGCTGGACATAAATCTCATGGGCACAATTTCAGAAAATGGCCAAACAGAAGAAAAAACAGTTGAACCAGGAAAAAATCAGTCATTGGAAAAAAAATCTAGCTTCTTGTGATTGGTACTCTGCAATAGATCAATTCTCGTTGAAGTTAGAAATCCCTCCAGGTCTTAGTGCAAGACAAGTCAGAACTGTTAAGCTCAGGGTAGCAAAGTATTGCATTCATGAAAATCTGTTTTACTAGAGGGACCCCTCTGGAATTATTTTAATGTGTCTGGACAAAGAACAATCCATTGAGGTAATGCATCAATTTCATTCCAGCCTGTGTGGAGGGCATCATTGTTGTAAAACTACAGCGCACAAAATCCTTAGAGCTGGGTATTATTGGCCCACCTTGTTTGTTGATGTCTTTTCATTTGTTAAATCTTGTGACAGGTGCCAAATATTTGAAGGGAAACAACAATTGAAGTCCCTGTGCCTAAAACCAATATATGCAAATGGCCCTTTTTAGCAGTGGGGTTTAGACTTCATTGGAGAAATCAATCCACATTCCAGTGGCCAGCACAGATGGATCTTAGTAGCCACTGATTACTTCACTAAGTGGATTGAAGCAATCCCTTCTAGAAAGGTTGATCATCATGTGGTCATGAGGTTCTTGACAGATAATATCTTTAGCAGATTTGGTTGTCCACATAAAATAATTATAGACAATGCAGCAGCCTTCAGGGCAAAAAAATTGGTGGACATGTGTGACTCAATGGGCATTAAACTGGTTCATTCCACCTCATATTACCCTCAAGGCAATGGTCTAGTAGAATCTTCCAACAAAAGCCTTATAAGGATAATTAAAAATCTATTGGAAGATAACAAAAAGAATTGGGATTCTAAGCTCAAATTTGCACTGTGGGCTGACAGAGTGACCACCAAGAAATCCGCAGGGAATTCTCCATTCAAGCTGGTATATGGCACTGAGGCCGTGTTCCCCATTTAATTAACTCTACCTGTGGCAAAGTTCCTACAAGAAGAGCAGGACGAAGAAGAAGATATGGCAAAAAAGATCACTGATTTAGCAGAGGTACACCAAATCAGGGAACAACTGGTTGAAAAGTTTGCAGCACATAAGAAGAAGATCAAGGAAGTCTTTGACAGGAGGACAAAAGCAGATAATTTTCAGGTTGGAAATCTGGTTCTGAAGTGGGACACACTGAAAGAGAAGAAAGGCAACCATGGGAAGTTTGATGCTTTCTGTACAGGGCCTTTTATCATTTCTCGGATTCAAGGGAACAATACCTTCATGCTACAAAGTATGGAAGGGGAGACAGTTTTTGATGGCCCGGTTAATGGGCGTTTTCTGAAATTTTTTGTTATTTAAGGTCTTTTGGCCTTAAAATTGTAAATATGTTGCTTATCAGTTTTAGTGTAAGCTCAGCTAGACTCCATGCCCAATGGAACACTAGGAAATTTTGCTAATTTGTTTTCACATGAAAGGCATTGATCTGCAAGTTCTTGAAACCTCACAGGGAGGATCTCATCCCCAGAAGGAGCCAGTGTTTGCTATATAATCAGGATTTTCTAAAGCTGGGGGCCACTTTGTCCATGGTCATGCTCAAAAAGGGGGCTTATAATGGTTACCCTCACCTTCCCCTCTACCTCTCTCACCCTCCTTTTTTCTTAACTTCCCGTGCTTATGTTGAAAATCATATTAAAAAGCTCTTTTCAAAGCCCCGGGTAGCAATACACAAAACCTTATAAAAATCCGCACCCGCACGACCATTGCGCCTCCATAAAACCTTCAACGTAACCCCGACTTAACATTTCCCTATCACATCTGACGAAACCGTGCGGTTTAAACCCTACCTTCCGATCGCCTACCAAGCGATCCAACATCGTTCGCTCCACCCGCACCCGCAAACTGACCACATGATAACTTGCGATCAAAAGCGGTTTCATCCTGCCCCGTTCGCCATGCGTCGCCCTCCGGGTGGTCTCGCATGTCGTTGTACGATTACCGCCTAACCTCCAACGGCGGTGCGAACAATACCACCCACCGCCGAAACCACTCTTCCCGCCCAATAACCTCTGCACATCTTCGACGCCCGGCGACCGTTGGATCTGTCCGCCCGAGATCCAATGGCTCACGATCATCTTCCACCTCACCTTCCTGATAGCCCCTACCAAGCTGTATCCGTCGTCCATCTGTTCAATCTAGCGGACAATTTGTTCCTCCATCCAGCTCATCAATATGTTGTGTAGTCCACGTCTTTGACCTGTCCCATACACCCGAAAGGACGAAAGCAGCCTGCATCCAGTACTCGGCACAGTAGATCCTCAAAAACCACATTCAACAGGAAGGATGGTCGAGAAGGAAAAAAGGACAAGCCTCGAGCAATTAAATGCATTTAGCAGTTATGGAATTTCATCCATACAACACTCCACCTGCGCGAGAAGTAGAACAGAGCACCCAAGAAAATCAAATTCGTTCACTGAAGCAAGCAGATTGCACCAGAGACTCCATCAAGCAGTTAAAGCGGTTGTGGTCAATTATGACTCCTCCACGCCTAGAATAGCAGAACGTCTTTGTAATGAAACTCTATATATACCCAAAAAGTATATGTAATCAGGGTTGATGGTTGTTGCTTTGATGTAAGGTTCAACTTCTGGAGATTGTAACTGCTTTGATACTTGCAGCGTCTCATCTTCATTTTCAGCTAATACAAACGGATTTTGTTGTTAATTTCTCACTTTCCATTTCTATTATGTTCTAGGTTGTGCCTGATATGCAGTATTCATGAACTCCTGATGTTTATCATTAGAGGAGTTGTCATCCTACCTCCGTGGTTAAATATTGCATGTATCATTGAATGTGTTAATCAGGTTTCTTTTAACCTAGTGATAGAGAGTTGTCATCCTGTTTGTACACTAGGGAATTAGATTTGCAGACCTTTTTACTGGTTGCAGCCAGCCATCACAAGGTCCTGTGCATCTGCTGGTGTGGTTAGTATTCTCAATATTCACCCGATCTCTGAACTGTGAGTAATTGGTGGTCTAAAGCCTTGTAGTCTGGGGGTGTTCACGCATGTCTAGAGTCAAGCAAAGTAGAAGTGGTTATCTGGCTTCAACAAGCATCATTCCTTCCATTCATCCATTTCCAACATTGAGTTGAGTTTGTAATGTTCCCGAGCATCTCCGAGCTACAACCTAGCTGTTATAGACATTTTTGTGCCTTACAGCTATAAGCATGAAATGTCCATAATTCAAGGGATCCAAAGTCCCTAAAGATGTTGTTACAACTCCTAAGGGAAAAGTATCCAATTCGGAATGCCCCTATCCCACTCTAAGAGGTGATAGTGCCTTAGCAACAAACAAGGAAACTTATTCGAGTATTCTTCTTTATGGAATGTAAATGAGGAAGAAGGATCTAACTAACCTGTGTCTTCTGCTAGTTTGTCGATCCAAATCACTCCTCTCTTCAGTAGCTCCCAGCTTCCTGCTCCTTCACTGGCCCAACTTCACCGAATTCCTGCAAGATCACAAGAGAGAGAAACTACACGAAGATACAGATATACATTCATAAAAAGCTCAAGATCAGATTAAGCTAAACATGTAAGCATAACAAAACATCATTGATATACAACATGTAGAAGAAACTCAAATAGTTTATTGATATGATAATAAAGTCCAAGAGGAGATACAACCAAGTGAGTTCCGATCCAGCATCTACCTCCCAGCAAAGGAATCCCTTCCTCTCCTCCAACAAAGCATAAATCACTCAATGTACTAATCTCAATCTCAAACCAACAGCAATTCTCTGCAAAGTACAAAATTCCAGCCTTCTGAACCTCTGGGTGAGAGATCCATATATAGATGTAAGCAGAGAGGATGAGTCAGCTTATGTTTTGACTTGTGGCTTCTCTCAGTCAGTTCTTGCTTCCACTTGGAGGTTGAGAACCTCTTACTCATCACTAGTCGAATTCATTGAGGCAAGTGTCATTGGAGAAGATTCTGGAAGCTTCTAGGGTCTTTCCACCTCGTTGAATGAGCTTGCCATTTGTCATTTCCCGCTCAGCGCACCCTGGTAGTGCTTCCACCTGCGTTGCAGTGCACCTAGCCAGTGTAGACTCTGCATTTCAACGCAGGCAGCTAGTGGAGCCTCTGAATTGATCCTGAATTGACTATTTCTGAGTGGTTTTTGGTGGAGAACTTCTGGGAGAAGCTGTCATTAGTTGACCTTGTTCCTTTAGGAGCTGTAACAACATCTTTAGGGACTTTGGATCCCTTGAATTATGGACATTTCATGCTTATAGCTGTAAGGCACAAAAATGTCTATAACAGTTGCCCCCTAAAGTATGAGGCCGTTTATCGGGTGAAATGCTTTATTAGGAGGATCCGAAGTTCATTCAATGCTGGGAGAAGACCTGTAATAAGATACAATACAATACATTATTTTTCATACTGTTTTCATGATTTAGCTGAGGCGGGCATTCCCATGCTCAGCTTTATAAATTCATTTTTATGTACATAGGACAGACAATTGTCTGATGACAGACAGATGATCCTGCTGAAATCATCATCCTTTGGTAGGATGATTGTCTGTGCTGCAATGCTGTACATGTCAATGTCTTTATTTTTCCTGAATATATATCGCAGCCCGGATGGATGAAACTAGATCCGGGGTCTTCAAACTCGTTCGATCTTCACTCTAAGTACAAGTCGATCCATGTGAGAAATGTTCTGAAGTCGAACATGGAAAGACATCGCTTGATTACCAGTCAATGAGGTAAATCGTTAACAAGCGCGAGAGGAATCACCGATAATGATAATGACCCTCAAGGTACTGCAGTACAATTCACGTGGTGTGAATAAAGGACTTGGCGTCGAACACCACGCAAAATCTTTCGGTCGAAGGTCATTGATGTATACCTGTCGCCGGAAGTGAGAAACTTGCCATTGAGGCATGCAAGATTCAAAGTACTGGAGGGGGTGTCCCTAGATCAACTTCTTGGATAATGAGCTGATGTCGACAAGAAGCAATCCGTCAAAGGAGGGCCTTAATGTATCCCACATCAGTGACACGGAACGGAGCAAATGATTTTGATGGAGGTGAAAACGATCTGATGATATATGGTTCAGGGTGGCGGTCATGAAAGAATGAAGGATAATGTATGGTAGTGGATGGGACACGGTTTACTTCTCTGGATGACTTCTCTTGAACATATCGGCGACACTTGTGTGATGGATTGGTAGCATTTACCCCAAAGGTGGATGGTATGGCGAGACCATGGCGATGTGACCAGTGAATGAAACAACCCAACACGACTCAGGCACGGAGTGGAAGTGTCATGTTCAAGAGCGACTTGCTACCAATAAAGTTCTTTGAGTTTCTTCCCAATTTTTCCCCAGTCATTGCTGACCAGTACCTCTTTATTTTTGTCAAGCTTGAGGAGGATAACATATGCTTGTTCTATAATTTGCCCTTCGGGCAAACCCATCGCTATGTTTTAACGAACCTAGCGATAGTGAAACTCGTTCTCGTCTAAAGACAAGTTTGTCGCTATTTAATGTTTTTAATGAGTCTAACGACAAAGATAACTCGGTCCTTTTCATTTTTAGAGAGTCAGAAATGGTGCGTAAAGTCAACTCTGAAAGTTCTTTTTCGTCATCTAATCCCTTAAGTCCGAAAAAGTATAAAACAATACAGAAGGGATGAATTTTTGATAGTTTTCACGAGCCGAACAAAACAAGTGCTCGATCTTTTTGTGCAATAATCCCTCAGGTCCAAAAAGATTAAAATCTAGAGGAGGGATAGCACTTCCGGTCACTTTAACGAGCTGGAAGGCCAAAACTCGGTAATCTTTTCATGTTTTACGAGTCAGATGAAAAGATGATGATTTCAGCAAGATCATCAGTCTATCATCAGACAATTGTCTGTCCTATGTACATAAAAATGAATTTATAAAGTTAAGCATGGGAATGCCCGCCTCAGCTAGATGATGAAAACAATATGAAAAATAATGTATTGTATTGTATCTTATTACAGGTCTCCTCCCAGCATTGAATGAACTTCAGATCCTCCTAATAAAGCATTTCACCCGATAAACGACCTCATACTTTAGGGGGCAACTGTTATAGACATTTTTGTGCCTTACAGCTATAAGCATGAAATGTCCATAATTCAAGGGATCCAAAGTCCCTAAAGATGTTGTTACAACTCCTAAAGGAACAAAGTCAACCAATGACAGCTTCTCCCAGAAGTTCTCCACCAAAAACCACTCAGAAACAGTCAATTCAGGATCAATTCAGAGGCTCCACTAGTTGCCTGCGTTGAAATGCAGAGACTACACTGGCTAGGTGCACTGCAACGCAGGTGGAAGCACTACCAGGGTGCGCTGAGCGGGAAATGACAAATGGCAAGCTCATTCAACGAGGTGGAAAGACCCTGGAAGCTTCCAGAATCTTCTCCAATGACACTTGCCTCAATGAATTCGACTAATTCGACTAGTGATGAGTAAGAGGTTCTCAACCTCCAAGTGGAAGCAAGAACTGACAGAGAGAAGCCACAAGTCAAAACATAAGCTGACTCATCCTCTCTGCTTACATCTATATATGGATCTCTCACCCAGAGGTTCAGGAGGCTGGAATTTTGTACTTTGCAGAGAATTGTTGTTGGTTTGAGATTGAGATTAGTACATTGGGTGATTTATGCTTTGTTGGAGGAGAGGAAGGGATTCCTTTGCCGGGAGGTAGATGCTGGATCAGAACTCGCTTGGTTGTATCTCCTCTTGGACTTTCTTATTTCATCAATAAACTATTTGAGTTTCTCCTACATGCTGTGTACCAATGATGTTTTGTTATGCTTACATGTTTAGCTTAATCTGATCTTGAGCTTTTTATGAATGTATATCTGTATCTTTGTGTAGTTTCTCTCTCTTGTGATCTTGCAGGAATTCGGTGAAGCTGGGCCGGTGAAGGAGCAAGAAGCTGGGAGTTACTGAAGAGAGGAGTGATTTGGATCGAAAAACTAGCAGAAGACACAGGTTAGTTAGATCCTTCTTCCTCATTTACATTTCATAAAGAAGAATACTCTAATAAGTTTCCTTGTTTGTTGCTAAGGCACTATCACCTCTTAGAGTGGGATAGGGGCATTCCGAATTGGATACTTTTCCCAACAACAAATTGGCGACTCCGCTGGGGAGAGTATCTTGTTAGTTTATTTGTGTTTCTATTGTTGTTCTTCTCATAAACTCAGGAGTGCTGAATCGAAATGCATTTGCCATTTTCAAATGCAAAGTAGAGATCTGCCACTCTAGTCCACTCACTAGGCCTGTTTTTATGATCTGAACAAGCTGATCCACAAGTGCTCTAACAGCCCTTTGTGATAGATCTTAGTCCTCCTTTAGATCATCCTCCTAATTGTACCTAATTGATAGCTTTTATCCGGCCAAAAACTGTAGATTTAACTGCAAACCGTGATCCAGAACCCAGAAACAACTCTCGTTTCTACTTCAGCGCAGACTTTGTGAAGAGGTTCTGCATTTCAACGCAGGTCCCGTGAAGGATACCTGTGCTGAAGTTCAGTTTCTCTGTGTTGAGGGTGCGCTGATCAGCCCTTGCCTTGTGCAGCTGTGGTACCCTGCTTCCTTTTGCTCAGTTTTATCTCTGTCTTTTGCAGCCTGTTATCAGTCAGTGTACCTATTTGAAACCCCTTTTCTTTGCCTCAATTCCGCCTCAGTTGTATAAAGAAACTGTACTTGTTCTTTGTGTATTTGTTACATCATTTGCAGTTTCCCATTACAAAAGTAAACTAGTCATACTGTCGCCCTTAGATCTAGACCTGTCATAAGTGTCGTTTTGATCTTAGGAGTGAGTTTGTTTGCTGTTCACAGTTGATTGAGCTTTTACTTTTGTCGTTTGGTTTGAATTTATGCATTTCTAGTGTCGAAACAAGTAAGTCATAAAGTGTCGTAATCGTCTTTTTGATTTTGAAAAAGGAACATGTTTATGTTTTACTTGAAATCGAATTCAAATTTATACAACAGCTTTCTTTTTAGGCATCAATATTAAGGAAGCGAAAACAAATACATACATATGTGCATTTGCATTTTGATAGTTTGCATGCTTTGATTTAGGGAAAAGTGCATTACAGTGTGCTCTATGCTCTTTGAGAAAAGATTGTGTCTTTCTTTTCCCCTTGTAGCTAGGATTTTCATTGTTGAAAAGATATAAAAGCTTGCTTATCATCTTTAGACTGCATTTAGGAATTGTATCATACATCTCGTGGTGATCCAAAAAGGCAAACTTCTAAGAAAGATCAACCTAAAATAAATTGAATGAACTTAACAACGCTTTGTAACTTAACGCACAACATAGAGGTCTAAGCTAGAGACGTGTTCCGGCGTCGTAAAACCTGGTGACTGTCGATCTCGCTGATGGTTGGGTGATTCCTCCTGAGGGACGATAGCGCCAGTATGGATTGTGCTCCCACGTACCGTCGAGTATATATTGGGAGACCCCTATAGGCATAAAACCTTTATCCTTAGGAAGCCGTGTCGGCCGCCCTACTGATCGCAATGCACTGAACACAGCATTCGGGAAGATTGACCGCTCGTACCTTAAAAAGTATTCTGCGGTTTTGCGAAAAGTTTGGCACACCCTCTACCTAGAACTCCAGAGCAGTTCCTTTTGGCCTTTTTCAGACTCTATAACGGAAAAAGTCCATCCGAGCATTTGTCACTTCGGGCTCGTTAAAACATCGAAGGAGACTAGAGTCATCTTTAGCTTTTTCTCGACTCTTTAAAATTGAAAAAGCAAGTTGTGTCTAAAGCGTCTAAAAATTCATTTAATTTGGAAACACACTTTCCCCTTTTTGTATTTTGGTTGATCGAGTAATACGCAATCGTGGAAGAAAGTCAATTGAAACCCCTTCGTTCGCGGAGGCTTACGAGTCAACCATCTTTGTCTCGGAATCGAAAACAGTACGGACAAAGCGAACTCGTTTAACCAGTTCGAAATCTCCTATCAAAGTTAGAACAAGTGTTCCAACAACGTCCGAGATTCCTGTTACTCCATACATTTCTGGAAACCCTGCCTCTACAGAAGAAGTTCAACAGCCACAGAGGGACAGTGATACTGATCCTAGTCTGAGAGCAAACACTTGTGTTACTGAACCAGTTCCATCTGTAACCGGTTCAGAGAGTCTTGTTCCTCAAACATCTGTCGTTGTTGATTCAACACCTTCTTCGACACCAGAAATATTTTACGGACCTGACGGTCTTCCCCTTCCACCTGGTTTGATTGCGATAGAGGAAATTGTAGAAGATCCGCAAGCAAGTACTCCAACACATTTTGGAGTCGGGGTCACTCTATTTCCTTCGACATCAGAAGTTAGTCTACTACCAGTGGAAGTTCCTGTAGAATCGCTAGGTAATATTTTGGATAGACTCAAAATGTCTAAACAACCGTCAACATCTAGGACTGTGTCGAATGACACAGCGACAACAGAACTCCCTGCCGTCACTCCGACAATGTTTGTCGGCATACCATCTGTCCCGACTAGCTCACAACCGCTAGAAGGAGTCCACCCAGGGACTATTTCGACAGTGTGGTTCGTTCCTGTTTGTTCCTCCGGAATAATATCCAGCAACTCTTATGTTGAGACTCGCCAAATTGATGCTTTTGGAGGTCAATTTGGGCAATCCAATCCCCAAGGGCAGACAATCCCCTTGTGTTCCGGATTGCCACTGTATGGGGGGCAGTATGCCCTTTCATTACCCCCTCCAGGAGGATATCCATACGGGAGTTCACAACAGTATTCAGGTTATATTGGAGTTACATCAAGTGGTTAGGTACCTATACTACCCCAACAACCAAGGGTTGTGTATTCTATGCAACAATGTGTACCTATGTCGAACATCCCAACTACACCAGCTATTGTGACCGTGTCGCAAGTTCAAACGTTGCCTGTTGTATGTCAACCTCAGATTTCTCAGGTTGTGATGCAACAGCCCCTTGACCCTGTGACTCAACCACAATCGCCTACTGGTGGGGCGACACAGGTCCAAACGGGTACAATTACCCCACACCTTGGTCCAACGGTTAGTATAGCGCAACAGAACATGGCTTTGCAACCGTGGCTGGTGCAATATCAACAACCACAATTCCAACAAGTATACCAAGGTTCTGAGCAGCAGATCTTTGCGAACAGTGGACAACCGTACATTCAAAACGGTCAAAATCAACCACTTTACGGTGGTCATGTCCACCAACCGTATCAGTCATACCAGCATCAATTACATTATGCTGGTATGCAAAGGCCAACTGCTCAGGCAATTCCATCATATCCTGGGTATGCTTCACCTAACCTGAATCAACAGTTACCATTCGTGGCAACTTTAGAGTTACCCGATTTACACCGGTTAACAAACGATCCAATTGCTTACGCCCCTTGGTGGCCAGCGATTCCTCACAAACTTCCTTCAGATATTCCTAAATTTAATGGAAATCCAGGTGAGGACCCATCGAATCACGTGATGACATTTCATCTATGGTGTTCATCGAACACCCTAAACGATGATTCGATAAGGCTTCGCCTTTTTCAGAGGACGTTAACGGCTCTAGCGGAAAAATGGTATATTGAATTGCCTAGAGCTTCGTTCAACAATTTCAGCACCTTAGCCACGACTTTCTTAACCCATTTTCAATTACCGATAAGGTATGAAACGGGAATGGAAATCTTAACCAACTTCAAACAAACAACGGCCACTCACATATCTGATCATATACATGAGTGGCGACGTCGTCGTAGGATGGTAAAAACATACGTTCCCGATCAGCTATTAGCTGAATGGTTTATCAAGTCGTTACTTCCTGCCATAACGGAAGATGTGGCGAAGGGGGGGGGGGGTCGTAACGGAAGAGCAATTTATCGCTCGTGCGCAATATCTAGACTTGGTCTATACTCAGTCTGGCACGCTCTACGACAAAATACCTGACTCCCCTAGACCGGAATTCTCAATTCCTCCTCCTCCTAAATCAAACAATGACTCTCATGCCGGTGATGGCGTGATTGGCACGACAAACGCGAAATCGACAAAGGCCAACTCCAAGAAGGCCCGTAAGATTTCGGATCAAAATGCAAAAGACGAAATTCTTGCTTCGGAGGTAAATGCCGTATCAGCAGATAAGGGCAAAGAAACCAAACAACCAGGAAGCAAGAAGAAGCAAAACAAGGGGAAGAAGAAGAAACAGGTGAGTCATCTCTTGAAAAAACTTCTTCAAATCCTCCTGGAAATAGGAAACCACCCTCAACGGGATGTCACATATGTGATGAAGATCTTTGGACCTCACAATGTCCATACAAAGCTGAGCTTAAAAGATTCTTTAAGAGTTCGCAAACCTCAGCCGTGTTGACTGATCCGTTTCCAAATCCAGGCACAAATCTGGTTGACAGTGGAAATGCTCCCCCGTCGCAAGTGCTAATGTTGTCGATTTCGAAGCAACAAAATGATGCTTTGATTTCGATAAGAAACAAAGATTACGGGAATCCGCAGCTGTCGAACGGCAAGGAAAAAGATCAACCAAGCAGTTCAACAACAACTTCGACAGAAGTTGTACCACCCATGATTCCTGAATTAACAATAAAACCGCCAAAGGGAGTAGTACATAAGTCGACATTTAATCCTCGCGCCAGAGCAGCGTAGCATTATAACATAGTGGAAGATTTGGCCCAATCGCCATCCGCTATGTCGACTCTTGAAGTACTACAAAATTGCCCATCCCAAAGGCAGGCTTTGTTATCAGCCATTGGTGGGGTTGATCCTAAGGATTCCAATCTTGTATCCTTCGACCACAAAGGATACGATCCTCAGTTACCAGCTCAACTAGCTTTCCTTATCCAAGTGAAAGCCCTCAACAAAACTGTTCACCGAACAATTATTGATGAGGGGGCATCTACATGTATTATGTCGATGAGTTGCTAGAAAACTTTAGGATCTCCGACCTTGTCGCGATCCTCGACAACATTAAAAGCATTCGACGGAAGGACATATACCCCGTATGGTATCCTAAATAACTTGAAGGTTGAACTAGGGGGAAAAACAGTAGAAATAGATGTTGAAGTCATCGATGGGAATCTTGATTACAACATCCTACTAGGAAGACCATGGATCTATGCCATGGCAGCTGTTGTGTCGACCTATTTTAGAAAGATTGCATTCCCCTTTCAAGGGGGGATTACGATTGTCGACCAACAAAACTTCCTCCCTAATGGTTCACAAGTTACAGGAAGCATTCCCATGATCCATGGAAGCCCCCATTCGCTTCAGAATATCGGAGTAGGCCTACTAAAAGATCCTATACTAATGGGAACTTTCGCTCTTCCACCTCCAATCGACTTGGCGGAAGTAGCGTCGATAGGTACCTGCAATATGATATCTTCCACGAAGATCTCAGAAGACGATATCAACATGGACCATGCAATGGTTTTGCCCCCAAGCCCAATAGAAATATTGTAGCAATCAATGTTTCTGGCATGGGAGGCGAACCCAAATCAACGCTCATCAAGTGTTTGGGTAGATAGGTCTAGGGAATATGGTACCCCTTTAGATCCTTGGTCGAGAGTGCATGGAACCGACGAAGGAATTCTACAATCAATGTTGATTGAAGGGGCACCATGGAATGATTTCCACCATCGTTCCCTTCTTCCAGATTATGAAGAAGGTACTCAAGATGACCTTTATCACCCTACAATTTTTGAATTCCTATCAAATACTGTAAATACGGTGGATTCCGAGCGAAACTTATCCAATATTGAAGAGACCATAGCCATAAATATCTCGACTAAAACAAATGTTGTAGAGAATATTTATGTCGGCAAAGGTTGTTCTCCTTCAGAACTGGAAATATATAACGCTCTTTTTCGCGAGTTCAGAGATGTCTTTGCTTGGTCATATGATGAAATGCCAGGCATTGACTCGAGTATCGTTGAACACGAAATTAAGATGTATCCAGATATCAAACCGGTACGACAACGACTCAGGTAGGTGCACCCCAAGAAAGCCGCTGCCATTAAGGCAGAAGTTGAAAAACTTCTCCATGCTGGTTTCATCTACCCGGTTCCTCTAACCGATTGGGTACCGAATATTGTCCCTGTTATGAAGAAACAAGGGACAATTAGAGTGTGTGTCGATTATAGGGATGTGAACCAAGCTTGTCCAAAAGACAACTACCCTACACCCTTCATCGACCAGATAATTGATGAATGCGCCGGATGTGAAATCTTTTCATTCATGGATGGATTTTACGGGTATAATCAAATAAATATCCGCCCACAGGACCAGTCAAAGACTGCATTCATTTGTCCGTGAGGCACATTCGCATATCGAAAATTACCCTTTGGTTTAAAGAACGCAGGGGCGACGTTCCAGAGGGCAATGAATTATGCCTTCCATGACATCAAGAACATCGTTCAACCATACCTCGACGACCTTCCGGCTCATTCGGGAAAGCGGACTGATCATCCGCAGCATTTAAGAGCGATATTTCTACGTTGCCGACACTACAAGGTACGACTCAATCCGCACAAATGTGTATTTTGCGTCAGTTCTGGTCGTTTACTTGGCTTTGTAGTCTCAAAGGATGGGATTCGTCTCGACCCTTGCAAGGTCCAGGCAATCATCAATTTGCCTCCACCTTCAAATTTGCTTCAGATTCAGAAACTCCAAGGGAAAGCAAACTTTCTGAGGAGGTTCATTCCAAATTACGCCGAACTTGCTAAAGGTTATACACGTCTTTTGAAAAAGGAGGTACCCTTCGTCTGGGATCAGGTTGCGCAAGCTTCTTTTGATGCTTTAAAGGATTCCTTAATAAAAGAATCACTAATGTACGCA
Organism: Pinus tabuliformis; assembly: GCA_031772625.1. Lineage (NCBI taxonomy): Eukaryota > Viridiplantae > Streptophyta > Pinopsida > Pinales > Pinaceae > Pinus > Pinus tabuliformis. Next base: position 257,387,532 of record CM062807.1, on the reverse strand, counting down.
CCCGATTATCAAAGAGATTTTAACCTGTATCTGGCTGCAGCAGATACGACCATCGCAATGGTTTTAGTTCAAGAAGTCGATGGAATCAAACACCCTATATATTATTTAAGTAGAAACTTAAATGATACAGAAAGTAAATATTCTTATGTTGAAAAACTAGCGCTTGTAGCTGTTCAAGCGATACAAAGGTTTCGACACTATGTCCTCTTTTGGAAAACTACCATTTTGTCTGATTGCAACCCCATGACTTATATATTGTCGCGACAGTTGCTGGGGGGCAAATATTCAAAATGGATAGCAATCCTTCAAGAGTTTGATCTGGAATTTGTAAAATCCAAATCAAAGAAAGCTCTAGTTTTCGCAGAATTATTGTGCGATCTCCCATCGTCGTCCAACGATGAAACATCCGAAGAATCAATCGTGGACGAGAATTTGTTTCTGATATCTACAAGCAATGAGTGGTATGGAGATATAATAATTTATCTCCAAACCCAAAATTTTAGGCCTAACACCTCTCACTCAGAACAGAAACGTATACGATACCAAGCAAAAGACTACATGATCGTCGGTGATACGCTTTACCGTCGTGGTATCGATACAGTTCTGAGAAGGTGCCTCACTCATGAGGAGGCCGAAAAAGCCTTGAATGAGTGTCATTCAGGCGCGTGTGGGGGGCATCAATCTGGATATGCTACAACACAAAAAATCTTACGAGCAGGATACTTCTGGCCAACCATGTTCAAAGATTGCATAACCGCAGTCAGAAGTTGCCATGCTTGTCAAATTTTTGATAACAAAACCAGAAGACCACCCGCACCTTTACAGCCAATAGTTGCTGTTGGGCCTTTCGCCAAATGGGGCATCGATTTCATGACATGTAACCCCACCTCGACCGGGGGGCATGGGTATATTATAGTCGTCGTTGACTATTTTACCAAATGGGCCGAGGCGATGCCTACATTAGATAACACTGGTGAAACAGCTGCCCTTTTCTTTTTCAATCATGTAGTCGCCAGATTCGGTGTACCACAGGCTATAGTTACGGATCATGGATCGCATTTTCGCAATCACATGATGGTTGAATTAGCTGCCAAGCTAGGGCTATCTCACGACAGCTCTACCCCGTATTATCCGCAAGCCAACGGACAAGTTGAAGCGATCAACAAGGTCCTGAAGCGTATGTTGCAAAGGATGATCGGATTTCACAAAAGAAGGTGGCACCTAATCCTGTACTCAGCCTTGTGGTCTTACCGAACGTCGGTAAGGAATGCGACCGGGTTCACGCCTTTCCAACTGGTATATGGCCTGGACGCAGTCTTACCAGTCCAGTGTGAAATATCGTCTCTTAAACTCTCAATTGATCTCCTCCCCGAAACTTCAGAAGAAGAGGCCCGTTTCTTGGAATTAATCCAATTGGATGAAACCCGTCGTGATGCCACTTTGGCTAACGAAGCCCATAAGAAACGAGTCAAGGCGCAATTCGACAAAAATGTCAAACCCCGTGTCTTCTCAGAAGGTGACTTGGTCTTTCTTTACGACCAAGAATCCGATAAATTGGGAGCAGGTAAATTTAATTCTTTATGGATGGGCCCCTATATTGTCAAACGAGTGTTAGCGAAAGGAGCCTACGAGTTAATGGATTATGACGGATTTCCACTGGCGCAACCCCGTAATGGGTTGTACCTCAAGCGTTACTATGCTTAAATAGTAACCAGTATGCTTTTGTTGTATTTTGTTTTCGCTAAAGTGTTTGTTTTGGTCGAGTAATCCACCTTTTTACATTTATTGCAGATGTCAAACCTTTTGGAGACATGTGTTGGATATGCCGACGGAGCGAGTCGTAGTTCGCGGAACCTGTCCTCCGCAGCCTGGGCCATTTTTGATCCAAGCGGCGAGTTAGTAAGTTTCAGAGGTGTATGTATTGGGCAATCAACGAATAACATCGCTGAGTATAGCGCGTTGGTAGAACTGCTCTCTGATGCCATCACCCATGGTATACGCTGACTAATCGTCAGGCTAGACTCACAACTCGTAATACTACAACTCAATGGTATATATTCCGTCCGCAACCCAGCTATTTATCGCATGTTCCTAAGGGTTAAGATTTTGGAGAGACACTTTGATTTAATTCAATACCAACACATTTCCAGAAACTTAAACACATTAACCGACTCATTAGCAAACTATGTGTTAGATAGACATTTGCGACATTTATAAAAAGAAACACATCATCAATGTTGTACATGTGGATCACATAACTCAACCAGAATGAAACCCCGAAAATCAAAATATATATATATATATATATAAGCTGTTTATGGTTTACATATAATGTTCTGTAACCAAGACAAAATCGGTCACATGACCCAAAAACTCAAAACTCTAGGGGGCACCCTAGTCTAGTGATGCTCATGATAGCACGTCACGGCCTGTGCGATCATGCGTAAGAGACGAGTCCATCGTCTCGGCACACCAGTAGTATGCCGCTGCAACTGTAAAGGTAACTCGTCGATCCTCACGTCTGGAATGCTGAGAGTAAGGCTCTCAACCTGCTCCTGCACAGCTGTGAGGGTCTCGGCCACGTCAAGGTCACGAAGAATAACCCTCCCAGCAGCCTCTCCTGCTGGGGCAGCGGCTGGCGCTCTTGGGTGAACTGCTGGACGAACAGGACCAACATCTGCGTGCACACATGAGTTTGATTAAAATCTTGATAGAATAAAGCACAAGGACATTATAAATAAAAACAGTAAACAGTGATATGGTCGAAGATTTTACCAATAGCGCCCCACTGCTCGCCGTCCGGTAGTACTAAATCTGGATCACCCTGGAAGTCCATGCCAACATATGGATACTCGGAATAGACCATCTCCTGACGCTCAAACCACCTGAAGAAGGTATCAGAAAAAGAAATCTGAGATTGACCAGCATGCCTAGACATGTGGTCAACCCATCTCTGCATGCGTGGTTCAGTAGGAGAAGGCAAGTCGAGTGCAATGTGCTGTGGCTGCATCAGTGGTATCTTCTCCGAAGCAAAGGCGGTCAAAATAGAACCGAACCCAAAGTTCTTCAACCTCCCATCCTTTACCTTGGTCAACTGACTTTTCATCTGAAGAAGTACTCAATCACACCAGTTGAATACTTTCGGTTGGAGACACTCCAAGGCATGCTGCATATAGGATCTGTTGGCCACATGAAGAGACGCACTACCAGCCATCCTACCAATAGTGTACATGATAGACCTAAGGGACCTGTCATCAACCTCATGGATAACGATCTTGCCGTCTTTACTCGGCTGAGATCCTTCCCTGCAATACTGGCGGACATAATCTCTCACAGAGTCACTCCCTCGGGCCGAACCTGACAAAGAGATGGGGGCACCCCGCCTCGACAAGCCGGTCAAGAAGTAAATGTCTACTGCAGTCAAGGGGATGGATTTGCCCCTAATCTGGAATACTTGGTTGATAGGATCCCAAGCATCGAGCAAATACTGCAGTAAGGTAATCTGCTGTCTCATGCTAGAGATGCGGAAGAACTTCAGCAGGCCACAGTTCCGCAGCGCGTTCATCGTGACAGGATCATGTAGGGCAATCATGTCCTCTTCTTCATGTTCTCGTTCTCGCCATGTAAGTGTCATTTTGCTCCAATATCTCTAAAAAACAAACATGAGATGAGTTAGATCCTGGTTTTGATGAGAAACAAGCAAAAATTTTCATCAAAAACTGTGCTGCAAAATCCTTTACTGCGCCCAACACACCTGCACAGCGTTCCACCTGCGTTGAAGGTCAAACTGCCTTCATACTGCTTGACATTCAGCGCAGGTTTCGAGTGCACAAGGTGCGCTGATGGCAGAGCGACCCCATCAAACCCCAGGGGCTCAGAAAAACAGGAAATCAAGCACAGAATGCAGAAAGGAAACCATGAAATGAAAGAGCACAAGTTTGGCTCCTACCTGGTCCAGACGGCGCCGAGAATCGTCCACAGAATCTCCTGAAATCAGCTGATGAAAATCAAGGGGGAAAAGGCACCTCCAAAGCTCCAACAAAACAAGTTCAAATGAAATGGTAAAATGAGAGGTAAAAACACTTTTTAATAGCTTTTTACGTAGTTCAAAGTGAAATATTAGTGTTTTAATCTCATTTTCAAGCAAATGTTATTCATTTCTAACCAGTTTGATGCAGCAATTGAAGGTACAGTACTATCTTTGAAAAGTCAAAGCTATTTATGGTAAAAAATCAAAACTAGGCCATGTTATCGAGCAGTTTTAGCACATAGTTCATGCTCGTTAAAAAATAAACATAAGATCGAGCAAGTGTTTCAACCCGCGTTTAAGCTCGTTAAAAAATGAACTATCCTACGGTAAATAACCACAGTGAATGTAACATTATCAGCCATTAAAGCCTTGGTCGTGTTTGCACCGTCACCTCCACTTTTCCATTGGCCGACCATTCACCTCCATTTGATTGTTTACCCATTTTGAGGAACAACTGCGAAGAGTGATTTCACTAGCCATCCTTGTGACACTGCCGTGATTGGAAAATTCCAACCCTTACCTGGAATCAGCTGCTACCCGTTTTATCACTCGTTCCTCAAAAGACGAGTCTTTTTTAAGCTCTTTTCATCTGACTCGTAAAATATGAAAAGATTGCCGAGTTTTGGCCTTCCAGCTCGTTAAAGCGACCGGAAGTGTTATCCCTCCTCTAGATTTTAATCTTTTTGGACCTGAGGGATTATTGCACAAAAAGATCGAGCGCTTGTTTTGTTCGGCTCGTAAAAATTATCGAAAATTCATCCCTTCTGTATTGTTTTATACTTTTTCGGACTTAAGGGATTAGATGACGAAAAAGGACTTTCGGAGTTAATTTTACGTATCTTTTCAGACTCTCTAAAAATGAAAAGGACCGAGTTATCTTTGTCGTTAGACTCGTTAAAAAACATAAATAGCGACAAACTTGTCTTTAGACGAGAACGAGTTTCACTATCGCTAGGTTCGTTAAAACATAGCGATGGGTTTGCCCGAAGGGAAAATTATAGAACAAGCATATGTTATCTTCCTCAAGCTTGACAAAAATAAAGAGGTACTGGTCAGCAATGACTGGGGAAAAATTGGGAAGAAACTCAAAGAACTTTATTGGTAGCAAGTCGCTCTTGAACATGACACTTCCACTCCGTGCCTGAGTCGGGTTGGGTTGTTTCATTCACCGGTCACATCGCCATGGTCTCGCCATACCATCCACCTTTGGGGTAAATGCTACCAATCCATCACACAAGTGTCGCCGATATGTTCAAGAGAAGTGATCCAGAGAAGTCAACCGTGTCCCATCCACTACCATACATTATCCTTCATTCTTTCATGACCGCCACCCTGAACCATATATCATCAGATCGTTTTCACCTCCATCAAAATCATTTGCTCCGTTCCGTGTCACTGATGTGGGATACATTAAGGCCCTCCTTTGACGGATCGCTTCTTGTCGACATCAGCTCATTATCCAAGAAGTTGATCTAGGAACAACCCCTTCAGTACTTTGAAGCTTGCATGCCTCAATGGCAAGTTTCTCACTTCCGGCGACAGGTATACATCAATGACCTTCGACCGAAAGATTTTGCGTGGTGTTCGACGCCAAGTCCTTTATTCACACCACGTAAATTGTACTGCAGTACCTTGAGGGTCATTATCATTATCGGTGATTCCTCTCGCGCTTGTTAACGGTTTACATCATTGACCGGTAATCAAGCGATGTCTTTCCATGTTCGACTTCAGAACATTTCTCACATGGATTGACTTGTACTTAGAGTGAATATCGAACGAGTTTGAAGACCCGGATCTAGTTTCATCCATCCGGGCTGCGATATATATTCAGGAAAAATAAAGACATTGACATGTACAGCATTGCAGCACAGACAATCATCCTACCAAAGGATGATGATTTCAGCAAGATCATCAGTCTATCATCAGACAATTGTCTGTCCCATGTACATAAAAATGAATTTATAAAGCTCAGCATGGGAATGCCCGCCTCAGCTAGATCATGAAAAAAATATGAAAAATAATGTATTGTATTGTATCTTATTACAGGTCTCCTCCCAGCATTGAATGAACTTCGGATCCTCCTAATAAAGCATTTCACCCAATAAACAGCCTCATACTTTAGGGGGCAACTGTTATAGACATTTTTGTGCCTTACAGCTATAAGCATGAAATGTCCATAATTCAAGGGATCCAAAGTCCCTAAAGATGTTGTTACAACTCCTAAAGGAACAAGGTCAACCAATGACAGCTTCTCCCAGAAGTTCTCCACCTCAGAAACAGTCAATTCAGGATCAATTCAGAGGCTCCACTAGCTGCCTGCGTTGAAATGCAGAGGCTACACTGGCTAGGTGCACTGCAACGCAGGTGGAAGCACTACCAGGGTGCGCTGAGCGGGAAATGACAAATGGCAAGCTCATTCAACGAGGTGGAAAGACCCTGGAAGCTTCCAGAATCTTCTCCAATGACACTTGCCTCAATGAATTCGACTAGTGATGAGTAAGAGGTTCTCAACCTCCAAGTGGAAGCAAGAACTGACAGAGAGAAGCCACAAGTCAAAACATAAGCTGACTCATCCTCTCTGCTTACATCTATATATGGATCTCTCACCCAGAGGTTCAAGAGGCTGGAATTTTGTACTTTGCAGAGAATTGTTGTTGGTTTGAGATTGAGATTAGTACATTGGGTGATTTATGCTTTGTTGGAGGAGAGGAAGGGATTCCTTTGCCGGGAGGTAGATGCTGGATCGGAACTTGCTTGGTTGTATCTCCTCTTGGACTTTCTTATTTCATCAATAAACTATTTGAGTTTCTCCTACATGCTGTGTACCAATGATGTTTTGTTATGCTTACATGTTTAGCTTAATTTGATCTTGAGCTTTTTATGAATGTATATCTGTATCTTTGTGTAGTTTCTCTCTCTTGTGATCTTGCAGGAATTCGATGAAGCTGGGCCGGTGAAGGAGCAAGAAGCTGGGAGCTACTGAAGAGAGGAGTGATTTGGATCGACAAACTAGCGGAAGACACAGGTTAGTTAGATCCTTCTTCCTCATTTACATTTCATAAAGAAGAATACTCAAGTAAGTTTCCTTGTTTGTTGCTAAGGCACTATCACCTCTTAGAGTGGGATAGGGGCATTCCGAATTGGATACTTTTCCCAACAACAAATTGGCGACTCCACTGGGGAGAGTATCTTGTTAGTTTATTTGTGTTTCTATTGTTGTTCTTCTCATAAACTCAGGAGTGCTGAATCGAAATGCATTTGCCATTTTCAAATGCAAAGTAGAGATCTGCCACTCTAGTCCACTCACTGGGCCTGTTTTTATGATCTGAACAAACTGATCCACAAGTGCTCTAACAGCCCTTTGTGATAGATCTTAGTCCTCCTTTAGATCACCCTCCTAATTGTACCTAATTGATAGCTTTTATCTGGCCAAAAACTGTAGATTTAACTGCAAACCGTGACCCAAAACCCAGAAACAACTCTCGTTTCTGCTTCAGCGCAAACTCTGTGAAGAGGTTCTGCATTTCAACGCAGGTCCCGTGAAGGATACCTGCGCTGAAGTTCAGTTTCTCTGTGCTGAGGGTGCGCTGATCAGCCCTTGCCTTGTGCAGTTGTGGTTCCCTGCTTCCTTTTGCTCAATTTTATCTCTGTCTTTTGCAGCCTGTTATCAGTCAGTGTACCTATCTGAAACCCCTTTTCTTTGCCTCAATTCCGCCTCAGTTGTATAAAGAAACTGTATTTGTTCTTTGTGTATTTGTTACATCATTTGCAGCTTCCCATTACAAAAGTAAACTAGACCTGTCGTAAGTGTCGTTCTGATCTTAGGAGTGAGTTTGTTTGCTGTTCACAGTTGATTGAGCTTTTACTTTTGTCGTTTGGTTTGAATTTATGCATTTCTAGTGTCGAAACAAGTAAATCATAAAGTGTCGTAATCGTCTTTTTGATTTTGAAAAAGGAACTTGTTTATGTTTTCACTTGAAATCGAATTCAAATTTATACAACAGCTTTCTTTTTAGGCATCAATATTAAGGAAGCGAAAACAAATACATGCATATGTGCATTTGCATTTTGATAGTTTGCATGCTTTGATTTAGAGAAAAGTGCATTACAGTGTGCTCTATGCTCTTTGAGAAAAGATTGTGTCTTTCTTTTCCCCTTGTAGCTAGGATTTTCATTGTTGAAAAGATATAAAAGCTTGCTTATCATCTTTAGACTGCATTTAGGAATTGTATCATACATCTCGTGGTGATCCAAAAAGGAAAACTTCTAAGAAAGATCAACCTAAAATAAATTGAATGAACTTAACAACGCTTTGTAACTTAACGCACAACATAGAGGTCTAGGCTAGAGACGTGTTCCGGCGTCGTAAAACCTGGTGACTGTCGATCTCGCTGATGGTTGGGTAATTCCTCCTGAGGGACGATAGCGCCAGTACGGATTGTGCTCCCACGTACCGTCGAGTATATATTGGGAGACCCCTATAGGCATAAAACCTTTATCCTTAGGAAGCCGTGTCGGCCGCGCTACTGATCGCAATGCACTGAACACAGCATTCGGGAAGATTGACCGCCCGTACCTTAAAAAGTATTCTGCGGTTTTGCGAAAAGTTTGGCACACCCTCTACCTAGAACTCCAGAGCAGTTCCTTTTGGCCTTTTTCAGACTCTATAACAGAAAAAGTCCATCCGAGCATTTGTCACTTCGGGCTCGTTAAAACATCAAAGGAGACTAGAGTCACCTTTAGCTTTTTCTCGACTCTTTAAAATTGAAAAAGCAAGTTGTGTCTAAAGCGTCTAAAAATTCATTTAATTCGGAAACACACTTTCCCCTTTTTGTATTTTGGTTGATCGAGTAATCCGCAATCGTGGAAGAAATTCAATTGAAACCCCGTCGTTCGCGGAGGCTTACGAGTCAACCGTCTTTGTCTCCGGAATCGAAAACAGTATGGACAAAGTGAACTCGTTTAACCGGTTCGAAATATCCTATCAAAGTTAGAACAAGTGTTCCAACAACGTTCGAGATTCCGGTTACTCCATACATTTCTGGAAACCCTGCCTCTACAGAAGAAGTTCAACAACCACAGAGGGACAGTGATATTGATCCTAGTCTGAGAGAAAACACTTGTGTTACTGAACCAGTTCCATCTGTAACCGGTTCAGAGAGTCTTGTTCCTCAAACATCTGTCGCTGTTGATTCAACACCTTCTTCGGCACCAGAAATATTTTACGGACCTGACGGTCTTCCCCTTCCACCTGGTTTGATTGCGATAGAGGAAATTGTAGAAGATCCGCAAGCAAGTACTCCAACACATTTTGGAGTCGGGGTCACTCTATTTCCTTCGACATCAAAAGTTAGTCTACCACCAGTGGAAGTTCCTGTAGAGTCGCTCGGTAATATTTTGGATAGACTCAAAATGTCTGAACAACCGTCAACATCTAGGACTATGTCGAATGACACAGCGACAACAGAACTCCCTGCCGTCACTCCGACAATGTTTGCCGGCATACCATCTGTCCCGACTAGCTCACAACCGCTAGAAGGAGTCCACCCAGGGACTATTTCGACAGTGTGGTCCGTTCCTGTTTGTTCCTCCGGAATAATATCCAGCAACTCTTATGTTGAGACTCGCCAAATTGATGCTTTTGGAGGTCAATTTGGGCAATCTAATCCCCAAGGGCAGACAATCCCCTTGTGTTCCGGATTTCCACCGTATGGGGGGCAGTATGCCCTTTCATTACCCCTTCCGGGAGGATATTCATACGGGAGTTCACAACAGTATTCAGGTTATACTGGAGTTACATCAAGTGTTTGGGTACCTATACTACCCCAACAACCAAGGGTTGTGTATTCTATGCAACAGTGTGTACCTATGTCGAACATCCCAACTACACCAGCTATTGTGACCGTGTCGCAAGTTCAAACGTTGCCTGTTGTATGTCAACCTCAGATTTCTCAGGTTGTGATGCAACAGCCCCTTGACCCTGTGACTCAACCACAATCGCCTACTGGTGGGGCGACACAGGTCCAAACGGGTACAATTACCCCACACCTTGGTCCAACGGTTAGTATAACGCAACAGAACATGGCTTCGCAACCGTGGCTGGTGCAATATCAACAACCACAATTCCAACAAGTATACCAAGGTTCTGAGCAGCAGATCTTTGCGAACAGTGGACAACCGTACATTCAAAACGGTCAAAATCAACCACTTTACGGTGGTCATGTCCACCAACCGTATCAGTCATACCAGCATCAATTACATTATGTTGGTATGCAAAGGCCAACTGCTCAGGCAATTCCATCATATCCTGGGTATGATTCACCTAACCTGAATCAACAGTTACCATTCGTGGCAACTTTAGAGTTACCCGATTTACATCAGTTAACAAACGATCCAATTGCTTATGCCCCTTGGTGGCCAGCGATTCCTCACAAACTTCCTTCAGATATTCCTAAATTTAATGGAAATCCAGGTGAGGACCCATCGAATCACGTGATGACATTTCATCTATGGTGTTCATCGAACACCCTAAACGATGATTCGATAAGGCTTCGCCTTTTTCAGAGGACGTTAACGGGTCCAGCGGAAAAATGGTATATTGAATTGCCTAGAGCTTCGTTCGACAATTTCAGCACCTTAGCCACGAATTTCTTAACCCATTTTCAATTACCGATAAGGTATGAAACAGGAACGGAAATCTTAACCAACTTCAAACAGACAACGGCCACTCACATATCTGATCATATACATGAGTGGCGACGTCGTCGTAGGATGGTAAAAACGTACGTTCCCGATCAGCTATTAGCTGAATGGTTTATTAAGTCGTTACTTCCTCCCATAACGGAAGATGTGGCGAAGGGGGGGGGTCGTAACGGAAGAGCAAGTTATCGCTCGTGCGCAATATCTAGACTTGGTCTATACTCAGTCTGGCACGCTCTACGACAAAATACCTGACGCCCCTAGACCGGAATTCTCAATTCCTCCTCCTCCTAAATCAAACAATGACTCTCATGCCGGTGATGGCGTGATTGGCACGACAAATGCGAAATCAACAAAGGCCAACTCCAAGAAGGCCCGTAATATTTCGGATCAAAATGCAAAAGACGAAATTCTTGCTTCGGAGGTAAATGCCGTATCAGCAGATAAGGGCAAAGAAACCAAACAACCAGGAAGTAAGAAGAAGAAAAACAAGGGGAAGAAGAAGAAACAGGGTGAGTCATCTCCGAGCATTTGTCACTTCGGGCTCGTTAAAACATCGAAGGAGACTAGAGTCATCTTTAGCTTTTCTCGACTCTTTAAAATTGAAAAAGCAAGTTGTGTCTAAGCGTCGTTAAAATTTATTTTAAACGGAACAATCACCCCTTTTTCCTGCATTGATCTTTAGGTTGAGAAACTGGAGCCCACCAACCAAGGAATTCCCCTTGGTGGAAATCCTAGTCCCTTCTCCTCTTGGGGAGATGTTGGTGCGCCCCATATGGCCACATTGTCGCTTCTAGGACTGACAATTGGCTTGCCGGTCTGGCTCTTCTCAACCAATGTCGTTCAGAACACCACTATTCCTGAACAGTCGAATCAACAGTTAGACCAGTCCAGAGTTACCCACCAGCCTTCTACTTCCTCTAATTCCTCCTCTCCTCCTTCCTCTTCGCTTGACGGAACTGGTAAAACAAAAACCAAGTTCCTAAGGAGAAGAAGGAAAAGAAGAAGAAAAAGAAGAAGAAGAAGGAGCCAAAAGCGACTGGGGGAAAACGAGTGTCATCTGACAAAAATCCACACACAACACTGACTAGGCCTAAATCGCCATGTGTCATATGCAAGGGAGACCACTTCCACAGAGATTGTCCCTGCATCCCTCGGATACTAAGGGACTGGTCTCCCCGTTTGCACAATCCGGTGGCATCAACCTCTGATAGCCATGTTGAATGCATACCGTCAACTAGCGAAAGTGAAGTCCTTGGACAAAAAGGGAGAGCTAGATCTCCTTGTAGATTGTGCGAAGGCCATCACGCCATCCACTGTTGTCCCTTCTTAGACGAAGTGAAAAAAGTTTTGGATGATCGTCCGGTTTCACCGTTACGACTTCCTCCTGGATATAAAAAACTCTTGCCGAGTCCTTCGTTAGTTGAAAATCCAGCTGGCCCGCTCAAGTGGTCAGCTGAAATGCCGGTCATTGAAGATGAACCAGCTGAATCCATACCCGACGAAAGTCAAAAGGTCGAGGCGGCAGTTGACCCGGTCTTGCCTTCAGAGGATTTATCTTCGAATGATACAGTCACTAAAGAGGATAAAGATGACACCATCCAAATTCTCTTCATCAACACAGACTCCGACGAGCACGGGGGCACTCCCCCCATTCCTTTATCGCAGGAAGGAAGTTCGTCAGAGCGATGCCCGGTCGTCTACTCGATCCCACCACCAAGCAACCTAGTTATCTCCTTCGACTGGAACCAACTAGGCAGACCCCATTTGCCAGCAAGCATACCATTCAGAATTATCGTCCAAATATACAGAATGGTCATGGCTGGCACCATCATTGATGAGGGGGCATTTGTGAGTATCCTTTCCTCTACTGCTTGGAAAGCGCTTGGTTCGCCGGCGCTTTTGCCTGAAATGAGAAATCTGACAGGCTTTGATAAAGGAACCAGTCGACCTTTAGGGATCCTCCCTAATGTGCCCATAACATTGAAAGGGAAGACCGTTCAAATGAACGTAATGGTCGTTCAAGGACCCTTGGATTATAACCTACTCCTTGGACGAGACAATATATATTGCATGGGAGCCATCGTCTCCTCACTCTTTAGAGTAATGTGTTTTCCGCACGAAGGAAGAGTGGTCAAGCTCGTGGACTAGCTTTCATTTCTCGGATCACGCATCGCAAATAGTCATATACCATCCCTAAATGGTCTCTTCACGCAAGAGATGTCTCAACCCATGGTCCGTCCTCCCGATGAGCGCGAGTAATTCGGAGGGATATGACTGGAACCCAGGGGGCATGCGTCCTGGTCTGCTTCGGCAGGAAAACTTTGGGTATAGGGTAGGTTTCCGCGGGAGAATATGACTAGTCTGTACCCCATCCGTCTTGGAAGAGGGGTTATTCTAGAATAAGATTCTTTTGTCAAAGTTATGTGAGTTGACAGAACTGAGTCAATCACCTTTGTCTATCTCGGTAGACATTGCCGAAGAAGTGTTTTCTTTGAAAGATTAATAGAACAATCTTTGGGTGACCTGTAAGAGGTAGGCCTCTCTCGCTGAAACAAATGTTTTATCTGCAAATTGAGGGGTAACCTTGAAACCATACTTTATACCTGGGGGCATGCAAACATTTTGGAGTGAAAGCAAGGAGCGGCTATTTATTTTTTAAATTTTTAGGTCCTCCCTTTAAACCCGTAGGTCTAACCCTTTAAACTCGTAGGATTAGTCGTTTTCGAACTTGCATAAAGAAAGGATTCTAGGAGCATAGCTTTGTGAGGCGCAAGCTCCATAAAAAATGGGATCTTACATGAGACATTCTTATCATATGACTGGAAAATCGAGCAGTTTTAGCACATAGTTCATGCTCGTTAAAAAATAAACATAAGATTGAGCAGTTTTAGCACATAGTTCATGCTCGTTAAAAAATAAACATAAGACCGAGCAGTGTTTTTCCGCGTTTAAGCTCGTTAAAAAATGAACTATCCTCCGGTAAATAACCACCGTGAATGTAACATTATCAGCCATTAAAGCCTTGGTCGTGTTTGCACCGTCACCTCCACTTTTCCATTGGCCGATCGTTCACCTCCATATGATTGTTTACCCATTTTGAGGAATAGCTGCGAAGAGTGATTTCACTAGCCATGCTTGTGACACTGCCGTGATTGGAAAATTCCAACCCTTACTCGGAATCAGCTGCTACCCGTTTTATCACTCGTTCCTCAAAAGACGAGTCTTATTTAAGCTCTTTTCATCTGACTCGTAAAATATGAAAAGATTGCCGAGTTTTGGCCTTCCAGCTCGTTAAAGCGACCGGAAGTGCTATCCCTCCTCTAGATTTTAATCTTTTTGGACCTGAGGGATTATTGCACAAAAAGATCGAATGCTTGTTTTGTTCGGCTCGTTAAATCTATCGAAAACTCATCCCTTCTGTATTGTTTTATAATTTTTCGGACTTAAGGGATTAAATGACGAAAAAGGACTTTCGGAGTTGACTTTACGTACCTTTTCAGACTCTCTAAAAATGAAAAGGACCGAGTTATCTTTGTCGTTAGACTCGTTAAAAACATTAAATAGCGACAAACTTGTCTTTAGACGAGAATGAGTTTCACTATCGCTAGGCTCGTTAAAACATAGCGATGGGTTTGCCCGAAGGGAAAATTATAGAACAAGCATATGTTATCCTCCTCAAGCTTGACAAAAATAAAGAGGTACTGGTCAGCAATGACTGGGGAAAAATTGGGAAGAAACTCAAAGAACTTTATTGGTAGCAAGTCGCTCTTGAACATGACACTTCCACTCCGTGCCTGAGTCGGGTTGGGTTGTTTCATTCACCGGTCACATCACCATGGTCTCGCCATACCATCCACCTTTGGGGTAAATGCTACCAATCCATCACACAAGTGTCGCCGATATGTTCAAGAGAAGTCATCCAGAGAAGTCAACCGTGTCCCATCCACTACCATACATTATCCTTCATTCTTTCATGACCGCCACCCTGAATCATATGTCATCAGATCGTTTTCACCTCCATCAAAATCATTTGCTCCGTTCCGTGTCACTGATGTGGGATACATTAAGGCCCTCTTTTGATGGATCGCTTCTTGTCGACATCAGCTCATTATCCAAGAAGTTGATCTAGGGACACCCCCTTCAGTACTTTGAAGCTTGCATGCCTCAATGGCAAGTTTCTCACTTCCGGCGATAGGTATACATCAATGACCTTCGACCGAAAGATTTTGCGTGGTGTTCAACGCCAAGCCCTTTTTCACACCACATGAATTGTACTGCAGTACCTTGAGGGTCATCATCATTATCGGTGATTCCTCTTGCGCTTGTTAACGGTTTACCTCATTGACTGGTAATCAAGCGATGTCTTTCCATGTTCGACTTCAGAACATTTCTCACATGGATCGACTTGTACTTAGAGTGAAGATCGAACGAGTTTGAAGACCCCGGATCTAGTTTCATCCATCCAGGTTGCGATATATACTCAGGAAAAATAAAGACATTGACATGTACAGCATTGCAGCACAGACAATCATCCTACCAAAGGATGATGATTTCAGCAGGATCATCAGTCTAGCATCAGACAATTGTCTGTCCTATGTACATAAAAATGAATTTATAAAGCTAAGCATGGGAATGCCCGCCTCAGCTAGATCATGAAAACAGTATGAAAAATAATGTATTGTATTGTATCTTATTACAGGTCTCCTCCCAGCATTGAATGAACTTCGGATCCTCCTAATAAAGCATTTCACCCGATAAACGGCCTCATACTTTAGGGGGCAACAGTTATAGACATTTTTGTGCCTTACAGCTATAAGCATGAAATGTCCATAATTCAAGGGATCCAAAGTCCCTAAAGATGTTGTTACAGCTCCTAAAGGAACAAGGTCAACCAATGACAGCTTCTCCCAGAAGTTCTCCACCAAAAACCACTCAGAAATAGTCAATTCAGGATCAATTCAGAGGCTCCACTAGCTGCCTGCGTTGAAATGCAGAGTTTACACTGGCTAGGTGCACTGCAACGCAGGTGGAAGCACTACCAGGGTGCGCTGAGCGGGAAATGACAAATGGCAAGCTCATTCAACGAGGTGGAAAGACCCTGGAAGCTTCCAGAATCTTCTCCAATGACACTTGCCTCAATGAATTCGACTAGTGATGAGTAAGAGGTTCTCAACCTCCAAGTGGAAGCAAGAACTGACAGAGAGAAGCCACAAGTCAAAAAATAAGCTGACTCATCCTCTATGCTTACATCTATATTGGATCTCTCACCCAGAGGTTCAGGAGGCTGGAATTTTGTACTTTGCAAAGAATTGTTGTTGGTTTGAGATCGGTACACTGACTGATAACAGGCTGCAAAAACAAAGATGAAACTGAGCAAAGGAAGCAGGGAACCACAGCTGCACAAGGCAAAGGCTGATCAGCGCACCCTCAGCAAAGAGAAACTGAACTTCAGCGCAGGTAGCCTTCATGGGACCTATGTTGAAATGCAGAACCTCTTCACAGAGTCTGCGCTGAAGCAGAAGCGAGAGTTGTTTCTGGGTTCTGGGTCACGGTTTGCAGTTAAATATACAGTTTTTGGCCGGATCAAAGCTATCAATTAGGTACAATTAGGAGGATGATTTAAAGGAGGACTAAGATCTATCACAAAGGGCTGTTAGAGCACTTGTGGATCAGTTTGTTCAGATCATAAAAACAGGCCCAGTGAGTGGACTAGAGTGGCAGATCTCTACTTTGCATTTGAAAATGGCAAATGCATTTCGATTCGGCACTCCTAAGTTTATGAGAAGAACAACAATAGAAACACAAATAAACTAACAAGATACTTTTCCCAACAACACTAGGAGAGTTTCTTGGGGTGATAACAAGTACTATCTCAGGGAAGGAGTCTATTTTATTCAAGGAAATTGTCTAACTCAATCAAGGGTGAGAAAGAACTTGAAGGAGCATCTAACTTCAAATCCTAGAAGAAGAGGATTGACCTATTCCTGGAGAAGAGCAATGTGTTGGATTTGGTAAAAGGAAATGTAAAGAAGCCTATAGAAGAAGCCAATGATGCCGAAAAAGTGAAATTTAGTGAATCATTTAGAATTGGTGGCTATAACTTTGATGGTAGAATGGATAAAAGAGAATCTTCTCCCATTCATAGCTAACATTGATCGTGCTCAGGAGATGTATGAAGCCTTGTCGAAGCTGTTCAGTATTAAGAACATTGGTCAAGTAGCAAGTTTGGAGAATGAGTCGAGGACTACAAAGATGACCAAAAAAGATATTGTGGTAACCTTATTTGTGAAGATAACTAGACTCAGGGATGATCGTTTGCCCATTGATGAGATTCTTTTGGACAAATGACTAGTGATCACTGCTCTATTAGGATTGCCATGCTCTTGGGGTGCATTTGTTGCAGCTCCCAACAGTTGGAAGGTAGCTCCCACCTTTGGACAATTATGGACTGCCTGTATTCAAGAAGAATTAAGAATCTCAATGGTTGCCAATCTTGAAGGAGTATCAAAGACTTATGTTGCTCATCATAAAGGAAAGAGATCGAAGGGCTAGAGGAAGAAAGCTGACATGTCCAAGATATAGTGCTATCAATGTCATAAGAAGGGTCACAACAAAAGTGATTGTCCTAAGAATTCGAAGAATAAGAACAGAGGAAGGGATCAAGCCAACCTTGTTGTAGAAGGAGACTCAAAGAAATTCAAGCCCGAAGAACCTGACATTAGGGACTTACACTATTAAGTCCTTTTCTTGTAGCTTTATATACGTTGTTTTATATGTTTTAGAATTTATAGGTTTTTAACATATTTTGGAAAAGACATTTTTGTATTTTTTTAAGTTTGTATGTTTCCCTCAAGCTTTGGAGGGAGCCCCTAACAAGTCCAAAAAATAAGTATTCCATGTCTTTTCAGTTTTGGGTTCATACAAGTCCAAAAGATAAGTATTTCATGTCTTTTTAGTTTTGGGTTCATGTATTCATTTAGTTTTGGTTATATCAAATACTAAACACCTTTCTCCCTCTACTGTCATGATAATTTAGGGAAAACATCTTCAAAAAGGAGGATCTCTCAAGACAAGGTTAGTCAAGAATCAAAGGTATGATTTGAATACATTGATTGAAAGGATTATTCATTTGATGATCTATTTCTAACTTTGTTATGACTAGCTGCATTGAATCTTAGTGATTCTTATTTGGGTGATTCATCTCTTGATAAATCTACCCACCCCACTCTTATTTGATTTTGTAGAACCCTAGACAAGTTCTCGAAAACCTTAACCGAAGGGTATGCTAGTGTGAATGTCTGGAACCCTAAGTTGATTAGGATATTGTGAAATGCTACTTGAATTTTTATTAATGATGTCATGTTTGGGATTTTGGTGTGATCGAGAAATCCTAACTTGTTAGGATTGAATGATAAGATCTAAAATCTTGGAACCTTTGAATTTTTGGGAATGTAGGGTTTTCTATGTTTCTACATTGGAACCCTAGCTCATTAGGGTTTGGTAGAATGTGTGAGCAAGACCCTTACATTGTCTTAGAAATGTTTTCCTTGGTATGAGTGTGTGTCTGATCAAACCCTAGTGTAATCAAAATGATTGTGTGTCTAACTCTTATTTGATATTGTTGTGAAGTTGGGTTTGAATAACACATGATTTGAAATATAATTACATGATGATGAAATCTAGGCATATATATATATATATATATATATATATATATATATATATATAGCGAGAGAGAGAGAGAGAGAGAGAGAGATATGTCCCTTTGAATTCCTAGGGTGGTCTAGGTCAAATGTATTTATGTTATTGGACATATGATATGCTTATGTATGGTTATGAATTCCTAGATATGTGTGTTGACCTAGTCATTGATGGTCATGAGTTTTAGGATTTAATGAAAGTCCTTGTCTGAGATTCTAGGATGATGATATATGGAAATCTAGGGTGTTGTAACTAAATCCTAGTGAAGTTAAATTGTCTAGTATGTGTGATATAACAATCTGAAATATGTTTAGATGATTGTTGGAAATGAAAATCTAGGGTTTTGTAGTTAAATCCTAATAGTGACATTGTTTAGTTTGAAATGTAACAATCTGAAATCTATGTATGTAATGATTGTTGAGATTATATAATTCTAAGGTTTTGGAATTAAACCTTAGTCAAAAGAAAATCTTTGGAATATGATGATTTGAGATTTGTATAAGTTTGTTGAATTTGTGAAATAAAATTCTAGGGTTTTGGAGTTGAACCTTAGTTGAAGGATAAATCTCTGATGAGTGTTGATTATATGATTTGAGATTTGTGAAGAAATTGTTGAAATTTGAATTTTTGGTTGAGTATGATGATTGTTTGGAGATTTAGGGTTTGCAAACTAATCCTAGAGGTAGTTGGTAATGTTAGTGACAGATTGATGGTTGATTGAAAATCTAGGGGTTGGAACTAACCCTAGTGGAAGCTGGTCAGTTAATGACTAAGCTATGATTATCCGTGATTGATTCTCTTGTATGAAATCTAGGATTTGTATGAATCCCTTGTTAGAAGTCTAACATATGTATTTTTAAAGGTTGTTAGAAAGATCTATATTTGTGTGAATTGTTTCTAGGGTTTGCTATATGTTATAGTAAGGTATGTCATACCTTTGGAAGACACATTGAGACCTTAGATGGAATGAATGTTGTTATGAAGTAGTCTAAGGTGTATAACAAAGTCCCTAGCAATATGTTGAAGAGTATATGTATCTTGTTTGCAATTGAGTTTGGGTATCTGATATGTATAAATATGAAATGCATATGTGATTTTGATATGGCTAACATCATGCTTCTATAGTTTTGGTTGTACTTGTTATCTAAGTTGTGTAGGTACACAATATTCAACTTGGTGAAGATGCTCCTTGATGTGAGAAGAATGATGAGGTTGATAATAACTCTGATGAAATGGTTGGAAGCCACGAAATATTCTTCGATGTAAAAAAGGAATAAGATGATCTCGTGGAGGAAGCATGAATAAAAGAGATCTCCCTAAGATTAAGAGGGAGTTCGAATAAAGAGGTGCTTCCTGGTTGAGAGGGAGGGCATAGCCTGATATTAATTGAAAAATGAATTTTGGAGGATATGTTGCTGCATGAGAAGTAGGAAGGAAAACATCTGATTGAGGAATCTTATGTCAATGATTGAGAAGCAACATCAAGTTGTCTGAAAAACCTCAAAGTTTTGTATTTGATTGTGTACATGTGAAAGCATATTATTGATTGGGGTTGTGTTTGTACGGGTGAATCTCTCGAAGGATTTGATAGCATGTTGGTTACTAATCAGTTTGATTGGGAGATATTGGTCATTCTTGATTTGTCGGATCAAGGGGTGTTGAGGCTTTATGAATGAAGCATTTCTTGGGAAGACATATGGTTGACACTTTGTGTTGATGTCTGAGTCTCGAAGTTGGAAATATGGTGTTAGTTATTGAGCTCTGTGTTGGATACACACCTGGACTTTTTGGGTTGATGGTTAGCAAGTAAGCCTAAGGGTACCTAAAGGGTCTGAAAGCTTGAGTCCATCTTAGTCCCACCTGGATAGATTACCTTGGCCAGTAATCTAATCCATGGCATTGTGGTGCCTAAACTGTTGAGTGATTGTTTTGATAGATTACCCTAGTCAGGAATATAGTCCATGGCATTGCGATGCCTAAAGTTCTTCATGGTTCATATAGTTTGAGATCTTCCATTGTTTTTGTACATTATGAATACCTCCCTAGTTAATAAGGAGTGTTAGAAAAAGTAACTATTTTCGGTCTTCAATAATGTACTTGAGTCATCATGTAATTTACTTGTCAAAAGAATAAAGAAAAGAATTATTATTATTATTATTATTGCGACTTATTAAAGCATGGGTTTCATGCTTGGGTCACCATGCTTTAGGTCAAAGTCTCCATTGAGGACTTCTAGGATTTATTCTGAGTCTATAGCGTTATTGTACATTTAAAGAGACCCTTCTTGGGATTTTGAATCATGTAAAAAGGTTAAGTATTGAGTCAAATATGAATTATGTAACCTCCACACCATGTCGGCCTAAGGGAATATCAAGTCGGCCTAAGGACCCTATTCGACCCCACAAGAAGCCTATAAAAGGAAGGCCATCAAATTCATTTGGAGCATCATTCTCTCATCAAGTTCGAATTATATTGTAGCTGGGAAGGAGTGAAAATCTCTTGTTTCTATGCAGAAGTGCG
Source organism: Pinus tabuliformis (assembly GCA_031772625.1). Lineage (NCBI taxonomy): Eukaryota > Viridiplantae > Streptophyta > Pinopsida > Pinales > Pinaceae > Pinus > Pinus tabuliformis. Next base: position 257,366,579 of record CM062807.1, on the reverse strand, counting down.
AAGTTCTCTTGTAGCTAGGAAAAGGTGCGAAGTCTGTTCCCAAGAAGCCGAAGTGAGTGCGAGTTTGGGGAAGTCTAAGGGGACAAGGAAAATCAAAATTTTTGTGTGTCTCTCTCTATTTCGTGTCCTATATTGGGAGATCGAAGTACTCCAAGTTTCACTATTGCCAGAACCTGTTAGTTTTCGTAAGCTACTGCATAGTCGAAGTTGTTGGGAAGAGGTCGAAATTCTAGGAGCCTGACTTGGTGTGGACGAAATTTCTAGTCTTGGTCTAGGGTGAAGAGTCTCAAAGAATATTATTGAAAGGAAGAATGATCTTGACTGGGTTTTCCCCTCAAGGGGGGGTTTTCCCTAGCATGTGCCTACATCTCGTGTTTATTGTTTCATGTGATGCTGCTTTTGGTAATTTCTTGATGAACTAAAGAAACAAGATATAAAGAATAATAATAATATTAAACATCGCAAGTAATTATCAAGATCAAGAAATTATTTACTGCCTTTCTGATTTTATAATAGTTGAGCCATCCAATCCAAGTCTTGGTCGACCATGTCTTCATCTCTTTGTTCCCCCTCCCTTCTAGAATCTGAGGAGTCTTCTCCTTCACTGTCTAAATCGTAAAAAATGTCTTCAAAAAGAAAAATGTTGCCCTTGTACCCTTTGTTAATGGGTAGATGTTGATCTTGTTGCACTATATCTTTTGAGGATTATGCTAACTCATCAAGAGTGGCAAAGGCCGAATCTTCCACTGTAGAAACTAATATATCAGTAGGAGCCATTTCTTTCTTCTTCAGAAAATGCAGGAGATTCTACACACCTAGAATTAAACTAATAGCCTTTGCGAATCAAAGGGTTATAGGTCAAAGTGCCCAAATTTGTTTCTCCTACTTCAAGAATAGGAGTTGGAATGGTGCTCAGGATATTGCTACCTTGTCTAGAAGATGAATGGTTAGGGTGTGTGGAGTTATCAACCATAAAAAATTGTTTGTGCACCTTCCAATGCGAGAATGTTGACGATGTTGGATACCACCAACATATAAAGGATCTCCCCAATATAAGGTCCCAATTAAACCTCACGCCATTAGGAGTCCCATCCGAAATACGACCCAGCTGTCATTTACTTAAAGATATGCCTTGGCTTTAGCTGTCATCATGAGAGAGAAGAGTGTATGTGCTTTTGAATAAGTAAGTGAGTATGCCTTGTGAATGTTCAATTGCAGTTGTATTAATGTTCTCTTACTGCAAGGGGGGCAAACAAAGTGATCCTCTAAGCGAGAAGTAATAGTACTACCCTAATGGAGACACGTGAACAAGAAATATTTGTCTAACATCGAGTGAAATAGCTCACATGGATGTGATGATCACTATAAACATTACAACACATTTCCAGTAAGTTAAATATCGAAGTCACCAAAATAGTTAAATTACTCCAATATAGGTGAAAGCAAACATGAACCATAAACATTCAAAGAATAGTCTTAGAAACATTCAAATCCATATATGAAAATGTGTTGGCTTGGAAGGCCTCGATATTAAGCAAAAGTTCCAAGATACATAAATACAATGAACATCACTGGCTCCAATAGTGGAGTGTTAGAGCCACCACTTGCTCCCCAAAAGTACTAACTTTGTCTCTCTAATTCATTGTGGGAGAACCCAAGGTTAAAAGTCCTTTGCATGAGAAATGAGGATCCTTTTATAACTTGAGGCATGAATTTTCACATCCCTGTGACTCTTGATTTTCCAACTCCTAATGACCTTTGGACTTCTATAACCTTTGGACTTCCAAATGAATTTTGGAATTACACAAGACTTTTGGTATTACATGTCTTTTAGACTTCCATGATTCTTTTTTCCATACATAACTCTTGGACTTCCACTTATTTGCATTTACAATGATTACAACATTACATCGTAATTTCCACATCATCGTTTGGTGAAGACGTGACATGTCACTATTTTTTATGACTAGGACTAATAGTGACTGATAACATGGACTTTCTTCAGTGGTGTCATGGCTACCACTTGCGTATTCATTCTACATGTAGCTTCTTATCATTGATGTCTTCACCCTCCAAAGGGGATTTGATATTGAAGTCATTAGGGTGCTTCAATCATCAAGCTTTCAATGTGTTCTTTATTCTTCAATTCTTCCTTCCTTTGTCTTCTTTGCCCGATCTTCTTCATGCATGCTTGTCATGTTGTTACTTACATACATGTTTTTCAATCACTCATGACAAGAAACCATGAGCCTGAAAATCTCCTATTTCTAACATGTTTATGAATATTTTTGGTTCATTCCTTAACAATGTGCTTTGGAAAGAGTAAGGAGAGCTTCTGGGTGCAAGGGCACACTTTGAAAGGTTGAAGGGATGAGAGGCAGAGGCTTCAAGGCTTCTGCATGTGCTCAAGCACTAAAAAGGATAAGAAGTCAAGGCAGGGTGCATGGTGCAAGTCTGAAGGATCAAGGGGAAGGCTTCGAGCTTCCCAAGTGTGCTTTGTACTCAAGGGAGTGAAGGAGGGCACATGACATACTCTTAAAGGCTAAAGGAAGAGTGCATCAGGCCTTCGAGGTGTGCTCATGTGCTTAAGAGCCCTGGGAGGGCACATGGTGCAAGTCTGAAGGTTGAAGGGTGAAGCTTCATGCCTTTGAAGTGCGCTCATGCGCTGAAAGGGTCAGGATGGTGCATGGTGCATTGCGGAAGGTTGAAGGGTTGAGATTAAGGCCTTCAGGGTGCACTCATGCGCTTAAGAGGGGTGCACTTATTTGAGTCGAAGGAGTGCGCTCAAGGAAGAATTAGTTTCTTGAAGGGCACAGTTAGAAACATGGAAGGGGAAAGGGCTTGAGGAGTGTGCTTTGCGCTCTTGGAGGGTGCATGGTGCACTCCTGAACAATAAAGGATTCTCAATCAAGGCTTCAGAGTGCTCTCATGTGCTCTTGGCCTTAATAGGTTCACTTTGAAACCAAAATTTGCCTAAGTTTGGAGAATAGGAAAAGGGGAAAACATGATGAGTTTTAGACATAAAACCATGTGCGAGACATACCAACTCATTGAGAAAAATTAGACAAGCTTGAATAATGATAAGTATACATCAAAATGCCACTCCGCATGCATTACCCAAGCTCAACGGGGGAAGTGTGTGCAACTACGACCCAAAAGTGTTGTTTTACAACAAAAAATATGTGACGACCATGAAATGCACTTAATATGTTCTAATTAGTCTGATGACACTTGAGAACATTCAAGAACACTTGAAACGAATAGAGTGACATGAGACGACACTTGACGATCAAGGTGACACTACATATGATGGTGATAGTAGGCTCCAAAATTCGAATGTAGTGAAATTTTTGGAGGGTGTTGTAGCAGTAATAATGCCAGGTTTAGAAAATTTGATTAATGCACGTAACAATGGTGTTAATGGATCTAATGGAGGAAGTCGAAGTCTAGCAAAAGAAAGAAACAACCATAATCCTGATCCTTTTAACATCTCTACACAAACTAACACAGGGGAAACCAATAGGAGGACCCTTAGACCTCTATTACCCAATTTTTAGATGGTCAGGGAGTAGTGAACAAAGGACCTACGGAACATAATGGGAATTTTTTGAAATATTTCTAGGAGTATGTGTCACTAGGAGAGGATGTTTGATCAATTATGACCTTTATGGAGTTTAGTAATATTAACTATAGAAATAGGCCCAGTGATCATTATAGAGGCACGCAATAGAACTATGATCTAGTGTAAGGTAGGGAAACTATCCATCCCATCCTTCAATGGGTCATTCAAATACTCGGCAAGGCCTTGGGTACAAAAGTTAGACACTTGCTTCCAGCTTAACCAAATGTTGGAAGTCGTTAGATAATAGCCAATAATATCAAGTAGATATTCTATTATTGTTGAATAAGCATGACCAAATTTTTGGAGAGTTTCCACATGGGAGATCTCATGACGTGGATTTTGAGCACACCATAGAGCTAGAGAAGGGGGTCAAACCAATGATCTTCAAACTTTACAAGCATCCCAAGAAATTCAATGATGGGATAGAAAATTCCATCAAGGAACTTCTAGCCATGAGCCACATTAGACCTAGTTCGAGTCCATTAACCTCATCATTTTTGGTGAAGAAAAAGGATGGTACTTAGAGGATGTGTATTTATTATCAAGACTTGAACAAGAAGACCATCAAACACAGGTACCCCATCCCAAGGATGGATGAGCAGTGATATGAGTTGCATGGAGTAGTGTATTTCTCAAATATTGATCTTTGATCAGGCTATCATCATATTCAAGTTTGAGAGAAGGATGTGCATAAGACAACCTTTAGGTGCCACTATGGGAATTTCAAATTCATGGTCATGCCATTTGGGTTGAACAATGCACTAGACACCTTTCAATAATGCATGGGCCACATATTCAACAAACAGTTGAGAAAGTTATTATTGGTATTACAACAAAACATGGGAAGAGCATTTGGGACATTTGGATGAGATTTTGAGAATTATGAAGAAGAAATCACTTTATGTCAAGGCATCAAAGTGTGGGTTCTGGATTATCAAGATCCTTTACTTGGGACATATGATCAATGTGTAGGGGGTACAAGTACATTAGGAGAATATACAAGCCATACTAGATTGGCCCACATCTAGGAACCTTACCAAGTTTTCGAGGGATTCTTTGGTATTTGCAACTATTATAGGTGATTCATTAAGGGATTCTCTTAGTTAAGACCACCATTAACAAACTTGATGAAGAAAGGTGCATTTAGGTGGATATAGGAGTTAGAGAGGGAATTTAACAAGCTCAAAGAGGTGATGAGTTCATGCTTGGTGCTGACACTCGTCTTCAGCTAAGTATTCATATTGGAATATGATGCTTTGGGTGAGGGGATAGGAGTTGTACTGATGCAAAATAAATACCCAATAGCCTTTGAAATACGAAAACTTAGAGATTTAGAGAAGCTCTATTCATTTACAAAAAAGAGATGTTCATCACTATGCATGCTTTGATGAAGTTCAAACAATACTTGGTAGGGGGCACGTTTGTGGTCATAAAATATCACAACAACTTACAACAATTCTTGGAGAAAAAGGACTTGAATTTAAGACATTAAAAATGGGTAGTTAAGATTCATGCTTATGATTTTGATATTGAGTACATGAAGGGTAAGAAGAACGTTGTGGCTAATACACACTCCAGGAAATTGGCCACATGTTCACTCATGGAGATCGTAGGATATTGGAAAGCACACCTCTTGGTAGAGTGTTCCAAAAACAAGTTTTCTTTTGAATTAATGGATGGTCTCATCCAGGATGACAGGTACATAATCCTAGATGTGGTCATTTTATAGAAAAATAAGTTATGCTTGGTCCTTGAATCCACTCTCAAAGAGAAGTTTTGAAGACTACACATGGCACACCACTAGTAGGACATTAGGGGTTGTTCAAAACTTATGGGAAAATTATATAAAGGTTCTCCTTGAAAGACCTCAAGGATGATGTGTTGAGTCGTGTAATGGAATGCCTTACTTTTCAATGGAACAAGCTCGATCATACTCGTCCTACATGAATGCTACAACCCTTGCCAATTCCATAGCAGAAATGGGATAACATATCGATGGAATTTATCACAGGTCTACCCAAGGTATAGGGAAAGGATTGCATCTATGTGATAGTTTACAAGTTGACCAAGTTGCCACGTTTCTTTGTGATTTCAACAGACTATATGGTAGCACAAGTGATGTAATTGTTCTTCAAGGAGGTGTTTAGACTCCCTGGGTTGCCTCAGAATATAGTTAGTGATCATGATAGAAGGTTTATCAGTGCATTTTCGCAAGAGATGTTTATATTGATGGACAAGAAATTGACCCCTAGTACTAGTTATCACCCTTAAATAGATGGCAAGACAAAGATTGTGAATAAGTAGATTGAGGGGTATCTGCGTAATTGTGTTAGGACAACAAAAGGCATGGATCACATGGTTACATATCGAGGAAAACTACTACTAAATGACTTATCATCTATCCATTGGGATGACCTTATTCAAGGCATTGTATGAGTATAATGCTCCATCATTTGCCAATTTATCATTTGGGGATAGCAAGGCTCCCAAATCCAAATATTGGATATAGGAAATCCAGGGCATTCTTAAGGTCCTTAAGGAGAATCTGTAGGATGCCTAGATCCAATAGAATAAAGGCACAGAGTAGAGTGCAACTTTGAGGTAGGAGATTTATTTTTCCTAAGATTGCAACCATATAAACAATATTCACTCAAGAAAGGGGGTGTAGAGAAACCATATATACAAATTTGTGAAGTATCTTATGAGTTGGAGTTGCTAAAGGGGAGAAAAATCCACAACTTCTTCCATGTATCATGACTTCAGAAGGTAATAGGTCAACAATTTACTACTTCAACTGAGCTACCCGCTTTGGATGAGGGGTAGTTAGTATTGCTTTGAGAAGCTATCATGGCTATTTGAGAGAGGAGATTGAGTGGTAGAATGATCTTAGAATATCTTATGAGGTGGAAGGCTTCAAGAAACCACATGGGAAGGAGAACATAACATACATTACCTGAATCTGCAATTTATTGAGGACAAGTAATGCTAGGAAGGGAGGAATGATAATGTCCTATTCAAGGTAATTGCCCAAGGAAGGAAAAAGTAGCTTATTGTAGGCTATAGTCATTTAAAAAGGGGGAATCATTATTTAATGGTACTTAGGTAACATTAGAAAATAAAAATGAAATTGGAGCAAATGGAGGGAAACTTGAAAGTCACTCAAATTTGAATTTAGGAGGGAAAAGTCGCAAAGAGAATCTATAAAAGGAAGAAAGAAGAGTCATTATGATCACCATGGATTATTACTCTTTTTTATTTTGGACTTTGAATCTTTGAGGGTTTAAGACCCCTTTTCTTATTAATTTCAACAGTGAAGATTCCAGCATAGCCAATCCTTTTATCTTTTCTTGCTACAGGTGATTAAATTGTAATTGGAACTCATATTTCTAAGACAAAGAGGGTCAGCTCCAATCCTTTTGAGGTGGCGAACTATGTTTTTGAGGCAAGAGAGGGCTGGAACTTAGTTTCCAAGGAACTGAGGGTTGGTGCTAATCCTTCTAAGGCATCATACCGTCTTTCTAAGACAAGCGAGGGCCGAAACCTAGTTTCTGAGGCAACGAAGGCTGGAGATAGAGCAACACATTGGTTTTCTATGGTAGTAGGCTTCATGTAGTGGATTTTAACCTACAACAAACTTGTATAAGGTTAGATTTAAGGAAAAAGTAGCATAGGGGGCCCCACTCGGGGATTTGAGGCTACGGTTGGCTGAAAGCAAGGATCTAAAGGAGAAATTGGGGTGTCACTTGACTAGGGATTAAGGTAACACGGCTCAAATAACAATGTAGGATAGAAACAAGGAATGTTATTGTAGTTGTGCATAATCAAGCGAATAACTACAGTTTTTAAGCCTAGAAATTACATTTTAAATTGTGGATTTTGTAAGTCTACTAATTGCTTGTTAAAGGGTGAAATCGATTGTTGTTTGAGCTCTTGTTTATACAACTTGTGCATTCTATAAAAGAACATCACTATTTTATATATTGAATAAATATTGCAATACTATTATAAAATACAAATATGTCATGTACTTATTGAAACCCTAGCCCATAATTTCATCCCAAGTGTAATTTCTTTGAGAGGAATATTACAAGAAATGTTGAAAATATGATTAAAAAAATAAATTTCTTCTTTTCTCTCAAAAAGTATTTACCCATGGGGATGACATCATTATTTTGAATCCTACTAGTTATTTTAAATTTGATTTTCTTAGCACAATTTTTATTTTGAGGCCCATTTTGACCTAAAAATTCCCCTAACGGTAATGTGCTTCATTGCAACAATGCTTGAACACTTTGGGAACACTTCCCAATAAAAGTAAAAATTTAAAAATTCGTTTTGATACATATTATGACAACAATAAATATGTCCCTTTAGCCTCTATGTGTATGTTCAATCACATGACAAAATTTTCTCTAAGTTACGTCAAATCAATGTGCATAACCAATGCTAGAAAGTACTCAATCATTAAGACTACATAAGTTGAATTCCAATCTTTTGTCAATTTAGGAATTTATTTTGGAGGCGGCCTCATATGAATAATCAAATATCCCATGATTTTATGTTTTTGTTCTTTGCTTGAGAGGATGTGTCTTCCTCCCTTAATGTATGAGTCTTTCTCCCTACACTCTCCCCCCTTAGAACCTACCATACCCTCATTGTTTTATGGTGTAAGAAAACAGATTTTGAACATGAATACTTCATACACATTTATAAAATGAAGTACAAGTATGTAACATAGCTTAGTACAAGTAGGTGCAAGTCATGCCTTCTAGACCATAGTTATTGAAACCATAAGAAAACTCTAGTCACCAACTCCTCCTAACTAGGAATCAACCTCAACCAAAGTGATTGATTTAAAGATCCTTGTGCACACTAACAAGTCCTTGGCATCTATTATCCTCTACAATTTCCTAGGCTAAGGAGGAGATTGAAAGAGGTAACCTCGAACCACTTTTAGCTCAGTAGCTAGCCCTACTGAACTAGAGAGGGATCTGTTAAAGAATTTGTCAATGAATATATGTAAAGAAATAGGTTTTAGGCTAGATATATAAGTTTTTTTTTGAGTATTTGTGAATTTATGTTTTTTAGGTTTGTTGGACTAGGGTTTAGAACATGTAATTAGGTCAGGGCCTCAAGTATGCAGAGACAAGTATTAATAGGAGCTAGATATCAGTATGTAATGGTGCACTTAGAGTGTTTTTCAATGTAGTATAGATTTTTGAGTTTCAGAGAACCTAATGAGCATGTGAAAGCATGAATTCATTAGATTTAGAAGAAAAAGGAACACATGTGTGAATTCCACATAAACAAAGCTTAAATTCAAGATTTCTATCTATATAACTACAAGGAATTTCATAGGAAGAAGATAAAGCATGTAAAGGGAGATGATTTATCCATTAGAAACTAATAATAAAAGGAAACAACACCATAGACTCACTGAACTAGAGTTCCTGAAATATAGTTGTAATTGATCATGTATTAGCTGAAGATAACATAAGATACAAGCCTTCTCCACAAAAGTCCAACCCTTCTCTCTGAATGAGAAATGATACATATGGACTCAATTGAACCACTTCCCTACCTTCAGGAGTCGAATTCCTAGGTGGTGGAATTGTTTTGAAGATTCTCTCAATCAACAGGTGACGGTGAGAAGGTCAAATACAAACACTTCTTTTAGAATTTGTTTTGGATTTTGCTTCTTTAACGAGGCCTAATAAACCATGAAAACAACCTATCATGTCTATTTATTCATGATTACATCATCTAACCTCGAAATAACTTCAATTACATCAATAGTTTTGACTTTGACCAAGTCAAACTGAAAACTAGGAAATTACATAGTGAAATTTAAATGAAAAACACAGAAATTTGCAAAAGCACAGCGCCGACTTTGAGCCCACATTAAGGTGCATTCATGAGGTCCAAATTAAGATTTGAAAGAATGTTTAACTATATTTTCTAGTCTAGCTTCCAAAACACTTTAAATTTTTGAAAATGACCCATGAGAAGGCCTTCAAAAACTCATTCTCCCAAGGTGTCTCCAAAATTGCAGTGCCTGTCAAAAAGAGGAGCATAATGTTGAGTTTTGATCCCTTTTTCTCCCTTTTCTCAAAATTTGGACCCTCTTCGAAAAATATGATGAAATGGGTTTTGAGGGGAGACGATGAGCTTTCCAGAACTGCAAACCATTTGTCATTTGGAGGCCTGAGGAAAAAGTGCAGCACCAAGGCACTGCACTTGCTGCAACAATTTAGTTTGCTCTTTCTCCATGATGAGTTGTCTAGCTTTAAGCTGACTATTTTCTTGTTCTAGGAAGGAGATAACAAGCCTTGCGCTTTCCATGTTGTCCATGAGTTCTTTGATCTGAGGGGCCTTCTCTTTGATGATCTGCTGCATGTTTGACAGCTCATTTGTTGTTTCCAAGTCCACCAATTCAAATTCATGTTCAATCAAGTTTTCATCCTGTATATGTGATCCCTGTTTTGCCAATGTAGAAGGCTTGGCCGTTTTCTCAACCTAAGAAGTAAACATAAGCCTTTTTCCTCTTTGATACATTCTAGTCACCTCAGGTCTAGGTGCTTTAGGAACCTCCACTAATTGGCTTGATGATCCTACCTCCATCTGCTGTGTTGGTATGTTTTTATGCTGAAGTGAAACATTAGTCTCATGCCATTTCAAAGTTGTTTCTATGAAAGAATCCCATGCCAAGTTTTTCTCTATAAGTTGATGAAGAACTACAGTCTTTATCAAGCTATGATGAAAAATACTAGGGTAGATTTCTTTGTTTTCAACCTGTACCTTCTCAGACATTTGGACAAGGATTCTACACAGATAATTGCACATGTTGATATGTTTTTGAGCTGTGAATTGCATTAGAAGCCAGAAGTGATATGCATACAATCTAGAAAACCTTCCCTCACAGGTGAAAAATTTCATGGCAACCTTCATTAATGGAGCATACTTCTCCAACAAGTACCTAAATGGGATAATGTGTGTATGGGTCTCCTTGTAGGGTGTTTTCAAGAAAGACCTGTAATGTTCAAGATCCAAATTCATACCCTTAAACTAGCATTCTCCATGATCAGGTATCTTTGTAGCAAGTGAAATAGCAGCCACTGGAAATGTAAACTCAACCCCTACTATGATGGCCCTTTCCCCTTTCAAATGAGTGTCAATTCAATCTGTCAACTGTCCATGAAAAACCTACTTCACATACCCTTTGCAAAACTCTAGAAAATTTACATCTTCAAAACATTGCTTGATGAAGGGTGATGAGTTGATTTCATTGTAGTTGGTAGGCTCATATCTGAGGATTTTTCCTCCTTTATGGTGTTTTTTCCTCTCTGGTGAAGAATCTCCCTCCATGATGGTAGAAACCCTAGAATCAGGAAAATGGAAAAAATAGTGAGGAATGAGTGAAAAGATGAAATGAGGGGTTTGAGGAATGGAAATGATGGTAGGGAAATTTTTAGGAGATGAATAGGGACTGCAAGCAACTTATTAAGCTTAAATGAAGTGAAATGAGGGAAAAGAATGCTTATGAGAAATTGTAAAATAGAGCTTCTAGGAGATTTTCTCAAACTGCTGGGTACGAGCTAGGGTTTAGTTAAAGGTGAGGCAATTTGATGATTTGTAGGTTGTTTAGTGAATCAAAGTGTATTTTAAACATGTACAGAGGTATGAGGTAGAAGATTTACATGTTTAGAATATCAAACCTAGAAAAATCATCAGTTACCCTAACTTGCAGCATGAAAATTTCACCTAAAACCCTAGATGAAGAGAACTTACATTTGAATTCGTCTTGCTAAAGGAAAAAATTAAGAAGAGTGTTATACTTACTTGGGAACAAGCTTAGGATAGCAAAAAATAAGTTTGCAAGCTTCAAAATCAAATTTGGGTGAGTTTTGAAGAGTTTCAGGTTGCTCTAGCACAAGCGCAATGCAGTCTCTATATATGCAACACAATGTCTGGAAGCGCGGCATCAGCCTTAAAAGTACAGCGCCACCAATTTTTGACCAAATTTTCCTAGAAACCCGTGTTTTTTCGCCAATGGAGGGGAAAACTCGATGGATAAAGGAGAATAGAAGGCAAATTAAATGAGTTTGGAACCTTTTGGGTTTTTGTAGGCAAGTATGATTCCCTTTTGAATAGAAATGGGCCCCACATACCTTTTCAAAACTTGATTTTTCACCTTTAAAACTGAGCCACTTTGGAGAGCTGAAACCTGAGTTTCTTTTTACCTTTTTGAACAGTGTGACTTCTTCTCTTGGAACCTTTGATATTGAAACCATGAAGAACTTATTTAAATTCATCAAACTTATGCCAAAGAGCTGCTTGTTACAACTCATTTAATGTTGTATTTACACATGATGAGGATGGACCTTGAAACCCTAGTGACTTAATGAAGACATGAGACTGAATGGAATGTTAATGATGATGACTGATATAATGAAACCATACTTTTTATTATGATTCCTTCATCTGAGTGAGGTAAGCGACCAGCATGTGTGATTTTTCCAAAAGAATGAAGACCTTCCTAGACAAACTAGCCAGTGACCAAATTTTACTCTGAAAACTTAGTGACATGATAAAATATGACCTTGAGACTCCTGACAGACTTGGTAAAAGCATATTTGATCATTGGTGATAGGCAGACAAGATGGACACTAACAACACCTTCACTTGCATCACACTAGTGTAAAAGGTAATATCCTTCTATCTTATCCACATCAACTACTCAATATAGTATTAGGGTTTTCAAATTTCAGATTACCCTAATCTTCTTTTCTCACAAGAGTTACAATATTTGGTGCTCCCCTATGTTACAAATTATTTTGTCGCATCTATCAAAAATTATGTTGTACCCTTGTACTTTGATGTTCAAAGTATCATTGCCAACAATCCCTGAAGAATATGGAAGAAATACCTCTCTATGGAAGATAAGAATTTTATAAAAATACCTTAAAAAACCCTATTTTTGAAGATCAACGCATTTTTCACCATTATAGCCTATGACGAAGCAGGTTGCATAGCTAATAAATTGCATCATCGATGTAGCTTGTTGCATTACATGTTGCGTTGATCTTTTAATGTGGGTAAAAAATAAAAAGGAATGAGAAGATTATATTCTAGAAGCCTCGTGGAGGTATCTTTACCTACAATGTGGATATGAGCTTACATCCCTACCATAGTGGATCTCACCCCTACCTAAGTGGATCTTAACTTCCATCTCTTATCTCCTCTTACCCTTCTCTAGTCTATAAATTTAATGGACTCTCATGGAGAAGGGGTTGGCTTTTTGACTCTTGAAAGAAATTTGGCTCTCATACTTCCATTTTATCCTGCTAAAGTATCCACCCTATAATCACATCACTTTCGAAGACAAGGCTTGGATTGAAGGAAATTGTAAGGAGTTTCACAACGTCAAGGAATTGGTTGTAATATGCTTCCATATTTCATTAATAAAATATATTTTTCTCTCTCACATTCGTTGTTATAATGATTGGTACAAGATTCCTCGATCACTTGTATAGGTTATATTAAATCATTTATATGTCATGTTCTTTAATTTTTTATTTTGTAACTATTGTTAGCCTTAATAATGTATAATCGAGTCATTCATGTGTTTGTAACCATGTTCTTAATGCTAGAAAAAAAAAGAAAAATATTATTGAGTCATGTCCCTTTTAGAATTTCAAAAGAAAAATATTTGAATTTGTAAAAGTAAAATTTTGTGGCTCCGAGAATTAATGTTGGCCTCCTCCTAGTCAATTTGGCCTCATAAATAATTGAAGTCAACTCTAGCAAAATATGCACCCATTCGGCCAACAAAATTTGTATGCCAACAAAATTTGTATAAATAAGGGTGACTCGTCTCCATCAAAATGGCAATTTGAATAATGCAATTCAAGTCTCGTTTCCTCTGTGGTTCAACCTATTCTAAGCCTCATTTTTAAGGTAACTGAATGCTTATTCCAAAGGCAAGCAAGGAGGTAAAGAATGTATCATTTTTGAGGTAGCGAATATCAAAGATATGAGGCAGTGAAGAAGGGTAACTTTGAGACAATGAATTTTGAGATCTAAAGCAGCCAACAAAGTGCATGTTTTGAGCTATGAAGTTTCATCTATGAATGCTAGTAGAGAAACATTTATAAGGAAAGAACAAAGTATTTTTTTGGGCTAGATTGACTTGACTAGGAGAAGGGACCATGAACTAGGCTTGACCTAGTTGTTGACTTACATGTATCTTTGTTGGATTGAAGAATTATCTATTGAAATGGTTGCTGGGTTTTTCCCCATGAGGGTTTTCCCAAGGTAAATTCCTTTTGTTCTTTGTGCAGTTGTCTCTTTATGATCCTTTCTCTTAAATGTGACATGGTTGATGTCTTCTATGTAGTTGTTTAATGATGGAATAATGAATAAGAATGTGAAAAGATAAAAAAGTATAAAAAATGATTATCAATATAGAATACTTTTAAAAAATTCAACATGGTATCAGATCTTCGGTGGAAGAGAAACCTCAAAACTTGGCCTAAAACTGCCCTATTATAACATCAATGAAGCCCCAACCATAAGTTGTCAAATATGAAATCCTCAAGGCCAAATCCCTAAAACCTCGGGTCAAAATCTCAGAGCCTCATTCATGGAAAAAGGACAAAGTTCATTGTAGAAACAAATATATTCATCAAAAGGTTTGAATCCTTTTTGGCAAGAAATAAGAACAATCCAAATCTTAAAGACATATCCTCTTCCCAAAGCCTCAGGACCTATTCAATAATTGATAAGCCTCAGAAGGTCCATCAAACTTCAAATCGTATGTAAAAGTTGTTGGAAATAATACTTAGAGGGGGGGATGGATCAGTATTATCAGATCAATAATTTAATTTTCAAAACTGATTTGTATACGCTACTTCAGCTTAGTGAGCTAGCGCATATATGCAATTGTACTTAATGCAACATGGGTATATGCAGAGATCTTTTGATTTACCCAAATTATCATGCATTGAACTTTAACTAGTATATTAGGAATTAATTAGACAGTGCAGTAAAAACAGAATAAAGAATCGCACATAAGTAACACACATGAACACCAAGATATAAGGTGGAAACCCAATGTGGGTGAAAACCACCTGTTGCAATCGTCTTTGTCTTCTTTTAATAATAAGAGAATTCTGTTTACAATTTTTGTACTAGTGCAGTATTATACTAGTACGCAGGCTTCTACTTGTAGAAGGCTACAACCTTCTCTTTTCTTCCAAGGACTACATTTCATAAATTTTCAGACTGGATCCATCAACAACATCATTCAATCATCAAATATATCTACATCAACCAATCTCCTCAACTGAATCGATCAAGCACTTTGACAACCCATCAATCTGATCATTCAGATTGTTGTCACCAGAATACAGTAACTAGAACCCAAACCAGAACCTAGAACTCTGCAACAGCAAACAAAAGAAACTAAAACATATTTTGTAGGGTATACGCTACTTGCATGTGTCAAACCTACGTGCATACACACTTTCCTCAAGGAAAACCAACGTATAGATCTACAAATCAAATTTATGATGTATACACTGCTTTGATATGTAGAACCAACATGTATACGCTCCTTTTCTAAAGTGAACCAGCGTACAGATCTGTAAATGATGATTTAAACATTATAACTATTCCAGACTTCAGTCATACTTAGATCATCATATTTACAGACTACAACATGCGCCAGTTATTCAGATACATGATCAAACCACATAAAGATAATTCACTTCAAGCCTTGAGATCCTGATACACCATTAGATCTTATCCTTCATCAAAACGCTAAGGTTCATCCTAGTTCAGATCAAGAACAACACCATAAGCCAATAACCTGCATATTAGATCTCACATTTCATCAGATATTTGATACTTGCACACTCTGGCCTAATGATCTTCTCCTCCTTTTATAGTTTGCAAGACTTTTTCAAAACCATGGACCAAAACCACTTAGGACCAATACCTTGGACCAAATACCTAGGGTCAATACCTCAGACCAGATACCTTGGACCAATACCATGGATCAAAATACCATGGACCCAATACTTCGGATCAAAAATATAGTTTTCCAAGCTATACGCGCTTTTCTTTCTGTGAAAGTGCGTGTGTACGCTATACGCCCCTTTTGTTCTATTAACCTGCGTGTATACACAGCTTGGTCAAGGTGAACCTGCGTATACCCCTCTTTCTTTATTCTTTGAAGACTGATCTATAATTCTTTGTTGTTTACCTACTATATTGTGATCTTTCATCTGAGTGAGTTGCCTTTTGAACTGATTCCTTGAAGCCGCCCTGCATTTCATCACATCTGATATCTCTTCTATAGATTCATCTAGTTACCATGTACAAGTGAGTTGTTCTACTACAAGTGGGTTGCCATCAAGTACAACACATACGTCGTAATGCCAACAATCTCCCCCTTTGGACTTGATGGCAATGACAACCACACCAAGTCATTTGATACAACCACACCAAGTCATTCTCCCCCTTTGACATCAAGGGCAAAGGGTCATGCTCCCCCTAAGTGCATGTTGAATTCTCTGATATGCTATTGTGTGCTGACTAAGCTCCCATGATCGAGTCCATGCTCCCCCTGCGCATAAGCAATGTCTGCAAAAAGATGTTCTAAAAGAAGAACATGACTCTATACATACATCACAAATGACCTTCCTATCACCGATGACTCTTACATACATCCATCTCCCAACCAAGTGGGGATATACCAAATTTGACTTATCCACCCAAGCAAGTGGGGATATATCAATTGTTTATACATGTCAAAAACAAGAAACATTACATCATCCATCCATGCATAGAGGGGTTACAAATTACATCATATGACTCATGGGTCTTTAAAAGATATACATGTCATTTTTAACAAAGACCAAAGACCTAAACAAGACCATGATAGTCATTAGCAACTATCATACACCATATATGATCTACTCTATAAGCATCTGTTAGCAACATCAGTAACCTGTATTAGTTCCCAAAATATCATCAACCATGTTCTCCCCCTGAACCTGTTCCGCTTGTTCACTGTCAGATCTGATCAATGCATATGTCAGTAAGAGATATCAAAGCATCATCATCATCAGATATACATCAAGTGATCAACAACACTATGAGTACCAATATATCAACAGATTGAAATTATCATCAAACAGAGCAGATAATTGACAGAACCATAGCAGACCCCTTTTTCTTGAGTCTGGCCCACTACTTTTCTTCAAACCAACATATACGCAACTGTGCCCATAGAAACTAGCGTATGTATGCGACTATGCTTCATGAAACTCGCGTATAACCACCTTTCTCTAAAAAAATAGGATTTAACAGCAGGATGATGCAGAAACTACTCCCAGCTTTTGTCTGAGATATTCAAATGTCTCTCTGGGAAGTGGTTTAGTGAATATATCAACAACCTGTTCTTTGGAGGGAACATACTCCAATTTGACCTTTTGTTCAAGCACTTGTTCACGTAGGAAATGATATTTGATGGGTATGTGCTTGGTCTTGGAGTGCATGACTGGATTCTTTGAAATATTGATGGCACTTGTATTATCACATAGAATGGAGATGGGTGGAGTACATGTGATCTGAATGTCTTGCAAGGTTTGCATCATCCAAAGTAGTTGAGTGCAACAAGATGTAGTAGCCAAGTATTCTGCTTCAACCGTAGATAATGCAATTGAAGTTTGTTTCTTGCTGAACCAAGACACCAACCTAGAACCCATATAGAATACACCACCACTAGTGCTTTTTCTGTCATCAACACTTCCTGCCCAATGTGCATCTGTATATGCATGAAGTGTAAGATCTGTATCTCTAGGATACCATAAACCAAAGTTCTATGTTCCTTGAAGATATTTGAACATCCTTTTGACTGCCTAAAGGTCCTTTGGATTTGTTTGGAATCTTCCAACAATTCCCACTGCATGCATGATGTCTGGTCGGGTACCTCTTAGATAAAGCAGTCTGCCAATCATGGATCTGTAAGTTGGTTGATGTATTGCTGTTGATTCATCATTTGAGCTAAGATTGCATCCTGTTACCATTGGGGTAAATATTGGTTTAGAATCTTCCATGACGTACTTTTTCAAGATTTGTTTGAGATATTTGGTTTGTGAGAGAAAAATACCATCTTTATTTTGTTGAACTTGTAGACCAAGAGAATAGGTAAGCTCACCAAGCAAGGACATTTCAAATTCTTGTTGCATTACTGAAGCAAAATTCTGACTCATGGACTATTCATTGCTACAAAAGATGATATCATCAACATACACAACAATTATTAGCAATTTACCAATGTCCATCTTTGTATATAGATTGCTATTTGTTGACCCCTTTGAAAAACCCTGTTGGTGGAGATATTTTTCAAGACGGTAATACCATGCCCTTGGAGCCTGTTTTAGACCATAGAGAGCTTTTCTAAGTTTTCATACAAGTTTTGCATCATTTCCAAGAATGAATCCTTCTGGTTGTTCAATATAGACTTCTTCTAAGTCTCCATTAAGAAAGGCAGATTCTACATCCATTTGGTATACTTTGAATTTTTGAAAACTAGAAAGAGCAAGAAACATTCTTATGGCTTCATGTCTAGTAAAGGTGAAAAAGTTTCTTCAAAATCTATACCTTCTTGTTGAGCATATCCTTTACAAACAAGTATGGCCTTGTTTCTAATAACTTCTCCATTTTTGTTCAGCTTGTTTTTGAATATCCATTTAGTTCCTATGATATTCTTATTATGAGGTCTATGTTGTTGGGAAAAGTATCCAATACGGAATGACCCTATCCCACTCTAAGGGTGATAGTACCTCAGCAACAATCAAAGCAAAGCTATTCGAGATTACTTCTTTATGAGATGTAAGAGAGAGGAGGAAGAGATCCACTAATCGATGTCTTCCGCTAATGATTGATCCAATCTTCTCTCTTTGCTGCTTGCTCCCAGCTCCTTGCTCTTTCATTGGCCCAGCTACACCAAGATCCTGCAAAATAACAAGAGAGGGAAACTACAAGAAGCATACATTCATAATTGATTCAAGGATTAGAATAAATCAAATACACAAGTATAACAACACATCATTGAGACACATGCATATAGAAGAACCTCAAATGCTTTATTAATGGAAGAAGTAAAGTTCAGGAAGTGATACAACCATAAAAAGGCCCAATCCAGCATCACCTCCCAGCAGAAAGAAATCTCCTCTTCACCTCCTTCAAGCAAATCACCCAATAGTTCTATACTCAAACCAACAACACTTCCTTACATTCACAAGATTCCAGCCTCTTTAGACCTCATGAGAGAGCTCTATATATAGGAGTTTTGGAGAAAGGATGAGTGAGCTTGTAGCTGGCATGAAGCTGACTAGTGTCCTCTCCCACTTCAGTTATTCTTCAGTTCTTGAGTCCACTTGGAGGTTCTTGCTTCCACTTGGAGATCTAGACCCTCTTACTCATCACCAGTCGAATTCCCTGATCCAAGTGTCATTTTGGAAGCTTCCTGGGCATTGACACCTTGAAGAATGACTGTGCCACTTGTCCCAACTCGCCCAGCGCAGGTAGCCTTCTTTGCAGTTGACATTTAGCGCAGGTACACAGTGGAGCAGTTGACATTCAGCGCAGATGCTCAGTGGAGCAGTTGACATGATCCAGAATTAGCTTGTTTTTGAGTGTTTTCAGGTGGAGAACTGATATTCAGTGCTGTGGTTTGCTGACCTTGTTCCTCTAGGGGTAGGAACAACATGTTTAGGGACTTTGGATCCCTTAGATTATTGACATTTCATGCTTCATGCTGTAAGGCACAAAAATGTCTATAACAGTTGCCCCCTAAAGTATGAGGTCGTTTATCGGGTGAAATGCTTTATCAGGAGGATCCGAAGTTCATTCAATCGCTGAGAGGTGACCTGTAATAAAATACAATACAATACATTATTTTTCATTCTGCTTTCATGATCTAGCTGAGGCGGGCATTCCCATGCTCAGCTTTATAAATTCATTTTGGTACATAGAACAGACGATCGTCTGATGGTAGACTGATAATTCTCTGCTGAAATTATCATCCTTTGAGTAGTATGATCATCTGCTGTAATGATGTACATGTCAAATGTCTTTATATTTCCTGAATATATATCGTAGCCCGGATGGATGAAACTAGATATGGGGTCTTCAAACTCGTTCGATCTTCACTCTAAGTACAAGTCGATCCATGTGAGAATTGCGCTGAAGTCGAACATGGAAAGACATCGCTTGATTACCGGTCAATGATGTAAACCGTTAACAAGCGCGAGAGGAATCACCGATAATGATAATGACCCTCAAGGTACTGCAGTACAATTCACGTGGTGTGAATAAAGGACTTGGCGTCGAACACCACGCAAAATCTTCTGGTCAAAGGTCATTGATGTATACCTGTCGCCGGAAGTGAGAAACTTGCCACTGAGGCATGCAAGCTTCAAAGTACTGAGGGGGTTGTTCCTAGATCAACTTCTTGGATAATGAGCTGAAGTTGACAAGAAGCGATCCGTCAAAGGAGGGCCTTAATGAATCCCACATCAGTGACACGGAACGGAGCTAATGATTTTAGTGGAGGTGAAAACAATCTGTGAAATATGATTCAGGGTGGCGATCATGGGTGGATGAAGGATAATGTATGGCAGTGGATGGGACACGGTTGACTCTCTCTGAACAACATCTCTTGAACATATAATGACACTGATGCGATGGATCGGTAGCATTACCCCAAATGTGGATGGTTTGGCGAAGACCATGGTGATGAGACCGGTGAATGAAACAACCCAACCCGATGTGATACGGAGGAAAAGTGTCATGTTCAAGAGCGACTTGCTACCATTAAAGCTTTGAGGTTCTCCCAATTTTTCCCCAGTCATTTCTGACCAGTACCTCTTTATTTTTGTCAAGCTTGAGGAGGATAACATATGCTTGTTCTATAACCTGCCCTTCGGGCAAGCCCATCGCTATGTTTTAACGAGCTTAGCGATAGGGAAACTCGTTCTCGTCTAAAGACAAGTTTGTCGCTATTTAATCATTTTAACGAGTCTAACGACAAGGAAAACTCGGTCCTTTTCATTTTTAGAGAGTCTGAAAAGGTACAGAAAGTTAACTCCAAAATTCTGTTTTCGTCATCTAATCCCTTAAGTCCGAAAAAGTATAAAACAATACAGAAGGGATGAGTTTTCAATAACTTTAACGAGCCGAATAAAACAAGCGCTCGACCTTTTTGTGTAATAATCCCTCAGGTCCAAAAAGATTAAAATCTAGAGGAGGGATAGCTCTTCCGGTTCTTTTAACGAGCTGGAAGGCCAAAACTCGGCAAACTTTTCATATTTTACGAGTCAAGAGAAAAGAGCTCAAAGAAGACTCGTCTTTTGAGGAACGAGTGATAAACAGGGATAGCAGTAGATTCCAGGTACAGGTTGGAATTTTCCAATCACGGCAGTGTCACAAGGATGGCTAGGTGAAATCACTCTTTGCAGCTGTTCCTCAAAATGGGTAAACAATCATATGGAGGTGAATGATTGGCCAAATGAAATGGAGGTGGCAGGTGCAAAACACGACCAAGGCTTTTTATGGCTAATAATTTTACAATCACAGAGATTATTTACTGGGGTATGTTCATTTTTTAATGAGCTTGAATGCTCAATATTATGTTTATTTTTTAACGAGCATGAACTATGTGCTAAAACTGCTCGGATCTCGCTTTTCTATTTTTTAACGAGCATAAATTCCGCGGTAAAACTGCTCGATTATATGGTCAAATTTTGATTTTTTACCATTACTAGTTTTTCTCTTTTCAAGTATAGTACTGCATTTTCAATTGCTGCAACAAACTTTGTTAGAAATGAATAATATTTGCATGAAAATGAGATTATAACCCTAATATTTCACTTTGAACTACGTAAAAAGTCATTAAAAGGTGTTTTTACCTCTCATTTTACCATTTCATTTGCATTTGGTTTGTTGGAGCTCTTAAGGTGCCTCTTCCCCTTGATTTTCACCAGCTGATTCCGGGAGATTCTGCAAACGATTTTCGGCGCCGTCTGGACCAGGTAGGAGCTAAACCCTAGCTCTTTCTTTTCATGGTTTCATTTTCCAGTTTTATGCCTGTTTTTCAGTCTTTCTGGGCCTCAGGGGTTTTGCCAGGGCGCCCTAACTTCAACGCAGGTTCCCCTTTCGAAATCTGCGCTGAATGTCAAGCTGCCTTAAGGCAGCCTGACCTTCAGCGCAGGTGGGACACTTTCTGCCTGCGCTGGGCTCAGAAAACTGAGTTTCCAGCTCATTTTTTGATGAATTTTCCCCAGTTTTTCATCAAAATCAGGAACTTACTCCTTCTCTTGTTTGCTTTGCAGGGAACTTTGAACAAAATGTCCCTTACATGGCGAGAACGAGAACATGAAGAGGAGGACATGATTGCCCTCCATGACCCGGTCACGGTGAACGCGCTGCGGAACTATGGCCTGCTGAAGTTTTTCCGTATCTCGAGCATGAGAGCACAGATTACTTTGCTGCAGTATATGCTTGATGCTTGGGATCCTGTTAACCAAGTATTTCAGATTAGGGGAAAGTCCATCCCCTTGACCATAGAGGACATGTACTTCTTGACTGGGTTGTCAAGACGAGGTGCCCCCATTTCCTTGTCAGGTACGGCCCGGGGGACCGATTCCACCAGAGATTATGTCCGCCAGTACTGCAGGGAAGGTTCTCAGCCGAGCAGAGACGGCAAGATTGTTATCCGTGAGATTACTGACAGGTCTCTCAGGTCCATTCTGTATACCATCGGTAGGATGGCCGGTAGCGCAGCTCTACATGTTGCCAACAGATCTTATATGCAGCACGCCTTGGAGTGTCTCCAACCGAAAGTATTCAACTGGTGTGATGCAGTACTTGTTCAGATGAAAAGTCAATTGACCAAGGTAAAGGACGGGAAGCTGAAGAAATTTGGATTTGGTTCTATTCTGACTGCCTTCGCCTTGGAGAAAATCCCACTGATGCAGCCTCAGTACATCATACTCGACTTGCCTTCTCCGACCGAGCCACGCATGCAGAGGTGGGTTGATCACATGTCTAGGCATGCTGGTCAACCTCAGATTACTTTTACTGAAGCCTTCTTTAGGTGGTTCGAGCGCCAGGAGATGGTCTTCTCCGAGTATCCATATGTGGGTATGGATTTCCGGGGTGATCCGGATTTGGTGTTACCGGATGGCGAACAGTGGGGCGCTATTGGTAAGCTCTTTGACCATATCACTGTTTACTGTTCTTATTCATAATGTTGTTGTGCTTTATTCTATCAAGACTTTTAATCATACTCTTGTGTGCATGCAGATGTTGGTCCTGTTCGTCCAGCAGTTCGTCCGAGACCGCCAGTTGCTGCCCCGACAGTGGAGCCTGCTAGGAGAGCTATCCTCCGCGACCTTGACGATACTGAGACCCTTACAGCTGTGCAGGAGCAGGTTGAGAGCCTTACTCTCGGCATTCCCGATGTGAGGATTGATGAGTTACCTTTACAACTGCAGCGACACACTACTGGTGTGCCTAGACGATGGACTCGTCTCTTGCGCATGATTGCACAGGCCGTGACGTGCTATCATGAGCACCACTAGGCTAGGGTGCCCCCTAGCATCTTTTGAGTTTGAGGTCATATGACCAATTTTGTCTTGGTTACAGAACATTATGTATGAACTTATATAAACAGCTTATATATATTTTGATTTTCGAGTTTTATTCTGATTGAGTTATACGATCCATATGTACAATCTTTGATGATGTATCCTTTTTATAAATGTTGCAAATGTCTATCTAACACATAGTTTGCTAATGAGTCAGTTAATGTGTTTAAGTTTCTGGAAATATGTTGATATTGAATTGAATCAAATCGTCTTTCCAAGATCTTAACCCTTAGGAACATGCGATAAATAGCTGGATTGCGAATAGAATATATACCATTGAGTTGTAGTATTACGAGCTGTGAGTCTAGCCTGACAATTAGTCGGCGTATGCCACGTGTGATGGCATCAGAGAGTAGTTCTATCAACGCGCTATACTCAGCGATGTTATTCGTTGATTGCCCAATACATACACCTCTGAAACTTACTAACTCGCCGCTTGGATCAAAAATGGCCCAGGCTGCGGAGGATAGGTTCCGCGAACTACGACTCGCTCCGTCGGCATATCCAACACATGTCTCCAGAAGGTTCGACATCTGCAACAAATGGAAAAAGTGGATCACTCGACCAGAACAAATACTTTAGCGAAAACAAAATACAACAAAAGCATGCAGGTTACTATTTAAGCATAGTAACGCTTGAGGTACAGCCCGTTGCGGGGCTGCGCCAGTGGAATTCCGTCGTAATCCATTAACTCGTAGGCTCCTTTTGCTAACACCCTTTTAACAATATAGGGGCCCATCCATAAGGATTTGAATTTACCTGCTCCCAATTTATCGGATTCTTGGTCATAAAGCAAGACCAAATCACCTTCTGAGAAGACACGGGGTTTGACACTTTTGTCGAACTGAGCCTTGACTCTTTTCTTATGAGCTTCGTTAGCCAAAGCGGCATCACGACGGGTTTCATCTAATTGGATTAGTTCCAAGAAACGAGCCTCCTCTTCTGAGGTTCCGGGGAGAAGATCGATTGCGAGTTTAAGCGACGAAATTTCGCATTGGATTGGCAAGACTACTTCCAGGCCATACACCAGTTGAAAAGGTGTGAACCCGGTTGCGTTCTTTACCGACGTTCGGTAAGCCCACAAGGCTGAGTACAGGATTAGGTGCCACCTTCTTTTATGAACCCCGATCATCCTTTGCAACATACGCTTCAGGACCTTGTTGATTGCTTCAACTTATCCGTTGGCTTGCGGATAGTACGGGGTAGAGCTGTCGTGAGATAGCCCTAGCTTGGCAGCTAATTCGACCATCATGTGATTGCGAAAATGCGACCCATGATCTGTAACTATAGCCTGTGGTACGCCGAACCTGGCGACTACATGATTAAAAAAGAAAAGGGCAGCTGTTTCACCAGTGTTATCCAATGTAGGCATCGCCTCGGCCCATTTGGTAAAATAGTCAACAGCGACTATAATATACCCATGCCCCCCGGTCGAGGTGGGGTTACATTGCATGAAATCGATGCCCCACTTGGCGAAGGGCCCAACAGCAACTATTGGCTGTAAAGGTGCGGGTGGTCGTCTGGTTTTGCTATCAAAAATTTGACAAGCATGGCAACTTCTGACTGCGGTTATGCAATTTTTGAACATGGTTGGCCAAAAGTATCCTGCTCGTAAGATTTTTTGTGCTGTTGCATATCCAGATTGATGCCCCCCACACGCGCCTGAATGACATTCATTCAGGGCTTTTTCGGCCTCCTCATGGGTAAGGCACCTCCTCAGAACTGTATCGATACCACGACGGTAAAGTGTATCACCGACGATCATGTAGTCTTTTGCTTGGTATCGTATACGTTTTTGTTCGGAGCGAGAGGTGTTTGGCCTGAATTTTTGGGTTTGGAGATAAACTATTATATCTCCATACCACTCATCGCTTGCAGATATCAGAAACAAACTTTCGTCCACGATTGACTCTTCCGATGTTTCATCGTTGGACGACGATGGGAGATCACACAATAATTCTGCGAAAACTAGAGCTTTCTTTGATTTGGATTTTACAAATTCCAGATCAAACTCTTGAAGGATCGCTATCCATTTTGAATATTTGCCCCCAAGCAACTGTCGCGACAGTATATACGTCATGGGGTTGCAATCTGACAAGATGGTAGTTTTCCGAAAGAGGACATAATGTCGAAACCTTTGAATCGCTTGAACAGCTGCAAGCGCTAGTTTTTCAACATAAGAATATTTACTTTCTGTATCATTTAAGTTTTTACTTAAATAATATATAGGATGTTCAATTCCATCGACTTCTTGAACTAAAACCATTGCAATGGTCGTATCCGCTGCAGCTAGATACAGGTTAAAATCTCTTTGATAGTCTGGGGCGTACATTAATGATGCTTTTACTAGACAATCTTTCAGAGCATCAAAGGAAGCTTGCGCCACCTGGTCCCAGACAAAAGGTACATCCTTTTTCAAAAGACGAGTATAACCCTTAGCAAGTTCTGCGTAATTTGGAATGAACCTCCTCAGAAAGTTTGCTTTTCCTTGGAGTTTCTGAATCTGAAGCAAATTTGAAGGTGGAGGCAAATTAATGATTGCCTGAACCTTGCAGGGGTCGAGACGAATCCCATCCTTAGAGACTACAAAGCCAAGTAAACGACCAGAACTAACGCAAAACACACATTTGTGTGGATTGAGTCTTATCTTGTAGTGTCGGCAACGTAGAAATATCGCTCTTAAATGCTGCGGATGATCAGTCCGCTTTCGCGAATGAGCCGGAAGATCGTCGAGATAAGGTTGAACAATGTTCTTGATGTCATGGAAGGCATAATTCATTGCCCTCTGAAACGTCGCCCCTGCGTTCTTTAAACCAAAGGGTAATTTTCGATAAGCGAATGTGCCCCACGGACAAATAAATGCAGTCTTTGACTGGTCCTGTGGGCGGATATTTATTTGATTATACCCAGAAAATCCATCCATAAATGAAAAGATTTCACATCCGGCGCATTCATCAATTATCTGGTCGATGAAGGGTGTAGGGTAGTTGTCCTTCGGACAAGCTTGGTTTACATCCCTATAATCGACACACACTCTAATCGTCCCTTGTTTCTTCATAACAGGGACAATATTCGATACCCAATCGGTTAAAGGAACCGGGTAGATGAATCCAGCATGGAGAAGTTTTTCAACTTCTGCCTTAATGGCAGCGGCTTTCTTGGGGTGCACCTGCCGAAGCCGTTGTCTTACTGGTTTGACATCATGATACATTTTAATTTCATGTTCAACGATACTCGAGTCAATGCCTGGCATTTCATCATATGACCAAGCAAAGACATCTCTGAATTCGCGAAAAAGAGCGTTATATATTTCCAGTTCTGAAGGGGAACAACCTTTGCCGACATAAATATTCTCTACAACATCTGTTTTAGTCGAGATATTTATGGCTATAGTCTCTTCAATATTGGATAGGTTTCGCTCGGAATCCACCGTGTTTACAGTATTTGTTAGGAATTCAAAAACTGAAGGGTGATAAAGGTCACTTTGAGTATCTTCTTCGTATTCCGGAAGAAGGGAACGATGGTGGTGATCATTCCATGGTGCCCCCTCAATCATCATTGATTGTAAGATTCCTTCGTCAGTCCCATGTACTTTTGACCAAGGATCTAATGGGGTTCCATATTCTCTAGACCTATCTACCCAAACGCTTGACGAGCGTTGATTTGGGTTCGCCTCCCATGCTTGAAACATTGATTGCTACAATATTTCTAAAGGGCTTGGGGGCAAAACCATTGAACGATCCATGTCGACCTTCGTGGAAGATATCATGTTGCAGGTCGCTACAAACGGTATATTTCCCATATAAATAGGAGGTGGTAGCGCGAAAGTTCCCATCAATGTGGGGTCTTTCAATAATCCTACTCCGATATCTTGAATTGAATGGTTGCTCTCATGGATCATGGGAATGCTTCCCGTAACTTGTGAACCATTAGGGAGGAAATTCTGTTGGTCGACGATCGTAATCCCTCCTTCCAACGGGAATGCGATCTTCCTAAAATAAGTCGACACAACAGCTGCCATGGCATAAATCCATGGTCTACCCAGTAGGATGTTATAGTCAAGATTTCCATCAATGACCTCAACATCAATTTCTACTGTTTTTCCTCCTAGTTCAACCTTCAAGTTATTAAGGATACCATACAGTGTATAAGTCCTTCCGTCGAAAGCTTTTAATGTCGTCGAAGATTGCGACAAGGTTGGAGATCCTAAAGTTTTCCAGCAACTCATCGACATAATACATGTTGATGCTCCCTCATCAATAATTGTTCTGTGAACAGTTTTGTTAAGGGCTTTCACTTGAATAAGGAAAGCTAGTTGAGCTGGTAACTGAGGATCATATCCTTTGTGATCAAAGGATACAAGATTGGAATCCTTAGGATCAACCCCACCAATTGCTGATAACAACGCTTGCCTTTGGGATGGACAATTTTGTAGTACTTCAAGAGTCGACATAGCGGATGGCGATTGTGCCAAATCTTCCACTATGTTATAATGCTGCGCCGCTCTGGCGCGAGGATTAAATGTCGACTTGTGTACTACACCCTTTGGCGGTTTTATCGTTAATTCAGGGATGATGGGTGGTACAACTTCTGTCGAAGTTGTTGTCGAACTACTTGGTTGATCTTTACCTTTTTCGTTCGACAGCTGAGGATTCCCATAATCTTTGTTCCTTGTCGAAATCAAAGCATCATTCTGCTGTTTTGAAACTGACAACATAAGTACTTGCGACGGGGAAGCATTTCCACTATCAACCAGATTTTGACCTGGGTTGGGAAATGGATCAGTTAACACAGCTGAGGTTTGGGAACTTTTAAAGAACCTCTTTAACTCGGCTTTGAATGGGCAATTTTTTGTGTAATGATCCTCTTCATCACATATTTGACATGGATAAATTTGTTTCCCTTTCCCAGGAGGGTTTGAAGAATTTTTTCTAGGGGAGGACTCACCCTGTTTCTTCTTCTTCCCTTTGTTTTGCTTCTTCTTGCTTCCTGGTTGATTGGTTTCTTTGCCTTTATCTTCTGATACGGCATTTACTTCCGAAGCAAGAATTTCTTCTTTTGCATTTTGATCCGAATTCTTACGGGCTTTCTTTGACGAAGCCTTTATCGATTTCGTGTTTGCCGTGCCAATCACGCCATCACCGGCATGAGAGTCACTATTGGATTTAGGAGGGGGAGGAATTGAAAATTCCGGTCTAGGGGCGTCAGGTATTTTGTCGTAGAGCGTGCCGGACTGAGTATAAACTAAGTCCAAATATTGTGCACGAGCAATAACTTGCTCCTCTGTTACGACTCCCCCCTTGGCCACATCTTCCGTAATAGCCGGAAGTAACGACTTTATAAACCATTCAGCTAATAGCTGATCGGGAACGTACGTTTTCACCATCCTACGACGACGACGCCACTCATGTATATGATCAGATATATGGGTGGCAGTTGTCTGCTTGAAGTTGGTTAATATTTCTGTTCCTGTTTCATACCTTATCGGTAATTGAAAATGGGTTAAGAAAGTCGTGGCTAGGGAACTAAAATTGTCGAAAGAGGCTCTTGGCAATTCAATATACCATTTAGCCGCTGGACCTGTCAATGTCCTCTGAAAAAGGCGAAGCCTTATCGAATCGTCGTTCAGGGTGTTCGACGAACACCACAGATGAAAAGTCATCACGTGATTCGATGGGTCTTCACCTGGATTTCCATTGAATTTAGGAATGTCAGATGGAAGTTTATGAGGAATCGCTGGCCACCAAGGGGCATAAGCAATCGGATCGTTGGTTAACCGGTGTAAATCGGGTAACTCTAAAGTTGCCACGAATGGTAACTATTGATTCAGGTTAGGCGAAGCATAACCAGGGTAAGATGGAATCGCTTGAGTAGTGGGCCTTTGCATACCAGCATAATGTAATTGATGTTGGTATGACTGATACGGTTGGTGGACTTGACCACTATAAAGTGGTTGGTTTTGCCCGTTTTGGATATACGGTTGTCCACTGTTCGCAAAGATCTGCTGCTCAGAACCTTGGTACACTTGCTGGAATTGCGGTTGTTGGTATTGCACAAGCCATGGTTGTGAAGCCATGTTTTGTTGTGCTATGCTAACCGTTGGACCAAGGTGTGGGGTAATTGTACCCGTTTGGACCTGTGTCGCCCCACTAGTTGGCGATTGTGGTTGTGACCCATGTTCAAGGGGCTGTTGCATTACAACTTGAGATATCTGAGGTTGACATGCAACAGGCATTGCTTGAACTTGTGACACTGTTACAATAGCCGGTGTGGTTGGGATGTTCGTCATAGGTACACACTGTTGCATAGAATATACAACCCTTGGTTGTTGAGGTAGCATAGGTACCCAACTACTTGATGCAATTCCAGTATAACCTGAATACTGTTGTGAACTCACGTATGGGTACCCTCCCGGAGGGGGTAATGAAAGGGCATACTGCCCCCCATACGGTAGCAATCCGGAACTCAAGGGAATTGATTGTCCTTGGGGACTGGATTGCCCAAATTGACCTCCAAATGGATCAATTTGGCGAGTCTCAACATAAGAGTTGCCGGGTATTACTTCGGATGAACAAACTGGAACAGACCATACTGTCGAAATAGTCCCTTGGTGGACTCCTTCTAGCTGTTTTGAGCTAGTCGGGACAGCTGGTATGCTGGCAAACATTGTCGGAGTGACGACAGGGGCTTCTGCTGTCGCTGTGTCATTTGACACAGTCCTGGATGATGACGGTTGTTCAGACATCTTAAGTCTATCCAATAGATTGCCTAGCGATTCTACAGGAACTTCCACTTGTGGTGGATTAACTTCTGATGAAGGAAATAGAGTGACCCCGACTCCAAAATGGGTTGGAGTACTTACTTGCGGATCCTATACAATTTCCTCTATCGCAATCAAACCCGATGGAAGAGGAAGACCGTCAAGTCCGTAAAATATTTCTGGTGCCGAAGAAGTGGTTGCTTCGACAGCGACAGTTGTTTGAGGAACAAAACTCTCTGGACCGGTTACAGATGGAACTGGTTCAGTTATACAAGTATTTGCCCCCAGACTAGGATCAGTATTACTGTCCTTCTGTGGCTGTTGAACTTCTTCTATAGAGGCAGGGTTTCCAGAAATGTTTGGAGTAACCGGAACCTCAGATGTAGTTGGAACACTTGTTCTAACTTTTAAAGGAGATTTTGAACCGGTTAAACGAGTTCGCTTTGTCCGTACTGTTTTCGATTCCGGAGACAAAGACGGTTGACTCGTAAACCTCCGCGAACGACGAGGTTTCAATTGACTTTCTTCCACGATTGCGGATTACTCGATCAACCAAAATATTAAAAGGGGAAATTTGTGTTTCCGAATTGAATGAATTTTATTAGACGCTTTTAGACACAACTTGCTTTTTCACTTTTTAAGAGTCGAGAAAAAGCTAAAGATGACTCTAGTCTCCTTCGATGTTTTAACGAGCCCGAAGTGACAAATGCTCGGTTGGACTTTTTTAGTTATAGAGTTTGAAAAAGGCCAAAAGAAACTGCTCTGGAGATCTAGGCAGAGGGTGTGCCAAACCTTTCGCAAAACCACAGAATACGTTTTATGGTACGGGTGGTCGATCTTCGTGAATGCTGTGTTCACTGCATTGCGATCAGTAGGGCGGTCGACACGGCTTCCTATGGATAAAAGATATATGCCTATAGGGGTCTCCCAATATATACGCGACGGTACGTGGGAGCACAAGTCCGTATTAGTGCCACCGACTCTCAGGAGGAATCACCCACCTTCTTCGAGATCGACAGTCACTACGTTTAACGACGCCGAAACACGTCTCTAGCTTAGACCTCTATGTGTTTGCGTTATGTTTCAAAGCGTTGTTAGGTTCATTCAATATATTTTAAGTTGATCTTTTTAAAGTTTTCCTTTCAAGGTTCACCACGAGATGTTTTGATACAAATTCCTAAATGCAGTCTAAGATGAGAAGCAAGCTTTTTCAATCTTTTCGACTTATGAAAATCTTAACTACTGAGGGAAAAGAAAGACATCATCTTTTCACATAGATCAAAGAGCACACACTAATGCACTTTTTCCTAAATCAACATGCAAACTTATCAAATGCAAAATGCAGGTATTTCTTTTCTCTTTCTTAATGTTGATGTAATACAAAAAGAAAGCTGTTGTATAACTTTGAATTCGATTTCAAGTGAAAGCAAACAAGCTTGTCCAAAATCAAAATACACCTTAAGATTTACTTGTTTCGACACTAGAAATTTATAAATTCAAACCATATGACGAAAGCAAAAGCTCAATCAGCTATGAACAGCAAATAAGCTAACTCTTAAGATCAAAACGACACTTATCACAGGTCTAGATCTAAGAGGTCACAGCAAGACTAGTTCACTTTCGTTATGGGAAACTGCAAATGATATAAGAAATACACAAAGAACAAATACAGTTTCTTTATACAACCGAGGCGGAATAGTGGCAAGGAAAGTTGGTTTCGGATAGGTACATTGACTGATAACAGGCTGCAAAAACAAGGGTGAAAACAGGGCAATAAACAGGAGGGAACCCCAGTAGCACTAGGCAAAACTGGTTCAGCGCAGGTAGTACACTGGCAGTTTGACCTTCAGTGCAAGTAGCCCCTTCGGGAACTGCGCTGAAATGCAGACTGCCTTCACAGTGTCTGCAATGAAGAGATAAACTTTCGTTTTTCTCAGTTTCCGGGTCACAGATTGCTCAAAAATTCACAGTTTTTGGCCAAATCAGAAGCTATCAATCAAGTACACACTAAGGGATGAAAAGGAGGATGAAAATCTATCACTAAGAGCTATTTAGAGTCCTTGTGGATCAGCTCTTCAAATCATAAACTTTCCCAGAAACTGAGCTAGAGTAGCTGCCCTCTACTTTGCATTTGAAAGATTCAAATGCAGTTCGATTCGGTACTCCCTGTGTTTATGAAATGAATAGAAAAAACACAAACAACCAACAAGATACGATCCCTAGCGGAGTCGCCAATTTGTTGTTGGGAAAAGTATCCAATACGGAATGACCCTATCCCACTCTAAGGGTGATAGTACCTCAGCAACAATCAAAGCAAAGCTATTCGAGATTACTTCTTTATGAGATGTAAGAGAGAGGAGGAAGAGATCCACTAACCGATGTCTTCCGCTAATGATTGATCCAATCTTCTCTCTTTGCTGCTTGCTCCCAGCTCCTTGCTCTTTCACTGGCCCAGCTACACCAAGATCCTGCAAAATAACAAGAGAGGGAAACTACAAGAAGCATACATTCATAATTGATTCAAGGATTAGAATAAATCAAATACACAAGTATAACAACACATCATTGAGACACATGCATATAGAAGAACCTCAAATGCTTTATTAATGGAAGAAGTAAAGTTCAGGAAGTGATACAACCATAAAAAGGCCCAATCCAGCATCACCTCCCAGCAGAAAGAAATCTCCTCTTCACCTCCTTCAAGCAAATCACCCAATAGTTCTATACTCAAACCAACAGCACTTCCTTACATTCACAAGATTCCAGCCTCTTTAGACCTCATGAGAGAGCTCTATATATAGGAGTTTTGGAGAAAGGATGAGTCAGCTTGTAGCTGGCATGAAGCTGACTAGTGTCCTCTCCCACTTCAGTTATTCTTCAGTTCTTGAGTCCACTTGGAGGTTCTTGCTTCCACTTGGAGATCTAGACCCTCTTACTTATCACCAGTCGAATTCCCTGATCCAAGTGTCATTTTGGAAGCTTCCTGGGCATTGACACCTTGAAGAATGACTGTGCCACTTGTTCCAACTCGCCCAACACAGGTAGCCTTCTTTGCAGTTGACATTCAGCACAGGTACACAGTGGAGCAGTTGACATTCAGCGCAGATGCTCAGTGGAGCAGTTGACATGATCCAGAATTAGCTTGTTTTTGAGTGTTTTCAGGTGGAGAACTGATATTCAGTGTTGTGGTTTGCTGACCTTGTTCCTCTAGGGGTAGGAACAACATGTTTAGGGACTTTGGATCCCTTAGATTATTGACATTTCATGCTTCATGCTGTAAGGCACAAAAATGTCTATAACAGTCTAGGAACTAATTCCCAAGTATTATTCCTTTCAATTTGCTCAAGTTCTTCATTCATGGCCTTGACCCAACATTCATCTCTGCATGCTTCATTTATATTTTGAGGTTTAGTGGAAGATAGTAATGTTAGATAGCTTGAAGCTTCGGCAATGATTCTTCTAGTCTGCACACCTGCCGCTTTTTCCCCTAAAATTTGAGTTTCTGGATGATTTTTCTGAACATACCTGGATGGAGTCTTTTCTTCTATCGTTATATCTTCTTCTGGTGCTTCATTGGTTTCTTCTTCAGAATCAATGTGGTTTGATGTGGGAAAATGACCCTCATCTTCTTCATTGTCATAATCTTCGATTTTTATTTGTTTTGGACTTTTGCATGCTTCATCAACCACAACATTAATACTTTCAATAATTTTCCCAAGTCTTTTATTATAACATTTATATCCTTTACTTCAGGAAGAGTAGCCAAGAAGAATACCTTCATCTGCTCTGGGTTCAAACTTACCAAGTTTTTCATCAGTCCTTTTTATGTAACATTTTCTTCCAAAAACTTTGAAGTATTTTACAGTAGGAGTCTTACCATACCAAAGTTCATGTGGAGTTTGAGTGATGTTTACTCGAACATTTTCTTGGTTGAGAATAGTGACAACAGAGAATGCAACTTCACCCAAAAGGTTGTAGAAGTTCCAGATTCATCTAGCATATCACGAGCCATTTGTTGAACAGTTTTGTTCATCCTTTCTACCACTCAATTTTGTTGAGGAGTCCTTGCGGTGGAGAACTGCCTTTTTATTCCATGTTGTTCACAAAAGTCAAAGAATTCATCCAAGGTAAATTCCCCTCCTCGATCAGATTTGAGGCATTTGATTTTGTGATCTGATTCATTTTCAACCAAAGCTTTGAAGGCTTTGAACTTTTCAAATGCTTCATCTTTATGCTTTAGAAGACCTATGCAACACATTCTGGAAAAATCATGAGTGAATAGTATAAAATATTCTTCTCCACGAGGTGACTTTTTCCTTGATGGTCCACATAAATCAGTATGAACAAGTTCAAGAGGCTTACTAGTTGACCCTTTCTTTTCGATGAAGTGAGATCTGGTTTGCTTACCGAATTGACATTATTTGCGTATAGTATTTTTAGGAATGTTGATATCTGGAAGATCACAAACATCTCGGAATTGGCATGCTTTTCTTATTTGAGAAAAGTTTAGATGTCCCAATCTTTTGTGCCATAGCCAGTTTTCATCATTTTTACTTAGATAGCATTGTTCTTGTCCTCCCTTGAGTATGTATAGGTTGTTTGGAGTTCTTGTTACTTTGATCACAGTTTCTCTTGTATCAAGCTCACAAACAATACATCCATTTGATCGAAACACTACTTCATTTCCTTGATCACACATTTGACTTACACTCAACAGGTTATGCTTTAAGCCATCAGCATACATAACATTCCCGTCTTTAACTTTTTCTTTCAAGAAAACAAAGCCTTTACCTTTTATGATAGTAGGAGTGTTGTTTTCAAATGAAACACTCTTTTCCTTTTCTAAGGCATTATATGAGTGTAGTTTTTCTTTGTCACTTGTCATGTGTTTTGAGCATCCACTGTCGATGTACCACTGGT
The DNA here is from genome assembly GCA_031772625.1 of Pinus tabuliformis. Lineage (NCBI taxonomy): Eukaryota > Viridiplantae > Streptophyta > Pinopsida > Pinales > Pinaceae > Pinus > Pinus tabuliformis. The sequence continues at coordinate 257,331,556 of CM062807.1, read as the reverse complement.
TTTATTGTCCTTATGCACACAAGGCTATACCACATCTTTCTATTTGCGGTTCTTTCTTTCTCCATATTTTGGGATTTAATGGAGTTTGCTCCCTTTGAGCTATTTGCCAAAATTTGCTCCTGAATTCAGATTCTTCATGGCCAAAGTTGTTACAGATTGAGCATTCTATTTCATTTTCAAGAAGAGAAAAGTTATTATAGGAACTTTTCTTGATCCTTGTCACATTCCTTTGATTTCGTGCTTCTCTAGTCATGATAGTTTTGTAAGCAACACATTGAGCAGCTTTGTGTCCAAAATTATGACATGAGAAACATTGACCATTAAAGAAGTTCCTGTGATTATCGAATCTACTAACCTGTTGATTGTAGTTTCTATTTATCTTTGAAGCAAATTGAGTACGATTTACCTGAGGTTGATTGTGGTTTTTGTTCATCCTTGAAGTAAATTGAACCTGATTCACCTGGTGATCTGTTTTATGCCTTTTTTGATGATTGTCAAATTGTTCACTGCTCTTTGCTGCATCAAGATAGCTTTTAGTGGAAGTTGACGGCTTCTGTGATTGAGATGTTTCTTCAGTATATCCAAGAGCTATCTTTATCAGAGGATAGTGCTACACTTTGATAATTTCATTTAAGGTTTCTGATCCTTTAGCAAATCTAAGATTGAGAGCTTTTGTTTTCTCAAGATCCTTTCTTAGACCCACAATTTCACATTCTAGCTTTTAATTGTGTTTTCTCTTTCAGCAAGTTGGTATGCCAAGGTATCTATAATCATATTCTTTTCTTCTAAATAGATTTTGAGTTTAGATATTTCTTCATAAAGATCATCTTCATCTAAAGCATCCAAAAAATCATCATCTTCAGAAGCCATCAGAAGTCTATAGTCATTACTATTTTCATCTTCATCAATATTTGATAAACCATTGCTATCTTCATGAGTATAGTAGCTCTTTTTACTTACACTTTATTTTATATTCCATTTTTTAGGTTCCTTCCTTTTATCATATTTATCTTTATGAGGACATTTGGAAGCATAATGACCGACTCTACCACAGACAAAACATTTGAAAGGTAATTTACCTTTGAATCTTCCGGAACCTTGTTGAAGCTTCTTGAAAAAGTTTACTTCCTCTTCATCTTCTGAAATATGTCCTGATTCATTGAGTTCTTGTTTTCCTTTTGTTGAAGCTTTAAATGCGGCTTCTCTCATATCTGATGGACCTCCTTTTCTCATCTCAAAGGCAGTTAAGATTCCATGAAGCTTTGTCATAGTAATAGTCTGTAGATCCTGCTTTTCTTCTATGGCAGATACTTTTGATTCAAATTTAGCACATAAGGATCTTAAAAAATTTTCAACTAAGGTAACTTCCTTTATCTCTTCACCCAGATTCTTCATGCAATTAACAATCTCATCTATACATAACAAGTAACTAGCTATACTTTCATCATTGTGCATCTTGAGAGTTTCATATTGAATTTTGAGAGTTTGCAATTTAGCACGTTTTACCTGAGAGTATCCTTCGTAGCTTAGAATGATTTTGTCCCTTATTTCTTTGGCTGATTTGAGCTACATAAATTTGACAAAATTTGATTATGACAGACTTCCCAATAATGTATTGACAGCCTTGGCATTGGTTTCATATTTCTTTTTACTTGCTGTATCTGTAGGAATTGTTGATGGAAATGTATATCGCCCTTCCACAATTTCCCAGACATCTATTCCAAGAGATTGAAGATAGGTTGTGGTTCTTACCTTCCAATAAACAAAGTTGCTCCCATCAAAGATTGGCGGTCTGATGGATCCCCCGCTTTCTTGATTACTCATGATGATGGATCTTCCTTCAAGTGATCAAGCTTCTTCTGAAGGACCTGCTCTGATACCAAATGTTGGAAATAATATTGAGAGGGGGGGTGAATCAGTATTATTAGATCAATAAGTTAATTTTCAAAACTGATTTGTATACGCTACTTCAGCTCAGTGAACTAGCGTGTATATGCAAATGTACTTAATGCAACAAACGTACATGTAAAGATCTTTTGATTTACCCAAATTATCGTGCGTTGAACTTTAACCAGTATATCAGGAATTCATTAGACAGCAATAAAAACAGAATAAAAAATCACACATAAGTAACACACATGAACACCAAGATATAAGGTGGAAACCCAATGTGGGTGAAAACCACCTGCTACAATCGTCTCCGTCTTCTTTTAATAATAAGAGAATTTTATTTACAATTTTTGTACTGGTGCAATCTTATACCAGTACGCAGGCTTCTACCTACAGAAGGCTACAATCTTCTCTCATTCTCCAGCTTCTACTAGAGGGTAGCTACAACCCCCTAGCTCTTGTACCAGCTGATATGTTTACTAGTATGTAGGTGCTGGCCTACATAAGGCTACAACCTTCTCTTTTCTTCCAGGGACCATGTTTCATAAATTTTCAAACTGGATCCATCAACAACATCATTTAATCATCAAATATATCTGCATCAACCAATCTCCTCAACCGAATCGATCAATCACTTTGACAACCCATCAATCTGATCATTCAGCATGCTGTCACCAGAATACAGTAACCAGAACCCAAACCAGAACCTAGAACACTGCAACAGCAAACAGAAGCAACTAAAACATAGTTTTTAGGGTATACGCTACTTGCATGTGTTGAACTTGCGTGCATACACGCTTTCCTCAAGGCGAACTAGTGTACAGATCTGCAAATCAAATTTATGATGTATACGCTGCTTTGATATGCAGAACCAACGTGTATACACTCCTTTTCTAAAGTGAACCTGTGTATAGATCTGTAAATGATGATTTAAACATTACAACTATTCCAGACTTCAGTCATACCCAGATCATCATATTTACAGACTACAACATGCACTAGTTATTCAGATACATGATCAAACCACATAAAGATAATTCACTTCAAGCCTTGAGATCCTGATACATCATTAGATCTTATCCTTCATCAAATGCTAAGGTTCATCCTTGGTTTAGATCAAGCACAACACCATAAGCCAATAACCTGCATATTAGATCTCACACTTCATCAGATATTCGATACTTGCACACTCTGGTCTAATGATCTTCTCCTTCTTTTATAGTTTGTAGGTCTTTCTCAATACCATGGACCAAAACTACTTAGGACCAATACCTTGGACCAAATACCTAGGGTCAATACCTCGGTCCAGATACCTTGGACCAATACCATGGATCAAAATACCGTGGACCAAATACTTCAGACCAAAAACTTAGTTTTCCAACGTATATGTGCTTTTCCTTTTGTGAAAGTGCCTGTATACGCTACACACCCCTTTTTTTGTTGTTAACCTGCGTGTATATGCAGCTTGGTCAAGGTGAACCTGTGTATACCCCTCTTTCTTCATTCTTTGAAGACTGATTTATAATTCTTTGTTGTTTACCTGCTATACTGTGATCTTTCATCTGAGTGAGTTGCCTTCTGAACTGATTCCTTGAAGCTGCCCTGCATTTCATCACATCTGATATTTCTTCTGTAGATTCTTCTAGTTACCATGTACAAGTGAGTTGTTCTGCTACAAGTGGGTTGCCATCAAGTAGAACACATGCCAACAAAAGTTATAAATGAGTTTTCCTTCATTTCTTGCCTTGGACCAAAGATCTTTGAAATGTAACGGAGGTCAAAATATCTCAGATCGAAATGAATTTCCTCAGTCTCTTATATCAAAAGGAAGAGTGATCTCTTAGAAAAATCCTCAACCAATTCATTTTTTGTCACGTGACTAACTTTTAAGTAGGTAGAACATACATTGTTCTCTAGAAGAAGTTGTGAACCTAAAAGAATGTTTTGAATAAATATAAAGGATCTTGACTATGTTAAGGGGGTAACCAAGTCTTTGCAGAAAGTAACATAACTAAAGTCACGTCGAGATATCATTCTTGCTTTCAAAAAGAAAAAGAAATTGAAGATCTCATAAGTTGTGACCAAAAAGTCTCTAAAAAAAAATTATTCTTTGAAAAGCCAAATCCTCAAAATTCATTTAGATGTTAGCTTCAAAGGATCTTTGTTCTATACATAGAAGAATGTCATAAGACCTAGTCGAAATAGATTGAAAGAATATTACCTGATATTCCTTTGAAGAAAGCATCACGAAGAAAAGGGACATGTGTTCTGAAGAAAGAATTAAAATGACCAGAGATTCAAGTTTCAACAAAAAATTGAAGTTTGACATGTATGGTATGTATTGCCATGATTCTAAAGGCTCTATCTTGACATCTCTTGAAGATTGAAAGAAATCATTATCAGTAAGAAACTCTTAATGTCAGACAAGAAGGATTCTGAAATGTATTTCTTGTGATTAATTGTTTTCTAAAGTTTGTTCTCACATTGGAGAAGGCATTAAACTTTTAATCTCATAAAATAATTTTCTAGTTCGAGAGTTTAAGTATGAAGGTTAGTGTCTCCTAAGACCTCTAAAATGTGAGATGCATTATATAGGAGAGTCATGAACACATTTACTGATGAATTATGTGATATTAGTTGTGTGTAATGTTCCGAAAATGTAAAGTATGGATGTTGAAGCTCCAAAGATTAAAAGGTGTTAGGTCCTATAATACTAGTGTAGCCCCCTTATTTTTATTGCTAGTGTAGGCCCCTTATTTTTATTTTTGTGCCCATGTATCCCCCATATTGTTATTGTTGTGCCCCATAGAAGCTCACTATTGTTATTATTGTGTCCTTACATTATTATTGTTATGTAGGTTTTGATTATATTGTGACCCTTTAGACTCCTATATATACAAAGGATGTCTTTTCATTTGTATCATTCAAGAATTTTTCATTTATGTAATGTAAAGGAGGTTCCCCCCTCGAAGAGGATACTTTTTAAGTTGTTGATATATCTTTTTGTGAGCTGGTTGCATAACATTTGGTATCATAACTTTGGATTCTAGGATTTCGCTGCTTCAAATAGGTCATTGTGGAATTTTCACTATAAATTTTTTTCTATGAAGCTTCAGAAGCTGAAATTTAGACCAGGTGGAGCCGAAATATTGGTGAATTTCGTTCCGAAATTTAAGATATTGATTCACAATACTTTCTGAGATATGGTTCGAAGATGTTAGGGATTTTTCATGCTCCAAAATTCAGTCTCAAACAAGTGACTTGAGGAAAATAGCCATAACTTTCATTTTAGGCATCAGATTTGAATTCTATAAAAAGTGGATGAAAGTACACAAAATCTAGTTATTCATGTAGCAATTTTAGGGCTGAAGGTTGAAATAGTGACATGTGGCATCTCATATAAATTCACTCTACTGAACTAGTCCATAATCAGGACATCGTGGGAGATTTGGCCTAAATATATATTGAAGAATCCAATATTGGTATGACTTGTGGAATTGGAAAGAATATTAATATGGCTACTACAGGACCAAATTTCAAACTTGGAGATCCAAAATTACATAGTTACAACCTTTTCAAGACCAAGTTCCTAAAAAGCAAGAAAAATGTGTGTATTTTTAAATTTGCATAACTTTTGTTTGAAGAATCAGTTTGAAGTGATTCAAAGGGAATATTTAAGCATAAATATCAGTATTTGGTTCTAAAATTTCTCCAAAAAAAAAAGAATTCTAGACTCATTAAGCCCTCAAAAAGCTCTACTATGACACATGAAGAAGAAGAATTGAAACATGATATATCAATGTTACGAGACCAAGTGCAACAAATTTCGCTCTTATAAAGAGCAACCAAATATGACATGGATAACTTAAAAGGGGACATGGATGGTATAAAAGGAAAGATGTATGGATTAAAATGGAGCATGGATGGTATAAAAGGAAACATGGGTGTTTTTAAAGCAGACATGAATGCGATGAATGTCAAGTTGGAAGGGTTGACAAAGTTGTTGCAAGAAAGGCTTCCTGGTGGTGACAAGGTAATCCATGAAAATCATGATGAGGAAAAAATGAATATTAATTATGATTTTAGAGACTCCTATATGGGGTTTAATAACAACCACATTCCAAATATAAATATGAGGAAATTTGATGGAAAGGATCCGGTAACATGGACACTACAGATGGAGAAATATTTTGATCTATAGGATGTGCAACCATCACAAAAGGAACGTATTACATATTTATATTTATAACCCAATTAGTTTGTATGGTGTAGATGATTTTTTTTATCATAAATCACTTATCACCTGGTCAATTTTTACGAAGGAAATGATAACAAATTATGAAGATACAAATAGCAACACCTTCTTTAGCCGATTGATAAATCTCAAGCGAAAGGGTTCAATGGCAGAGCACATTGAAGACTTCCAAAAATTAAATATTAGGGTAACCAATATGGAATTTAAAAGATAAAATCCAACATGAGGTTCGCCTTTGGGAACCTGATTAATTGGAGAAGGCATTCAGAGTGGCAAGAAAAGTTGAAAGAAAAATTATGGCAACAAGAAAGTCTACCACTCACAACTATAAAGATGGAAGTGTTACTGCTCCTAGTCTTCCACAACTTACAAGGTTGACACCGCAACAATTCGAGGAAAAAATAGCAAAAGGGATTTGTTACAGTTGTGATAGAAAATACATTAAAGGTCATAAGTGTAGTAATAATAAATTATTCTACATAGATTGTGAAGAGGAGGAAGAAAATGAACAAGAAACATCAAAAGAGGAGGATATACACCAGGAACCAACCCCAAAGAAAGAAGAAATGAATTTGACCATATCTTGTAATGCATTGAATGACCACTCCTCAAACTCTCAAAATAGAAGGATATATCAAGAAGAAGAAGGTAATAGTGTTGATTGATTCGAGTAGTACCCATAATTTTATTCATTGTAAGATAACCAAGGAATTGAATTTCTTCCTATATCCAGCACTAGAGTGTCGGATGATGGTTGAAAATGGAGGAACTATAAATTTCTTAGGAAAGTGCCATAATATCAAGAAAACCATGGGGTAATATGTATTGAATAGTCTAATTCTTTCCATTCCAATGGGTGGTTTTGATGTTGTACTAGGAGTCCAATGGCTACAATCTTTGGGGATGATAGCTTTCATTTTTAAGAACTTTTCTTAATTGTTTTTGGGGAAGGAAAGGAAGTTGAATTAAGGGGTATCACAAGGAAACTGGGAAATATAATTAGCTCTAATGGCATGATAAAGCTTATGAAGAAAGAACAATGAAGCGTAATTTCACAATTATGCTCACTAGAGGTTCAAACATCGAAATCATACATTTCTCCAGATCTCCAAAAAGTCTTGGACAATCATTCCAAGGTGTTTGAGACTCCCAAATGCCTCCCACTTATTTATGAGCATGATCATGCTATTCATTTGATTCCAAGAAGTGTTCCTCCAACATCAGGCCTTATAGATGTCCTTATGCCCAAAAGAGTGAAATTGAACATATGGTTGTAGAAATGCTAGAGGTTGGTATAATTCAACCTCGTCAAAGTTTTTTCTCTGCTCCAGTAGTATTGGTGCATAAGAAGGATGGATCATGGCATATGTGTCTATATTATAGGGATCTCAAAAAGCCCACTATTAAAGAGAAATTTCTCATTCCCGTCATTGATGAATTGTTGGATGAATTACATGGACCAATTTACTTCGCCAAGCTAGATCTTCGTTCAAGATATCATCAAATTAGAATGAAGACTGAAGAAATTTTGAAAACAACATTAATAACTCATGAGGGTCATTATGAATTTTTTGTCACGCATTTTGGCCTTACTAATGCACCTTCCACATTTCAAGGTTTGATGAATTCCATTTTCAAACCCTTAGAAAATTTGTGTTAGTATTTTTTGATGATATACTAATCTACAACAAGTCTAGGAAGGATCATGTTCAACATGTTGACAGAGTGCTCAAACGATTAGAGGAGAAACAATTATATGCAAAAACCTCCAAATGTTTCTTTGGAGTATAGGAAGTGGAATATTTGGGTCATATTGTATCTCATGGTGGTGTTAAAGTAGACCCTAACAAAATTAAAGCCATTAAGGAATGGAAAATCCCCACAACCATAAAGCATCTTCGAGGTTTTCTCTGGTTGACAGGGTATTATCGCAAGTTTGTTAAGAATATTGGGAGAATAACGGCACCTATAACATCATTACTAAAGAAAGATGCATTTTCTTGGACCACAGAAGCAACGAAGGCATTTGAACATATTAAAGAGACAATGTGCCAAGCACTGGTCTTAGCTACCCCAGACTTCACAATTTTTTTTTTGTGGAATGTGATGCCACAGGAAATGGAATTGGTACTATTTTAATGCAATAAGTAAGACCTTATTTTGTAAGTCGTATAATCAAAGGAAAGTATTTACACAAATCTATTTATGAGAAGGAAATGTTGGCAATGCTACATGCACTAAAGAAATGGTGACCTTACCTAATGGGAAAAAACTTAAAGGTAAAAACAGATCATGATAGTGTTAAATACTTTTTGGAACAAATATTATCTTTAGAAGACTAGCAAAAATGGGTGAAAAAGATGTTGGGTTATGACTTTGAAATCATCTACAAAAAGGGGAAGAAAAATGTTGTTGCAGGTGCACTCTCAAGAAAGGATGAGGTTGTGGAAGCATTGTTTTGTGTCATTTCTATTATCTAGCCTGAGTGGATAACCAAAGAAAGGGATGAATGGAAGAATGATGAAGAGGTGTGGTCACTCATTAAAAATTTGTAGCAAGGTCCCAGTGCATCTGATACATTTAGCTGGAAAAATGATTCATTATGTTACAAGGATCACTTATATCTTTGTAATAATTCCCAACTCAAATAAAAGATTCTTTTGGAATTGCACTCCTCTCCCTTAGGAGGGCACTCAGGATTTTTAAAACTTACCATAGGGTCAAGAAGGATTTCTTTTGGTATGACCTTAAATCTGATATTCAGAAGTTTGTGGCAGAATGTTTGGTTTTCCAACAAAATAAAGTTGAGACAATTAAGGCCTCGGGTCTGTTACAAAATTTATCCATTCCAAGTCAGCATTGGGAGGAGGTCTCAATGGATTTTATCACAAGTTTACGCAAGTATGAAGGAAAGAGTGTCATCGTACTGGTAGTTGATAGACTTACCAAGTATGCACACTTTTGTGCATTATCTCATCCTTTTAAAGCAAGTACAATTGCTACTACATTTATGGAAACAATTCAAAATCTTCATGGAAACCCAATTATTATAGTAAGTGACAAAGATCCCATTTTCACTGGAAATTTTTGGGCGAAATTATTTTCTTTTCTTGGTAATCAATTGGCTTATAGCTCATCTTATCATCCTCACTCTGATGGGAAAACTTAAATAATGAACAAATGTTTGGAAGGATATCTTCGTTGATGGATATCATCCACCATCCATCACATCATCATTAATAGAAAATTTTAAGGTTCATGTAGTGGAAGATCAGATCAAGCATCAACAACAAGTTCTCCAAATGTTAAAGGATAACCTCACTATGGCACATAATTGAATGAAACAATAGGAAAATGAACATCATAGTGAAAGAATTTTTGATGTAGGTGACTGGGTATTTTTACAGCTACAACCATACAAACAAATGTCTCTCAAGCAAGCTAAGAAGTATAATAAATTATCACCCAAGTACTATGGTCTTTACAAGGTGTTGCAAAATATTGGTACTATGGCATACAAATTGGAGCTACTTACATCTTCCTGATTACACCCAATTTTCCATGTTTATTCTTAAAGAAAGTTATCAGTGACAAGCTTCTAGTTCAAACAATGTTTCCAGAACTTGATGAAGAAGGAAAAATCATATTTGAGTCTGAATAAGTCACAAAAACAAGAAACAAATGGCTACATAATTGATAAATTTCAAAGTATCTCATTAATTGAAAGAACTTACCTGTTGAAGATTCCACATGGGAGGATGAGAATTTTATACAGAAACATCCATAACTACTCAAGCATTGAGGAAAACACGTTTTTGAAGGAGAGGGGAATGTTAGGTTCCTATAATAATATTGTAGCCCACTTATTGTTATTATTAGTGTATCTCGCTTATTTTTATTGTTTTTCCCATGTAGCCCCCATATTGTTATTGTTGTGCCACATAGAAGCCCACTATTGTTATTGTTGTGCCCTTACATTATTATTGTTATGTAGGCTGTGATTATATTGTGACCCCTTAGACTCCTATATATACAAAGTAGGCCTTGTCATTTGTATCATTCAAGAATTGTTCATTTATGTAATGTAAATGAGGTTTCCCCCTCAAAGAGGATACTTTTTAATTTTTTGATCTATCGTTTTGTGAGATGGTTGCGTAACAAAAGGCATCAACCTTTGTTGTCATGGAATCTATTGTACATCAAGGGAAGAGGATGCATTTGTATAAATTATTCTTACTGTAGAAAAGAGGTTGAGCTCCTTTTTGGAATTAAAGTTTGAAGTTATCTCAAGGGAGACATGTGTTTAGGCCTTCTAGGTTTAAAGGCTCAAGTTCAATATTTTAATTGGAAATGGTGAAGAGTTAATCAAGTTAGAATGTTGAAGATCATGTTCAACTTTGAATGATTAAGTTTAATCCTTGCACATTGATGTTTTAAAGAGACCTAACTACTTGGTTCATAATGATCATTGAATGGTCAATGACAAGAATGACATTCTGAATCTAGGGTGTTTGAACAATGAAATATCTTGGGTTTGTAAATCATAGCAAGCACAAGGCTTGAAGAAGAAAAAACCTAGGGTTTATGGACAAACCTTAGGAAAGGATGTTTCTGTTGAAAGTTGAAACCCTAGATCTTACAATAAAGGAATGACATTGTAATGATGATGTGAATGAAGCTGATAATTTTGCAGATGGTTGCAAAAATTCCATAAAACATGAGGGAGCTTACATTCTTCTCAATAATAAGTATTTTGTGTCTCTCTTATTTGATTATTACTATTGTCGTTGATTTTTACTAGTAGTTAGTCTCTTGTTTTGAAATTCTTTTCATGGTTGTAATTGTTCCTCCGTGATCTCCTCATAAGGGTTGCAGATACATATTGGAAGCTTCCAAATATTTGGTAGCCGGTGGAATAAAAAATCAAAGATAATACAAAGAGGACTCTCCCAGAAATTAGGATTTATGAAGAGAGATACTATACTAAATGGAATTTGGACTCAGATGGAGAAGTCAGATCAACAAGATGTAAGAATACCTTGATCTATGCTAGAAAGAAGTCAGTGGTGATTGTTACCACACAATCTAGTAGGGCCCTAAGGATGGGAAAACCTAAAGGACAATGACACAAGCCACCTTAGTCAAGGTCCCCTGCTCTTTACTAGATTAAGTGGCAATAATGGGACAATGACACATTGTCACCTTAGTCAAGGTCCCCTGCTCTTTATAAACTTTCACCGATGGGAAGAGTCTTGGTAGGAAGGGAGTCACTTACAATGTATATATTGATGATTTAGGTAAGGAGTGACTCCACCAAACTCATATGGGGGGAGACAAAACAATGTATCAATGCTTCAAGAAAGCTATTACACTACCCAAGAAAAGTTATAGAGCTTTATATTCGATGATGGTAATAGGCGTTCCTAAGGTCAAGACTCTAGAAGACAATGTAGGACCTCTCAAATAATCTTTATGTGATTATTTAATAACTCCAAAGGCTCTTCACTCTCTTTGAAAGATCAAAGAAATACTTGTGCTAGACCTAGGGCTTTATGAATAATCATGGGAAGAAATTCTTCTGAAGTACTCACCAGGTCAAGGCAAAGGAGGAGAAAGGGTTTCTTAAGATTTATTCCAACGAATACTATGCTCATTTAACCCTCAAGAAATCCACTTATCCAAGGGAATACAACCAAGGTTTCCCTTCTAGGGAACACCTAGAGCATAATCATTTATGGATGTATAAACATGATAAATCCACCAAAATTGGAGATCCTCTAGAAAAATACTCAAAGAAGAGTCTTGTCCAAGAAGAATCCAGAAATTCACCCTCTAATAGATTTCGCTTGATGCCCTAGCTAGTTTTCCTATGAAAAGGGGCCAAAACATTTTGGAGGAGAAAATAAGGAAAAATAAGTTGATCACCAAACAACTTAGGCCAATGCATTATTCCTTGGGGTTTATGGATTCCTAGATGTGTTAGATAAGCCAAATTTGACCTTAAGGAGGTCAAAATATGATGCCCTAGCTAGCACCTTTCAATAATCTCCAACTATTAGAATATTGAGTTTCATGAAGAAAAATAACATTTCATCACTAGGAACATTCATTACATGTTATACCATGAAAAACATATGAAAGATCCAACCAAATTGTTAACTTGGAAGCATAGTGACAAATTCCAATCATGGGAATAAATTCCTCTTTCCGAGAGGACCAATTTTGACCTTTGAAGCATTTGATTTGGACAAGGGAAAGTGTATTTTTAATGTGAATCCCACAATGTCAAAAATGTCAAGGTCGGCCTAAGGACAAATTAGTGCTCCTCCGACACATATAAAAACAAGTCAAGGAGCCTCATTTGAGACATCATCACAACACATATTCTCTTCTTCTCTCTAAAATTTGGATGGTTCGTACAAGTCTAAGGAAACTTTCATTTCACACTTGTGAGGGTCCAAGAAGACATTTTCTGTGTTGCCTTTTTGTTAGGAGAGTTTGGATTCTATTGACTTAGTTTTTCTTCATGGTTTGACTTTCTTTGACTGATCTTTTGAGGTCGATTTTACTAGCACAGGAACTGAAGCAATCTAAGCAGTTGATTAGCATTGACTTTTGTTTTGACCACAGGAAAATTACAGACTGTGACAACAACTTTCTCTCTCTCCTTTGATTTATTTTGACAAGGATATATTTGAATGCTTTGAGCTCAACTTAACCAGCATTCAAGACCACATTATTTCTTCTTTGACCGAGTTGAATGGATGGTTGACTATTGACTATTGTGGACTGGTTAGGGCATGTTGACTATTGTTGGCTTGGACAAAATTTCATATTTGTGATAATTGACCATATTTGACTTTTCATCATTGGTATATTGTATTTATGGTTGGTTGACTTGGTTGATAGCCAAAGCCTTTGACTTTGACTCTTTTTTATGGATAATGCTCATTATACTCTATGGTGAACATTTTATGACAATATAATAGAAGAAGAATTACAAAGGGTTCCCCCCTTGTGGGTTTTTTCGTTGGTCTTTGACCAATCTCGTGCTCTTGTTGATGAATTGATTGTCTCCTATTTATCTTTACATTTATTGGTCTATCTTCAATTACTATTGATAAATGGAAGAATTAATTATTATTGAAAATATTGCTAATTGAATAATTAAATTGGGCTAAAGTAATTGAGACAACATAGAGCGGTGTAAAAATTAACACAAACAACTTTCAAAATTATCTTCAACAAAATTAGGGCACAATAGTATTTACTCTAGTTGTAGCGATTACATACATTAAACAATTTGCAAAAAAATATTTCATCAGCAAAAGCACTTACAAAATAGTCATGCAATATATCCATCCATGTCAAAGAAATAGCTCCAAGACAAGATAAAAAATCAGCTCCAAATATCATAGTGCATCCATGATACTCCAAAAAATCGAAGAGAAAAAGTGCAAAGTTGCCTAATAGGACCAAAAATCCTAAGTGATGATGATGAGTTCTCAAAAATGAGAATCACTTCTATTTATATGAGTCTCACTAAAAACAATTAGCCTAATGATCCCCCAAAATTATAAAGTAATGTGCTAAAACAATTCTTGGTCACAAGACGACCGAGTAGCTATCACAAGTTATGAATTAGCCATCCATATGTAATTCATTGGAGGGACAGTTTGGGTGCTCTTAGTGCCATGATGATAGAGAGGGCTCCAATAAATATGATTAGAGAATGGCCCCTAATTTTCCATGCAAGTCATCATGTGGGGCCCCAAAGTGGGTTTGGGGCACAACTATTGGTCTCATGGGTCTCCAGATGATAGAAATTTTTTATATAATTCTCTAAAATAGGGTTGTGATGATGGTGCTTGACATCCATGTCTCAAGGATGATATAAACCTCCTATGGGACTTGGATCAACTACCATGACCATGCTAAGTCGGTTGGGGCACGTTAGTCCAAGTGCATTATCTCACGAATAATGTGGGGCGACGAACAAACTGATGAATGTGTTGAGGGTGTCCATGACATGAAATGATCCTCTAACACATGATGAAGTCCCATGGCTCTCAACGCATCCTCTAGGTGTGTCATTATTATCCTTTGGTGGGCTTGGGCTCTAGTTAATTTGCCCAACCCATGATGAAAACACATGTCAACTACATATAATATCCAATGTGCTTCCTCATCATCAAGTAAAATAATTCATTAGTGCATATAAGTGACCCAAGCTTGTTAAGCAAGGGCACATAGAGACTTTCATAATGTGCTTCCCTTCCAAATTTGGGGCTTTAAGCTTGTAATAGTGTTACCTCCCTAGGTAGGAGTGGCTAATAAACAACCTTATTAGGTGTTCCCAACCCAACCCTAAGGGGAAAGACAGGTACACGGTACATCCTTCAATTGATAGGGGTCATATGAATAATGATGAGATGGATGGGGACATGGGGGTCTCAAGCCAAATTCCATGGGTTCAACGTTGGTAATGATGAGGGATTTTCCTACATTTGGGTTTATAGATGTAGGAGGGAGCACGTGGATACATGAGTTACCTAGGCCTTTACTTTTCCACCCTTTTTCATTTTTATTTTGTATAATCTTAAGTTTTTTTCTTTGTATGACTACTTTGGGCTCTAATAGATGAGAGCATGTTGTGTATGATATAAATAGTTATTACCCCCCTTAAGGTGGGGTAGTTCATCACCCACCAAGGGTTGGGACATGCATGGGTTCCTTAATGATGTGGGGGCACTCATGGGGCCCTAGGAACCAAGGTGATGGCCATAATGATAAGGGATAGAGCTCATGTTTAGAATTTTCCCATGTGCTATTTTAACGTCTTGACTATATTTTGTATTTTATAGTATTGTTTTTTTTCCTTACATGTGGTCATGATATGCTTTTAATGTTCTTTTATCTACATCAACCTCTGGGGCAACATTTATGGTCCCTACCCAAACATGTCGACAAGGGGAGGGGGTGTACCAGTGCCTTGTGGATCCAGTGGTCATGTGGACCCAGAGAGGGAAGATGATGAAATAGGGCTTGCAGTGTGCGGAGGGGAGCGAAGGATGTGAAATGGGAAAAAGAGACCGTGCTACCAAGATTGAGGTTTCCTAAGTAGTGCCATTCCTGAAGCTATAAGCCAATGGGGGAGATCCCACAGGACTAGGATTAAGGATTAACCCCACATTTAATGCGATGGAACAAAACCACAGTCAAAACCATTCCTTCTTCCAAATCACCCAATAATCCATGCCCAAAGTGCCAAAGGAAAAACAAGCATAAGCACCTGATTGCATAATGAAAAACATACCTTTAGGATTGGATTTCCCACCTTCAAACATATTCTCTCGACAAATGGAAAATGGGACATACAACTAGCTCAGGGAGTGGAGATCAAGTGGAACAATACATTGGCTACACCAGTGGTTGTAAGGGGTTGGTGACTACCAGCTAAAGAGAAATCTAGGAGAAAAATTCTCCTATGGGGTCACCCACTTTTGGTGGGTAACATCTAGCTCCAACTGGGACATGAGCTCACTAAAGAGTGCACAAATCATGTACTCGAATGGTAAGTCACGAGAACACTATCATTCCTCTGGGACCACAGACATGTATCATGCGCATATCAAACAATGTTGGAAGCATTTGTCCCGGTCGTACTTTTATCGCTCATGTTTTCATTAAATAATAAAACCATACATAAAGAAATATATTCTACGATTAAAATCTAATCTAAGTGCATCTATCTACCATGACAACATGATATGATGATAGTATCCATGCAAAATCAATATGCAATTCATCTTACTCTAACATGCATAATAGACAATGTCAAGTTTCTAGGAAAGGGGTGATATGATTGTCCTTCATGAGAATGGGCCACAACTCCCCTTGAAGTCTAGCTATGTAATAGTATCATTCACCAAACTTTTCAAGGACCTTGACAAGAACATGGTTTTATCTACCAACATTACCTCCCAAATTTTCAATTCCTTCTTTGACTTTTGCGCCCACCTTTTCTTAGGCCTGTTTTCCTTATGAGTAGACCTATTGAGGAGACACACTTCCTGGGAAAGAGGAAGGGAGCTAGAATTTTTGGATTCATGTACTTACCAGGATATGGAAGAAAAGTGAGTTCCTCAACATGCGCTGGAAATTGGAGCTCTCTAGAAATAAAGAATGGGGTCCCATTAAGTTGTGGGATAGTGGCGTAAGAGAAGTCCATTTGAAGTTTTCCACCCACATAGGCACCCCATTTTCTAGAAAACATTCCCCATACATTAGGTATATCAATAACCACAACATCCATGAACAAGGATTTGTCTTCATTGATATCCAAGGCTTGAGGTATTCAATAGGGCCCTCAATGGTAATGGATCTAGAATCAAATCCACTTACATTCTTATAGTGTCAGGTGATATTTAACTTAAGTTGTTTCATGACCTTTAGTGGCATAATATTTGTAGAAGCCCCTAGATCCAACATCCAATTGTGGAGAAGAAGGCTATTTATGGTTAAGGTCAATAGGAATGGTTCATGGTTAGGTTTGGTCCTAGTAAAATGGATGTTTTGCAACATAATAGATTGGTCATCTTCATCAAGCCCCAAATATTTCTTCACTTGCCTTCTTCGGGAAGGGATCTTTACAATTTCCTTTATGGGAACATGCATACTCATTTTACTCATAGTAGCGCCCACATCAATATTTAACTCTACTTCTTTACATATTTTCTTGTGCTAGGGCTCCCCTTTAGGAGGATCTTTTTTTATGTCATCCTTCTTAAGAAGATCCTTATTTGAGGGTTCCTGATGAGAAAGATTCTTCTCCTTTGATTTCTTAGAGTTTGAAGAAGATTCTTTGTTGTTCTTTCTAGAATATTGCAATCCTTTAAGTCATCCACTACTCTCCACAATCAATATAGGTTTATCTTGTTCTTCCTTAAGTTTTACTACACTAATTTGTGGATGGCTATATGTGCCACCTAATATCATGTTGAAAGCTTGGGTTTCATTTACTACATTAATTTGTTCACCACCCTCCTCATCTTCACTCTCCTAATTAGAGCTATCACTTTGATACTCTTCAGAAGATGAGTCCCCTTGTTCCACTACATTAGTTGGGACTAAAGTGTTAGGGACATTTGGTTTAGCCTACTTTCCTTCCTCATTATGTTTCTTGACAAAGACCTTGCTCTTCGAAGAGAAAGAAAATATTTTCCCCTTTTCTAGGTCGCTAAACTTATACATATACATCCTATCCCTAACATTCGCGTCATCATATATTTTTCAACTTTCTTGCACAAGGTGACTAATTTTTTTTCAACTTGATCCTTGGCCTTGCTCTTTTTAGTTTCAACCTTATGCCTAGGGAAATTTAACATTTCAATGTGAGCAGCATTTAGATTTTTTCCGACCTCAATGGCCATTTCCTTCGCTTAAGTGAGAAGTTGGTGTGTTAGGTGGCCTTGGACCGCTTTTATGAAATTTTCAAGGATTTGGGCATGAGTATGCTTGTGGAAATCAAGGGTATCCCTAACAATCCTGTAAAATACTTATATGAAAATTCTAATATCTTCATTTAATTTCTTCTTTTAATGGTAGAAATTTTCAATGACAAGGTTTTCTATCAGCATTAGTGGCCCACCTTTTCATGAAGAGGTCTTCAAATTGGTAAAAGTCACTAATATTAGATTGAGGAAGGATAATGTACCAATCCTTAACATCCCCCTCGAATGTCAAAGAAAATAACATCACTATTGCATCTTCATATTCGATCATTCAAGGTCCCATTGCCCAATAGAAGTTATCTACATGTCTCTTGACAATTTGATCAACACTCCCTCTAAACTTTCGTAGCCATTAATGATTCTTCTTAGGCAATGCGTGAGGAGCATGAGGAATTTCTCTAAAATACAGAGGTTTGAAATATGTCACATTCCATTTCTTAAGTCGAGGGGATTGATTTTGATTTTGAGTTTGGTTTTGGTTTTGGTTTTTTTGGTATTCATGTTGCCAGGAAAAAGTTGCCTTGCAAGAGGTGTTGGATTACTTGTGGAAGATTTATCAAGATCAACAACTCTCCTAGCGGCAACTATGGTTATAGGAGCTATGTTTTCTTCGTGATATTCGTAATCAAGAAATTTAGAAGTCACTAGAAGAGGATCTATGATGTTGTTGGGGGATTCACCTCTTCAAATATTAAACCAAGGAGGTAGACATTCTTCCTCCCCAGCAACGACACCAAAAATGTTACCACACAATTTATCAGGGTTGTAAGGAAGGGAAAGCTTAGGGGACAACTACCAAACTAAGTGAGAACAATAGGACAATGAGCCACTATCACCTCAGTCAAGGTCCCATGCTCATTACGAACTCTCATTGATGGGATGAGTCTCGGTAGGAAGGGAATCAATTAGAATGGATAGATTGATTATTTAGGTATGAAGTGACTCCACCAAGCTCATTGAGGGTGAGACACAAAAATGGCTCAATGCTTCAAGGAAGATAACACACTCTCTAAGAAAAGATATAGAGATCAATACCTAGGGCTTAGATATGATGATGACCATAGGTGTTCCTAAGGTCAAGACTCTAGGATATGAGGTAGGATTTTTATAGGCCATTTTGTTTCACTTAGTCAAAACGACCCAAACCAAGATCTCTCTTCATCCATTACACTTTGCGTCAATCCCATGCAAGGCCAAAAGAAAAAATTATTCCCAAAGGTTATAAGAATCCTAGATTACATTGGCTAAAACCCTATTTAAGACTCCATCACACTTAAATTCATTATAACCTGTGATGGTGCATGTTTCCCACATGCAACTTGTGCTGGTCAGTGTAGGTTTCCTTTACTAAAAGTTCGATGACACCTGAAAATGAGGAAGAATAAAATCTAGAAGCTTTGAGAGTTGATTCATCCATTTTCTATTGAATATGATCTCGAATTCCTACTAATGAGGCTTTATTCCTTATCTTATGGAACTTACCTCATTTCAAAGTGGATCTAGCCCAGGTATGGTGGATCTAAAACTACCTCATTTTCCCTATAAAAGTAGTACCTACTATAGGGTTTAGGTTGGGATTTGGAGACTCTGATTTTGCCCTTATGTTGTTAGTTTGAGTTTGGAGGTCTACAATCCATCCTTACGAATTGGTGAGATTGAATGCTTTATCATTATGGAAAATAAAGGACAGGAAGGTTGGGAAAGATTCACAACATCAAGGCCTCAACAAGGGTTGTAATCTTTCTTTGTTATCATTAATACAAAGTGAATTGTTTTTTCCATACATCATGTATTTGATTATACATGTGTTGAATAAGGTTCCTCTATATGTTATTTAGAGGTACTTGAATATATCATGTTGTATATCTTTATCTCTTTGCTTGTCTTGGCTAATTTACAGGTTCTACCTTCGGGAGTTAAAGTTGGAGCTGAAGTGAGAAGGTGAAGAGAAGAAGGAAAATTTCAATGAATGCTAGGTGGGTCTTCTTCTTATATTCCAAGTATCTCTAGGGAAAGATAGTGTAGTTTGGCTGTTTCTAGGTTAATCCACTGAACCTAGGAAGGTCACTTCTGTCTGCAGAAGGGATTTGTCTAGAAAAAAACTAGGCGACTCTACTAGGGAATAAGATGTTCTTCAATGGTTTTCTTTGTCATGGCCTTTTAGGACTTCTGCAATCAACTATTTTTGTCTTGTTTACACTGTAATTTGACTTTAGAAAACTGGATTTTGAGCTTGGCTGGGGTTTTTTCCTTGATTTTTGTGTGAATAAGCGCTATCGCACTTTTCCTTCTGTGACAGTGTGTTGCAGTGCAGGTTTTCAGTTCATTAAGTGTGACTCATTGCACTGGTTTCTATAGACTACCTGTGATGATTCCTAGGAAATGAAAAAATCAGTGTTTCCCTACCTTTCTTTAAAAAAATTCTTGTTTGTTATACTTTCGTGAGTCTCTCACCTGTCTTATTCTTTGTAAAACCAACATTTGTGTGAAATTTAAGTTTGATTTCTCTTTGGTAGGAAATTCCTTTTTTTCCTCATTAATTAGAGATTTTTACAATTTGGCTTGATTATTGATTCATTAAAAGACATTTCATGTTACAATAGTTATATATTCAAATTGCTTTTGTTGCAATAATCTAGTCAAACTGTCAGTTTTCTTTACACTGAAAATTCAAAACATTTTTTTTTTTTAAATAAGGGCTTTGAATTTGCAAAGTTGGAATAGTATCTTTGAAGATCTTGTTTGGAAGATTTGTTTTTTGCATTGTTGAATTGAAACCTCTTCATTTTTTCTAGCTAGATATTCATTGAATTGAAAAGATTTCTCTCATATTAGCTGCATTTTAAGAATTCAGGTGAATGTTTCTCTTTTACGGTCAAACATAAACCTTAATCAAGAGAAACATTTAAAATTTATCAATGAATCTAAGGAACATTTCAAACAACACAAATACATTTAGTTGGTCTATGTTAGAAGATGTTTTTCAACATCTCTAAATGTAGGATCTATCATTAAGCGTCTACGTTACATCCTAGGGATGGTCATTTTTCCACTTACCTCTGGGTATATAATAAGATGCTCCATGTATGAAAATTATATAGGAATGCTCCCATTGTACAATTACGCATTAGACAACACTACTATGGACTACACTTCCATGTACCCTCTGGTATATAGGAAGTCCCCCCTAGGTTGAAAACCTGCTATAGGTAACTGAGTTAGTCGCCTTGTTTTTCTGATACACCAAATACAACATTTGAGGAGATTTCCTACACGTACTTAACGATATATTGAAGTTCACAAGAACTTGGTAATCCCTTTATACCAAGTGATCAATTTCATTGTTATTGTTTCTTTGATTGACTTCTCATTTTTTACTTCTTAGTGGACCTTAGGTTGAATCTGATGGCAACAATTCCAGAGTCTTCAAGTCAAGGAAAACCCTTTTATGAGAATCTTGGTCCTTTTCCTTCTTTTGGAAAAATTGGCACTCCTTACATGGCTACGTTGTCCCTTCCTGGATTCACGATAGGTTTACCAGTATGGTTGTTTTCAACCTCCTTGGTTCTGAATGTTACAGTTGCTTCACAAGCAAGCCCTCCTCAACAATACCAACCTCAATTTGACACTTTTCATTCTTCGCCCATTGTCTCTTCTTCCCTTTCTTCTCTTTCACCTGGTGTAAGTCTTGATTCTAGTAACCACGAAGCTAAGAAGAAGAAGCAAAATAAGCAAGGGGACAACCAACCAACCATTGCCATTAATGTGGTTAATGTTGAAAAACCTTCCAACATCCCTCATAAAATTAAATTCCCTTGCAATATTTGTAAGGGTGACCACCTTCTTAGAGATTTCCCTAATATTCCCTAAGTATTAGAAGTGTGTTCCATAGGCTCACATTAGCCCTTTTTGTTAGCCTCCAGATATCATGCTGGTGACAAACCATCAAATAGTGATAATACGGTTCCAGGGAAAAAGGGTAAAGTTAGATTTCCTTGTAGGTTATGTGAAGGGAGTCATCAAACTCACCTCTGTCCTCATATGGATGAAGCCTCAAAGTTGATGGAAAACCTTTTTGTTTCTCACAAGAAACTTCCAACTGGTTATTGTAAGTTTTCCCCCAATCCTCCATTAGTTGATGAAGTGATTGATTTGATTCCATCTTTAGTCAATCCCACTCTCCTTGAGCATGAATCCCATGAGTCCTTTTCCAACCACCCATTGGTTGAGAAAGTGGTCAACTTGATTCCATCTTCAATTGATTGTAGTTTCCCCTTAGTGAGTGAAGTGAATATTGCTCAGGTTCTTCTTCTTACTTCAGATCCCACTGAACAAGGGGGAATTTCTCCCATTCTCACAGAACACTCTCCAAGTAATGAGGTCATTTCCTTTTATTGGAATCAATTGACAGAGCCTTATATCCCTTCTTACATGCCCTTCCAAATCATGGTGAAGGCTTGTGATAAGAACATATATCACACTATTATAGATGAAGGTGCTTCTATTAGCATTCTATCCTCGACTGCTTGGCAAGCTTTAGGTTCCCCTCAACTTGTGTCAATTACTTAGAATATGTTGGCTTTTAACAAAATAACTAGTGAACCTTTATGGATCCTTCCTTAGTTTTATGTTACCTTAGAAGGAAAAAATATCTATATTGATGTTATGGTAGTCCAAGGCCCCTTCTATTTCAATTTTCTCCTTGGGTGAGACTATGTCTATGCCATGAACATTGTCGTGTCCACACTCTTTTGAGTGATGTCTTACCCGCATGGAAAAATTATGACTATTGACCGGATTTCATTCGTTGGTCCTAATTTGAATGCCAACCATCCAAATTCCCTACATGTTCCTAATATTAAATTAGTATCCCCCTTGCCACAGATTAATTATGTGGCAACTTGTTCTATTCCTGCACTTACTGACGAATAAGAGCCTCTCACTGTTTGCTCGACTTCTCTTAACCTAGATCTAGTAGGTGATATGGTAAATTATTTACTGGATCCTACCCCTATTGAATCCCTTGATATGCATTCCTTCTAGAGAATTTCTCTTCCATCTGATGAAAACCTTATGGAAGCCATTATCAAACCCTTGATATGTATTCCTTCCAGAGTCTTGTCCTCTTGGGAGCCATGATCAAGGTAAATAATTCCATAAGCATAGTTATTTTCCTATGTCAAGCTTGTTAAAAAATGAAATAGTTCACCACGAGCATAGTTTCTTCTATGTTTCAAGATCACATATAAATGAAACAAACCTATGAGCATAGTTCTTTTATTGTGTCAATATCGTTAAAAAATGAAACAGGTCACCACAAGCATAGTTTCTTCTATGTTTCGAGCTCGCATAAAAATGAAACAAACCTATTAGTATAATTCTTTTATTATTTCAAGATCATTAAAAAATGAAACAAGTCACCACGATGATAGTTTCTTATATGTTTGAGCACGGTTCTTTTCTTGTGTCATGCTCATTAAAAAATGAAACAAATCCCCTCCAATTTCTTTGAATCTTTGACTAGATATCGATTTTGATTTCCATTGTTTTTACCTGATCTCAGAGATGAACCTTCATTTCATTTTCCCATATCACATGATACTCTTCCTTACTTCTTGGTGAACATATTTCTATCAGTAACTAATAGTCTATCTAAGTCCATGAGTAGAGTTGGTGGACGAAACGAAGTTAGGGGGGGCATGCCTCTACCATTATGTTGGGGGAAATGTACTTATATCAAGCATAGTTTTTCTCTGTTTCAAGGTTGTGTAAAAATGAAACCACTCTTTAGCATAAATTTTCTCCGTTTCAAGCTTATGTAAAAAAAAATGAAACCTATTCAGAGCTTAGTCTTTGTCCTTTCTTGTGTTGAGAAATATAGAGCATGAATAGTTAAAAGTTTTCTCTGCTTGATAATTTCTTATGATATACTTTTACTTCTTAGCTTATAGTATTTTCTTCGTTATGTTATTATTGTGTTATTTTCATCAATATAATTACCAATATGCATAATAAAAGACAAGTGACACAGTATGTAGGCTTGTCAGCCGGGGCTAAAAACTCTCACCTCTTGAGAGAAAAAACCGATCAAAATTCTTCTTCTAGATCTTCAATTGATGAGTACCAAGATCATGACAAAGACCCTTGACTCTAGTATCCCCCTAAGAACCTTGTCACTAACCTTCATGCTTTGCCTCTTCCCTTCCTCCACTTTCTTATTGATCTTGAACTGCTCTCCTTGGCTTCCTTTAGAGAAAATCAGTCTCTATTCTTCACACTGCTTCTTCTTGGCCTCCCCTAGAGAATCTCGGTCTCTAGTATCTAGATCAATAACCCAAAAAAAGTAGCCTAGAAGAACACTTCCTTCGCTATCTCCAAAAGAAACTTCTCCTTCATTGATCCCAGAAGAAACTCTCCTTTGCTAACCTAGAATAATCTCTCCTTCGATGATCGAGAAGAAACTCTCCTTCGCTGACCCACAAGAAACTCTCCTTCGTTATGCCCAGAAGAATCCTTCCTTTGTTATCCCTTATTCGTACTTCTGCTTGGAGCCTCTTCTTGCTCTTTTACTTGACCTCTTCTTCATACTTCTACTTGACCAAATTCTTGTCAAGTTACTTGCCTCTAAGTGAGGCTGAGTGTGGCTATATACACCTCAACACATGTCCTTTAGGCTGATATGATCACTAGTGGTTAGGCCGACTTCTTCCAGTAATTTCTTCCATCGTTGTAGGCCGACCTGAAGAGGATAAGTGACAAGGTATTGGAGGATACTTTACATAGAAAAGTTTGACCTTTTACAAAGTGTAACATGACTTCATTACATGACAATGACTCTAATATTTTATGACTAGATGACAAATAATTCCTAAAGACTTTCAATGGGAGTCTTGACTCAAAAATAAAATCTTTTGCTCATGAAACCCATGAAGCATGCAATACAATAATTTATTTTTCTTCTTTGCATCTCATTACATAAAATCATAATTACATGTCATTATGAATATCGAACCTAGTTACACTTTTCAAAACTCCCTCTTAACTAGGGAGGTATTCATAATGGTACTTGGTCATTCTCAATATGAAGAATTTCTCATAAGAATAATTTGGATTGGTAACTCATTTGTATAATATCATTTCAACCAGCATTATCACATAGCAAGGGCTTTACTAAAAACTCCATCTCTCCACAAGATCTGAGGTGAATGCTGGCAAGACCAATGATTTATAGACACTTTCATAATTGCCTCTCTTGGAACATCCCCTACCCAGGTACTCAGGATGTGTTCCATGAGGACTATTCTTATCTTAGACTCCCCAACCCTCAAAGAATATCGTTCCTCCATGGCTACTCTTCTATTGGATGCCCTATCTCATCCTCAAAGAGTATCATATGCCAAATAATTACCCAATCCTCCATTCTTTCTTCCTAGGTGAAGACCATAATGATATGTCTATCTCTCTCTCTCGAATATGGAGGACATATTCCAACAAAGGAATGTACAAATTCCTACAAAAGGAATGTACCTAAGCTCCCCCTTGGCTTAGGAATTTCCAAGTTTCTTCCAAGTAAGAAACTTCTTTTCAGGCTCCCTCTTAACTAGGGACTTGCGTCAACTCCTCATGTGGAGATCATGGAACAACCAACTGCTTGAAGAGCTCCTTCCTTTAATGTCATGAATTTATTCTTTGTTATGGAGTCTTCATATTTTGGGACTTCTTCATAAGGAACAGACCATCCATCACTTTTGTTCATGAGTCAGTCATGCCCTCATTCCTTTCATCAGAAAGTGATCCATCAGTTTTTCCATCTGGATTTGCTTCATGTCATGTTGCTTTCTTCATGCCATATTTTCGGAAGGATCTTACATCGTTCTATATGGTCTTCTTGGAAGTCATCCATAGATCTTCCCTTTGGAAGTTATACATAATCCCATCCAAATATTAGTTTAAAAATACAAAATGAACACTTAAATCAAAATTACATTTGTGATGGTGTCTTATCATGACATATTTCTATAGGTATTAGCATCCTGCATGCATCTTGACACATATCCCAAAGTTATCCATTGTCAAGGATCTCTATATTTTTCTGACTCTCATCAGAGTCTTCATATCTTTCTGGGATATATTCCAGACAACTCTTCTTAGTCTCAAATGTTGAATTCCTTCTACCTTTGTTGCATATTTTACGATCTCTTCCTCTCTTTTCACACACTTCATTCCCAAGAGCTTCCAGTAAGAGTTTCTTAATTGTAGTCATCTTCCTCATGATTCATATGAGAACATATTATGTTGATTTCATCTAGTGTGCCTTATGCTTTTTTGCAAACTTTCGGAGGAGGAGATCCCCTTTTTCTTTGATCATGTTTCCTAATATGGAACTAGTGATCCATATTATCTGCAATCATATGACATGACTTTCACAATAATCTATATAGGCATGCATACCTCATATTTTCTTTGGATCATCCAGACTTCCTGCAACAACTTCCTTTGAATGGATAAGTTTTATCCTGCTTCACTATTATGTCATCATACCACCATCCCTTGAATCCCATGAGTTGGAATTCCTGATGAAACACATGCTTTCTTTATAGATCGGTGAATCATATGATAAGGATTCCTTCAGAAAAACTTGAGGATCTTTCATATCCTCAACCAACATATCTTTCCTTATTGACTATTGTATGCTAATCCCAGTCGATGGTGACGTCTACTTCTTTCTATAAGTATTATTTGACATTTCAATGAGGTTTCCAAGATTATTTAGGATTTATTCCATACATTATTTTTTATTCCCATGTCAAGAGCTCTTCCTTCTAATGCTTCTATCACGATGCTATTTTCTAATCCGATGCATCCTATCTTATTTGCACTGCTTCTTATTTATAAATTACAAGTGGAAAGTAACATTTAGTGAAGCAAATCATCTCGGTCATAGTAGAGATCTTTTACTTCTTCCTTCTTAAGCTTATTTGTCTCAGGTTCTTTCACTTCCTCAGTAATATGGACTTCTTCCCTATCTCTCTTGTCCTTCTTATGTTTAGGACAGTTTCTTCTATAGTGCCCAAGTTCCTATCATCCAAAACATCTTATCTTAGCCATGTTCTTTCTTTTCTTTTGAGGACCAAATTTTCCAAATTTCCTTTTTCTTTTTGTCACTAATTGATCCATTTTTTATGATATTTTGTCACTTTCTTTCTTCAACCTGTCTTATTTTTCCTTGCATAGAGACCATAATTTGATGAATGGGATAGATTCCTCTTCTTTAGTAGATATGAGGTTACCTTTTTCATCATTCAATGCATTTAGAATAACAAAGATGATTTCTTTATCAGATACCATCTCTCCTAGATCTCGCAATTGACCTTTTATTTGAGATTCTTTTGAAAGGCATGAAGATATCCCTTCATCCTTTGACACCTTCAATTTATATAGATAAGATCTAAGTATATGATCTTTTCTATCATGCTTTCAGAGAAAACTTCTACCAGCTCATCATATATCTCTTTAAATGTATTAACTTGAATTGAAACAAGAACACGAAAAATTACATATATAACCATAAATACAAAGATCTAGCAAGAAATAACACTTCATTTCATTAATATCAAATGTTGAAATATGCTTACAAATAGAATGGAAAGAAGACTAGCTCGAGTGATGGTAGCTTATCTCTAAGAAGAGATGTGGCAGCTACATGCCTCTAAATTGTGCTACAATGAGACTCAAAGGCCTATTTATTATTGAGAAATAATGGAAAACCCTAAACATCCAAAAACCTAACCCTAGGAGATGAAGCACCAAAACTATGGGCCCCGTTTGGATAAATTGGTACATCAACTTCCTGGGGTTGTAACTTTGGCATGCGATCTCCATTTGATGTGTGAAATACGTTAGAAATATCTATTTGAGGAATACAACTTCCAACAGGTCAAAAATGGTCAAAAACCCTTGTTGGCCCCAATTTTTCCAAAAAATGTTCTTGAGGGCCTCAAAATGGCTTCGGAAGTTGAGGACCCGAAAAAATGCCAAAAACAGTAAATTGTGCTACAATTAAGGAAATTGAAAAATTGAAAGAGATAGTGGTGGGGGTACCAATGGAATAGGCGGGTGGCCATCAACATCCACTTGGATCAGTCCTCCTCCCTTAGGAAGAAATGGTCCCCATTGCATTGAGTGCATGTTATGAAACCAACTCACAAAAAGATAGAAAAGATAGATCAACGCCTTAGAATTCAGCCTCTTCGAGGGGGCAACCTCCTTTCTATTACATAAATGAACAATTCTTCGATGATACAAATGAAAAGACCTCCTTTCTATATATAGGAGTCTAAGGGGTCATAACATAATCAGAGCCGACATAACAATAATAATGTAAGGGCACAATAATAACAATAGTGGGCTTCTATGTGGCACAATAGTAACAATATGGGCACTACATGGGTACATCAATATAATAAGTGGGTTGTACTAATAACAAGAAGGGGTTACACTAGTAGTATAGGGGCCTAACATGCCCCTCTCCTTCAAAAAGCGTTGTCCTCAACGCTTGAGTAGTTCTTGATGCTTCTGTATAAAATTCTTGTCCTCCCATGTGGAATCTTCAGTGGGTAAGTTCTTCCACTTGATGAGATACTCTGAAATTGATCGATTTCGTAGCTGTCGGGTTCTTGTTTCTGTGACTACTCCAGGTTCCAATATGATTTTTCCTTCCTCTTCAATTTCTGGCAATATTGTTTGAATTGGGATCTTTTGCAACTTTTGAATAAGTGGCCATACTTCTTCGTCCTTCTTCCATTCATCCCTTGCTTTGTTTATCCAATCTGGTTGGATAATAGAAATAGCACAAAACAATGCTTCCACATCCTCATCCTTGAAGAGTCTTCCCGTTCGGTAAGGTCGCCATTTTTTAAGTACATGTAGTATTGCCAACATTTTCTTCTCATAAATAGCTTCCTTGAGATGTAGCAGTAAAAATACCCAATCACCTACATCAAAACATTTTTCACTACGATGTTGATCTACCTGTTTTTTCATTTGATTTTGCACCGAAGTGGTGTTATCTTTTAAAAGTTGGAGAAATTGTTGTTGATGCTCGATGTGATCTTTCTCTGCTTGAACCTTTTTCTTCTTGATATGTCCTTCTATCTCTAGAGTTTGAGGAGTGGTAATTTCTTCAATTCCTTTACAAGACATGGTCAGACTCATTTCTTAATGCTCGATGTGACCTTTCACTTCTTGAACATTTTTCTTCTTGATATGTCCTTCTATCTTGATAGTTTGAGGAGTGGTAATTTCGACCAATGAATTACAAGATATGGTTGGATTTATTTCTTCTTTCTCGATGTGATCCTTCACTTCTTGCATCTTTTTCTTCTTGATATGTCCTTTTATCTTGAGAGTTTGAGGAGTGGTAATTCTTGCCAATGCTTTACAAGATATGGTCTTATTCATTTCTTCTTTCTCTAGGGTGGGGTCCTGGCGTATATCCTCTTCTTTTGATGTTTCTTGATCCTTTTCTTCCTCCTCTTCATATTCTATGTAAAATAATTTCTTCTTAGCACACTTATGACCTCTAGTGCATTTGCTATCACAATTGTAACAAAGCCCTTTTTCTCTTTTTTCTTCCAATTGTTGTGGTGTAACCCTTGTAGGTTGTGGAAGGCTAGGAGAAACAACACTTCCATCTTTATAGTTGTGAGGGGTATGCTTCCTGGTTTCCATAATTTTGCTTTCCACTATGTCACAAAGCCCTCTTACCATTTCCAATTGTTGTGGTGTTGCTCTAAAGAAGGTGTTGCTCTTTGTATCCTCATAATGTGCTACCATTTCCTCCGTGAAAATTGACCACGTAACAAATTGTTTACGAGAACAAAGCCCTTCATACCATAAAAATTGATCCAGTTCTAAATATGAATATGCAATACATACCTTTTGTAATAGTGGTACACCATGTAGATCAAAATATTGCTCCATCTAAAGTATCCAATTTACCAGATCCTTGCCATCAAACTTCCTCATCTTGCTTTTTCTTGATTTTAGGAGCTCGATCTTGAGACAACTGTAACTCTATACTTTCGGATCTTTAAGTTCTGAAATTGTGACCTATAGTAGCTCTCTGTGTCCTCTTTCCGATGCCACTAGTCTGATCCAAATTGGATTCTCCAAAAAAGAGTTATGCACAATCTCCCAAGATGACCTAATTATATACCTTTCTAGAAGAGCAAACTTGTATGAAGTGCCATGTGTCACTGTTTCGACCTTTGGCTCTGAAAAATATATAAAAGAAACTACAGTTCGTCCTCTTTCTATACCTTCTTACAAAATTTCAATTTGATGCTCAGAGAGAAAGTTATGAAGATTTTCCCCAGGTCACCTGTTTGGAATGTAATTCAGGAGTCTATAAAAAGACCAACTTCCTCAGATCATATCTCCGCAAATATAGCGCGAAAAGCTCTAAAATTTGGACCCGAGGTTCAGCGCGATTTCTTCTCAAATGGGTTTTTTTTGTAACTTCTGAAACGTCGCATAAAAAAAGTTATAGCGAAAATTCCACGATGACCTATTTGGAGCAGCGAAACCCTAGAATCCAAATCTCTGATACCAAATGTTATGAAACCAACTCACAAAAAGATAGAAAAGATAGATAAACGCCTTAGAATTCAGCCTCTTCGAGGGGAAACCTCCTTTCTATTACATAAATGAACAATTCTTTGATGATACAAATGAAAAGACCTCCTTTCTATATATAGGAGTCTAAGGGGTCATCACATAATCAGAGCTGACATAACAATAATGATGTAAGGGCACAATAATAACAATAGTGGGCTTCTATGTGGCACAATAGTAACAATATGGGCACTACATGGGTACATCAATATAATAAGTGGGTTGTACTAATAACAATAAGGGGTTACACTAGTAGTATAGGGGCCTAACAGTGCCTCCATGAAATGGGGAAACTTCTGCTAAACTTGGTCCCAGGTGAGCCACTTGCCTTGATGCAGGATTTGGCTAGCTTTGACAACTTGATTTAGTTGGATCTTCTATTGATGAGTGTACTTGACCTGTGTCTCCATAATCTAATTAGTTGTGTTTTGTTCCATGTAGTTTGGGTTTAACTCTGTTGGTGTGAGTTGTTCTAAAATGTTTGATGTGTTAAGTAATGGTGGGAAGTATGGTCGAAGGCAGTCCACATTGAACACTAGATGTAGGACAAGGAATGGGGGAATGATGAGCTCAAAATAATTGTCTTTCGTATCCTTGGTAATGGTGTAAGGAACATATTAGAGTGGTCTGAGCTTCTAATGGGCTTCGGTAAGGCATTGTTTCTGCCAATGCAACCAAACTTTGTCGTCCACCTAAAACTTGTGTGGCACTTGGTGTTGATCATGTTGCTTCATGTACTTGTCATTTGACTTCTCTAAGATTTCGTGAACCTGCTAGCAGATGTTTTAGATGCATTCAGTAAATCTGGTCACTTTATCAGCCTCGAACAATGCATGTGTGGATTCTACCTCTGTAGTCGCATGAGGCATGACAACATCAATAAGACACAATGGTTGAAATCATAGACCCACTTGAAAGGGATTGCGACCAGTTGAGCTATGGAGATCTCTATTATAACTATGTTGCACATATGGAAGACTCTCATCCCAAGTTTGAGGATGCTTGGAGTTGTACATGTGGAGTATGTGCACTATCATCCTATTGATGACCTCCGTCTGATCATCAGTCTAGGGATGGAAGGTAGTTCATTTGGTGAGCTTGGTGTCCAATAGTGTCCAAAGGATTGACCATAATGTGATTAGGAACTTGCTATCTTGATATGATATAATGGTCTGCGAGATCCCAAAATGTACCCATACTCGTTCAAAGCAAAGTTTGGTAGTGTCCTCTGTTGTGATGCTCTTCTTGTAGGCCACCAATATAGCTATCTTAGAAAATTTGTCCACGAACACAAATACACTATCATTACCATGCTTGGTAGAATGGATGCTAGACATATAATCCATGGAGATGGATTCCCACGACTGGCTGGGAGTAGGTAGAGGAGTGTACAAGCCTTGCTTCTTGATGGTTGGCTTGGCGATGGTGCAGGCAAGGCATGATCTGATATATTTCCCAACATCCTGTCGGAGTTTGGGCTAATAAAAGTACTTTTGTAGTACAACCATAGTTTTCTCCACACTAAGGTGTCTTGCGACCCGACTGTAGTGCACCTCCCAAGTCAGCTTGGCATGCTTGCTCGAGGAACACAAAGGTGGCCCAAGTAGCATAATAATGTGTCTTGGAAGTGGAAATTAGGAAATTGATTTCTAGTTACTAGCATCTATGATGTCGAGGTGAAATCTGGATTAGTTGCGGCCATCCAAAGGTCTCGTGACCACAAGAGTTGAGAACATTAGTCAGTGTTGTAATTGGGGGCTGACTGAGGTAGTTTGCAACATGATTGGTGCTACCCTTTTTGTATTTAATGTTCAAGTGGAATTGTTGAAGATATGTAGACCAATTTTGATGGTGATCGTTCTGCAACTTCCCTTGTGTCTGTATAAACTGAAGAGGTCGGTGATCGGTGTGGATTATCATCTCCTTCCCCAGAATGTAGTGCTTCCATTGTCAGTAAGCCTGCACGATGGAATAAATCTCTTTATCATAGGTGGGGTACTTACGAATTGTATCGGAAAGTGTCTCACTATGATAGGCCATTGGATGCCTTTGCTGGGTAAGGACTTCACTAGCAACATAGTCTAAGGCCTCTATCTCAATTTCGAATGGATGTTATAGTTCTGGTAGTGTGAGTACCGGTGCAGAGTAGAGGCGGTGCTTTAACTCAACGAATGAATTTTGTTGGGACTCAGACCAGGAAAGATTTTCTTTCACCCTGTCCTTAATAATCTGACTCAAAGGCCAAGTGATATGGGAAAATCCCAACATGAACTTCTGATAGAAATTTGCAAGGCCTAAAAAGATGCGAAGCTCCATTAGAGTGGTCGGGGCTGGCCAGTATCGAATGACTTGGATCTTGGTTGGGTCCACATGCATGCCACTCTCATCTATGATGTAACCCAAGTATTAGACCTGGCTCATGCCAAAGGTGCATTTCTCCAAGTTTTCACACAGTTTGTGTTGCCGAAGGGTTTGAAGGACTAGCCGAGTATGTTGTAAGTGTTCTTCCTAACTCTTGCTAAAGATGAGCATGTCATCTAGATAAACCACCACGAATGAGTTGGTGAAGGGCCAAAATATGTCATCCATTAACTTCATAAAAGTAAAAGGGGCATTTGTCAACCCGAAGGGAATAACCACCCATTCAAAAATGCCTTCCTTGGATTTAAAGGTGGTCTTCCATACATCTATGGGATCTATTGGAACTTGGTGATAACTAGACTTCAGATCAATCTTGATGAAATAATTGGCCCCCTTGAGTTCATCTAGTAGGTCATAAATCCATGGGATTAGATACCTGTTATTGACAATGATTTTGTTTAGTGCATGATAATCAATGCAGAGCCTCTAGGTCCCATCCTTCCTCTGTACAAGTACAATCGGGCTCTCACAAGGTGAGGAACTTGATCAGATGTTCCCTTTCTGTAGCAACTCCTGGATTTGCCGATTGATCTCTTCATTTTCTAGAATGGAGCAGCGATATATTGGCCCATTAGGTAGAGGTACTCCAGGAGTCAGATTGATTGAATGCTTGACCTAACAATGCAAGGGTACCCCTTTGGGTGAGGAGAAGATGTCCTTGTATTCTTCCACGACTGTATCCACTTCCTTGGGCTGCTTGGAGGAACCCTTCCCAGGGGCCATAGCTATGGCTACAACCTTCCCCTTACTTTGAGAGCGAATCAAAAGAAAACAAATTTCCCAGTCAGGGAGATGACCTTACTGCATTGCTTAGCAGAGACCAAAGAGATGGTGGTAGGTGGGGCTACCTTTGGTATCCTGTATAACTTAGTACCCAAAGAAATAATAACAGAGCGAGGTCTAGAATCATATAAAGCATGTTGCTTCCATAGGTATGGTTGTCCTAATAATACATCACAAAATTCAAGAGAAGGAACATCACATAGTACCTCATTTGTGAAGGGCTTGATGTTGTAGGGAAGGTGGCACTGCTTGTTGACACGGAGATCTCATCCTTGGTGAAGGCACCCGATGGTATACAAATGCGGATGTGTTGTAGTCAGTAGGCTTAGTCGCTTCATGACCTCTTTTAAAATGACATTCTTTTGGCTCCCATTGTCGACAATGAACTGCAACTGAGAACCCTTCACCCACATCTGTTAGTGGAATATGCATTCCCTCTCTTCTGGATTTTCAAGCTCAAAATTCTGGATCTTGGTGTTGGCCACAGTGGAACTAGGCTCTGCGTTAACAATCTACTTCCTTTTGTCATTCCCCTTGTCGGGTTTTGACTTAGAGTCAAAACATGCATCAGACTTAGAAGCCTTCAGCTTGGCCACTAGTGACTGCTTGGCTTGAAACTCACTTGTGTTGTGAGTGGAGCTCTTATGGAACTCACACCACTTTGTCATGTCCTTCTTTTTCTTTGTGGTGTTTTTCTTTGCTTATGGCTTCGACGGGTTATCCTGGGTCACCCCGCCTTGGCTTTGCCATTTGCTCCGTGGTTTGGGGGCGCCTTCCCTTGCTTCGGATTCACAGATCCAAAGTCTTGTTTTTTCTGTTTAAGCTTTTGCTTGATCTTGATATTGTATCAGTACGTCGTGCTGAGCGAGGAGATGTCTAGGAAATCCATCTCATCCTAGATGTACCTGTGTAGGAAACCATGGTACTTGAGTACCAAATGTTTCTCAGAATCCTCGATACCCAACTTCATGGGAAGGGTATGAAAAACATTGGTAAAATCTGGCACGTCTTGGTCCCTTCCCTGTCATAGTGTGGTCCATTTTATGTATTTATCCTCATAGCTCCTGATAGGGTAGTACTACTCCTTGATGGTGTCCTGGAATGAATCCCAAGTGGGTGCGGCTGAAAATAGTGAGGGCGTACTTTCATCCTTCTGCTCACAGTAGGTTTCCCACTAGTCCTTGACGTGGGGGGTGCCTTTGAGAAGAGAAAAAGTAATTTTTTCTTGGCTAGAAAAATCATGAACAAAAAATATCCATCTAGTAGATTTAACGATTTATCTACAACATTCGCATCTATCTGACCCTCAAATATGGGAATGCCAAAGTTAACTTGTACCTTATGTTGACAAAAGTGTAACTAGATTCAGTCTTCATAAATGTACTTTTGATATTTGTATTTATTCAAGAAGAGAAATATTATTTTTATTATATTTATCAATGAGTTTCTTGCTCATTAAAATAGGTCCAACACATGTTAAAGTGTTGTAAGTGAGTCAAAGAGTCAAAATAAAATGTTGAAGACCTTAAGGGAATGTTACACCATGTATATATTTGTATAAGAGTCAAAGAATATCTCTCCAAGCAAAATAAAAGTCCTCTCCATGCAATGACATCATCAAAGACACAATTATGATGCAAAACAAGTGAAGTCAGCTTACTTTCCTCAAGTCGGCCTAAAGGAGGGACAATCTCTATATATAGAGGTTGTCCACTCCTCCAACGACATTCCTACAATCCTTTGAAATCAGCAAGAAGGAAGACGAGTTAAGGGTGAAGGAAAAGAAAGTTTAAGGAGCCCTTAGTGTAGCGAAGAAGGAGAAGTCTAACTGAAGTTGAAGGGATTGTTTTTAGGGAGAAAAACAGTCACATGTGCGAGAAAGAAGGGTATTCTATGGTCATAATAATAGCAAGATCAAAGTCATACATATATTATCATTTGGGCTAGTAACTTATTCCTATAATACCTCCTACTCAAGCAAATAAGAGGGTCTCTCAAGCGAAGGATAAAGGAGCCAAAAGTATAAGGGAAACCTCCAACACATGCAAGAATCTAGGGTTCCAATGCTGTCACATCAAGTCTAGAACTACACATCAAGAAAAAGATCAGTTTGACAAGAGAAGGAAAGTATATTCATAGTTGAAGGATCTCACTAAGGATCAAAGATAATTCTCTCTTATAGAGCTCACATAACAAGGTCTATCACCAGTTGACAGAAGTAGAAGGAGGACGAAGTGTCAGGGAACGAAGTGCCAGAAGAAGGAGGACGAAGTGCTGGGAGAAAAAGTGCAGGAAGAAGGAAGGGATTTACTTTTTCTTGGATTATATTCCTTTCAAGGGTCTAGGTTTTGGAATTGATCAATAAGAAGCTTCAATAAGAGAAATTTATGAAATGGTTTTCCTCTCTAAGAGAGAGCTTTTTCCCTGTTAGAGAGCTAAAATCTTGTGTTCTTGTTCTTATGTTTTTGGTAGCAGTTTGACGAAGTAAACACACATGCATTAATAATAAGAAGAAGAATATTAAGCTAACAAGATAAATTTTAAAAGAGCTTCACAAATTGTTATCAAGTCAAGAAGAATCCTACTATACATAACTGCCCTTGATTCTTTAACATGGTATTAGAGCCAAGGTGACACATCAAGGAAAGGGCATCTCAAGAACACTCATAAGTTGGCTCATTAAGGAATAAAATCTAGAAGGTTTAGCCAAGAATTTTCAATCACATCAAGGACAAGAAGGTCTACCATCTATCATTCATGAAGGAAGACTACCAAGCAAGAAGAAAATCCTTTATATAAAGGCACCTACAAGAAGAGCAAACCAAAGAGGGACCTACAACAAGCTACAAGTCATCAAGCAAATCTCATCATCAAGCAAGTCCACTTGGAGAAAGCAACTTGAAGAACATCAATATCTAAGGAAGGCAATCCATCAAGTGTTCAAGAAGAGAGCAAGTCCACTATATCTCAAACTCTATCAAGTAAGTATATGTCCCCTTCTGAATATACCTCAATGTATTTTTGCAAGGAAAGCAACAAATTGGTTGGGACTAATAACTTCCTTGCATGGAAGAATAAGACTGATTTACTTCTAAAAGAGAATGAACTTCTAAATCACATCAAATGAAATATCACTATCCTTGCTAAGGAAAAAACTCAAGCCTTAGCCAAGTACAATAAGGATGAGACAAGAGCTCAAAGGATTCTAATAGAATCTATCAAGGACTCTCTCATTCCTTATGTCTCCAAACTTGAAACATCAAAATAAATCTATGATAAACTAATAGAGCTATTCTCAGTAAGCACAACTAGAGAAGTGATATCTCTACGAAAAGATTTGTACAAGACAAAGATATCAAATGAAGTAATAGCTTCATACTTCATGACGATATTTGAGATGAGGGATCAACTTCAAGAGCTAGGTGAAGTCATGTTTGACAAAGAAATGACAACTGTAGCACTCAATGCTCTACTTGAGGATTGGGGCAACTTCACAGCAATCATATATGCCAAGAAGGAATCTACCCCACTAAGTGAACTATGGGTTCTATTCAATATAGAGGAAACTAGACTCAAAGAAAATGATGATGTGGGATCAAAGGAGCAAGAATTTGCAACCATGACCAAGAGAGAGCAAAAATTTGGCAAATTTGGTCCATGAAGAACAAACAATAGAGATATGTCCAAATTCCAATGCTTTGGATGCCAAGAATATGGACACTACAAAAGGAATTGTCCTAAACTTAAGAAGGACAACAACAAAAAAATAAAAAGGGAAGAAGTTCATGTAACTCAAGAGGTGAAAGAAAAAGACAAGAAGCAAAAGAAGGAAGATCCTCCAGATCTCTACTATGACTAAGTCAAACTCTTTACTTAAATCCTTCTTTCAAAGTTTTGAGTAGTATAGGAGCATGTAAAAATAAGAATAGAATGCATGGTTAAAAATATCTTCTAGGATATAGGAGCATGGTAGATATAGCTCAAGATATTCTTGTAGAAGGAGCATACCTATTATAGGACCTCATCCACAATGAAAGAATAATTGATCATGATTAAGAATCTTAGAATGCCTCTATCATCAAAAGGAAGAAACATTTCCAGGGTAAGGGTCTTAAAGATCCTCTGATGGAATCTTCAAAAGAAGATTCATAAGCAAGAGCATATGTCTCATTGGGAGTCCCATTCATGGGATTCAAGAAAAGGATGATATGCAGGCAAGAAAAGATGAAGAAAGAAGGGCCACACAAAGGACAATCAAATGAATTCAAGATGATCCAAGGAGAATCAAGATGAGGTCAACATGAAGAAGTGCTCCCACAATGAGCATAAGGTGGTTTACTAATCTATCCAAGAAGAAACAATTGAAGAAAGAGATCAAACATGTGAAGAACACCATGGTCACAAAGAATTACTATATGACAAGATCCATTAAAGACATCTCCTGAAAGAAGACATGAAAACTCTAACAAAGGAAGAAAAAGATCAAAGGACCCTTGACACCTATGAAGGCCTTGGAGATATGAAGAAGAAAATAACTGATTCAACTATACAAATATGTCATGATGAAGAAACCATCCAACAAAAGCACTATTTGATGTCAAAGAAATATCAAGATGAAGTCATGAAGGGCTACTAGATCCAAGTATGGGAATAAGAAAGTACAACTAAGAAACCATGTGAAAAATATTTCGAACAATAGACAAGATGCCAAAGGAGTAGCCGAATGACAAGAGGACCTGATATATATCAAGAAGGCCACTTTCCATGAAGGAATAAATGACATGAAAAACTAGGAAGGAAAGTGATTGATGGTTGATGCCCTACCAATAATAAGTTTGAACAAAGACTTTATGACATCAAAGGAAAGAAGGAGGTAAATCAACTGAAGGACCCATGAAGAAGAAGTTGCTAATGAATGGAAAAGTCCCTAGCTAAGATGGAGTTATAATAAGTTCCCAATTACAAAGGAACTTGGGCAAGTTCCTTTTGAGAGGAAACTTGGGCATAGAAACAAAATTCTTGCCTTCACTTGGGAAGAAAGAATGGGAGGATTGGGTAATCATCTAGCATCCAATGCCCTTTGAGGATGCGTAGGGAATCCAAGACAAGAGTAGGAAAGAGGACTGATATTCCTTGAGGGTTGGGAACCCAAGACAAGAATACTCCTAGAAGGTCATACTCAGTGAACACCGGGGTGGGTATGTACCTTGAGAGACAATGACTAAGGTGTCTATAAGTCATTGGTCTTGCCAAAATTTCGCTCTAATCTTATGAGAGATAGAGTTGTTAGTCAAAGGCCTTTCTATGAACAATGTTGGTTACTATGATGCTATAACAAATGGATTGCCAATCTGGTTTCTCTTATGTGAATTATTCAAGATTGAAAAATAGCCAAACAACTTGTAATGATTTATGAATACCTCCCTAGTTAAGAGGGAGTGTTGAAGAAAGTGTAACTACGTTCGTTCTTCATAAATGTACTTTTGATATTTGTATTTATTCAAGCAAAGAAATATTGTTTTTGTTATATTTATCAATGAGTTTCTTTCTCATTGAAATAGGTCTACCACATGTTAAAGTGCTATAGGTGAGTCAAAGAGTCAAAAGAAAATGTTGAAGACCTTAAGGGAATGTTACACCATGTATATATTTGTATAAGAGTCCAAGAATATCTCTCCAAGCAAATTGAAATTCCTCTCCATGTAATGAAATCATCAAAGAAGCAATTCCAATGCAAAAGAAGTGAAGTCGGCCTACTGTCCTCAAGTCATCCTAAAGGAGGGATAGTCATCTATATATAGAGGTTGTCCAATCCTCTAATGACAAGCCTGCAATACCTCTAAAATCAGCGAGAAGGAAGAAGAGTTAATGGTGAAGGGAAAGTGAGTTTAAGGAGCCTCTAGTGCAGCCAAGAAGGAGAAATCGAACCGAAGTTGAAGGGACTGTTTTTAGGGTGAAAAATAGTCACACGTGTGAGAAAATAAGGGCAGTTTGTGGTCATAACAACATCAAGATCACAATCATACATACCTTATTGTTTGGGCTAGTAACTTATGCTTATAAGGCCTCCTACTCAAGCAAATAATAGGGTCTCTCAAGTGAAGGATAAAGGAGCCAAAGTATAAGGGAAACCTCCCACACGTGCGAGAATCTAGGGCTGCAATGCGATCACATCAAGTTTGCAATTACACATCAAGAAAAAACTGGGTTGGACAAGAGAAGGAAATTATATTCATAGGTGAATGATCTCTCTAAGGATCAAATATAAGTCTCTCTTCTAGAGCTCACATAATGAGGTCTATCACCAATTTTCAGAAGAAGGAGGATGAAGTGCCGGAAGGAGGACGACAAAGTGACGTGAGACAAAGTGTAGGAAGAAGGAAGGACTTGACTTGTGCTTGGAGGATATTCTTATCAAGGGTCTATGGTTTGGCGTTGATCAATAAGAAGATTCAATAAGAGAAATTTATGAACGAGTTTTCCTCCCTAAGGGAGAGAGGTTTTGCCTTGGCAGAGAGCCAACATCTTGTGTTCTTGTTCTTATATTTTTGGTAGCAATTTGATGAAGTAAACACGCATGAACTAAGAAGAAGAAGAAGAAGATTAAGCTAACAAGATAAATTGTAAAAGAGCTTCACAAATTGTTATCAAGTCAAGAAGAATCCTACTATACATAATTGCCCTTGATTATTCAACACCTTAAAGGGTGTGGCGCTTCTAGAGTAGCTATTGGAAGTAGATGTGTCACCCTTGGGTAGCTGCTGAAGGATCTGGGAAAATTTGTCCATCATCGCGTTCCTGTTTTTCTTGAGGGCTTCTTCAAGAAAGACTTTGAAAGGATCTACTACCCCCTCGTGTTTCTTTTCTTCCCCCATGTGAGGCTGCCAGGATTTTCAAGGATTGTCTTGCAAAGGTTCGACTAGTTAAGGACCTAACTCCATATATCCCGACCTCATTCAGGACATGCAAAGAAAAACATAGAAAGAGCAAATGCTCTGATACCACTGGTCCAAATTTAAACAAGAACACAAAAAATTACAAATATAACCATAAATATAAAGATACAGCAGAAGTAACACTTCATTTCATTAATATCAAATACTTAAATATACTTACAAATAGAATGGAAATAAGACTAGCTCGGGAGATGGTAGCTTATCTCTGAGAAGTGATGTGGCAGCTACATGCCTCTGAACTATGTTACAATGAGGCTTGGAGGCCTATTTATTATTGATAAACAATGGAAAACCCTAAACTTCCAAAAACCTAACCCTAGGAGAGGAAGTGCCAAAACTATGGGCCTAGTTTGGGTAAATTGGTACATCAACTTCTCGGGGTCGTAACTTTGGCATATGATCTACGATTGACATGCATAATACCTTGTTAGAAATATCTATTCGAGGAATACAACTTCCAAGTAACCAAAACTAGTGCCCCACCCTTGTTGGCCCTAGTTTTCCCAAAAAATGTCGTTTAGGGCCTCAAAATGGCTCTGAAGTTTAGTACCCAAAAAACTGCCAAAAATAGTAAACTGTGCTACAATTAAGGAAACTAAAAAACTGAAAGAGACAATGGTGGGGGTCCTAATAGAATAGGCAGGTGGCCACCAACATCCACAAGGATCATGTCTCTAGCTTGGCTACATAGGAAATGGCAGGATTGTTTATAGGTTCCTTAAGAATATTTTGAGCCTTTAGATCCCTTTCCATGTATTCAGATAATGTTGGTTCTTCGAATGGCTGTGAGACCTTTCCATGGACATGATCAATGACTTCATTTACTTCAAGGACTATGTCTGTCCTTCTTTTCCATACAAGAAAGTTTGATATCGAAACCAACTTATGGTTCTCCTTGAAACATGAAGTCATTTTTACTATACTAGATTATAAGAAAAAGGTACTTACTTGTGAAGATAGAATCTTCAACTTGATAATGATGATGAACTTGTTGCTTCAGATGATCATTTTAAGAAGGTTCTTACTTCGACGAGGGAGGACTACCTTCTTTAGGATGATATTCTTCCAAATGAGATCCTTTGCTTCAATAAAGAGAATATTTCCTTTCTATCTAAACTTCCTTAGTTTTGAAGAGCTTCAACTCCTTTGATGATGTATGAGTGATGATCTCAGAAGTGCTTCTTGGGTTTCGGTTTTTCTTCCTGCTTCCTTCTTGAAGATAATTTCAAGACTCTTGTTAGAGTATATTTCTTTGATCTAGGTATTTTGTATGATGAATATCTTGCTTGGTGTTATTTGACTTTCTTTGATCCTTCTTTGTGTGTCTACTTGCTTGAATGCCCCTTCTTGAATTCAACACCTTAGCTTTGATTCCATGTTGAGAAATCTAGGGCATGAATAGTTAACAGATTTTTCTGCTTAATAATTTCTTGTGACATACTTTTACTTCTTAGCTTATAGTGCTTTCTTCGTTATGTTGTTATTGTGTTCTTCTCATCAATACAATTACCAATATGCACGATAAAAGACAAGTGACACAATATGTAGGCTTGTTAGCTAGGGCCACGACCTCTCACCTCTTGAGAGGAAAACCCAATCAAAATTCTTCTTCTAGATCTTCAACTGATGTGTACCAAGACCATGATAAATACCCTTGACTCTAGTATCCTCCCAAGAATCTTGTCACTAACCTTGATGCTCTACCTCTTCCCTTCCTCAACTTTCTTCTTGATCTTGAACTGCTCTCCTTGGCTTCCTCTAGATAAACTCGGTCTCTATCCTTCACACTACTTCTTATCTGCTTCCCCTAGAGAATCTCGGTCTCTATTCTTTAGCTTGATCACCTAGAAAAAGTACCCTAGAAGAACCCTTCCTTTGCTATATCCAGAAGAAAATTCTCCTTCATTGACCCTAGAAGAAACTCTCCTTCATTAACCCAAAAGAATCTCTCCTTCGCTAACCCAAAAGAAAATCTCCTTTGTTGACGCACAAGAAACTCCCCTTCATTATGCCCAAAAGAATCCTTCCTTTGTTATCCTTTCTTCACACTTCTGCTTGGAGCCTCTTCTTTGAAATTTTACTTGACCTCTTCTTCGTACTTCTACTTGACCAAATGCTTGTTGGTTTTCTTTCCTCTAAGTGAGGCTGAGTGTGGCTATATATACACCTCAACACATGTCCTTTAGGTCGACATGATCACTAGTGGTTAGGTCGACTTCTTCTAGCAATTTCTTCCTTCGTTGTAGGCCGACTTGAAAAGGATAAGTGACAAGGCCTTGGAGGATGCTTTACATAGACATGTTTGACCTTTTACAAAGTGTAACATGACTTCATTACATGATAATGACTCTAATATTTTATGACTAAATGACAAATAATTCCTAAAGACTCTCAATGGGAGTTTTGACTCAAAAATAAAATATCTTGCTCATGAAACCCATGAAGCAAGCAATACAATAATTTATTTTTCTAATTTACATCTCATTACATAAAATCATAGTTACATGTAATTATGAAGACCAAACCTAGTTACGTTTTTCAACATCTTGTGCTCGTAAATACATGAGAATATGTTACCGAGATTAGTCTTTATTCTTTCTTGTGCTCGTAAATACATGAGAATATGTTACCGAGCTTAGTCTTTTATCCTTCTCGTGCTCGTAAATACATGATAATAAGTTACTAAGCATGCTTTTATCGCTTTTCAGGACTTGCTAAAAATTATGAAAAGGCAACCTCCCGAAGTCCTCTTTAAGCTCTTTGCAGACTCCCAAAATATGAGAAGATCATTGAGTACACTTGTATCTTTCACACTCGTTAAAGTAAATGAAAGGACACTTGCCCAATATAAGTTTACCCCTTTTACAAACTAGGCTGACTATTTATAAACAATGAATACTTTAGTCAAGAATTACTACAAGAGTTCTCCTGGGTATTTTTTTAAGCCTTTTCGGTCCCAAGGGACTAAATTTATGAAAAGGAACCTCTTAGAGTTTTATTTTTTTCCTCTTTTTAAGACTCTCTTAATATGAAAAATAAGTTGAGCTACCCCTTCGATAGACTCATAAAAAAGTAAAGAGCGTAGGATCGTCAAGCATGACGAGAGTGAACCACTCTTTCTTAGGGTTTGTTAAGAATACTTGAAAGGACTCATCTAGAAGATGAGATTATAGGTCAAGTATATGTTATCCTCCTCAAGCTTGTAAAGAAATAAAGATGTTCTTTCCAGAAATGGTGGGGAAATTGGGGAAAGAGGGAATAAAACTTGTTTCACCTCCGTGACGATTTTGGGTTGGGAAATTTTCTTTCCTTCTTTTTGATCACAACTTATCATAAGTCTTTGTAATGGGTATTTAAGTCAATGCTGCCAATTCGATATAAGTGTCATTGATATGTTCAAGAAAAGTTTGCCCCCAGTTGACATCTATTGCAATACCTATAACCTTATTTCATGTTAGCCATCCTTGAACCAAATCTCCATCATCACATTCTGTCTCAAATCTTGATATTAGTTTTGTGTCATTGGTCGGGGATACATCAAGGCCCTCTTGCGATAGGTCACTTCCTATCGACTTCAACACATTATCTAGTAAGT
Source organism: Pinus tabuliformis (assembly GCA_031772625.1). Classification (NCBI taxonomy): domain Eukaryota; kingdom Viridiplantae; phylum Streptophyta; class Pinopsida; order Pinales; family Pinaceae; genus Pinus; species Pinus tabuliformis. The sequence continues at coordinate 257,287,468 of CM062807.1, read as the reverse complement.
TGAACTAGAAACTCCCCTCAATGTGTTGGAACTTGCCTGCCTCAATGTCAAGTTTCCTCACTTTCAAGGACAAGTTCTCATCATTTCCATCTAGCTGGAAGATTTTGTGTGATGTTTGACTTCAACTCATTTATTCACATCTCATAGATTTCACTTTAGTACATTAAGGGCCATTATCATCATTAATGATCCCTCTCGCATATGTTAAATACTTTCATCATTGTCTACTAATCAGATGGTATTTACCATGTTCGACTTCAACACATCTATTCACATGGTTAGATTTGTACTGTCGAGTGATGAGATGGAAGACCCCATATCTAGTTTCATCGATCCGTTGCGATTTCAGGATTCATATACAGATCTATGAAATATGATGGCTATGGTCATACAAAAATTCATCCAAGCATGGGTCCATAATGCATAATCAGTGGACGTGACTTTGATCATTGTACATGTAAAACTTCTTATATGATAAGTATGGGTATTCCTACCTCAGCAATGATATCATGATGATAATATATTGTAACAGTTAATTGATGATTGTTAGATCTCAACCAATCGACTCTTGATCCAGACTTTTCACATGGTAAAGCACTTTAGTCCTCATCCATAGCTTCTGACTTTGTACTTTAGGGGGCAATATGTTACATGCCATTTTGTCTCACTTAGTCAAAAGGCCCCAAACCTAGATCTCTCATCATTTGTTACACTTTACATTAATCCCCTACAAGGCCAAAAGTAAAAACTATTTTCAAAATTTATAATAATCTTGGATTACATTGGATCAAAATAATAATTTAAGACTCCATTACACTTATCTTCATTAAAACCTACGATGGCACATGTTACTCACATGAAACTTGCGCTGGTTAGCATATGTTTCCTTTACTAAAAGTGCAATGACACTTGTAAATGAGGAAAAATAAAATATAATTTTGAAGCTTCCTTCCCTAGAAGCTTCGAGAGTTGATTCATCCATTTTCTATTGAATATGATCTCAAATTCCTACTAATGAGTATTTATCCCTTATCTTATGGAACTTACCTCCTTTCAAAGTGGATCTAGCCCTAATATGGTGGATCTAAAACTACCTCATTTTCCCTATAAAAGCAGTATTTGCTATAGAGTTTTGGTTGGCTTTTAGAGACCCTAATTCTATCCTTATTTTATCAATTTGAGTTCGGAGGTCCATAATCCATCCTTATGCATTGGTGATATTGAAGGCTTTACCATTGTGGAAAAGAAAGGATGAGAAGGTTGGGAGAGACTCACAACATCAAGGCCTCAATAAGGGTTGTAATATTTCTTTGTTATCTTTACTACAAAGTGCATTTTTTTCCCATACATCATGTCTTTGATTATAGATGTGTATAATAAGGTTCCTTGGTATCTTATTTATATTTATTTGAATGTATCATGTTGTATATCTCAATCTCTTTCCTTGTCTTAGCTAAGTCTACTTTTGGGAGTTAAAGCTTGATTTGGAGTGAGTAGGTGAAGAGAAGAAGGAGATTTGCATTGAACACTAGGTAGGTATTCTTCATATATTTCAAATATGATATCTAGGGAAAGATAGTGTATTTTGTTTGGTTATTTCTAGGTTAAGTCACTTAACCTAGGGAGATCGCTTTCATCCACGGAGGGGATTTATCCAGAAAACAAGGACCTCTCAAAGAAGCTCTATGTGATGATTTAACACCTCCAAAAGGTTCTTCGTTCTCTTTGAAAGATCTAAGAAATATGTGCACTAGACCTAGGTCTTTATTAATAATTGTGGGAAGGAATGCTTCAGAAGTACTCACTAGGTCAAGGCATGGGAGGATAAAGAGTTTCCTAAGATTTATTACAACAAATTCTATGCTCATACAATTCTCAAGAAATCCACCTAATCAAGGAAATAAAAGTTAGGTTTCCCTTATAGGGCACACCTAGGGAACAAGAATTTATGGATGGATAACCATGAGAAATCCACCAAAATTGGAGATCCTCTAGACAAAACCTCAAATAAGAACCTTGTCCAAGTGGAATCTAGAAATTCAATAGTTTGTCATCCTAGGAAAAGGGCTTGAAAATTTTGGGACTAGAAAAGGAGGAAAGAGAAGTTTATCACCAAGTGACTTAGGCTAGTGCCTTCTTCCTTGGGTTTATGGAGTCCTAGATGTATTAGATAAGCCAAATTTGTCCTCAAGGAGGTCAAAATATGATTCCCTAACTACCACATTGTTATAGACATTTTTGTGCCTTACAGCATAGAGCATGAAATGTCAATAATCTAAGGGATCCAAAGTCCCTAAACATGTTGTTCCTACCCCTAGAGGAACAAGGTCAGCAAACCACAGCACTTCAGATCAGTTCTCCACTGAAAAACACTCAAAAACAGGTCAATTTTGGACCAAAGCAGCTGCTCCACTAAGCATCTGCGCTGAATGTCAAAAGCTCTATGGTGTACCTGCGCTGCATAGCAAGTGCAACAAAGGCTACCTGCGCTGGGCGTACTTTGACATGTGGAGGAATCTTTTCTCAATGTGCCAGTGCCCAGGAAGCTTCCAAAATGACACTTGGATCAGAAGATTCGCCTAATGATGAGTTAAGAGCTTCTAAAACTCCAAGTGGAAGGTAGAAACTCCGAGTGGACTCAAGGACTGAAGAACAACTGGAGTTGAAGAGGACAACAAGTCACACATCAAGCTGAATTATCTTCACTCCAAAACTCTATATAAGGATCTCATCCCATGGGATCTAGAGGCCGGAATTTTGTGCAAAGAATTGCTGTTGGTTTACAGTTGAGAGTATTGGGTGATTGCTTGAGGGAGGTGAAGAGGAGATTTCTTTCCGTCGGGAAGGTGATGCTGGATTGGACCTCTTATGGTTGTATCACCGCCTGAACCTTACTTCCTTATATTAATAAAGCATTTGAGGTTCTTCTATTCGCATGTGTTTCAATGGTGTATTGTCTTACTTGCGTATTTGATTTATGCTAATCCTTGAATCAATTATGAATGCATGCTTCTTGTAGTCTCCTTTTCTTGTCTTGTTCGCAGGATCTCGTGTAGCTGGGCCCGTGAGAAGACTTAGAGCTGGGAGCGAGCGGCAAATAGAGGAGATTGGATCGACCATTTGCGCAAGACATCGGTAAGTGGATCTCTTCCTTTCGTCTCTTGCATGTCATAAAGAAGTAACTTTAGATAGCTTTGCTTCAGCTGTTGCTAAGGAACTATCACCCTTAGAGTGGGATAGGGTCATTCCGTGTTGGATACTTTTCCCCACAACAGACTGGCGACTCCGCTGGGGAATCGTGTCTTGTGGGTAGCTTGTGTTTCTTGCTATTCATTTCCTAAACTAAGGGAGTACCGGATCGAACTGCATTCGAATCCTTCGAATGCAAAGTAGAGGGCAGCTACTCTAGCTCAGTGCTGGGCATGTTTATGATTTGAAGAGCTGATCTACAAGGACTCTTTTTTAGCTCTTTGTGATAGTGTTCATCTTCCTTAATCATCCTCTAGTGTATACTTGACTGATAGCCTCTGATTTGGCCAAAAACCATTGATTTTTGAGCAAACTGTGACCCGGAATCTGAGAGAGACGAGAGTTGTCTCTTCAGTGCAGCTGCAGCAAAGGCTACTTGCGCTGCAACGCAGGTCCCGAAGGGGCTACCTGCGCTACATGTCAGATTGACAGTGCAGCACCTGCGCTGATCCAGTTTTGCCTTGTGCAACTGGGATTCCCCACTGTCTGTTGCCCAGTTTTCAATATTGTTTTTGCAGCCTGTTGTCAACCTGTATACCCAGCTGAAACTACCTTTCTTTGCCTTCATTCCGCCTCAGTTGTATGAAGAAACCGTGATTGTTCTTATTGTATTTCTTGCTTTCATTCACAGTTTCCCGTAGCGAAAGTGAACTAGTCTTGCTATGACCTCTTGGGTCTAGACCTGTGAGAAAGTGTCGTTGTGATTCTGAGAGCTAGTTATTGCTGTTCATAGCTGCTTGAGCATTTGCTTTCGTTATATGGTTCGAATTTCAGTATTTCTTGTGTTGAAACGAGTGAATCTTAAGGTGTTCTTTTGATTATTGGACAAAAACTTGTTTGCTTTCGCTTGAAATTGAATTCGAAATTATACAACAGCTTTCTTTTTGTTATACATCAACATTAAGGAAGAAGAAAAGAAATACTTGCATTGTGCATGTGCATTTTGACAGTTTGCATGTCGATTTAGGAAAGTGCATCAATGTGTGCTCTATGATCTGTTTGAAAAGATGATGTCTTTCTTTTCCTTCAGTAGTTAAGATTTTCATAAGTTGAAAGAATTGAAAAAGCTTGCTTATCATTCTTAGACTGCATTTAGGAGTTGTATCATACATCACGTGGTGATCCATAAAGGCAAACTGCTAAGCAAGATCAACCTAAAAAGAACTGAATTTATCTAACAACGCTTTGAAACATAACGAAACACAGTAGAGGTCTAGGTAGAGACGTGAACCGGCGTCGTTAAACATAGTGACTGTCGATCTCTACGAAGGTGGGTGATTCCTCCTGAGGGACGATAGCACTAATACGGATTTGTGCTCCCGCGTACCGTCACGTATATTGGGAGACCCCTATAGGAACAAAGCCTTTATCCATAGGAAGCCGTGTCGGCCGCCCTACTGATCGCGATGCAGTGAACACAGCATTCACGAAGATCGACCACTCGTACCGTAAAACGTATTCTGTGGTTTCGCGAAAGGTTTGGCACACCCTCTGCCTAGAACTCCAGAGTAGTTTCTTTTGGCCTTTTTCAAACTCTATAACTGAAAAAGTCCATCCGAGCATTTGTCACTTCGGGCTCGTTAATACATCGAAGGAGACTAGAGTCATCTTTAGCTTTTTCTCGACTCTTAAAAAGTGAAAAAGCAAGTTGTGTCTAAAGCGTCGTCATATAAAATTCATTCTAAACGGAACATAATCACCCCTTATTCCTACGTTGATCTTTAGGTTGAGAACATGGAACACACCAACCAAGGGATTCCACATGATGGGACCCCTAGCCCTTTCTCCTCTTGGGGAGAAGTTGGTGCGCCCCACATGGCCACGTTGTCGCTTCCAGGACTGACAATTGGCCTGCCAGTTTGGCTATTCTCAACCACTGTAGTTCAGACCACCACGGTTCCTAAACAGTTGAGTCAACAGTTAGACCAGTCTAGAGCTACCCTCCAGCCTTCCACTTCTTATAAGCCTTCCTCCGATCCTTCTTCTTCGAAAGGTCAAGCCGCCGAAAGCGGAGCTCCCATAGAAAAGAAGAAGGAAAAGAAGAAGAAAGAAAAGAAGCAGAAGGAGCCAAAGGCGCCTGGGGGCAAGCAAAAGGCATCTAACAAAAATCCACACACAGCACGGACCGAGCCCAAATTGCCATGTGTCATATGTAGAGGGGACCACCTCCACCGTGATTGTCCCAGTATTCCCCGAATACTAAGGGACTGGTCCCCTCGTTTGCACAGTTCGGAAGCGTCAACCTCTGACAACCAGGTTGAATGCTTACCGTCAACCAACGAAAGTGAAGGTTCTAGACGACGAAGGGGAATGAGATTCCCCTGCGAACTGTGTGAAGGCAATCACACCCTCCGCCGTTGTCCCTTTTTAGACGAAGCAAAGAGAGTTTTGGAAGATCAACCGGTTGCGCCGTTGCTACTTCCTCCTGGATACCAAAAACTCGCGCCAAGTCCTTCGTTGGTCGAAAATACAGCTGCCCCGCTCATAGGGCCAGCTGAAGTGTCAGTCACTGAAAGTGAACCTACTGAATCTGGACCGGACGAAAGTCCAAAGGTCGAAACGGCAGTTGACCCGGTTCTCCCTTCAGAAGTTTCATCTTCAAATACCACAGTCACTGAGGATTCATCTTCAGTTGACACCCCTACCGGAGAGAGTAAGGACGACACCGTCCAGATTCTTTTCATCAACACCGATTCTGATGAACATCAGGGCAATGTGCCCACTCCTTTATCGCAGGAAGGAGCATCGTCAAGATCACACCCGGCCGTATATTCGGTCCCACCACCAAGCAACCTGGTTGTGTCCTTTGATTGGAACCAACTAGGCAGACCCCGGTTACCAGCCAGTATCCCATTTAGAATTATAGTCCAAATATACAAAATGGTGATGGCTGGAACTATCATTGATGAAGGGGCATCTGTGAGTATCCTGTCCTCTATTGCTTGGAAAGCGCTGGGTTTCCCCGCGCTTTTGCCTGAGATAAGGAATCTCTCGGGTTTTGACAAAGGAACCAGTCGACCATTAGGGATTCTACCTAATGTGCCTATTACATTGAAAGGGAAGGTTGTCAAGATGAATTTGATGGTCGTCCAAGGACCCTTGGATTATAACCTACTCCTTGGATGAGACTACATATATTGCATGGAAGCAATAGTCTCCTCACTCTTTCGAATAATGTGTTTTCCATACGAAGGAAGAATGGTCAAGCTCGTAGACCAACTTTCACTTCCGGGATCACGCATCGCAAGTAGTCACATACCTATCCTCAATGGTCTTTTCGATCAAGAAAGGTCTCTCCCTCGGGTTCTTCTTCCTGATGAGTGCGAGTGATTCGGGAAAGAAAGGCTGGAACCCAGGGGGCATGCATCCTGGTCTGCTCTGGAGGCAGAAAAAACCTTGGGTGTAAAGTAGAATTTCCGCGGGAGAATATGACTAGTCCGTACCCCGTCCCCTCCTTCATCTTCGTAAAACAGAAGAGCCGGCAAGAGCTCTCATGCAGAAGAAGGGGCAGTTAGGAATGGGGTTGTTCTGGAAAATGATTCTTTTTTCAAGGTTACTTGTTTGACAAAGGTCATTCACCTTTGTCTAAATAAGTAGGCTCTGCCAAGGAAGGGGATCCATTTGCGGCAGCAAGTAGTAACCATCTTTGGGTAAAAGGCAAGCCTCACCCATTAAAACAAATGTTTTAAAGGATAAGTAGGGGCAGCCTCCAAAGAAAGAGATTCTATTGCTGCAACAAATTGTAACCATCTTTGTGTAACCTAATGATAGACATCGCCGAAGAAAGAGTTTCATTTGTGGCAGCAAACAAAACCATTCTTTGGGTAACCAGAAAGAGGTAAGCCTCACCCGTTGAAAACAAGGGTTTTTGACGGACAAGTAGGGGCGACCTTGAAATTAGACTTACACCTGGGGGCATGCAAACCCCTTGAAATGCAAGCACGGGCGGCTTTTTAGTTTTAGGTAGGTCTAACCCCGCTAACCTGTAGATAAGTCGATACCCAGCTTGCACAAAGAGAGGGTATGGAGCAAAGCGTAGGGAGATGAAGCTCCTTAAAAAATAGCAATCTTCCAGGAGACCTTCCTACTTTATGACTGGTAAAAAACGAGCAGTTTTGGCATAGTTCATGCTCGTTAAAAAATAAACGCAAAACCGAGCAGTTTTAACGCGGACTTCATGCTCGTTAAAAAATAAACATAAGCATGTGAGCAAGCTTCCCCCCAGAGTTCAAGCTCATCCAGAAAAAATGAACTGGTAAATAACCATTTGAGACCGTAAAATTCATCAGCCATAAAAGCCTTGGTTGTGTTTGTGCACTGTCACCTCCACTTTTCATTTGGCCGATCATTCACATCCACTTGATTGTTTACCTATTTTGAGGAACAGCTGCGAAGAGTGATTCCACTTAGCCATCCTTGTAATACTGCCGTGATTGGAAAATTCCAACCTGTACCTGGAATCTGTTGCTATCCCTGTTTATCACTCGTTCCTCAAAATACGAGTCTCCTTTGAGCTCTTTTCACTGACTCGTAAAATATGAAAAGTTTGCCGAGTTTTGGCCTTCCAGCTCGTTAAAAGGACCGGAAGAGCTATCCCTCCTCTAGATTTTAATCTTTTTGGACCTGAGGGATTATTACACAAAAAGATCGAGCGCTTGTCTAGTTCGGCTCGATAAAGCTATCGAACATTCATCCCTTCTGTATTGTTTTATACTTTTTCGGACTTAAGGGATTAGATGACGAAAAAGGACCTTTGGAGTTAACTTTATGTACCTTTTTAGACTCTCTAAAAATGAAAAGGACCGAGTTGTCTTTGTCGCTAGACTCGTTAAATACATTAAATAGCGACAAACTTGTCTTTAGACGAGAACGAGTTTCCCTATCGCTAGGCTCGTTAAAACATAGCGATGGGCTTGCCCGAAGGGTAGGTTATAGAACAAGCATATGTTATCCTCCTCAAGCTTGACAAAAATAAAGAGGTACTGGTCAGAAATGACTGGGGAAAAATTGGGAGAACCTCAAAGCTTAATGGTAGCAAGTCGCTCTTGAACATGACACTTTTGCCTCCGTAAATATCGGGTTGGGTTATTATCATTCACCGGTCCCTTCACCATGGTCTCGCCATACCATCCATACATGGGGTAATGCTACCGATCCATCACATCAGTGTCGTTATATGTTCAAGAGATGTCATTCAGAAAGTGTCAACCGGGTCCCATCCACTACCATACATCATCTTTCATCCTTCCATGACCGCCACCCTGAATCATATTTCACAGATCGTTTTCACCATCATCACTAGCTCCGTTCCGTGTCACTGATGTGGGATTCATTAAGGCCCTCCTTTGATGGATCACTTCTTGTCGACATCAGCTCATTATCCAAGAAGTTGATCTAGGAACACCCCCTCAGTACTTTGAAGCTTGCATGCCTCAATGGCAAGTTTCTCACTTCCGGCGATAGGTATACATTAATGACCTTCGACCAGGAGACTTTGCGTGGTGTTCGACGTCAGATCCTATATTCACGCCACGTGAATTGTGCTGCAGTACCTTGAGGGTCATCATCATTATCGGTGATTCCTCTCGCGCTTGTTAACAGTTTACATTATTGACTGGTAATCAAGCGATGTCTTTCCATGTTCGACTTCAAGAAATTCTCACATGGATTGACTTGTACTAGAGTGAAGATCGGACAAGTTTTGAAGACCCCGGATCTAGTTTCATCCATCCGGGCTGCGATATATATTCAGGAGATAAAAACATAGACATGTGCAGCAGATGATCATCCTACTAAAAGGATGATAATTAAAAGCAGAGAATTATCAGTCTATTATCAGACGATCGTCTGTTTATGTACAGAAAATGTATTTATAAAGCTGAGCATGGGAAATGCCCGCATCAACTAGATCATGAAAAGAAAGTATGAAAAGATAATGTATTGTATTGTATTTTGTTACAGGTCACCTCCCGACGATTGAATGAACTTCGGATCCTCCTAATAAAGCATTTCACCCGATAAACGACCTCATACTTTAGGGGGCAACTGTTATAGACATTTTTGTGCCTTACAGCATAGAGCATGAAATGTCAATAATCTAAGGGATCCAAAGTCCCTAAACATGTTGTTCCTACCCCTAGAGGAACAAGGTCAGCAAACCACAGCACTTTAGATCAGTTCTCCACTGAAAAACACTCAAAAACAGGTCAATTTTGGACCAAAGCAGCTGCTCCACTAAGCATCTGCGCTGAATGTCAAAAGCTCTATGGTGTACCTGCGCTGCATAGCAAGTGCAACAAAGGCTACCTGCGCTGAGTGTACTTTGACATGTGGAGGAATCTTTTCTCAATGTGCCAGTGCCCAGGAAGCTTCCAAAATGACACTTGGATCAGAAGATTCGCCTAATGATGAGTTAAGAGCTTCTAAAACTCCAAGTGGAAGGTAGAAACTCCGAGTGGACTCAAGGACTGAAGAACAACTGGAGTTGAAGAGGACAACAAGTCACACATCAAGCTGACTTATCTTCACTCCAAAACTCTATATAAGGATCTCATCCCATGGGATCTAGAGGCCGGAATTTTGTGCAAAGAATTGTTGTTGGTTTACAGTTGAGAGTATTGGGTGATTGCTTGAGGGAGGTGAAGAGGAGATTTCTTTCCGTCGGGAAGGTGATGCTGGATTGGACCTCTTATGGTTGTATCACCGCCTGAACCTTACTTCCTTATATTAATAAAGCATTTGAGGTTCTTCTATTCGCATGTGTTTCAATGGTGTATTGTCTTACTTGCGTATTTGATTTATGCTAATCCTTGAATCAATTATGAATGCATGCTTCTTGTAGTCTCCTTTTCTTGTCTTGTTCGCAGGATCTCGTGTAGCTGGGCCCGTGAGAAGACTTGGAGCTGGGAGCGAGCGGCAAATAGAGGAGATTGGATCGACCATTTGCACAAGACAAGACATCGGTAAGTGGATCCTTTTCCTTTCGTCTCTTGCATGTCATAAAGAAGTAACTTTAGATAGCTTTGCTTCAGCTGTTGCTAAGGAACTATCACCCTTAGAGTGGGATAGGTTCATTCCGTGTTGGATACTTTTCCCCACAACACACATTTCAACAATTACGTACTATTAGAATATCGAGTTTCACAAAAGAAAATAACATTTCATCACTAGGAACATTCATTGCATGTTATATCATGAATAACATATGTAAAATCCAACCAAATAGCTTTCAAAATTATCTTCAATGAAATTAGGACACAATAACATTTACTCTAGTTACGGAAATTACATACATTAAACATTCTGCAAAGAAAGGTTTTATCAACAAAATCACTTTCAAAATAGCCATGCAATATATCCATCCATATCCAAGAAGTATCTCCAAGACAAGATCAAAAATCAACTCTAAATATCATAGTGCATCCAAGATACTCCAAAAGATCCAAGATAAATTGTGTGAAGTTGCCTAAGAGGGTCGAAAATCCGAAGTGATGATTATGAGTTCTCACAAATGAGACACACTTCTATATATACAAGTGTCTATAAATTGAAATAGCCTAATGAGCCCCCGTAATGTGCTAAAACAAGTCTTGGTCAAGAACCCTTTTAAAATCTTATCACAAGAACCATTGATAATTCTACATGTAAACAAGTCCAAAGAAACATTTTTTTTTCCAAGAAAAAAGCGTAATTTTCATTAAGTTTTTAAGAAAATTACAAGTTGTATGCCAGCATTTTGTTATGCTTTCACTACTGTTATGTGGTGGAGAGGTTCTGTTGTTGCTTAAATATTTACAAATTCCTTCATTAAACTTGAAGGTTCAAAAAAATATAAACATTATTGTTTTATGCATTGTTTTGTAGGAAACAAAAACAAAAAGAAAAATGACATTGTAAACATGGTCAAATTGATCATGTTGATCAATCCTGTGGATGTGCCACAGCGTCGATATATGGCCTATGGTAGATCTGAAAAAAGTCTCCATCCCTGTATTCCTGGATTATCCATTGTCCTTTGTTCAGCTGTGCGGCCTCTTTGGAAAGAAGATCAACGACTTCATTCCTTTCCCTGTAGATATGAGAGCAAACAAAGGACTCAAACTGTGATTTTAAACCAATAGCTTCATCCAGCAGGTCTCTGAGTGTGTGCACGTGATAGTTATAAGTCCCATTAAGCCAATTTATGATGAGCTGAGAGTCCCCAAAATTTGTATGGAATGGCAGTGTTTTTCCTTGGCAAAGAGGAGTAGGTGTTTGAGACTATTTAGTTCAACAAAGTTGTTTGTGCCTCTCCCAAGTCCCACTTTTAATTGTAATTCATAGTCTCTGACAGGTGAAGGACTACTCCACTGCCACATCCCTCAGGTTCGGCCGAGCCATCGAAATATGCCTAAGGTTGGCCCTTGTCTATTGTTTTTGGGATTATTATCCAAGGGGGGCAGCGGATCTTGTTCTTCGGGGATAGAATTGTATATGGCTAGGATATTGTTGCAAAAATCCGCTCCCAGAATGTTCTTGTCTTGAAAAATTCTGTGGTTCCTGATAATCCAGATGCCCTAGCATATAATGGGAGGCAGATTTTTTTGTCTTTTGGCAGGCAGTTTTGGTTCACCAGGTTTCCCATGCCTCTTTGATATTGTTGCCGATCCAACGACAAGGGAAATTTAGTCTAATGGTGTTTGTGTTCCAGATCTCCACAGAGACAGGGAAAAGGAGAAATAAATGGTCAGTATCCTCCATCGCGAGTTGCAAAGCCTGCATCTTGAAGGCCCATGTATACTCCATTTTGTTAGGTTGTGGTCAGTGGGAATATTGTTTGAGAGGATAGACCAGAGGAGGAGTCGCATTTTGTGGGCAACTTTCAGCTTCCATAAGGATCTCCACCACCATCATTGTTGACCAAGTGCACATGCTTCCATGATGGCCGCAAAATATTCCAAAGAAACATTATTCTAAGAAAAAATATATTTATATAAAACTACATTATGTTCTTACCTCTAATTTGATGTACTTTTATTAATCAATCTAGATCTATCTTGTATTTACCAAGTTCCGAGAGATAAATTACAGATTTAAGATCTAATTAACCACTAAAAATACACATCAAGATCTAGGTTCAAATTCTATTGAGTTGCTTGTTGTGATCTTAGCTCAAGGAGTAGACTCTTCTTCTTTGAGAGTCTCACAAGTCAACCAAGTAGTTATCACAAATTATGAATTAGCCGTCCATATGCAACTTGAGTAGATGACGTTGTGATGATGTAGGGCCATTGGAGGGCCATGTTGAGTCCTAAGTGCCATGATGAGAGAGAGGGCTCCAATAAAGATGAATTAGAGGATGGACATTAATTTTCCATGCAATTCACCGTGCGAGGCCCCAGAGTGGGTTTGGCGCACAATTGTTGGTCTCATGGGTCTCCGAATGAAAGAAAAAGTATGTAAAATAGTCTAAATGACTACTCTGATGATGGTTCCTTCCCTCCCATGTCTCAAGGGTGAAACAAAAGTCCTTTGGGCCTTGGAACAACTGCCATGATCATGCTAAGCTAGTTGGGGCACGATTGTCCAAGTGCATCATCTTGTGAATAATGTGGGGAAATGAATAAATTGTTGAAGGTGTTGAGGGTGCCCATGGCATGAAATGATTCTCTACACATGACATAGTCCCATGACTCTCAATGCATCCCTAGGGGTGCCAACATGATTCTCTAGTGGTTTTGGGCCCCAGTTAAGTTTCCCAACCCATGATAAAACCACTTGCCAATTACATATAAGATCCAATGTGTTTCCTCACCACCAGGTATAATAATTCATTAATGCATCTAAGTAAACTAAGCTTGTTAATCAAGGGAACATTGGGCCTCCATAATGGGCTTCCCTTCCAAATTTGGGGTTTTAAGCTTGTAATAGTGTTACCTCCCTAGGTAGGAGTGGCTAATAAATAATCATGTTAGGTGTTCCCAACCCCTAAGGGGAAAGACAGGTCTAAGGTACATTCTTGTATTGATAGGGGTCATCTGAATAATGATGAGATGGATGGAGACACAAGGGTCTCAAGCCAAATTCCATGCGTTCAAGGATGGTAATAACGAGGGATGCTTATGCAATTGGGTTTATAGATGTAGGAGGGAGAAATCATGGATACATGAGTTACCCCGAACTTTGTTTTTGCACCCTTATTCATTTTCCTTTAGCCTTTTCTTGTTTTTTATCTTTGTATACTACTTAGGGATCCAGGAGACGAGATCATGTTGTATATGATACCCTCCTTAAGGTGGGGCAGTTGTTAGGTATCATAATGGTCATGCTTATTGTTTTATTATATTTATGATATATTAAATTGCATAATATAGGTTTTCGAAGAGATTCATTTATTTTTGTTATTTCACCTTGATTATGAACTATTTCAGTTATCAAAGCATTATTTTCTTATGATTGAATCATTATTTTGAACAAGGGTTTTGTGACAGTAGGAACCCAATGTTGTTTCCTGGTTTGTTCATGGTAAAAATTAGATAACACGATGTTGTTTCAGCTAACTATAGCTAAAATCAAGGTTGATTCTTATCCCAATGAAACTGTTTGAGGAAAATCCCTTGGTTTTCTCATATGGGATATTAAGACCCTTTTGTAATTGAAAACAAGCATCCTGAGAATATTTAGATTCTCAGGATTTCTCTTTGTTAAAATATTTATTTCTTTTATCATTTGTGACTATGGTATAAAGATGGGGACTTATATCTCGAATGAGAGCTTTTTGGATGTAATATTTTTGTACACATTTGATAAATTCACTAAAGCATTGTAATCATTCTTTCATCATATAATGAAAGTTTCTATTGTCAAGAGTTAATTTACTATTCTGATTTCTTCTACAAGGTTTTATGATTCCAGTGGTTTGGACCCACTCCTGGATGAAGCATTATCTTCATTTGTATCATTAGCTCTTGATTTTATCTTCTCATGTTAATTATATACTTGTTAGATTAATTGCAAATCAAATGCTTCATTTTGAGTAGAGATAATATCCATAGTCATAATATTAGTTTACAGGGATTTCTCTTTAAATAAATTAATTTACAATCATTGTTTCTTTACTGTTGTTACTCGAAGGTTATCACTAGATTGTTGATGTTTTTGCACTAGTTTAGTTTCTTTCTCGTTATCTGTTCCTTTCAAGTACAAAAAATATAGTTTCTTAGTGTTGTTACTTTAATTCTATGATCATTTTTTCTTAAGTAGAAACTTAGCATCCGATAGATTTATTTTTTGTTTCTTATAAATGAGTAATTAGAATTCGATATTTTTGAATGATTGCTAGGAGATAGACTTTTCCTAAAAGCTAGATTTTTTAAATGTGTGCTTCCATATAGGAATTGATTCTTTGTTGTAGTTACTTTAGTTGTGGTTAGAGCATTAGATACTATTAATTTCATCACTTCCTCTTGCAAATACTTGGCAGACAACCTTGAAATAACTAGATGAAACCTCAGGTTGAATAATTAATATGTGGTAGTTATTTGCTTCTTTTAAAACAACCAATTGTCCCAACATTTTGGTGTGGTTGTTGTCAAAAAAGAGTGCCACTATATTTAGTTTCATATCTTATTTTCTGAGGATTGGATATTGAAGACGAAAGGTAAGAACCTGCGCACACACCCTGGTAAATAAAAAACTTGTGTTGGTGTCTACCCTCAGTTGATAGATTTAGGATTTTTAGCATGTATGACTAGGAAGAATACTAGAGGTAGGAATCAGGTAAATATAGACCAAAAATCCACCTCAAAAAGTATTAAAAGACATGGTCAAGTTGGCCTTGGGTTAGTGGAATTTATAGACAAAATCATTTGAAGGGTATAATCTCAGGCCTTGGTATGCCCCTGAATGGTATTCGAGAAGGGATCTACTATTTTTCCCCCTCCAATCACAGAATATTGTGTTGTGGTTAACGCTAAGATTCACCATAAAATTGTAGGGTCATAGAAGAGCTTTAAATATTTACCAAGAAGGAATCTTGATCCTTTTAGAAAGAGTGAGGGGCACTCTTGCAATTTAAAGGAAGGCGGAGTGAGATGAGTGATCCATCCTTAACCCCCTGAGTAGATATTTCATGTGACACCCATTGTGCAAGAAGGAATGGAAATTCTTGATTTGAGTAGTGTTGCAAGACCTAAACGAGGTTAGGAGTCTCATCATCATACCAGTCTTTAATAACTCTTGATTTTGGTATTCCTGAAGAATACTGATAGATTTTTAACCAAAGCGTAGGGAAGGTATCAAGCAGATAAACCTCAAATACAAAAAACCCTATTGTCGATCCATAAGATAATGCACTTATGAAGGTTATTCCACTTCAAAATCTTCCAAATTTTCATGGGATGGCCTCTTAAGACCCAGATGCATTTCTATTTGAATCTGACGTTTTATGTAGAGGATATGGTTATACTACTGACCTCCATAAACTAAAGTTATTCCCTTCCACTCTGAAGGGAGCATCATTACGTTGGTTCATGGGATTACGGGGTGGTACTATTAACTCATGGGGCAAAATGAAACAAGCCTTTCTTACTAAATGTCATGATTATTTCTGATCCCAAGACTCAAAGGAAGAAATATTCAAAATGAAATTTAAGTAAGATTGAACTTTAGAGGAATATATCAAGAGGTTTTGATATAACTTGCAAAGATCATCATACACCGCTCTACCTAAAGAAGTGCTAAAATTGAAGGATGAATGAATAGAAAAACTTAACCTAATGGGGAAAGGTGATACCTCTAAAGAATAGTGTGATGATATTGTGAAATTGTGTATCAGGTGTTCGCATGAGAGTACATGGACTAAGATTGGGATTTGTGATCCACTCAGTAGAACCAATAGAACTACAAGTGGAGTCATGCGTGTAGAAATTGGTAATCTATTTGAAATTGTTAAACCTGATATATTAAGCACACTAACTACACAATTGGATGTCTTACAAGTAAAACAAAATCAAGGCGAAGCAAAAAAACCATTAGCAATCTTTTGTCCTCATTCCCGATGGAAGCATGGCCATAAGGAATGCCCATTGGATATAGTTGAAATGTGTGTTATCTGTACTAAAGCTCATTTGATCGATTGTTGGCCCTCTATCCCTAGGTTAAAGGTCATATTTAAAGAAGATGAGGAAGAGCCAGAACATGCATTTTTTGTGGTACAATGACAACAATCGAAAAATCACCCTACAGGTATGGTTCATAACCCCTCCATGTTTTCTTCTAGACAATATAATCGAAAACAGTTTCGTGGACTAACTTGGGAGGGTCAACAACATTCCAATACTTCCTGGCAACCCCAGTCATATCCCCCATCACCTTGGTCAAATCATTCGTTTCTTGGACCTTCTTGGTCGAACCAACAATACTCTGCACCTCCATGGCAGAATTGACAGAGTAATTAGTATCTTTCACAATGGCTAAACTAGCCCTCTCAAGGGCTAATGTGGTCCCATAATTGGAAGCACCCCTTTGGACCTATTAATTAATCAGCAGGAACGCTGCCTCAATCAAAACCACTATTACAACCATTACATCTACCACTTAAGTTACCCTCAAATGCCCCACCTATGTTATGCCCTCAACTACCTGCACAACTAAATCCAAACCCAAACAATAGGCTTGTGCAACTTTTAGAAATTATTGATACTTCTGATTGTTGTCCTACATCCTTAGAACGCAATGAACTTTTCTTAATATCTAGGGAGACCATTTTTCCATAGGAACCCTCAAGGAACTTAGAGAAACTAGAAGATGAAAATTCTACTAAAGAGAAGCATCAGTTAGAAAAAACCCCTTCTACTGTAATTATCATTGAGACGGAATCACCGAGTATACCAAATAACGATCAAGGATCCAGTAAAATTTCAAATGTTACTTCTTTGTTTCCAAAGAGACTAGCCATAACAAGGCAATCCACATACCCTGAATTCAGTCCTGTATGGGAATTATAGAATTTGTGTATTAAAATCCCCCTTCTCCAAGATATTAGAGATATACTGATCCATGTTAATACCATCAAAGAACTATGCATCAAGAAAAATGGAAGGAAACCAAAAGACCCTCCTACAATCCATGTTCTTAATAAATTTTCTGATCTTATTTTAGGAAAACAAATACCCATCAAATATGATGATCTTGGAAACCTAGTGGTCACCGTTCATATTCAAGGACTTAGCTTTCCAAATACTCTAGTGGACTTAGGAGCTTCTATAAATATCATAAAACTTGAAACTTTTGCCCTCCTTGAAATAACTATGTTAAAACCAACCCCAAACATGCTAGAGTTAGCTGATAAATCTGTGGTAAGACCAGAGGGAATCCTAGATGATATTATTGTCTATGTGGATTCCTAGGAGCATCTAGTATAAGTTTTTGTTCTAAACCCTAGAAATAAGCTAGAAGGACACCCTCTCATATTGGTCATACCGTGGCTCGCCATTGTGGATGTGTACATTGGGTGTCGGACTAGAATTATGACTATTGCTAAAGGAACTACCATCAAGAACCTTATTCTATATCCGCCTACTAAACCCAGCATGTCATCTAATAATCTTAAGTGGCTTCCTCCCAAGTACGAAGAAGGTAGGCTATGTTCTCCCCTTACCATTGATAAAGCCCTTATCTTTAAGAGACAGATTGAGGATGATACAATCAATGGTTTCATTAGCCATCCCTCTACCATAGGATATCCAACATGTCAGATGTTGAAATTTGTGCTTAATAATGAAGCCTAGGGTGATCCACTGGAGGAGTTAAATAATGACCACATAACTACAACTATAGTCCATAATAGTATTCCTATTGAGATTGAACTAGGAAAAACGATGAATATTAATGTTAGCCTTAATGACCTCCAACGTGAGAAACTAATCCAAGTTCTTCAAAAATACAAATAACCCTTTGCCTGGGACTATGCAGACATGAAAGGAATTGATCCAAAACTGTGTATGCACCACATTTACATTGAAAAATATGCTCGAGAAATTCTTCAACCACAAAGGAGATTGAATCCACATCTTAGGGACATAGTGAAGTAGGAACTACAAAAAATACTCAACTTTATATACCCTATATCTGATAGCCAGTGGGTTTCACCATTGGTGGTAGTCCCTAAAAAGAATGGAAAATGGAGAATTTGTGTAGATTACAAAGAACTAAATAAAGGCAAACAAAATGATCCTTTTCCTCTCTTGTTTGTAGACTAAGTCCTTGATACGCTCGCTGAGAATAAATACTTTTGTTTCCTAGATGGGTTTAGTGGATATAATCAAATTCAAATTGCTCCCAAGGATCAAGACAAAACTACATTCACCTGACCATGGGGAACATTTGCATACATATTTTTACCATTTGGGTTGTGTAATGCACCGACCACTTTTCAGAGGGAAATTCTGAGTATATTTTCTAATTTAATCAATGATGGACTTGAGCTTTATATGGATGATTTACTCAATATGGTAATGAATTTCATGAAGCTTTGGAAAATTTAGAAAAGGTTATTATACGATGTAGCTACCAGACTATGCCTCTATAATGATAAATTCCATATGCTGAACACAGAAAGTGTAGTCTTGGGACACTTTATTTCTGTTTTAGGTATTCAAGCAGATCCAACTAAAATCGAGGTAATCATTAAACTCCATATTCCTTGTACACCAACAAAGTTATGTAGCTTCCTTCATTATGTTGGTTACTATCGTCGTTTCATAAAACTTTTTTCAAAAATTACAGGGCCATTATATACATTAACTGGACATGTGGAATTCAAATGGATTGATAAGTGTGATATTTCTTTTGCGGAGTTGAAGAAGTTGCTCTCAAAAAATTTGTGCTGAGGGGACCAGACTAGATTCTACCATTCCACATAACTTTAGATTCATCTGATATGATGATAGGAGAAATTCTGGGACAAGAAGAGGACATGAAACCTTATGCAATTCATTATATCAGCAAAAACTTAACACTTGCAGAATTAAATTACATTGTGAGGGAAAAGGAATTTTTGGTTGTCATCTATGCTATAAACAAATTTCATCATTATATAAAAGGCTATCTAGATTTCATATAATGATCATTATGTTATTCAATATTTAGCCAATAAACTTGTTACCAATGGTAGAGTAAGTTGTTGGTTACTGTTGTTACAAGAATTTGACATCACTATAAAGTACTAGCTAGTAAGGAGAAATATGTTGCAGATTTCCTTTCAAGAATCACACTTGTAGCTGATTCTTCACCAGTGGAAGATTGATTCCTAGATGAAAATATATTTGTTGTGACTATCAAAACATTGTGGTATGCTGACATTGCAAACTATTTGGTGGTTGGAAAACTACCATCGCATTTGTTTCCCCGAGAAAAGAAGCACAATATTCAGCATAGTGCTTGATTCTCATGGATAGATGGTTACCTCTTCCATACAGGGGCAGATCTCCAAGTCCACAGATGCATTAGAGAGGATGATATTTATGATATCCCAAGGGCCTGCCACAAGGAACCTTGTGGAGGACATTTTTTCAACCACAAAACTAGGCATAAACTATTGCAGATGGACTATTTTTGGCCTACGATATTCATATATGCAAAGAAATATGTTCAAAGTTGTGATAAATGTTAAAGGATGGGTCATCCCATTTAGATTGATGAAATGCCTCTCCAACCACAACTTTTATTAGAACCATTCGAGAGGTGAGTGATGGAATTTTTCAGTCCCATTAGTCCTCCTTAAAAAAAATCATACATTCTAGCCTGCACGAACTATGTAACAAAATGGTTGGAGGTAGTAGCAGTTGCAAGATCCCCAAAGGAGGTAGTCATCAGTTTCCTATTTGAATTGTTTGTTCGATATGACTTGCCTTGAGAACTTGTAACTGACAGAGGATCACAATTTATGGCCCATAAAATCATTGTTGAGCCTCAAAACTACTCTTTCCCTAGCAACTCTTCTCATCCCTTTCCTTTTTTTTTCCATGAAGAAAATGCATTCTCATCATCAATGACCAATATATATTGCCTTAAGGATGACATTTAGTGATTTACATATTATACTTTTATGTTTTGTTGTTTGAATAAATTTTTGTCTTTTAGCTACAGAACGTAGCCTATTTTGCAACTAATCAGCTGTTCCACAACTATCTTCATTCTTCAACATGTTACAGGTTTCAAATGAGGAAACTGACCACATGGGATTCTCTGGAATGGTCACGATATGGATCCTATCCTAGTCAACCAGCCCAAATCAACAAAAAAACCAGCTCAAGACCACAGTCAAAGGTGGAGTCAAATGGAGAAACTCAGGAGCAATAGGACTCTGTGTCCATTCTTCATGGTTGTTTAATAAATCCGACAGCTTCTGTTGCAACATTTACTTGAACCATCCACCGGTGATAACTGTTTCACACAACTACCTTGCTGACTTAATGTCACCTATAGCTAATCAATCCATTCACGTAAAACTATTGTAATACGTGGACCACCTGTAGCTAAATCCTCTCAAAGGACAGTTAGGATTTTTCTTTAAATATCAGCTATAAAGGACTCAGAAGGAGTTCGAATTTCCTCATGTATTAAGCACAGACTTACTGCTTTGTAATTTTTGAAATTTATTTCCCTGTTTTTAATATGAAGACCGTGTGTTTTATGGATATCTGAAAGAGTTTCTTGGAGGTTGATTAAGCACGCATAACATGATCAGTTGCAGAGGGCCCCTGCACTGAATGAGGCTTTATTTCATTTTGTTTTGTCTTTTCTAGTTAAACTATAAATTCATCACAGTGTTCATAATCATTTTGGTACTAACCTTGTTTATAATGAAACTTTACTATTTTCTCACTAATGCAGAATAGCTTCTTCTAAGTGCAGACTAGTTTCTTCTTGCTTCATTTCTTTATAGTTTTAGAAGTTGAATGTCAGTAGTATAATTTAGTTTATTTCATTTACTGCTTTACTAGTATTTCAATTTTCAAGTAGACTGATCAGTGCAATCACTGTCCTTGTCATTTTATTGCTAGTTTATTGACTCATGGTGTTAATGAATATTTCTGAAGAGCCCTTCTAGTTGATATCTCATCTTAAACTAAGTGGTTGAATACTTCATTCATGTAATGAGTATTTTCTGCATTCCTGCATTTATTTTCTCTTAGAATAATGAAGTACAGAGATTCTCAAATGTCATCACAAGGAGGTTTTCTCCCACAATTGATATGCAGGGAAATTAAGCATTTCATTTAAGTTTTTTTTCTATGATAGATTAGACACTAGTTGCAATTTCACTTTCAGTTTCTAAGATCATGATTTGGGAATAATGATAAAATAGGAATAGAAACTCTGTTTTCATTTCTTGCTTAAACTTTGCTCTTAAGTCTTCCTTAAGCTTTTTTGTTTCATTTTTAGATTCTTAACAGTCCTTACAGAAGTTAGAATTAAGATTTTGATAGTTACATTGTGCATCATTAGGGATTAAAGGACCCAAAAACCCCCAAAACAACATAAAACAGTGAAACAACGAAATAGGAAGGGTCATATAGCACAAACAGTGCACTACATTTCATTAGTTTACGATACCCAGATTGATAACTTATGTAGAGCAATTTAGGACACTAAATTGACAAAAAAAATTGGCGTCGTTGTTGGGGAAGTGTAACTAGGTAGCCTTATCTATTACATTCAAAAAAAAGAGAAAGAAAAACAATGACATGCATAGATAAAGAGACTCTAGGGGTAGATTTATAGCTGGGGGCAGAAGTTCGATTCCTACAACACCATCCACTCCACCAAGAGCAAGAAAAGACACACCTCCATCCCAAACTCATACTCCCAGCCATAGGGCTCCTGAAATTCCAAGGGAAAAAATCCAATCAAAAGAATCCCCTACTTCTTCTACCAATACTGTCCTAGAAGAGAAAAATTTTGAATCTCCAACAGTAGGGATAGTTTTTCTTACCTCCATAGGAGAGCCCATTATAGTTGAAGAATTAGGAATACCCGGTGAAGAAGTAGAACCTCTCTCCTATAGTACATTAATAGAAGAACTAGAGGAGGAGGGAATAACCTTACAAGCTGAACCATATACTGACTCTGAAGAAACTATAATGGCAAAAGAGGAACAAGATGGAGAATTCTCAGTGTTTGGAGGAGGGGGTAGAGGAAGAGGTAGAGGAAATAATGGAGGAGGTATAGGTAATAATGGAGGAGGCAGAGGAAATAGGGAAATAGATAACTCTTTTGGATTCCCTATAGTGGATGAGGAAACACATGCCACAATGAAAAACATTTCACCTTCTGTCCTCCCAATCTTCTATGGGTTGAGAAGTGAGGACCTTGAAACATTTTTGTTTGAGTTTGAAGTCTTGTGCAGAACTTATGACTATTTAGAAGACTCTCAAAAACTTAATTTGTTTCCTTCAACACTGAAAGCGTCTGCTTTGAAATGGTTCATGGGGTTAGTCACTCAATTCATTAGAACATGGAATGACATGAAAAATGAATTTTTGGATAGGTACTTGGATTATTGCATGCCTACTAATTATAAAGATGAGGTGCTCAAAATGATGCAAAGAGAGGATGAAAACTTGGAAGATTTGATTGAGAGATTCAACTATAATTTGAAAAGAGCAAAGATGAACAATTTAGATGAAGAAACTTTAAAAGTTCTTTTATTAAAAGCCATTAGAGATGAGTGGATAGATATCCTTAACATGATGGGGAAGGGAGATATCTTTCAACTTCCATTGAGTGACATAGGAGAACTATGTGTTCATCTCTCAAGAGGGAAATCTAAAATAGGGAAAGGGCCGAGAGATCCTTCTCTTGTTAGAGAAAACAAATCTGCAACTGGATTTATAAGTAGGGTAGAAATTGGTAATATGTTTGATGAGTTTAAAACTGACATTCTAAGGAGCCTTAGTGAGCAACTAGACACCCTTAAAATTCAAAACAAGCAAATGCAGAAAAAAAAACATGCTCTAAGGGAATGTCCTTTAGATGCAAAAATTGTAGAAACTTGTATGATTTGTTCAGAAAGCCATGAGACCAAGGGTTGTCCTTCAATCCCAGGTCTTAAAACTGTCTTTCAGGAGGAAACAGTCACAAATTCTGCAGAATCTCTTTGTTTTGTTACAAGAAGACCTTAGTTCAGGACACAAAATTAGGGATTTAACAATCAAATGTATCTTCAACCCCCACCAAACTGGAATTCTTAGTAGCAACCTTGGCCTCAACCTCAACCTCAATCTCAATAGTGGGCACATGGAATACAAAATCCTTATGGGAGATTTGCTCAATATTATCAATATCCTCCATCCTATCAGAATTTTCTTCCCCCCACATAATTAGTGGCCACAACTTCAAAATTAGAACCCTCAACTTTCATTGCCATTTCCACAACAACCTCCACAACAAAACCAAAATCCCCATCTCTTACTACCATTTCAGCAGAAACCAAATCAACTACCTGCCCAACCATTACCAAACCCCAACAATAAAAATCCTCAGAATGCTTACATGATAGAAGGACAACAATTTCCAACCTACATGATTAATCCTCTAGATATTAACAATGTGCAACTAAGATATGGTAGGATATTAGAAAAGGAAAGACCTTCTGTAGTTATTTAAGAACAAGATATTTCTGAGGAGGATTCTCTAAAAGTTAATAAAAGTTTTGAGGGAACATCTATCCAAAAGCAAAACATTGAAAAAGGAAAACAAAAAGAACCAGTGAACACAACTCCTATCATTGAGCAACCAACATTTACTTCTGCACCTCCTTTTCCTGAAAGACTACAAATTGATAGAAGGGTAGAAAAACAGATCTTGTTGCCCAATTATGATTTTCTAGATGAATTGAAAAATGTATGTATCAAAATTCCTTTGCTACAAGCCATTAGATAAATTCCTATTATAGCCAAAACAATAAAGGAGTTGAGCATAAAAAGGCCAGGAAGAAAAGAAAAAGAAACAAAAAGAATTCACTTGGTAGGAAAAAGAGCAGACATAATGATGGGAAAAATTTCCTTACAAAAATATGTGTATCCAGGAAGTCCAATTGTCAAGACACATATAAATGGAATTGAAATTTCAAATACATTGATTGACTTAGGGGCAACAATAAACATTATGAGTAGACAAACTATGGAGCAGCTTAAACTTCCTAATCTTCTTTATACACCTACCTCACTGCAACTTGCAGATAGATCAATAATTAAACCAGATGGTGTATTGGAAGATATTTTAGTATCCTTAGATTCTTGGGAATATCATGTTGATTTTATGATCTTAACTCCCAAGAATAATCTAGGAGGACACCCACTCATATTAGGAAGACCTTGGTTGGCCACAACTGATGCTTTTATTTGATGTAGATCTGGTGACATGTATATTTCTGATGGTAATTCAACAAAGAAATTTACTCTGTATCCTCCAGCAAAAGAAATCACATAAATAAATGACAAGGAATGGATTAATGATGAAGATGATATTCAACTTCTCTTTACTATTTCAGAAATTAGTGAAGATAGTTAAATTTTGAATACATTGGAAAACTTTGAAACATCTTCAGAATATGATCATGCACATTTTCAAGAAAAATCTAATGTTGAATACTTGTCATCTATGCAGATGTATCTCTATTCTATGGAAGAGTTTGTGGTAGAGGGAATTACTCCCCTAGGGTTTTTTGGGTTGAAACCCTAGCAGACTGAAAGTTATCTATTCAAAGAAACATGCATTCATACAGCCATTATGCTATTGTAAGCAAATTCTATGATAAGGGTACGTACCTTTGGTCCTATGTTTGAGAAGGCCTTTAGGGTCCAAACCCTTCTTGGAGTTCCCTTCTTCTCTTTTGTCCTGCAAAACAACCAATTCAAAGAACACAACAGTACATGGACAAAACTTATAAAGAAACCATCTTCATGTTATAAAGAAAGGTAGTTAGTTATGAAATCCAAACAACCATTTACATATGAATTCTAAACATAACTATCATTAACATAAAGAAGATTCATTTCGGGAACCAAGACATGTGTTTCTTTTATTATAGACAAATAAAGTACATAAAAAGGAATATGTTCACCTGAATCACCTTCAGCAAGCTCCAAGCAAAGCTTCCTTCCGGATTCGTTCCAGCCTCAAGCCTCTAACAAAACTCCTTCCATGACTCTCTCCATGATGTCATAAATGGTGGATGAACATCAACATACAAGGAAACAAAGGTTTCCTGTACAAAATGGGGGAAGTGCAGAAGGCACAAGGGACTTCAGACCTGGTCAAGGGAAAAATCTCAGCATAATAACCTTTCTCTCTATTCTCTCCTCCCTTAGGCCTTCCCTTTGAGGTCTTTTTATACCATCTCCAAAGTAGTTTTTTAGTTAGGAGTTGGTTGGGAACAGTTGGGCCACGGGCACTAACAGGTGATCAGCAGGTAAAACCCGCGATCTCCGCTCGAAAATAAGGAGTGTTATATATTTTTTTTAAGTGTTTTAATACATACACGTGGGTTGGCTATACACATACCCACGTATACACGTGTTTAACTCAGGGCAATGTCGCGTATAAGGGATAAAACACTGTTTTTTAAATTTTAGGACCAGGTCTGGAAGGAGGGGTTGCCCTAGGCCATGAGTACAACATCACAAACCATAAGAGTGAGATTTGGAGCTATAACAGATGCCCCCTAATATATGAGGTCAGAAGGGGTACATGATGGCCGAAATATATTATGCGAGTACATGGAAAGGAAGTCTGTCAAAAACCGAGGAGGACTTCACCAGAATTCAGCCTGCCAAGCCACCAAAGGAGATCAGAAAGAAACACTGTCTGAGGCGGGCATACCCATGCTCAGAAAAAGTAAAGCATGTCCGCATATCAAGTGCAAGCGGACCCACTAAGTATACAAGTATAAATGACTGAAAGATACATAATGGATCATCTGATCATAATGAACAAGTACATGTCTGAATATCACATATAAGACTGTCAATGATGCTGAAAGATGCAACGGATCACTGATATCAAAGACTGATCCCCAAAAGGTACCAACTGAACATGATGGAATAGGATGGTACTACACTGCAAACTCAGGTGCCAGCATATAGAATGTCGCCATGACTGACTGCAACATATAAAGTGGAGTGGTATCAACTGGCAACAACAGGAGCAACTGTCAAGTGAACCAATGAATGCTGATACAACCTGAGGTCTTCACCGACCGCTGTGGTACATTTCTACACCATGGGAATAAATGATCTGAAGTCGACCATGTGAGAAATCGTTTGATTACCGGTCATTGATGTATACCGTTAACAAATGTGAGACTACTCACCGATAATGATAATGAGCGTCAAGGTACCCAGTACAATCTAACAAGTGTGAATAGATGAGCTGGAGTCGAACACCTGTAAGAATCTATCGATCAGGAGACAATGATGGTTTCCCACTGTCGATAGCGAAGGATCTGCCACTAATGACTGCAAACCCCAAGGTACTGCCAAATGGACTCTAGATCTTTGCCCCAGAGCAATGAGTCGGAGTCGATAGGGAAAGATCCGCTAGAAGGAAGGCATTAAGGCATCCTTCAACAATCTAGCGCGAGTGTAACCCGTAGGCCAATAATGTGGAAGGAATCGGACGAAAAAAATGTAGTAACCCAACTGAAGTACGTTTCCGGCGTACACAAGATGTGGCTAGCGCACAGCAGAAACCCTCTGAACCAACCAATAATGAAAGCTGACACAGAGGCGAGGTATCCACCAATAGGGTCAAATGGAAACCAAGGTACTGCATGAATCCCAATGTGTGATAATGTATGCTGATGTCGAACACAAGGGAAACCACTCAATCAAAGACCCATGATACTGATCGATGCTGAGCACAAGGTAACCTATCAATAATGAAAATAGGGCCAGGGTGCAGCTCTAGGCCTGTCCTCAGAGCAAGATGTCGTCGTCGATAAGGACAAGACCCGCCAGCAAGAAGTCAATGGGGACCTTCTCAAACCGGCACGATTAAAGGATCAATATAACTGATGTGATGATAGACATGACACTGACAACCAGGGATGGCCGACTGAAAAATGAGTCAAGAGACACCGCAGAGAGGCCGACTCAGGCTAACTTCCCTTGAACAAAAGCATGACTCAATGTGACTATGTGGTAGCATATGATGACTCTGTATAAGTTCGCCATGCAGGAGGCACGAACGAACCCTCCATATGATTGGAAGAGATAACCAATCGGGGGAGGACTGACTCAATAACAAGGTTATGGCGTACCTAAGTCAAACTAAATCCCACCCATGCGGAGGAGACTTTGTTTTGAGTGCTTTGTTCAAGGGTGACACGACTGACTCTAGCTGCCAACAATAAATGGAAATAATGTCCCGTTCCCGCTCTTTTTGGAATATTTAAGTTTTTTGTCTTTTTCTGTTAAGCCGAAAAAAGAATAAAAGAATGCTATGGTACAATGGAAAGAACGAGTGTCGGTGAAACAGATGATCTAGTTCTGGGAAAGGAACGTTCCTATGCTCAATGCAGGGAGGTGAAAACTGGTTAGTGACACTCAAAGGTATGTTCCTTCCACGGATCAAGGTGTGTCAAGCTGCAGAAGTCAAAGGTATGCAAGGTTGATTTTGCAGATGTCATGGTCAAAAGTTGGCTTAAACATGAGTCCAAGTGAAGCCGGCTCTAGGCCAAAAGGTGCAAGTGGTCAACATGCAATGCAGTAGTACAACTCAACACAAAGGAGCCTCTAGGGTATGTGGCCAGAACAAAGCGGAGAAGCTAAGAGGAATGAGTCTTCAACGCATAAGTCATGGCAGGACTACCGAGGACTCCCGAGCCTACTCAAAACGGAGCAGCATGGGCAACAAATTTCAGTGAGGTGCTAACTAGGATGCCCATGTAAAGGATGGCTCTACCATCGTGTCATGATTTAAAGAATCGGCGAGTGAAGATGGCTTACGAACCATAACACGATGGGGTCGACCCTATGGCAGATGTATCGGTCAAATGGAGGCTAGTATGCATAATGCAACGGAAAAAATGGTGTTCCTAACCTATATGCCAGTGAGAACACGATACCTGTGATGACGGGTCAACAGTCATGGAACCGTCTCGAAACTGAAAATCGTCCAAAATGTCCTGAAAAACAGACCAATCTCGACATTCCAAGCTCCCAAGTTAAAAGTAACATGAGGCCAAAAAAAATAAAATTTTGAAAGAATTTTGCATTTTCAAAACTTATAAAAAGCATTTTGGACTCACCATTTTTACCATTTGAGTTTGAGAGAAAAGGATTTGGAGCAAAAGGAGCAAACTTCCCACGGCCAGACTCAACCATTCAAATTCGTCGAAAACCTCCAGGTAACTCTTATACTTAGCTTGCAATTGATTGTGACAGGTTTTAGGATTTTTTATTGAGGTTTCAACGTTGAACTTTTGTCCAAAATTTCCTCGCGGCGTATATGCGGGTTGGTAATATCGAACCCGCGTACACGCGGGCCCTATACGCGACTGTGTGCACAGGAACCCGCGTATACGCCGCGAACCATTTTAAACGAAAACTAACGGTTTTGAATCAATTTTTTCTCAAGATGCCTGTCACGTGGCGTGAAAGAGAGCACGCAGCGATAGACAATGAAGTTATGAACAGTCCAGAAGCATTAGATGCCCTACGGGGATGCGGTTTGCTTAAATTTTTCAAATTGCC
Source organism: Pinus tabuliformis (assembly GCA_031772625.1). Taxonomy (NCBI): domain Eukaryota; kingdom Viridiplantae; phylum Streptophyta; class Pinopsida; order Pinales; family Pinaceae; genus Pinus; species Pinus tabuliformis. The sequence goes on along the minus strand of CM062807.1, from coordinate 257,258,480 downwards.
AAATATGAAAGCGAACACGCGTCTGCTTGAGATGCTCATTGATTATTGGGATGTTGATGAGGAATCTTTTATGATCGATCAGATGCCGCTCAGGGTAGAAGTGGAGGATATCTATTTTATCACGGGCCTTTCCCGAAGGGGAGAGGTAGTACAGTCCCGGGGCAGGACACGGAGTGCCCTCTCGATAGAGGATTACGTACAGATATACTGTCCAGGACATCCCAAGAAGGTTGGGAGCCATATTTCCATCACACATGTGGCGAGTTTATCACTTAGGATAATCTTGTTTACCATGGCTCGGGTGAACGGATCATCCTCTCTGCATCAGGCGTCACGGCAAAACATGAGCGTGGCAGTTGACTGTCTCACTATTGTGTTCGACTGGTGTACTCCTCTTCTGGCCAACATGAAGAGCCAGCTCACTTCTATCAGGAGGGGTCAGATTAAAAACTTTGGATATGGGAGCATCTTATGCACTTTCTTTTTCGAGAAGGTTCCCGCACTCCGCCCCAGGGTAGCAGTTTCCATCAGCACCCCACGCGATCCACGCATGGGCCGGTGGGCTGATCTAATGAAACGTCTGGGGGTGGGGAGGTCCCAAGGACTGCCTTCGACGATGACTTCTTCACATGGTGGGATCAGCAGATCATCGCCGTGGATGACTACCCCTATGCTGGGCTGGATTTTCGAGGAGATCCTGACCTAGTGTTACCACCGAATGCAGCATGGGGCGAGATCGGTAAGATTTTTTGATTTTATGATTTTTTTTGGATTTTTCAAATATAATGATGAATTTTGAAAAATATTTTTTGATGAGATTCAAATGACTGATATGATGATCATGTTCTAGATATCAGGCCGGTATGACCAGATGGATTCCCGCAGCATGGACGGCGCGGCCGAGGAGCCGAAGAGGCGGCTGCGGATACAGAACGGACTCTAAACAACGTCCAGCGACACTTGGCGAGATTGAGCTGCCGAGTACCGATGGCCGTCATAGAGGACCTTCCTGAGGATATGCAGCATCATTTGGTTGGCATGCCACGTGACTGGGTTCGCATTTTTCGGCGCGTGGCCAATGCTGTAGTGACATACTTAGACGCTCATCCTGAGCCGAGGCATTAGATATGCCGGACATGATTATGGGCATTTGAGTCCCAATTTTGTATATTTTTTGGACACACATATGTACAGTCGAGACATTTTACAATATATATATATATATATATATATATATATATATATATACAGTTTGACTTTTTGATGCTTGATTTTATTGTGATGAATGATTAATATGCCAGTCTAATGCTTGATTAGCAATAGAATCAGCTAACCAATTATGAGATCTTGGAATATGCAAATAATTAATATAAGTAAATGATCTTTGCAACAACCTCACCCTTAAATACTGGCGATATAAAGATGGATCCCGTACCTGATAAATGTTATTTAATTGAGACACTATCAATTGAGAATCAAGATATACTACTAACGAGTCGATCCCATGAGAGATTGCCTCGGATAATAAATTAATAACAGCAGTATACTCGGCCATATTGTTTGAAGTAGGACCGATGCACACGCCTCTTGATGCCATCAATTGACCAGTTGGATAATAGAGTACCCAAGTTGCGGAAGCAAGATTCCGAGTGTGCCGACTAGCACCATCGGCGAACCCAAAATAGACCAAGTCATCCATCAACACCTGCCAAAGCAGACCAAAAAGTGCTGATATCAGAAAACTCTCGATGATATATGTACAAATATACATAAAATACAAAGAAGCCATTGCCTGGCCAAAACTAAGCAAAGTACTTCTTTAGGTAGAGCCTGTTTCGGGGCTCCGCTAGCTTGTTTCCCTCGAAATCAATTAACTCATACGATCCTTTTTCTAAAACTCGTTTAATAATGAAAGGACCGTACCACATAGGCTTAAATTTGCCTGCCCCCAACGCGTCCTTATCTTGGTCATAGACTAGGACAAGGTCACCTTCATAAAAGACTCGAGGACGGACAGACTTATCATACTGTGTTTTAACCCTTTTCTTATGGGCCTCATTCATCGTGGCGGCATCTCGACGCTGCTCATCGAGATGTTCCAAGTGAACTAGGTGCTCTTCGAGACTCGAAGTCTCAGGAAGAAGCTCAACAGCCAACTTAAGAGATGGAATTTCACATTCGACCGGAAAGATAGATTCCATCCCATAAACCAACTGAAAAGGAGTAAAACCAGTAGCCGTTTTGACGGAGGTTCGGTATGCCCAAAGAGCCGAATACAACATAATGTGCCAATTGGACCGATTTTTATCGATTGTCCGTTGGAATATCGCCTTAAGAGTTTTATTGACTGCCTCGACCTGTCCATTGGCCTGAGGATAATAAGGGGACGAATGCTCTTGGCGGAACCCTAATTTAAGAGCCAATTCGGACATCAGTTGATTCTAGAAATGACTACCATGGTCAGTGACAATCTCTCTTGGGATACCGAATCTTGAGATAACCTGATTGAAAAGAAACAAAGCTGCCGTGTCACTATCGTTCTTATAAGTAGGCATGGCCTCGACCCACTTCGTAAAGTAGTCTACAGCCACGATAATGTACTTGTGATTCGCCGTTGAAGGCGGATTACAAGTTGTAAAATCAATACCCCACTTGGTAAAGGGACCGACGGTGACAATGGGAAAAAGGGGAGTTGGATGCGCGCGCATCTTCCGAGTAAAAATTTGACACGGGTGACAGCGTTTGACCGCTTCCACACAGTCTTTAAAGAGTGAAGGCCAAAAATAGCCGGCACGTAAGATGCGCTGGGCTGTAGCAAGCCCTAATAAATGACCACCACAAGCTCCACTGTGGCAGTCATTGAGCACAGACTCTGCTTCCTCTAAGGTTAAACAGCACCGAAGGATGGAATCAACCCCTCGACGGTATAATGTGTCACCAATGATAACATAGTTTTTTGCCAGGTGACGTAATTTTCGACGTTCATCCTTGGAGAAAGTAGAGGGAAACTTCGAAGTCTGGAGATAGACAATGATATCTCCATACCAAGGGTCGAGTGAAGAGATGAGGAATAAATGTTCATCGGGAAAACTTTCCTCATAAATAGTATCCTCTCCACAAGGAAGATTAGAAATTAGCTCCGCGAAAACCATGGATTTCTTAGACTTGGCAGACAAGAACTCGAGATCGAATTCTTGCAAAATGACTATCCATCTATTATATTTGCCCCCAATCACTCGCCTACTGAGGACAAATTGAAATGGATTGACCACCGCTAAGACGAAAGTTTTGCGTAGCAAGATATAATGACGGAGCCTCTGGACAGCATGGACAGCTGCTAAGGCTAACTTCTCAACCGGAGAATAGCGAAGTTCAGGACCTATTAAGCCTCGACTCAAATAATAAATCACGTGCTCGGCGAGAGCATCGTCCTCCTGAACTAGAACCATACCAATGGTTGATTCTGCTGCGGCGAGATATAAAAGGAAGTCTCTACCATAATCCGGTGGACTCAAAAGCGGGGTAGAGACTAATGCCTTTTTCAAAGCATCAAACGACCGCTACGCAAAGTCGTCCCACACAAATGGAACTCCTTTTCGTAGCAAACACATGAACCCTTTAGTGATCTCGGCATAGTTTGCTATAAACCGTCTTAAGAAATTAGCCTTCCCTTGAAGACTTTGAAGTTGTCGAATTGAGGACGGGGGAGGCAACTGAACTATTGCCTCAACCTTGAAGGGATCAACCTGAATCCCTTCATTGGACACCTTGAACCCTAACAACCGACCGGATGTAACCGCGAAAACGTACTTGTTGGGATTCAACCGGATTTTATAAAAATGACAACGTTCAAAAACCAATCGAAGATGACTAGGATGATCAGTTCTCTTTCGAGAATGAGCAGCAAGATCATCCAAGTATGCCTCGATGACATGTTTGATGTCGTGGAAAGCATATGACATGGCCCGCTGAAAAGTGGCTCCAGCATTTTTAAGACCAAAAGGCATCTTTCTATATGCAAAGGTACCCTAGGGACATATAAAAGCTGTCTTATGCTGATCTTCAGGACGGATAGAGATTTGATTATAACCTGAAAAACCATCCATGAAGGAAAAAATTTCATTACCGCACACTCGTCGATAATCTAATCAATGAATGGCGTGGGGTAATTATCTTTCGGACAAGCCTTGTTTAGGTCCCTAAAATCGATGCATACTCGGATTGTTCCTTGCTTTTTGTCCACAGGGACTGGATTAGAAACCCAGTCAGTAAGAGGAACAGGGTATATAAAACCCGCCTTTAGCAGCTTCTCAACCTCAGCTTTGATAGCTGCAGCTTTCCTAGGGTTAACCGGCCGAAGCCTCTGACGAACCGGTTTCGCGTTTTCATATGTCTTGATCTCATGTTGAACTATAGAAGGATCAATGCCAGGCATTTCTTCCTAAGACCAAGCAAATACATCACGATATTCCTTGAACAGGTCGGTGTAGATTTGAATTTCTTCAGGGGAACACTCAATTCCGATGAAGATATTCTCAATGACGCTAGGGTCCCTAGAGATGTTTATAGGTATCGTTTTTGAAATTACCGACATATTATCTTCAGCACGAATGTGTGCTGCAGCCAAAGGGTTTGACACCGTACAAACATCACTAGTGAGGAGCTCGGAGAATCTAGATTCTACTTCCTGTAATGGAGGAAGAAAGTATGAACGATGGTGTAAGTCTTCCCAAGGTCGATCTATACCCATCATTACTTCGAGGATTGCTTCTTCAAAAGGTAAAACCGAATCTAAGCAGTCCAAGGCAGAGGTAGAATCAAGGCTCCAAGCCGGGGCCACATGACCATCTAACTCCTCTTCGGAAAAAGGAGTAGAATGGTTGTTTGCAGAGTCTACGATAGACTGATATCTAAGCTTAGTTGCAGATATAAGGAATGCCATTCCATTTACTTGTCCTTCAACTAATGTGGTCGTAGGTGAAGGCAAGGTCCAAGGGTCTGAAAAATAACGAGTTCGAAAGAACTCTTCTCGAGGAGACTCCTTAGATGATGAAATAGCATTGATTTTAGCGAAAGGAGAGGGAAGATCAAATGTACCCATCAATGAGGAATACATCCCTACTCCTAAATTCTCAGTCGGCGGGCGAGGGTTATCCACTAAAGGGACAGTAGAGTCAGAGCTTGCTTGAGGATCAACTGGACAATAGTCCAATTGATCAACCTTAACGATTTTCCCCTCATGAGGAAAGCAAATGACACGAAACAGAGTCGAAACAACGACATCCATCTTGTATACCCAGTTCCTTCCTAATAGGAGATTATAGTCTAGGTTAGCGTCTACGACCTCTACTTCAATATTGACGACCTTTCCCCCAACACATATAGGAAAGGCTGGGATAATCCCATGCGGCTTATGAGAATGACCATCAAATGCAGTCAAGATGGTGGGTGAAGGAATAGCCGAGGGTGATCCAATAGCCTTCCAGCATGACATCGACATAACGCATGTGGAAGCTCCTTCATCTATCACGGTGCGAAAAATATTGATTTTTCGGTATGTAGACTTTATTTGGAAAGCCATATGATGAGGGAGTCACTTTTTGACATTTAACATGTCAAAAGTGAGCACTAAATAGTTATCTGGATCGACTGCTCCAATCGCGGAGAGTAAAGCACTTCTCTGAGCTGGACACGACTGGAGAACCTCTAAAGCGGACATGGCGCACGGACTCTGAGCCAGATCCTCCACAATGGAGTAATTCTGGGTGGCCCTAGCATTAGGATTAATCGTCGCGCGTTTAGCGGAACCTTTCGGTATCCGTGGTATAGTCTCGACAGGGGGTCGCTCAATATGAAGGTCAGTACTTCCGGGAACAGTCTTGTCCTTGGAAGTTTCGGCTTCACCATAATCACGTGACCGAGTAGCCACATGGACATTAGAACCCATCATGAAAACATTTGACGATTTTTCCCCTTCCTGGTTGCCCCCAGCGGAGGTTCCAGGGTTCGAACTCGCGCCAGCAAGAAGTTGCTGCCCTTGGGGAAACGGGTTGGTTAACACAGCTTGAGAACTAGAAGTCCCTTGCTGTCCTAACAAGCACTGAGCGTCTTCAATCTTAAGGCAGAGATGAGTTAGATGGTCTCCACTGCACAACTTGCATGGAAACTTGACTTTCTTTCTCGACTCACTTCTACCACCACCGGCGTTGTTGCCGGATTTATTTGCATCAGGCTTCCCATCCTGGTTCTTTTTCTTACCTCGTCCTTTCTTTTTCCCATTGGAATTTTGATTTCCTTTGGGGTTATCAGATTGGACAGCATTTATTGAAGAAGTTTGGGAAGCGGGGGGATTAGACAATGTGACTTGGTTGTTAGAAGCAGTTTGCAAGGACAACTGCTACAATTGATTCAACAAGTTCACGGTAGTTGTGTCTACTGACCCGACGATACCATCCGCGTGCAGACCTAGCTTCGACTTAGCTACATCAACCTTAGATCCAGGAGCATTTGGCAAGTACTTTTGTAGGATCCCAGGCTGAGAGTAGATCAATTCTAATTGTTGGGCCCTAAAAATGGCTTGCTCCTCAGAATAGACCCCAGACATGGAGACATCCTTGGAGATCTCGGGTTGTAAAGACTTCAAAAACCACTCGAGACAGTATTCCGGAGGGATTTCGGCTTTAATGAGCCTCTTTCTCCGTCTCCATTCCTGGATATGGTCAGAAATGTGGGTTGCATTATCCTGACGAAAGGTGGCCAGAAGTTCAGTTCCGGCATCATAGCGGACAGGCAACTAGAAGTGATTTAAGAAAATATTGGCTAAGTCAGCGAACGATGTAAAGCTGCCCCCTGGCAACTCTATATACCATTTGTCCGAATTACGAGTCAAGGTGCGCTGAAAGAGTCTCAACCTAATCGAGTCATCGATAAGGGAGTTAGATGAGCACCACAAATGGAATGTGGTTACATGGTCGCCTAGGTCTTCGCCACTCTTCCCTTCGAATTTTGGAATGTTCGAAGGGAGTTTGGTTGGGACCGGAGGCCAGGCCGGATTGTACTTGATTGGGTCATTTGTTAACTTAGTGAGATCTGGCAAGTTTAACATTGCCAGAAATGGAAGCCTAGGAGGACCTTGGGGATTCCACCCAGACTGGGCAGAACTCCCAAAGCTCTGAAAAGATTGTCCTGGAATTTGGGAGGCACCAGGCTGCCCGAAGTAACCAGTAGAACCGGCTGAACCAAAAGGCAAGCCTTGTGGTCCAGCAAAATTCGGAGTTTGACCAACTCCGGCCGTATAACCTCCATAACCAGCAAAGTTTCCTCCTAAAGGATTGTAAGGAGTTGATAACCCCTGATACGGATTCCAAGCCGAAGCTAGAGGAGGAATAGTTTGAAACGAGCTAACCGTGGAGTACGGCCTATTCCCTTGTTGGCCGATAAACGGATTCCCAGTTCCCGCGCTACTAACCCCAGGGTTATTCCAACCTTGGAAAGGATTGCTGCTTTTTCCTACAGAAGAAAAAGGCATGGATCCTACTGTCGGGTTGGAATGTGGTATATGACCACTTCCAAAAGGAAAACCCTGGAATGAAGCCGATCCACCCATCATGGATGTAGCGGCGCTAAACAGAACCGATGGAATACCCTGTGAGTGGGTGCCAAATGGGAAGAATCCAATACCAAAAGCATTTGTTTGGGCATTTCCACTCGTGGACGGAATGGAGGTAGACCCAACTAAAGATGTGCTAGCAAAAGATCCAAACAAGGAAGCAGAGGAGATGGAAATGGTTCTTCCCCCTTGCACCGATGTTGGGGTTTGCATAGTCGTAGCACTCGTAGAAGCCATGCTTCCAGTAGTGGTCATCGATGGTAAGCGCGTAGCGTAACCTAGACTTGACGGTCTACGCGTCGGAGTCCCAACGTATTGCAGTACGTCTGGATGACTAGATGGTAGAGGAGAATTTGGAGCCGCTAACGACTCTGAAAGTTCTTCTACCTCTATGTTATTCTCCGCTTGAAAGAGAACTCGAGAAAGGACTGGAGTGTCCCTCTCTTGTTCAGAAGTGTCAGGCCTTACTTGGTCGCTAATGCCCCCGAGAGGAGGATCAATCCCCGATGCGTCAACCGGCGTGGGACGGAACCCACCGGTAGTATTGCCTCTGTGCCTTCTAGGAGAAGGCTCTAAACTTGGTGGTGAGAGACCACGAAGCCTTCGAGACCGTCTTGGAGATCGGTCAGCCACTTTGAATTTTTTGTTATGATCTAACTAAAGACTCAAAAAATTGAAAGCTAGGCCAACTAAGAGCACAGAGCACACACTATAAAGTCCCTAAAGATATATACAGTCAAACAACTTCCAAGTATTTCCGCTCCGGGTGATTAAGACCGGACACCAAAATACGAGAAAGTGAAATAAGGGGCCTTCTGAAGATAGTCTGGGATGATGAGGGCCCAGTCTTATCAGCGAAGGTATCAGAGGAAGTTACGCTGACCTCCTAACAACAGCCTGCGCCGGTGCAAGCCCCCAAGCTTCGCAAGGGTGCCCTCCAGTAGTACTGTCGAGAGTGATGCAATGTCAACCTCAGGTGCCACGGGATTCCCCTCCGCAGCCACCTGTGTAGTTCCCTAGGAGTAGCAACTATGGATACCAACTCGTCACAGAAGCCAGGCGGAACAGTCGTGAGGTAAGTTCGGACAAGTAGGAGAGGGGGTATCTCTCTTCCCTGTCTTTACAGACCCTCGTGCTTAACTCCTAGATCTGGAGCTTTCCTGGTCTTCCTAACGCTATTGGATTTTCTCGCGTTATTCAGACTCCTACGTTTGACGTTTATATGGCCTTGGAGAGTTAACTCTCCACTCGCCTAATCCAAGGCCCTAAAATCCTAATCTTGTTGGTGTAACTGACTAAAACAAAAAGTTCTAGTGAATTTTAGTTAGCGCTTGATTTTATTAGGCTGTTCTTTAAGTCACAAGGTAACGGAAGTGAAACTAGTGGTGTTTTTTGATGCAAAAGAAATTAATAAAAACTTAACTACATGCACATGCACTTTTTCGTTTTCTGATGAAGAGCAATTTCTATAGGGTTCAGAGGTACTTCTAATAAAACAAATTTTCCTTTTCTTTTTGTTAATGCACACTTCACACTCACAAAAGCTAACAAAGCTATATATGCCTAAAAAGGGGATGCAAACCTATCCTAATGCAACAACTATATGTGGATGCAAGATCTAAAACTACTCTGAAAACAAAAATGAAAGTTGCTTGCTTATCAATCTTTATCTTGCCACTTACAATGCCTAGATGGAATATGAGATGTTACCATTCATTTCGTCTAAACACTAAAAACAAGTTCTAAGACAAACATAAAGCACTTTCACTTCACTAAAAGGAAACCAAATGAAAAGCAAGTTCAAGAAAGCAAAACTAAGATTTTCAAAAGATTTTCTTCAAAGCAACAAACAAAAAAGTATTTCCAAAAAATTCTCTCAACAACATTGAAACTTGTGATTGAAGAATAGGCAATTAAACACTTTTGCGAATCAACACCACTCAATGGATGAAAACCCAACAAAAATAAATGTGTTTGAAATTGCTCTTAACAATCAAAAGCAGCAATGAAAGCCTTGGCAATGAAAACCAAAAAGATCAAAAAGACAAATTCCAAGAAAGTGTCAAAAAACAACTTTCATGAAACAAAGAAGTGGATGGTCACAAAAAGCGATCTTGTCAAGCAAACAAAAAGTCACCAAAAGAAAGATTAACACAAAGATTGTGATCAATCTCCCTACTCCGATGAATCAGAGTAGCCAAGATTCCTAGCAAGAAATCTTGCGTGCTTTAGCAAAAAACGATGACGCTTGCAATCAACAAAAAACAAGACCAATACTCCTTATAATCAGAGAGAATTCAGAACGAGATGCTCGCTGTAAAACAAATAACTGATACTGGAAAATGACTATTTCAGACTGACTCAAACCACCAGACAAACCTTCAGAGAATAAAAGATTTTAAATCTTGAAAATTGCAATATATACGCGACTGTACTTAAGTACAGATTGCGTGTATACGCGACTGTGTTTGAGGAAACCTACGTATACGCGGGTTCACTCAAAGAAACAAGCGTATATACGCCTCTGTATCTAAGAAAAACAGCGTGTATGAAAAGCTTCAAGAAAAATAAAAAACAAACTGAAGAAACTGGCAAAGCTTAAAGTTCAAGAACAGACCAGACAGTAACAGCAAGCAGACAAGGCAGCTGAGCCTTGATTGGCTTGAAAAATACCCAAACTAGGAACAAAAAGAGTGTTGTCCCCAGTGGAGTCGCCAATTCTGGTAGAGGGAATTACTCCCCTAGGGCTTTTTGGGTTGAAACCCTAGCAGACTGAAAGTTATCTATTCAAAGAAACATGCATTCATACAGCCATTATGCTATTGTAAGAAAATTCTATGATAAGGGTACGTACCTTTGGTCCTACGTCTGAGAAGGCCTTTAGGGTCCAAACCCTTCTTGGAGTTCCCTTCTTCTCTTTTGTCCTGCAAAACAACCAATTCAAAGAACACAGTAGTACATGGACAAAACTTATAAAGAAACCATTTTCATGTTATAAAGAAAGGTAGTTAGTTATGAAATCCAAACAACCATTTACATATGAATTCTAAACATAACTATCATTAACATAAAGAAGATTCATTTCGGGAACCAAGACATGTGTTTATTTTATTATAGACAAATAAAGTACATAAAAAGGAATATGTTCACCTGAATCACCTTCAGCAGGCTCCAAGAAAAGCTTCCTTCCGGATCCGTTCCAGCCTCAAGCCTCTAACAAAACTCCTTCCATGACTCTCTCCATGATGTCATAAATGGTGGATGAACATCAACACACAAGGAAACAAAGGTTTCCTGTACAAAATGGGGGAAGTGCAGAAGGCACAAGGGACTTCAGACCTGGTCAAGGGAAAAATCTCAGCATAATAACCTTTCTCTCTATTCTCTCCTCCCTTAGGCCTTCCCTTTGAGGTCTTTTTATACCATCTCCAAAGTAGTTTTTTAGTTAGGAGTTGGTTGGGAACAGTTGGGCCACGGGCACTAACAGGTGATCAGCAGGTAAAACCCGCGATCTCCGCCCGAAAATAAGGAGTGTTATATTTTTTTTAAGTGTTTTAATACATACACGCGGGTTGGCTATACACATACTCGCGTATACACGCGTTTAACTCAGGGCAATGTCGCGTATAAGGGATAAAACACTGTTTTTTAAATTTTAGGACCAGGTCTGGAAGGAGGGGTTGCCCTAGGCCATGAGTACAACATCACAAACCATAAGAGTGAGATTTGGAGCTATAACAGTTTGGTAGCTCTACAATTGAAATTTTTCCAGGTAGGACATTGAACATAAACAAAAACTTGGAGAAACTACAACAAGAAGAACTAACCAAAACATTACAAAAACATTCTGTTGCATTTGCATGGGAATACATCGACATGAAAGGCATTGATCTTAAAACTTGTATCCATCATATCTATATTCAGTAAAACAATAGACCTATCAGACAACCTCAGAGAAGGATGAATCCAAATCTTAGGGAGATTGTGAAAGAAGAACTCCAATAATTGTTGAATGTAAACTTCATTTACCCAATTTCAGATAGCCAATGGGTTTCTCCCTTGGTAATTGTGCCTAAAAAGAATGGTAAATGGAGGTGTGCATTGATTACCGAGAATTGAATAAAGCAACCCTTAAAGATCATTTTTCTTTGCCCTTTATAGATCAAGTATTAGATACATTAACAAGTAAGAAGTATTTCTCATTCTTGGATGGTTTTAGTGGTTATAATCAAATTCAGGTAGCACTTGAGGATCAGGATAAAACCACATTTACTTGTCCATGGGGAACTTTTTCCTACCGAGTACTTCCTTTTGGATTATGTAATGCACCTACAACATTCCAAAGAGCAGTATTAGGAATTTTTTCTGATCTGATACATGATTGTGTAGAGGTATATATGGATGATTTTACAGTCTATGGAAACACATTTGAAGAAGCTTTGGAAAATTTGGAAAAAGTTCGTAAAAGATGTAAAGAAACAAACTTTTCACTAAGCCATGAAAAATGTTTTATGATGTTTACAGAAGGTATTTTTTTAGGACATCACATTTCAGGAGATGGGATTAAAGTTGACAAATCTAAAGTTGAAGTCATCTCTAAGTTATCAATTCTAAACTGCCAAAAGGATGTTAGGAGTTTTCTAGGATTTACAGGATACTATAGAAGATTTATAGAAAACTTCACTAAAATAGCATCTCCACTCTTAAAATTGCTTACAAGAGATTGTGAATTCATTTGGAATCCTTATTGCCAATTAGCATTTGAAACCTTGAAAGCAAAAATTTATGAAGCACCTATTTTAAGAAGTCTAAATTGGAAACTTCCTTTCCATATTTCCATAGATGCTTCAACTATGGCTCTAGGAACTGTATTGGCACAAAAAGATTTGATTCCTTATGCCATTTACTATACAAGTAAAAATTTGACTCCCACGGAGTTGAATTATGCTGTGACTGAAAAGGAATTTTTAGCTATTGTTCAAGCAATTAACAAGTTCAGACACTATATAACAGGCTATGAAACCTTTGTTCATACAGATCACTTTGCAATTAGATATTTGATGAATAAACCTATTACTAATGGAAGAGTTATAAGATGGCTTTTACTTTTACAAGAATTCAACATTAGTGTGCTAGATAGACCTGGAAAACAAAATACAGTTGCTGATTTCTTGTCCAGGATTCAAAATATCAAAGAAGATTCTCCAGTTGAAGATAAGTTTCCTGATGAATATAATTTTGCAGTAACTACTCAAACTCCTTGGTTTGCAGATGTTGTTAATTACTTGGTCACAGGAAAGTTACCTTCACATTTGTTTCCTAGAGAGAAACGAAAAATTATTCAAGAAAGTGCAAGATATTCATGGATCACTAACGAATTGTATAAAACAGGGCTAGATCTTATGATCAGAAGGTGTGTCAAAGAAGATGAAATTCCTGAGATTCTCAAAGCATGTCATGATGAGCCATGTGGAGGACACTTTGCTAACAAAAGGACAACTTATAAAATCCTTTCTTTAGGATATTATTGGCCATCCATATTAAAGGATGCTAAATAATATGTCAAAAGATGTGACAGCTACCAAAGGGTAGGGAAACCTGCTCCCTCAAATGAAATTCCATTACAAACTCAGGTACTTATTGAACCTTTTGAAAAGTGGGCTTTAGACTTTATTGGACCAATTAACCTTCCATCTAAGAAGAAAAAGTATATACTGGTATGCACTGATTATGTCACTAAATGGGTAGAAGCCAAAGCTTTACCTTTTGCTAATGAAAAATATATAGTTAGTTTTCTTTTTGAGGACATATTTACTCGTTTTGGTGTTCCAAGAGAAATTGTGATAGATCAGGGATCTCAATTCACATCCAACATGGTGGAAAGACTTGTGGAGGAATACAAGATCAGGCATAGGAAATCTATTCTTTAACATCCACAAGCAAATGGTCAAATAGAGTTTACAAATAAAGTGATTGAATGAATCATCACCAAGGCTGTGCATTTACATAGAAGAGATTGGGTAGAAAGGCTTCCTAAAGACTTATGGGCCTATAGAACTACATGGAGGAACACAACAGGACATACACCCTATGAACTTGTTTATGGGAAACAAGTCCTGTTCCCTATAGATTTCTAAATCAGAACTTTCAAGATGGTAGTCCAATTGGGGTTGGATTTATTAGAAGCACAAAATCATAGACTGGAGCAATTAAATGAACTTGATGAAATTAGGCAAGAGGCATTTCAAAGGAATGGTATAGTCCAACAACAGAGGGCTAAATGGAATGACAAATATATCAAGGATAAGAAGTTTCAAGAGGGAGATTGGGTGCTGTTATTTGATTCAAAGTTTAAAGATTTTCAAGGAAAATTTCAAACTCATTGGTTTGGGCCATATGAGATTGAGAAAATCTTTACTAATGGAGTAGTGAGAATCAGAACAATAGATGAAAATCAAACTCCTCTTCTTGTGAATGGTCATAGATTAAAAATATATCAAAAACCAATTTCAAAGGAGGAGTTCATCAAGATCTTCCAGAGAAATTCTGAAATGAAGTTAGTGAAGAAGAATCCTTCTTCTTCACCAACTTAGTTTTTATTTTTCCTATCTAATAATAATAATAATAATAATAATAAATAAATAAATAAATTGTATAAGGTTGAAAACCAATGATTGATTGGCATGCTTATACAGAAAATACAGGGTGAAAATCAGAGGTTTCTAACACCCTATATTTTACGTTTCCTTTCTGTAATAAGTGGTTACAAAAAGCCATAGTCACTCTGTATTCTGCAAAATCCATTTTCTTATCTCATTTCACTCTGTCTTATTTTTACAGTTTCACTTCATTCCATTGCCATATTTCATCAATAAATTTTCCTTTTCCATTGTTTTTCCATCTCCATTTTCATTTATTATCTTGTCTTACATCTCATTTTATTGTCACTAACACAACCATTTCCATTTCATTCATGCATAAGCCATATTTTACTTTATGTTTCACATTCTGTAGCTAATTCTGTGCTGCAGTTAATTCTGTTATGCAACTAATCCGATTCTGTAGCTACAATTTTCTTATCAGTTCAAGAATAAGTGTACAATTTCATAATAAAACCATGTATGAAGGGGATTGGAGAAAAATCAGATATCTGAAGAAATCAAGCTCAAGGTACCTATGGATCAACATCAAAATATTAGCAAGCGAAAGGTAAATATTCCAAAGGTAAATGCAAAAATTTATTTCAAAAGGCAATTTAAAAACATGAGTTTGTATAGCATGTATGATCACATGTCTCTTTAACCAATCATCATTTGATTTGACCGCCACAATGTCTCCGCCATATCTTTCGTCTTTAATGACAAATAGTCTCAATGATTTTTCATAACAAATCTCCGCTTCAAACTCCATAGCCTGTACTCAAACGGTCCTCCATAACTACACCTGTTAATGGTCAAAACAACGATGTGACCTACCTATCTACGACTCTCTAAACCCTTACTATCTATTTATTGCATGCAAACTCTTAAGTTTTCTCTCATATTCACGCAGTCATTCCATACACACAGTCTTCCTATTTCTATATACAGATTCTTCCTATTACCATATACACAGTCTTCCTATCTTCGTATACACAATTGTTTTATTTCCATATACACAGTCTTCATATCTTCGTATACATAGTCTCCTTAGTTTCATATACGCAATCATTTCATTTCTTAGACAGTGAGAGTAATTTTGAAGGGTAACCAAAAACAGAGGATATGGGGCTTATTGTCAAAACAGAGCCCGTAGGAGTAAAATATATGGAGGGATATCCACAGCCTAAAGGGATGCTAGAGAAGGCCGTATGGTTGTGTTTTATTGAAAAATTTGACTGCTACCACAAGGAAATTACAAAATCTTTTGCAAGATCATTTGATGGCACAGAAGTGGAGATAGGGGATGTCAAGTTTGCAGTCACAGAATCCTTCATAGAAGAAGCAACAGAGCTCCCAAGACTAGGAGAAAGATGGTTTAAAAACAAGGAATTTCATGATGAATCTTGGAAGGTGATCCTTAAAAACCCAGGTATGGATGTTACAGTATTTAGAAAGGGGATTCCTATTTCAGCTCTCAAGAATAAATGGAGTAACATGTTGTTAATATTGCAAAATTCATTACATGTGAAGCAAGATTTGGGTCTATGTATGTTTACCATACTCGTATGTTAATGAAATTTTTAGAGAATGGAACCATCAATCTTCCCTTTTTCCTTTTGAACAGTCTGAGAAGGATGGCAACAAATGTTCAAAAGAAAATTGAATCAATAGAAACAACTCTGTATCATCATGGACTAGTGAATATTCTAGTTGAATTCCATTTAAGAAGTATAGGGGATATATGGGAAAATTTCTTGGTAAGAAATTTCTTCTAGGATGCTCTAGATTCATCTGAGGGAAGTCATGTTAAGATAAGTAGAAGGAGAAAGACCAGCATTCATATTCAAATCTCCTCACAAAAATATGATGTAGAGATAGCTCCTAAACAAGAGGTTAGGAAGTAGAC
Organism: Pinus tabuliformis; assembly: GCA_031772625.1. Lineage (NCBI taxonomy): Eukaryota > Viridiplantae > Streptophyta > Pinopsida > Pinales > Pinaceae > Pinus > Pinus tabuliformis. The sequence continues at coordinate 257,242,324 of CM062807.1, read as the reverse complement.
CAAACGGAAGAGAAAAATGAAAGAGAGGGCTGAAGAAATCAATGAGGACATCCCTGAACCTTCATCACCTCAAGAAGATGAACAACTACTCTCTGATAGACTGATCAAGATCAAGGAACAAATCAAGAAAAATAGGAGAAAGGAAAGAAGAAGGAGGACACAAAAGAAGAAACCATAAGCTTTCAAAACTTAAGGAGGAGATCTAGACTCCGAGGCAAGGTGAAAAGGGTGACATCAAAAGAAGTCCAGTTTATAAATTTAGAAGAAGAAACCCCACCTCAATCTCCTGATAGTATTCCATTTGAACATAGTCCACAGAACTCTCACCCACAAAATTTTAAAGGCAGTCCAAGTAGAGCTTCTCCTGGCATAGATCCAGTCCAACAACAAATCTATGACTACATAGAGTCATTAGAGAAAAACAATACCTCGATAGATCCAGGAACTTTAGCTAATCCAAAGCAGTCTATCACCCCACAAGAAACTTTAACTAGCTCTCTCAAACAAGAAATTTTTGAGCTAGAAATTCTGAACAGGAACATCCAAAAAGAAAATGAAACCTTGAGGGAATAGAACAAGATGGATAGAGCTATTCATGACAACACAATACTACACTTGGGATTATGGTACAAGAAAAACATAAATCTGAAAAGGAAAAATAAGAATCTGAGTAGAGCACTCATTAACCTCAAATACAGACTTCTTATGAGGATGCCAAAGATGGCAGTCAGTGCAAAGAGGAGTAAGAAGAGGAAGTTGGATGTGCTGGTAGAAGTGTTAGAACAAATGTAGTAGGAGGGAGAAGTTCACATTTTTTATTGCATGGGGACATGCAACAGTTTTGCAGTGGGGGTATGTTGAACCTCAAAACTACTCTTTCCCTAACAACTCTTCTCATCCCTTTCCTTTGTTTTTCCATGAAGAAAATGCATTCTCATCATCAATGACCAGTATATATTGCCTTAAGGATGACATTTAGTGATTTACATATTATACTTTTATGTTTTGCTATTTGAATAAATTTTTGTCTTTTAGCTATGGAACGCAACATATTCTGCAGCTAATCGACTGTTTCACAGCAATCTTCATGCTTCAACAAGTTACAGGATTCAAATGAGGAAACTGGCCACATGGGCATCTCTGGAATGGTCACGACATGGATCCTATCCTAGTCAACCAACCCAAATCAACAAAGAAACCAGATCAAGACCACGGTCAAAGGTGGAGTCAAATGGAGAAACGCGGGTCCAATAGGACTCTATGTCCATTCTTTAGGGCTATTTGATAAATCCGACAGCTTCTATTGCAGCATTTACTTGAACTAGCCATCGGTGATATCTGTTTAACGCAACTACCTTGCTGACTTAAAGTCACCTATAGCTGATCAATCCATTCACGTAGAATTGTTGTAATACGTGGACCACCTGTAGCTAAATCCTCTCAAAGGATAGTTAGGATTTTTCTTTAAATATCACCTATAAAGGAATCGGAAGGAGTTCGAATTTCCTCATGTATTAAGCACATATTTATTGCATTATAATTTTTGAAACTTATTTCCCTGTTTTAATATGAATACCGTGTGTTTTATGGATATCTGAAAGAGTTTCTTGGAGGTTGATTAAGCACGCATAACCTGATCAGTTGTAGAGGGCCCCTACGCTGAATGAGGTTTTATTTCATTTTGTTTTGTCTTTTCTAGTTAAACTATAAATTCATCACAGTGTTCATAATCATGTTGGTAATAACATTATTTATAATGCAACTTTTACTACTTTCTCACTAATACAGAATAGCTTCTTCTAAGTGAAGACTAGTTTCTTCTTGCTTCATTTCTTTATAGTTTTAGAAGTTGAAAGTCAGTAGTATAATTTAGTTTATTTCATTTACTGCTTTACTAGTCTTTCAATTTTCAAGTAGACTGATCAGTGCAATCACTGTCCTTGTCATTTTATTGCTAGTTTATTGATTCATGGTGTTAATGAATATTTCTAAAGAGCCCTTCTAGTTTATATCTCTTCTTAAACTAAGTGGTTGAATACTTCATTCATGCAATGAGTCTTTTCTGCATTCCTGCATTTATTTTCTCTTAGAATAGTGAAGTACAAAGATCCTCAAATGTCATCACAAGGATATTTTCTCCAAAAATTGAGATGCAGGGCAATTAAGTATTTCATTTAAGCTTTGTTTCTATGATAAATTATGTTAGAGCCTAGATTGACCTCAGGCTGAAGGAAGGCAGGTCTAGGGTAACATCAAACCATGCTTAACCTGGTAGCTAGCCTTACTAGGTTGGGAGAGGGCTCTCTCCTCGTCAATCTCAATTAGGATATTGGAAATTAGGGCTTGAGATGACTGAATTTAATGTAGATTTTAGGCTAGGTATAGTAGCTCAGAGGATTTGATTGGATTTGTTTCAGGTCGAAAACTGCAAGAGAAAGGGTGATTGGACTATGGAATCAATGTCGGTTTAGTCCGGAAAACCTGGGGCAAATTAAATGGCATGTTCAGCCAAGTGAAGATTGTAAATGTGAGAAGTATGAGGGAGAAATCCTACTGCCTTGCAGGCATTAGACAAAGGATGAATCTGCAACAAAAACTTTAGATGAAAGAGAATCACAAGGTTTCTCAACAGAGCATCTAGCTAAGGATGAATTCTGCATAAGACAACCATTACAACTAGCAACAAAATCATCACGAAAGGAGCATCATTACGGATGAATTCCTAACATATTACTTAAATAATGTTGTAACAAGGCAGAAAAAACATAATGTGTAAATGAATTACAGGAAAAACATACTAAACATCAGCACCGTGATGAATCCCAGATCCAAAGGGCAAAAGACCACTTTATTAAAATGATATTCAGGAAAAATTTTACACAAAGACAAGACAACCTCTCTGCTGCCAAAATCAAACCCTTACATCTTCAAAACTAATCCTATATATACTAAATTACAAATCTATTTTTATTTCCTCAACATAGGAAATAAAAAATAAAATAAAATCCTATTAATAAATACAATTAATATTAAAATCCTATCATGAAATAATATCAAAACTAAACAATATGATCACTTAATTTGCAACTAATATTCCAAACTGTCTCGAGAACCATGAGAAATAATTTTGGAAAACCCAAATTTAGTGAAGGTTTGCCAAGTGAATTAATATTACTGGATCTGCTCCTTTAAGTGTGGAACCATATTCCACAAAATCTACCCTTTTACTGCTGTTTCAACCTTTGACTACTAATATTAAGCCCTGAAATCCTCAACCACTGCTGAATTTGTGCAACTGGATCAACAGAATGTGAAGCAGGTTTGCATCCTTCTGTGTCAGAATGTTTTTACTGCCCATCTTTTCAGAAAACCATTACGCTCCTGCTCTTTCAATAGCATCTGAAACTTATCAAGCCTCCATTTAGAAGAACCTCTATCAAAGAAGTGACCACATGTCTGAAGACAAGTTATCACCATCCGAATGTGAAAATAGTCCTCTGGTGGATCCAATGTGTCAAGCTCTACAATATCATGTCCAAAGAAAATAACCAAATAAAGAGTATCAAAAAATCACAGATGAAGCAACAAGACGATAACTGTATATCTCTCCTAGTAGGCGCATGTGTGCTATACATCACTACTGCATTCCATAGTCATTTAGCTCGAGACCTAGCATGATTTCTCCAAAACCTCGTTAACAACAGCAACAACAATGCTTCTTGGTGACGACTTAAGCTTGCCGTAAGAGATGCAATAAGGTGTACTTTGACTATACTTTCCCTTGTGAACCTTCATAAAACACTTCAAGACATATGGTTCGTATTCACTCCAGGGTAGTTTTCGAAGTTGAAGGAGAACATGCTCTATAGTCTGAAAAAGAAGTTTCCGCACATAATGATGCAAAGGAGGCCGAACTTTAGAAACCCTGGCAGATTTTTCAGGAGGTTTACAAAGATAATAAGCATTCTCAATGAATGTACTGTGTGGAGCAACAATATTTTCACATTTTTCAATCGCATCATTATTTCTAACAATGTTTTCCATGTGTATGGTTGTTTCAAGTGAACGATACAAGAAATTCCCACAGGTTTCAAGCAAATTGCATGCAACATCAATATTGTGATGAGTGAAGTCATCCAAGCAGGACTTCATTTCAACGATAATGACTAGCTGGACCACTAGCATTATATGCTTCCCAAAATGTATTATACAGGCCATGGGTTTTTTTTTTTGTTTTTTTTACACCTTTCCTCAAATTTTCAAATGCCAGTGCCTTATTTGAGCCCGTCCTTTCAATATGCACAGTGAGAAATGATGCAATAAATTTTGTAGTCTCAGATCTAGCCTATTCAATTGGAATATTTGCATCAAGGGCACCTCTTGATTTGTTGGGGATGCCATGGCTAAATTGTGTATGGTTCATTTTGGGAATGATAATAACAGTTTTGACAACATGTGTATTGAAATTCCCCATTTTAGGTTCTATTCTATATATTTCACCTGCAAGCTTTGCCATGGCAGCCACTTTGAGTTGGCCATCAAACCCGTCAGCAAGTCTCAACACTGGTTTTGGATACTAAGCCAAATTGTCAGAGTTAGTGTCAAAGAAAGAACCCATCTCAATGAAACCCTCTGCTCGCTTCTTTGCAATACTTCTAGCACACCACGCACTCCAAGTATAAATCCTTTTTCTTTCACCCTTGTGATCATCCCATCTATGCTGGGCTTCAATCATTGATGAACTTAAGCTCCTTTCACCAGGATCAAGAATTGTTTCCCACAGACGGAAGGTAGAAATATTTTATACAAGTTTGATCAGAGGAAAATATGCTTGAGGTGATGTAAATGCTCCAAGGAAAAAAAAAGTAAGAGTACATCTATCCCATTATTCAAAGTATACATTAAGGAAACATTTTCCATATCCTTCCTATTTTGTAGAGGTTCCAATGTTTCAACAACATAACTCATGAGAGGCCTTGCCTTAAGATTTTGGTTAAGGCAATGATAGGCTAAGCTACAAACTTTATGGGCACCTTTCATGGAATATTGTTCTTACAACCTAGGATCAATAATCTGCAGCAACCTCCGCTTATCATTAAAAGTGGACGAGCCCAATCTACCAGGTTGTGTTCTTTGTTTGGTCTAGTCTTATCCACAGACCGTCTTCCAGTAAACAGCTCAAGGAGCACTACACGAAAGTTGTAGACATCACTTCTAGCCATCAAATACCTAGTGATGACATATTCAAGAGCTGCATAACCATATATCCCCATGACCCGTCTCGAAACATGAGTTTCATCTCCCTACGATCCATCTTTTGCAAGTCCAAAATCAGATAGCATAGCTGTATAGTCCGAATTGGATGTTCTGAAATCTCTATAGATAACTGGCTTCTCTGCTCCATGAAGAAAAGCAAGCTCTTTGGTAGCCCCAAGTGCAATCATCATCCTTGTAGACTAAGGCAAAGGAATAGATGCCTTCCGAAATAGATGATTCTCGAGACTACCATGAAACATGAACTGGTAAACCAGCAATCTATGGTCGTCCTCACAATAGTAACCTATCAGTTTAACCAAATGGGGATGACTCAGCTGTCCCAGAAAAATAACTTCCATCAACCATTCCCTGTGGCCTTGAAAACCATTTTTTTTGAGAACCTTCACTGCAATAGGCAGAGGTTTGAGGCCTACTCTGACATTCTCATCTACATAACCTTTATATACAGTTCCAAATCCTCCTTCCCCCAAAGTATAATCGGAACAGAAACTTTTGGTGATGACCTCCAATTCAAACAATGTGAAAACCAACATGTTGGATCCAAAGTCCTGTCTTAGGTCTTCTACAGCCCTGGGATTTGATGGTTTGCTCAGATTTGATGAAGACAAGGATAGTCTCTTAACCGGGGTGGGATTTCTGCCTATTGCAGGAGATGTGTCTTGCTATTCTTTCTTGCATTGATGTTCTTGTTGTGCTAATAGTACCAAATGTGTTTGGAACGTGCCTGGTTTGGCTATGGGAACAATACTGGTGACAACAAACTCCTCTCATGTACCACAGTTTCCCATGATCAATTTCAACCCAAATGCATCCTCCCCTGTTCATACCTCCAAGCTCCACTGTTGCACCAACCACACAGCAACACACTATTGCGGTCACTGCAAAAGTGGGTCTAGCATATAAGAAAATGGGCTCTCAAAATATGCGTTTACTCTTGTAGATGAATGGTAATGTGGTGACATGCTCATAATAGAGTTCCATGATTTTCTCTTGGAAAAGCTTACAACACACCCAATAAGCTCCTTCTCTAAGCGAATTTAGGTAGGCATATAGACACAAGCTGATGAATGACAGTAAGTAAGGATGACAACAAATACTAAATGAACATCTAAATGAGACCAGCAGCTGTAAACTTTTCACCAACGATATCCCTGTCAATGATGTACGGTGTTGTCTTCATAGGATATCTCTTTCAATCAAAGCAGAGAAATGAGCTCACCATATGTTGAGATGAGGATTAGTAGCATGACAAAAGACCTCAAATGCTATGTTCTCTTCTTTTCTATCACAGTCTAGCCACAAAACCAGACACTGACATTCCTAGATTCCTCTGGATATTTCAATACCTGAACTGTTGCATGGGAGGGTCTTTGAGCCAATCACTCATTCGGTCATATCTTTTGATACGGGAGCTGGTTTTTGGAGTGTAATATCCCATTGGAAATATCTTTTTGAGATGCTCCTGATGAATAGAATTATGACATGTTTTGTGCTGATTAACATGTGCAAAACATCCAACCAAACCAAACATAGTAAGAGCTCATGTTGATCCCTGGTGACAGGCTACGAAGACTGACTCTAACATTGGCTCCATTGGGGATGACAGTGCCTTGGAGGTGTCAAGAACATTGTAGACTAAGTGCCTCATCCATTGGCCAATACAGTCAACCAGCTGCAAACTCAAAACAACTCATACCAATCCAAACATACACATACTGCAAACTGTAAATAACAAATACCGGAGACTGAAATGATGCCTTTGGCAGCTTATTTATGCACAGTCCTACCCTACTTTGCAACCAAATCAATAGATCAAGTGATATTGTAATGCCAGACTAACCAGTCAAGTAACTATGACAAAGATGCGGTTGTTTGATAGTGTTTGAACCAGAACATAGTTGGAAATCCTACCAGCAATATATACCCATAGTACCTCTGGCTCTGTAATAGGCAACCTGGTTTTTCTTTCAACTTAAAAATATATTCCATATATGCAGCTATAGGATCATAGAAACTAGATTCTATCTACTGCCCCAGCTCATTAACATATGCTCTTGGCTAGAGATTGTCACATCCTCGCTGTAAATCATAACATCCTTCCATCCAACCATCTAAAGGTAGCCTTATCTTTTCTTCTTTGGGAGGAGGGAGAATTTCCAAGAACTGTTTAGGGTCTTGGAATTCATGTGATTTAATTTGGACATCCAATAGTTCAATTTCATTTTCTAATCTTTCAACCACTAAGCCAAGAAAACAATATTTATTCTCAGGTGTGAGTCGGCTAGATTTCAAGCTAAGAAGCATGATGTTAAAAAACTCTGATCAATCTGAAATTTTGCTATCTCATCCCTTAAAATCAATAACATTTCACTAGATAACGGATTTGCCACATACCTTGTCATCAGTGATTACCATCAACATTCTGAAAACTGGATTCTTTGGCAGTGAAGTCGAAGCTCAGGATCTTGAACATTGGAGTCATTAGGTAGATGATTTCAACCTTCATATGTGTCTAACTGTTGTCCACCATCAACGATCAGATCTGCAACTTGAATGATCTTTCCCAGGGAACATCTATCACCTCTTCGCCAGTGGAGTCGCCACTATGTTAGATCCTAGATTGACCTCAGTCTGAAGGAAGGCAAGTCTAGGGTAACATCAAACCATGCTTAACCTGGTAGCGAGCTCTACCAGGTCGGGAGATGGCTCTCTCCTCGTCAATCTCAATTAGGATATTGGCAATTAGGGCTTGAGATGACTGAATCTAATGTAGATTTTAGGCTAGGTATAGTAGCTCAGAGGATTTGATTGGATTTGTTTCGGGTCGAAAATAGCAAGAGAAAGGGTGATTGGACTATGGAATCGATGTCAGTTTCTGCTGGCAAACCTAGGGCAAATTAAATGCCATGTTCAGCCAAGTGAAGATTGTAAATATGAGAAGTATGAGGTAGAAAGCCCATTACCCTGCAGGCATCAGACAAAGGATGAATATGCGACAACAACTTTAGATGAAAAAGAATCACGAGGTTGCTCAACAGAGCATCTAGCCAAGGATGAATTCTGCATAAGACAACCATTACAACTAGCAGCAAAATCATCATGAAAGGAGCATCATTACGGATGAATTCCTAACATATTACTTAGATAATGTTGTAACAAGGTAGAAAAAACATAATGTGTAAATGAATTACAGGAAAACATACTAAACATCAGCACCGTGATGAATCCCAGATCCAAAAGGCAAAAGACTGCTTTATTAAAATGATATTCAGGAAAATTTTTACACAAAGCCAAGATAGCTTCTCTGCTGCCAAAATTGAACTCTTACATCTTCAGAACTAATCCTATATATACTAAATTACAAATCTATTTTTATTTCCTCAACATAGGAAATAAAAAATAAAATAATTCCTATTAATAATTACAATTAATATTAAAATCCTATCATGAAATAATATCAAAACTAAACAATATGATCACTTAATTTGCAACTAATATTCCAAATTGTCTCAAGAACCATGATAAATAATTTTGGAAAACCCAAATTTAGTGAAGGTTTGCTAAGTGAATTAATATTATTGGATTTGCTTCTTTAAGTGTGGAACCATATTCCACAAAATCTGCCCTTTTACTACTGTTTCAATATTTGACTGCTGATATTAAGCCCTGAAATCCTCAACCACTGCTGAATTTGTGCAACTGGATCAACAAAATGTGAAGCAGGTTTGCATCCTTCTGTGTCAAAATGTTTTTACTGCCCAACTTTTCAGAAAACCATTACTCTCCTGCTCTTTCAACATCATCTGAAACTTATCAAGCCTCTGTCAGAAGAACCTCTATCAAAGAAGTGACCACATGTTTGAAGAAAAGTTATCACCATCCGAATGCGAAAACAGTCCTCTGGTGGATCCAGTGTATCAAGCTCTGCAATATCATGACCAAAGAAAAGAACCAAATAAAGAATATAAAAAAATCACAGATGAAGCAACAAGACAATAATTGTATAGCTCTCCTAGAAGGCGCATGTGTGCTATACATCGTTGCTGCATTCCATAGTCATTTAGCTCGAGACCTAGCCTGATTTCTCCAAAACCTCGTTAACAACATCAACAACAATGCTTCTTGGTGAGGACTTAAGCTTGCCGTAAGAGATGCAATAAGGTGTATTTTGACTATACTTTCCCTTGTGAACCTTCATAAAACACTTCAAGACATATGGTTCGTATTCACTCCAGGGTAGTTTGCGAAGTTGAAGGAGAACATGCTCTATAGTCTAAAAAAGAAGTTTCCGCACATAATGATGCAAAGGAGGCCGAACTTTAGAAACCCTGGCAGATTTTTCAGGAGGCTTACAAAGATAATAAGCATTCTCAATGAATGTACTGTGTGGAGCAACAATATTTTCACATTTTTCAATCGCATCATTATTTCTAACAATGTTTTCCATGTGTATGGTTGTTTCAAGTGAACGATACAAGAAATTCCCACAGGTTTCAAGCAAATTGCATGCAACATCAATATTGTGATGAGTGAAGTCATCCAAGCAGGACTTCATTTCAACGATAATGACTAGCTGGACCACCAACGTTATATGCTTCCCAAAATGTATTATACAAGACATGGGTTTTTTTTTGTTTTTTTACACCTTTCCTCAAATTTTCAAATTCCAGCTACCTTGCTTCAGCCCATCCTTCAATATGCACAGTGAGAAACGATGCAATAAATTCTGCAGTCTCAGATATAGCTTATTCAATTGGAATATTTGCATCAAGGGTACCTTTTGATTTGTTGGGGATGTCATGGCTAAATTGTGCATGGTTCATTTCGGGAATGATAATAACAGTTTTGACAGCATGTGTATTGAAATTCCCCATTTCATGTTCTATTCTATATATTTCACCTGCAAGCTTTGCCATGGCAGCCACTTTGAGTTGGCCATCAAACCCGTCAGCAAGGCTCAACACTGGTTTTGGATATTGAGCCAAATTCTCAGAGTTAGTGTCAAAGAAAGAACCCATCTCAATGAAACCATCTGCTTGCTTCTTTGCAATACTTCTAGCACACCACACACCAACATTGTGACCTGCAATAAAATGCTTACTGATAGACAGTTCTCCAAGTATAAATCCTTGTTCTTTCACCCTTGTGATCATCCCATCTATGTTGGGCTTCAATCATTGATGAACTTATCTCCTTTCACCAGGATCAAGAATTGCTGGCCACAGACGGAAGGCATAAATCTTTTATACAAGTTTGATTAGAGGAAAATATGCTTGAGGTGATGTAAATGCTCCAAGGAAAAAAAAAGTAAGAGTACATCTATCCCATTATTCAAAGTATACATTAAGGAAACACTTGCCATATCCTTCCTATTTTGTAGAGGTTCCAATGTTTCAACAACATCACTCATGATAGGCCTTGCCTTATGATTTTGGTTAAGGTAGTGACAGGACAAGCTACAAGCTTTCTGGGCACCTTTCATGGAATAATGTTCTTACAGCCTAGGATCAATAATCTGCAGCAATATTTTCTTATCATTAAAAGTGGATGAGCCCAATCTACCAGGTTGTGTTCTTTGTTTGGTCTAGTCTTAGTCCCAAAGAAAGACGACACATGAAGGATGTGTGTGGATTACCGGGCACTAAACAAAATCATGGTGAAAATTCGTTACCCTCTTCCACGCATAGATGATTTATTAGATCAGTTAAAGAATGCTATTTATTTCACAAAATTGAATTTGCGTAGTGGTTATCACCAGGTCCGAATTACAGAGCAAGATGTGTGGAAAACCGCCTTCAAGACCAAACAGGGACTTTTTGAATGGATGATGATGCCATTCAGACTTTGCAACGCTCCAACCACTTTTATGAGGGTCATGAATGATCTCTTTCAGCCTTTCATTGATGAATTTGTACTTGTATATTTAGATGATATACTTGTCTTTAGTAAAAGTTGGAATGGACATGTGTGTCATGTGAAGAAAGTGCTTCATGTATTGAAAAAAGAAGAACTCTATGTAAATTTGTCAAAGTGTGAGTTCGGGAAAACCTCTTTGGGTTACCTAGGTCATATTGTTGGTCATGGTCAGTTAAAAATTGATCCTTCTAAAGTTGAAGCAATTGTAAATTGGCCTAAGCCTACTAGTGTAACCAAGGTTCGCAGCTTTTTAGTTGCAGTCCAGTATTGGAGGAGATTTATTTCCAATTTCTTTGTTATTGTAGCACCTTTGCACACATTTACAAGTGTGAAACAGGTCTTCCAATGGGGAGGAAGACAACAGAAGTCCTTCAAAACATTGAAGGAAAAGATTAGCACCATGCCAGTCTTAGCCTTACCAGATCTCCAACAACCATTCGAGATCAAAACCCATGCCAACGGTTATGCCATGGGAGTTGTACTGATGTAGCAAAAGAAGCCGATTTCTTACCATTCTGAGAAGTTTTCTTAGGTTGTGATAAAGTATCCCAATTATGACAAGGAGCTTTATGCCTTGGTGCAGAGTGTGAAAAAGTGGAAACACTACCTGATTGGCAAGGAGATCATCATCCATAAATATCATCAACCCTTGCAGTACCTTCAGTCACAAACCAAGTTGCAGCAATCTCGTCATTTCAGGTGGATGGGTTTTCTTCAATAGTTTCTTCTAGTAATAAAGTATAAGAAGGGAACGAGCAATAAAGTGGCCGATATGCTATCTCGCCCTCCTATTTCTGCTTTTGTTGTTTTGCATAATTCTTCATTGTCTTTTGAGAGTTATGGTGAACAATATACTAACGATGATGAATTTAAGGAGATTTATGCAAAACTAACCCATGGTTCACAGGCGGACAACTATCACTTGCAGGGGAAATTGTTGTATCACCTTGGAAAATTGTGTATTCCCATAGGGGAAAGAGTACATGTAATTCGAGAGGCCCACACCTCTCTTATGTCTGGACACTTTGGTGTCGAAAAGACTTTATGTCATGTACAAAGATTTTGTTTTTGGCCTCATATGAAGAACATTGTGACTCGCTATGTAAACGGTTGTGTGATGTGCTCTGTTTCAAAGCCCTCTAATAGAAAACTCGGGCTCTACGCACCACTCCCTATTCCGAGTCGTCCATGGGAAAGTGTGTCGATGGACTTTGTAGGAGGTTTTCCTTTGTCTAGAAAGAGTCACGATTTTTCGAGACTAATACTAATGGAGAGACCCACTGGCTGACAGAAATGAGATATATAAAATCAACATCTAAGTCTTTTTTCAATTCTTCCTTTACAACATCTCTTAGAGTTGGGTTCATTCACCTTTGGGGTTGTTGGATAAGTCGGGCTCCATCTTGAATATAAATATGGTGTGTACAAGTTTCAGGAGGGATGCCTTTCGTATCTTCATAACCCCATTCAAAGGCATCAAGATGGTTTCGCAACAAATTCACAAGCTGTTCTTGCTGGGAATGATCCAATTCTAAACTGATATACAAGGATTTTCCTGGACTAATCTCAACAAGAGTAGTATCAGGATCAAGAGTACACAATCATGTCGCTAGATATGGTGGTGATGGAGGTATAGAGTCATATCTTTCCTGAAAATCTAGACTAAAAATCTGACTCAATGACTCAAAATTAGGCATGGTGTCTAGATTTTTCAGGAAGTCTTGAATCTCACCCTCCTATGAGGATTCAACATTCTAATGTATCAAGGAAACAGGCTAAGTATCATCATCACTACTGTAGTCTAAACATAAAGTGTCTCTGAGCTCCTGAATGGATCTAGCGGGTGGATACAAGATGACCTTCTTTCTAGAATCTCCATGGGAAATATACATATCACTAGAACAACATCTGATACAAGCATTAGTCGTAGCAAGCCATGGTCATCCCAATACCAAGGGATGTCCTCCCACAGAATTCTTTGGCTGAAGCACAATGAAATCTACAAGATATTCCCAAGAGTCTAGGGAAATGACCACATCAGCCAACACCCCTTATGGCTTGATTTTAGATCTATCTGCTATTTCAAGCACAGTGGAGTAGGACGAATATGAACCAATCTAATTTGATCCATGGTTTACTTGGTCATAACATTAATGGATACCCCTAGGTCTATAAGTACATTGGAGACAAGGACATCACCTATCTGAACAGAGACAACAGGGTTTCCGGGGTCAGTATATTTTTCCATGTGCATACACCCCATCATTAACTCTACTGCCCTAACAACAAATTGAATATTTTGAGGTTCCAATATTCTCCTTCCTGGCTTCTTGAGACAGAGTTCCCTAATGATTTTTGTACAAATGGGGATCTCTTTAATAGCTTGGAGCAAAGGTACCCTTATGAAAAGGTTCCTAAGCTCAGAAGCCAAGCTAGACTCAAGAATGGGGTCTTTCTTCTGAACAACTAACCTCTTTGGATAGGGAGGTCAGTTGGAAGAAGATGGCAAGGGCTCAAAAGGTATAGGGATAGGCTGAATGGTGTCATCTTCTTCGGAATGGTTAGGAGTTTCCTCCTCTCCTTTCTCATTGATAATCACCATAGGCTGCTTTTGATTTTCTTAGGTTACTACCTTCCCTGATCTCAATTGGAGATCATTGACTCCAACTGGCATAGACTGATATTTGGATGAAGAAAGCGGTTTCATATAATGAATCATTTGTACCACTTTATTATTGGGGTTGGGTAAAGGTTGAGCAGGCAACTGAGAAGGTCGAAATGGTGGAGGTAAAGGTAATGGTGGCATAGGTTGACTCAGCTGAGGTAATGATGGTTGTGGCATTGGGTAAGGTGCATATGTAGGAGGGTATGATTGCATGGGTGTAGGATAGGAATGATGTGAATGATGTGAATGGTTTGGCCCTCTCCATCCTTGTTTTCAAGATTGGGATGGTTGTCCATACTGATATTGGTTCCCATGCTACTAATGTTGAGAGTGACCAGTGTTAGGATAGGAATATGAGTGTGCATTATAACCAAAAACATGTGGTGGACGTTCAAGAACCATACCTGCACTTACCTGAGGCCAATTTCTTCATGCTCCCATGGCATGTAGTGATTCGGCTTCAGGTCGTCCTCACTCAAGCACATCTTTAAGCCTAGGTATGGAGGGACATTTTTCAGTAGCATGGTTCTTTGCACCAATTTCACATTTATTAGTTTCGTTAATATCGAGAGGACATTCTCCTAAAGGATGATTTCTTCTACATCTTGGACAGAAAATAGAAAATGACTCTTGGTCTTCTACAAGTTTTTGCTGAAACTTCAAAGAGTCTATTTGTTTACTAACAATATTCATTATTTCAATTTTCATATTGTCCATTTTGTTTTCTAATCCAATAACCATAGCATCAGTAGATTCGGTTTTCCTGTTTCTATTCTGAATTCCTTTACCGGATCTATATTGGCTCCTCGAGAATTTCCTTCACAAGTCACAGATCTCATCAAAAGGTTTTTGAGCAATATCCCCTTGTCCTAACAGATTTAGATTATTCCTAGAATCATCAGTAAGTGCATGTAAGAACAAGGTTCTAATGATACTTAGATTAAATTTGTGCTTTGACCTTTGGAGGATGTATAGGAATCTCTCCAAGTAGCCCTCTAGCATCTCATCATCATTTTTTACTATAGTAAAGATTTCATCTTGAAGAGCTCTAGTTTTACAATATTCCTGATATTTCGATAAGAACACTCTCTTCATTTTCTCCCAAGAAGTTATAGTGTTTCCTCCTAGTCCCATGAACTAGCAGAGTGATGCATCCTTGAGAGTTGTAGGAAACAACTTTAACTTATGGGCATCAGATGAATAATCATAACTTCTACACAAAATATCAAACTCAAATAAGAAAGATTTTGGGTCTTCATGTACCTTACCATAGAAATGAGGAAGAGTTAATGGTGAAATATTTTTCATTTGTACTTGTGTATTAGGATTCACAATCGGGAATCCGAAAGTGGATTGTTCCTCATTTACCTGATTTTCACCACTTCCTTATGCATGGTCTTCCTCATTTACCATTGTTGTTCTTCCACACGAACCAATCTCAATAGGCCGAGAAGGCTGAATATGGATTCCAATAGTCCCCTTCTTCCCCTTTATGGGTTGTGTCACACCTTGACCACTGCTACCAAAGCCCAAGTGGACTATTCCTACGTGATGAGTCTGAGTTTGTTTGGACTTTCTGCTTGAAAAATAAGGCCCAATATGAGATTTTGTTTCATATTTTTTCAATATTTCTTTGGCCCCTAGTGGGCTTCGGACCCCTACCTCTTTTAGGCATTCATTTCAAAAAAATGAGAAAACGAAATTCGAATAAAAACTGCAATTTTCAAAAAAATAAATTAGCACCTATAAATTCCTTCAAACAATAGAAGCACACTGCAGAAAAAATAATAGCAGACTTACCCCTATTGCAAAAAATGTAAAATTCTTACCAATTCAAATTGCCTCCCCGACAATGGCGCCAAAATGTTAGTGCAAGAATTATGCTTAAGCAAAATCCTCAACACTTAATTGTCAACCCCGAGGTTTCGTAAACTTAGAGACGAACATAGGTAATGGTAGAAGTGGTATGAACATTTCCTATTCCTAATCCTACTTCTTAAAGGAAATGTTTGCAGAATTAGACAGAAAACAATCTTAAAGGTAATGGACACCAAAGCAACTCTAGTGCTAGAATGTAAAAGAACAATTTGCAAGTAAATCAAGTAAAGGGTTTTTCACACAACTGGAAACAATCTTCAATGTTGGAATGAAATGTTATGTTTATCTTTAGATAGATGGCTAACAGTCTAACAAGTGGTCCCTTGCAGAGATCTACTTTCCTCTTGATATTCCTTCTACACAAACAACCTGTTCTTGTACTATTGCAATTTGCTTGCACTAGTGAAGGTACAGTGCCTTTGTGTAAAAGTATATTTTACCTCCCTTACTGAAGATTTATGTCCTTGTGGAGGTGATCTAAGCCTCGGGGCTTAGGGCACTCTTTTTCTGTGACAAGAGACCAGCTCTTGCACCGAGGCACAGTTTCCTTCACCAAAGTTTCCAATTTACTTTCGAAAAGATTGAAATATGTGCTGAAAATAATTGCGATTGCAAATGAAATTATGGAATAAATTATCTATGGAAAAGAAATGATTTAATTAATTATATCTTGCAATGGAGGTAAACTTCATAAAATGAAAGCAACTCGAAGTAATGACAACAGTAGTCTAAGTGATCTGCATGTATCAGCTAGCTTCGGTAATCCACTTAAAATGTTTATGTTCTTTGTTCATAAGTCATAAAATGCAAGTATAAAGTGTCTATGATAAATTCATGTAATCGTTCTCAAATCCTTCAGAAATGCACTCTTAATGTTAAGGATGATTAGTAAAATTAATAATATATTTTCTTGCAGAAACAACTTAAAATTGTAAACAGTAATAGAAATGCAATATTTTTCGTGAAAGGAATAACTAAACCGGAGTGCAGGAAACTACATGCACTAGTACAGGAAGAGGCTTCCTACATGATCCAAGTGAAAGCAAACTGAGACCAAAATTTCGAGTAAAGAAATGAAAGAAAGGAATTACAAGAAAGAAATAAACTCAATCAACTTCCAAGCCACGGATCCCTTCACACTTTACTATGAAATATATTTAAATCAAAACTTTAGAAGTAAATATAAAAAAATGTTCGCACCACGCAACTGCAAAGGGAAATATTCACACAGTATGATGAAAGCACAAGGGTAAACAAGCTGGGTTGGTTGGGCCCTAGCCAACCAGCTCATTTCCCATTTAAGAAAGGAGACAATTCAACACACAAGTACGCATGAAAGATATATTAAACACAACGTATGAATAACATGTCGAGTTCCTTGTATTACTTGATCAACAAATGTACATAGTAGTGCGAGTCTAACCCAGAGTCGAGGGTGATACCAAATTACATAGAAAATTAAATTACAACCTCAGGATTGCTAGCTAGCTCTACCTACAATCTACATTTTATACATTCCTTCAGCCTTAGCCATATTCCACTAATTATAGTCATTTTCCTATTCAAGCCTTTCGGCCAAACGGACTAACAACCAAACATTACAAAATCGGCTATCAATTATAATAGAACGTGTACTTCACTGGTTACAGACCATCCTTAGTAAATATCCCTGACTGTGCGCCACCAATATCCATCCTCAGTTAATCAACAACTGAACTTGGAGTCATGGATCAAAACATCCGCATGGAAAGATTCAACTCACTGAAATCTCGGAACAATCATTGTTGGCAGTGTAGGAATCTTCCTGCACTGATCGTGCTAACTCATAATTAACACTTAGTTTCTCAATTACTTCTAGGAAATTAACATAAGTTTCAAGAGGTACTTAATAGGCATGAAATCTACGTAAAAATGATTAATAAATCACTTTAATAAATCTTAATGTAAGATACGAAGCATATGCAAGAATAGGTAGTTATCTTGGACTAGTGCAGGAAAGAGAGGTTTAATTCAAGATAAAACAGAGGTTAATGTTTATAGAAATGGAGTAAAAATAGAGCAATTTGGGATACCAACAATATACTAGGAAAAATGAAAGTAAAGGGGAAGTTATAGTGAAGAGAAGAGTGGGAAAAAAGTTCAATGAACATATAGACCATACCAACCATGAAAATAAGTAGATATTCTTGTGGAAAGAGATAGAAAACTAGGAAAATTCAACAAGAAGTTTTGTGAAACTAGCTGCAAACCTTTCTACATATTTTTTCAAAAGCACGAGATTAAAATACTTTTGAGGGATTGAAAAGTAAAAAAGGAAGGCTTTATGTGTGGTGAAAGGAAGGTAATGTGGGTTTTTGTAGTTGCTTTACTCTTTGCAAAACTGGGTAGTGGAACATATCTTTGTTGAACTTATTGTAGATTGAACTTAGATCCATTGTTCCTACTAAGCCTTGGTGGTATCATCTCCGAGCTATGGGGTGGAATTATGCAGGAGGACGACCTATGGTTGGGCGGAAATCACCTAGTCTACTAGTTTTTTTCTAATTATCCTTGTCATGTTCATATAAGTTCTATTTGTTTACCTACATTAATTCATTATATTATTCTAGTTATGAGCATGTTATGGGTAAATAAATAGAGAAATTTTTGGTTATAATTATAATGATTAAATATGTCAAATTTCGTAGGTGCTTAAAGAAGGAATTCTCATTTATAATTTTCTAATTTTTTCTCTATATTATTTATGGAATTGAATAAATAAGAAACAATATGTTAACATAATGTTAAAATTTTCTTCTCTCCCTAGCAAGATAATTCATGAATGAACTAGGTATTTCATGCTTAATAGTTCCACTAAGTTTTAGTTCCCTTCCATGTGATTTGGTAAATATTATTCGAGAAGTGGTTGATTGCATAAATAAGGTTGACTATAATCTATAAGGCCTCAAGTCATATTAAGTTGAATAAGTTTTCTTTGTATAGTCATAGTTAACAATAGAAACAATAATCAATTTTGGAAAATTCAAGGATTGGAGGTTTTATCCCTAGCCCTTGGTCACATGGGCTAGTGGGAGTCGTGATCAAGAGCTCATCCACAAAAGGGACTAAGCATGGAATTCCATTAAATATATCAATCTTAAGTCATAAAATGAAGTTCCTACATCTCCTAATGGTTTATTGTTAGTTAATAAAACCATTAATTGATGAAAAAGTATATTCATGTTAGTTGATGATTTTCCAACCATTCTAGATAAAATCAAAAGGGAGATGCATTATGTATCCTAGTGGCGGATGTTATTTAATGGCATTAAAATATATCACATGTTAGGCATGGCACCATAATATGTCAAGGGAAGGCATTGAAAATATGGAAAACTAAGAAATGGATAGGGTTCAAGGCAGCCAAGTTAGTTGGTCTCTGTCTCACCTCGACTTTCTTTAGTTTCCAAGGTGAGTTCTATGAGCAAACTTGCGGTGTTGCGATGGGTTCCCCTCTTTCCCCTATCATCGCTAACTTATTTATGGAATATTTTTGAGACCAAGACCTTAGCCACGGCTCAATTTCACCCTAAAAGTGGAAGAGGTTTGTTGATGATACTTGTGTCATCTAGCCTCATGGTTGTGAGAAGTTGGATATATTCCTTAACCACCTTAATTCTCAATCTAACTCCATCAAGTTTACGATGGAGGTTGAGGAGAATGGTTTCCTTCCATTTCTAGACATTCTCCTTTCAAGGATGGATGATGGTTTCGTTGGTCACCAAGTTTTTCATAAGAAAACTCACACAGAACAGTATCTCCATGCTAGTTCTCATCATTTCCAGGCTCAAAAATTCGATGTTGTTAGCATTGTTGCTACCCGTGCTCTGAGAATCTCTGATGATAGTCACCTTGAGTAGGAGAAATCTCATATTCTTGAGGTTTTTAAAAATAATGGGTATAGTAGATCTCAAAGCCTCAAGGCCTTTCATAGGGCTTGCAAAGTGCCCAGAGCTAAACCTGCTCGTTCAGATCCTATCTCTAAGGTTCATCTCCCATTTATCCAAGGAACCACGGATATGATTGCCCATATCCTTAGGAAGGTTAATGTATCTTCTTTGTTCAAGCCTCTTAATACCATTAAAAATTCTCTTAGATCTATCAAAGACCCTATTGACCCTATGGACATGAAGGGGATCTACCTTGTTCCCTGCTCCTGTGGTATTCCCTATATTGGAGAAACAGGTAGGTCTATAAAGCATAGAATCTAGGAGCATGCTGCTGACATTAGGCACAATCGCTCATGGTCATCAACCCTAGCAGAGCATGCAAAGAAATCGAAACACCATGTCTGCATTGAAAAATCCAAATTCATTTCTAGAGTTGATCACTTCCACCACAGGAAGCTTAGAGAAGCGATTAAAATTGAAAGGCATGCCAAAAATCTTATTAGGGATGATGGTTGGAAATTGAGTAAGAGTCGACTTCCGGCTCTCACCTCATGATTCTTCCTCCCTTTCTTCTCATTTTTCCTCTTTATTTCTTTCTCAAGATAATAATAATAATAATAATAAACTAAATAATAATAATAATAATAATTTTTAGTTTTTTATTGTTTTTTATTTTTACTTTTATTTTTTTTAACCCTTCAGATATTAATTTTATTTCCCCTCTTGACAATTCATTGCTCTGAATAATGATAATTGTTGAGTCCTTCTCCTTTATATTTTTAACCTCTTTTTTCTTTTGATTTTTTATGATAAATTATAAATATTTTAATACCTCTCAAGTTCTATATAAGTCAACATAGCTATTTTTATTTTTTTATGAATGGGTCAACCCCTAACAAATAATAATTATTAAATTTATTTAGAATATTCTACATTCATTTATTCCTAACAACTAGTTTGTAACCAATTATATTTATTTATTCCTAACAACTAGTTTTTAAATAATTAATTAATATTTATTTATTCCTAATAGCTAGTTTTTAACTAATTAATTATTCTTTTAATATACAACCCCTTACCAATAAAAATTAATAATATGTTTCTTACCTTATTAACTAATTTTCCAATGGCTAACTCTCGGCAATGACGCATCCATATTATTTATTCCTTCAAATCGATTGATTTCTCACCTTGTCCTAAGGATGAACCACATTAGTTGGTTCAAAAAGTCGACCAAATCCTAATAATTTGATTAATACGAAAGACATATTTCTACCGCAAAAAATATTTTTTAGGCGGTTTTTGGCATATATTTTTTACGTTTTTCACTATTAGTGATTTTTGAGCACATAGTGGATTTTCCCATGTTTTTGTAGATCCAATCAAAGGAACTATGATTATATTCTAATCCATGGTCAATGGATCATGATTTTATGAATGATATGACATGTATATATGTATTGTAACATTGAAAGGAATATAATGAAAAATCAATCTGGTTTTCCCAGATTTGGGTTCTTGGAGAAAAATCTTTGTGTATATGTTATGTGAAAGTCATTGTATTTTTCTATTACTGTTAAGATTTTTTTTGTAGGTATTATCTATACAGGGTTAAAACCTACAAAACCTAGTCATATCAGGAAGTCTAAAGGCGTTTCCCACTGTTTGTCCTACAAAACCTAGAGTCGTGAGAGAATGATGTTAGATCATGCTTCCTCGAATGTGTGATGGAAATTGTTAGTTGCCTACTAGGGAAGCTTCGTCAATGTATTTGACGCTTATTCTTATATGATTTTTTTTTTTTTGTAAACTAAGGTAAGATTCTATTACTAAAAGAAATAGTACATACATAAACAGGACGCCACCCGCCCAGAAGGGAAACCGGGTGGCCTTCGATAGTATATAATAGCCATCCAAAAAAAGTAGATGTTCAGTCTATCTAACCATGCTAAAAACCCCTCTATTCGTCCTAAAAACATACTTTTCGTAACTTGAAACAAGACCATCTAATATATCAAAAATACAAAAAGATTCATAGGAAAACCTCCTGTCGACATCTGCATATTCTACTGCTTCATGGCATCAGGCTTGACCTCATTTTCTGCCTTAACCTCTATTCCACTTGCTTTAAACAGCTGGACCAGCTTGTCCATCTTCCTATCCTGCATGAGAAGAGTCATTTGGATATTCTTCAGTTCTCTTTTAAGGGTGGGCATTCCTTGAGCCAGCTCCACCATTTCAAATGCCACTTGTTCCATGGCCTTGGCGAGTAATCTCTTCATACCCCAGTAGACATGTAATGACTGCTTATAAAGGGACATTCTCCCTCTAGTGTGTCCCGGGTCAGGGAGAAAACTCTCCCAATCTTCCATTTCAGGTTCAGATAGTTCCTGCATTGCCTCTTCTTCTAAGTGGTCTATAATTCTCCGAATGTTAGGATTGGTCTCATTAATATAGGCTTCCTCTGCCTCCTGCAACTTCCTCCTCATATCCTTTTTTCCCCTCTTCCTGCCTCTGACCCCACTGACTGAACCTTCCTCATACGCAGCTCTGTTAGTTCGGTTCCCTCCACTTCCTGCAGGCCTCCCTCTGCTCCTCACGCTGCCTCGACCCCATCGACCTCGACTCCTTCCACGCCTGCTACCCTCATCCTCTTCATCTTCTTTCGAATCCTCCTCCGTATCTCCCCTGGCGCCCAATGGAGCAGTGCTCCGCTTCCATTTCCCAACCTTTCCGCCCGAGGTCGGCCGCTGTTCCTCCTCTGCAAGATAATCCCGTATATCAAATTCTTTCTCTTCTGAATCTTCCGGTATGTCCAGGTAAATGCGGTGCGACGGTTCCTCAGCCACATTCTTCCCTTTCACATCCATACTCACCCCCTGGCTGCGCGTTCGCCTACCTTCACCTCTGTCTGGGTTCACTGCCATAATGTTTATCAGCAATTTCGTGAACCTTCTAATATGCGCTCCCAATTCCGCTATACTGTACTCAGACAGAAGATCCAAACCTCCCCCCCTCGCTTGACTGTTGTACACTCTCAAATTGAGCCTTGTCGCCGTTCGTCTACAGGCATGCATCAATAAAACCTTTCTCCTTCTACAGGCATGCAAGAATAGAACGCTGCTCCATCTACAAGCATGCAACATTATAACCCCGCTCGGCCACCTTTCCTCCTTACTGCTTGGGTGCTTCCAAGCCTGCTCATTATTACACGTCTCAGGTCTTGGATCATGATGTGATACGATCCCTGTCCTTCTGACGCCACCGCTCCACCACCTCGGTACCTGACCCCCATTCCTTCTTGGGATGATCATTTCTCCCAAGGCCTGAGTATACTCACTCCTCCTTAATTTAATTTGGACGACACTGTTCTTCATACCCCCGGTGCTATCATTAATGATCCTGTCTTTTCCCCTCCAATTCATTATGAGGAGGCAGCTAATCGGTCCTATCAAGTGTGATCGCCTCATCATTATCTTGTCTTAATATGGATGTTAACTCATTCCACCGTGGATCCTCCTGGAATACTAACCAACTACCATCCATCGCCCTATTCGGCTCTCCACATGCCCAATTGGCTAAGAAATCGGCCGCCCTATTACCTCGCCTCAAAACATGATTGATCGTAATATAGTCAACCGTCCACATCAGACCTTCTATGTCCTGTATGATCGCAGCTGTCCTCCAGCTTTTCGCCACATGGTCCCAGCTTTTGCCACCCCTCAATTTCCTTAGCATTTCGATCGCAAGTTGGGAATTTCCTTTAATATCAAGGTTTCGATATCCATTTCTTGCTGCAATTCGAAGGCCATGATAGACCCCCCATAACTCTGCTTCATTATTTGACATTTCCCCTCCCCATTCAGCATATGCCCACCTTGAAATCCCTCTACTATCTCGGAAAATACCTCCCCATCCTGCTTGCCCAGGATTGCCCTTTGATGCGCCATCGAAGGACAATTTAATTCGGCTGTCTCCTGGGAATCTAAAATGATTTGGGCTCTGCATGCGATACCTATTACTCCTGTCAGTGTTGGGATATAACATTGTAAAGTCAATATTCAATTTGGATAGTATTTGCTGCTCGTCCAAGTTTAATTTCCAATCATCTTCACTCCAGGCTTCAGATAAGACCGTCTCTTTAATCGATCGACAGACTTCATCCCAAATTCTTGATTCGTGGCAGCTTCTTTCTCTGAAAATTCTACGATTTCGTTCTTTCCACACCTCCCATATTACAAAACCAACCGCTAGACTCCATATCCTCCTGACAAGTTTACTTTGAAAATTCCCCTTTCCCCATTGTAAAATGGTACTCCTAAGACTGTCGGGATCCCTGTTTGACTGGCCAAAGAGTACCCGAAGTTCTTCCCACAGACTCTGAGTATACATACATCTATTCAACAGGTGTTCCTGGTTCTCTAACTCCTTGCTACACAGATAACACCGGGATGGACCAATCATTCCTCGTTTCTGCAAATTGTCCCAAGTCAATATCCTTCCTCTGCACACCAACCATGCAAAAAGTGTTACTTTTGGCCACCATTTTCCTTCCCAAATCTTTTTCTAATCCACTGGTTCGTCCACCCTTTCCTCCTTCGTAATCCAGTAATAAGCTTCTTTAACTGTGAACATACCTTGCATTGATTTACCCCATCTAAGGATATCGCTGCCTGCCCGAATCTTAATTTTCCGCGAATCTATTTCTCTGATATACGCTTGCTGAGTCTCCGGACTTATTCTCTCATCCCATTCGTGCGGTCTTTTCCATATCCTCCACATATCATTCAAGTCTACTCGTCTCCAATAATCCCTAACGTATTCCATTCCTGCCCGCTGCGCTACTGCTTGAAGTTCATGTAAAGTTTGATTTCTCTCCAACTGCTCACGCTGTTGCCATCCATCCTCCCAAAACCTCGCTGAACTTCCTTCACGGATTTCCCAGAAAGTGAAGTCCCGAACCAGATCTTTGTTATTTCTTGCTAACTCCCATATTTGTGACCCCCGTGGAGTTTCTGCTACCCGTAGGCGTCCTGCAATTGATCGTGGCATATCATATTTTTGATTCCATATTCTCTTCCATACATCCGCACCCCCCTGCACCCATCTCCACCATAACTTCGCCCCTAAAACCTTATTGACTATTTCCAAATCCCTGACACCAAGGCCTCCTTCCTCTTTCCGTCTGATTACATGTTGCCATGAAACCAAAGTCCATTTTTTCTGCTGCTTTGGTCCCCCCCAAAGAAATTTACCCAATATTTCTCTCAATTTAGAAAAAATGCCTTTGGGGGTAGCCATAATTGACAAAGGGTATATAGGAATAGATAGTAATACCGATTTTAAAAGAACAACTCGACTTGCTATATTCAGCATTCGAAACGACCAGCTATCTAATCTTTTCCGGATCTTGTCCAATAAACTTTGCCAATTCTTTATGCGCGTTGAGTTTATATCTAGCTGAATGCCCAAGTATTTTGTGGGTAATTCTCCCTGTCTAAAGCCTAGCACTCTAGTTAAATGGGCCTTAACAGCTTCAGGTGAGTTAAAAATAAAAGTACAAGATTTATCGTTATTAACCGCCATACCTGAAGCGTTCATAAAAACTTCTAAGACATGTTTGAAACCCCTTACCTCTCTAAGCGACGCTTCTCCGAACAACATCAGATCATCAACAAACTGTTGATGTGTGATGATTAGATTATCTCCCCACAATCGAATGCCTTTGATCCTTCGTTCCCTGACCTCCTTCTTAATTTTCCTGCTTAATCCTTCCATAGCCAGTATGAACAGGAACGGCGAGATTGGATCCCCCTGCCTGATGCCCCTGGTGGCATTAAACGTATCTGTAGGTATCCCATTAACCAAAATTGAGAAGTTCGGAGTGGAGACCATACTAATTATCCAAGCAATCCATCTGTTTTCAAACCCAAAAGCTTCTAGAACCGCTCTTAGATAATCCCAATTCAATCGATCATAAGCCTTAGACAAGTCCAACTTCATAAGCATCCCTTTCTTTTTCCTTTGTTTTAAAGAATGTTTTACTTCCTGAGATACCACTATACCATCCAAAATTTGCCTACCTTCCACAAACCCAGTCTGTTCAGGCGCAATTAAATTGGGGAGGAGAGGTTTCAACCGTTTCGCAATCAATGTAGATATAATCTTATAAATTACATTACACAGGGCTATGGGTCTGAAACCCTGTGGTTCTTCTGATGTTTTACTCTTAGGGATCAATGTGAAAAAGGTTGAGTTAATACCTGGCCATATTCGCTGCCTGATTCTTGATTCCTCCACCGCCTCCAGTATTTCTTTGCCTAGAAAGTGCCAGCTTGCCTGGAAGAATTCAATTGTGTATCCATCCGGTCCTGGAGCCTTGTTTTTAGCCATGTTCATCACAACTTCTTCTACCTCTTCCATGGTTACTGCCCGCATTAATGCCTTATTTTGGTCCTCTGTAACTATTCTTGGTATCTCCCTGCAGATATTAAGAATTGCCTCCCTTCTATCCCTCTGACTTTCCGTGAGCACCCCCTTAAAGTAATCCACTAGAGTATTTTCAATATCTACCTGTTCTAACACTCTTTCTCCCTCTGCATTCTTAATTGAAAAAATTCTATTCCTATGCCTATGTTGAATCATAGCTTGATGAAAAAATTTTGTATTTCTTTCGCCTTCCCTTAACCATCGTACCCTTGATTTTTGTCTCCATAAAATCTCCTCTTGTTTTCGTCGTTCCTCTAACTGGCTTATAATACGTCCTTCCTCCCTACTCTTGGCTTCATCTCTGCCTTCCAATATAATTCTTTGCTGGATGTCCTCCATTTCTCCTTCCAACTGCTGCTTGGCCTCCAGAATATTCCCAAATTCTTTCCGGTTCCATTCTTTGATTCTTTGTTTTAGTTCCTTAAGCTTCAATTGAAGAGTATGCATTCTCCCTTTGCCCCGACTAGTGCAGTGATTCCACCATGCTTCCAGTTTCTTTATAAATTGTGGATCCCTAAGCCAAAAGGATTCAAAGCGAAAAGGTTTCTTCCCTTTGGTCTGCTTGATATCAACCTCCAACCGAATGGGCCAATGATCTGATCCAATGCTAGGGAGAATTTTAGCTTCAATGAACACATCCCTGTTCAAAATTTGCTCCGATAATAAAAATCTATCCAGTCGAGAGGCAATTTGACTCTGTCCTCCTCGACAGTTGTTCCAAGTATGTACACCATTTATTGTATGTATATCTACTAATCTCAGATCCCTGATCATATCATTGAACTCCTCCATATTCGAATCTTCTCTCCTTACCCCCCCTCTCTTCTCTCCTAGATGCCTGATCAGATTGAAATCCCCCCCTATCATCCACGGGATGTTCGGAATAAGATTTCTCATAGTATGGAGGTTCTTCAAGAAATCCTTCCTGTCGCTATGATTATGAGGCCCATATACCCCAGTGAACAAAATTCTTTCCCCCATCCCTACTAATCTAAACAGACCTGAAAGTATTCTAGGTAAAGTAAACCAATGCTCAAAAATTACCTCCTCTGGATTCCACAAAATGGCCAATCCCCCTGCTGTCGCTATTGCATCTAAAGCCATAACCTCATATCCTAATTTCATTTTCTTTACAATTTCTACCATCTGTTGACTTTCCATTTTCGTTTCCTGAATTACCATAATACTTGGCTTGTCTTTCTTCACTCTTTCCTTCAAATATCTCTGTTTCCCCTGACTGTTAAGTCCCCGGATATTCCAACTTAGAACAATCATTTAAAACTTTCTATGAGTTTGTAGAAATACCTCTAACAGAGGTATCACCCGTCCTGAGTTTACAAGAGTCTCTCCCACTGCTTGGATTGATTCATTTAACGTTCGTCTGCCTTTTTTCCTTCCGGTCTTACCTTGACTGTCTCCTTCTAGAATTTGGGTGTCCTGATTATCGTGATCCGACCTATGTTCTAAACAACCAGCCTTCTTCTCCTTATATTGTTGAAAGGTTTCCTTATACAATTGTTTCTCTTTCTCTGGGATGAACCGTTCGTCCAATTTTTTCCAATCAGTAAGTAACTTCTTCATGATTTTTTCTTCCTTTGTACCCACTTCTTGTACAATTTCCTTCCCCTTCTTAGATTGTTCTATATGCATATCATCGTGTACTCCCTCCTCTCCTTCCGGCTCTCTGCTTGGGCTTCGACTTTTCCTCTTTCCATCCTTAATCATTTCCATTGGCACTACCACGTTGATCTCCTGGTCCTGTGCAATTGGGTTTGTTTCATTATTCTCCTTAACCTGTTTTCCGTCTTCTTCCTGCGTTTGAAGAATATAGTACTGATTATGATTCTCAAGTATTGAGTTCCTTTCCTGGGATTGCATTTTAGGATTCCCAAAATTGGGTCTCCTTCTCCTCTGTACCTCTTGGAACTCATGTTCTTCTCCTACTTTCCCATCTCATGGTCGAATGCCATCCGTCGTGTCCTTTGCCACTGCCTCTTCTTTACCTTGTGGGCAATCCCTTGCGAGGTGACCATAAACATGACAGCGTCTACAGCGAAACGGTATATGTTCGTAATCAATAGGTTGTTGCCAAATTTCATCCTGATACTCGAGCTCAATAGATTCTGGGTAAGGGGCTGAGGTATCCATATATACACAAATCCTTGCATACGACGTATATCTACCCCTTTTCGTGGTTTCAGCCACCTTCACAAAAGTGCCAATTGAATTACCAATTCCTTCCAATATTTCAGGATCCCAAAATTCATCAGGTAACCCAAATAAGCGAACCCATATCGGTGTTGCCTTGATTTTCTCTTCATCAGGGTTGTATCGATCTTCCCAATACCGTGTAAACAGTCCCGCATTATTCATAAAGTGTGGTCCCTCTTCAAAAACCTTTGCCTTGTCCTGTAAATTTGCAAAAATGACTGTAAAAAACCCCTTAGCACCCAATTTGAGATCAATATGGCCTCTTGGTTTCCATCTCTGTTGGATCCATCTCATGAGATCCCTTTCAGAAGGCCAATACCCGATAAATTTACAAATTAACGCGTGATCTCTCATATAACATCGATAATTTTCCAGCTTGTTACTCGGAATTACATACCTGGGCTTTTTCTGTGCCCGTGGAAGGCATTTGTTTACCAGTCGTGCTTGCCACTGGTTGCCCATGACTGGGCTTTCCTCAGATAATTCCGTCACCCTCCCATTCCTGCTACTGTTACCAGGATTACCAGCCATTACGTCCCTAAAGGAGGGGATTTCACCCCTCCCCTGTCTTGCATCCATTATTTAACTTAGATCGTCAAAATTCCCAACTTCGTTCCACTCACCCAGAACGCCGTCCCTGAATTGTTGCACGAGTTTACCCTTGTGCTATATTGCCTCGTAACCCTTGTGCAAATTTCGTGTAGAGCAAATTTCATGACAAACTAACTTCTCACCCAATTCTCAATTCTTATATGTTTCATTGGAGTGTTATCAATAGATTTTATTCCCTAGTATGGTCCAACAGAGGAAGGATAAAAACTAGAGAATAGAAGTAGGTTAGGGTATTGGTTCATTTAGAGTAGTTAAGAATGTTATTAGGTTTTATCATGTAACCTTAGTGTCTACTTTATTCTCTTTTGTGTGTTAAATCCCTAATTTAGATATGATGATTGAGCTTTACGATTGATAAATGATTGTTACTCTATTAGTATATGTTATGAATTAATGCCTTACAATATTTATTCTATTGTTTATTGGTTTTGAGTATATATGAATTCTGCTTAGATGTGTTGATTATTATCATTACTACATGCACAAGCTATATCTCTTCCAGCTATGTGTACATACCTCACACATGCATGTTGTTATTATTATAATATATTTGTTTGTTATTATAATATTATTAGTATGGTTTTGTTTGATGTTTGTAATGAAATTTAATATTAATTTAATGATTAATTTATTTATTTTTTTGCTTATATTGAAATCTAATGTTAAATTAATGTTAGTGTTAATTTGTTTTGTTATTTTTTAGCTTCAATGTTACTAAGTAAATTTAAATGTTATGGCCTATGACTGAATATAATATTAATGTTAAAATGGAAATGCTAGTGTTAATGTGGGAGTATAATGTTAATGTTAATGTAATTGATTTTTAAATGTTAATGATTAAAGAAATAGGAAGTAGAATATGATTTCATCAAATTGAGGGAATCTAATTAGAGATAAATTTGGTGAGTTGTTGGCATTAATAGGGCATGATGGATGACCTACTATAGATATTTACCATTGCTAAGTTTGGCTTGAGAGAGGAAGGTGGTGGAAGAAAGCTTTAAACAGGGATGAGATGGGAGGAGACGAGGGTTGTGTTTTCAAAATATCTAGTTTCATTGAGAGGAGGAATTTTCTTGAGATTTGGAAACCATAGGATTGGAGATTTGGATTGATGATTTGGGCATACCAAGAGAGTTGTAATTTTGAGTGGTTTTGGGCATGAAGAGCTAGGGAACTTTTGGAGGTTTCCTAGAGCTAGGGCCCTGGAGAGGCTATTCCTAGGTTGTTGAGATAGGTTTGAGAAATTTTGGGAGCAAGAAAACAAAGGAGAGAACTAATATATGCGAATAAATCAAATAGTTTTTGAGGTATTTATCTATGTTGATTCCATGATAATTTTTTATTTAAATTTCAAAATTAATTGTTAAAATTAAGTGGCAAATTATTATATTGTGAAATGAAAAAATGAAATACTATTGTTCAATTGATAAGTATGTGTATTGATATTGTTAAATTAAGTACTTGATGAAACATGAAAATTTACAAAAAATGAAGTAAAAAAAGACTCATTAAATAATTTTTCTTTCATTTATTACTTGAAAATTTTGCAAAGTGC
The DNA here is from genome assembly GCA_031772625.1 of Pinus tabuliformis. Lineage (NCBI taxonomy): Eukaryota > Viridiplantae > Streptophyta > Pinopsida > Pinales > Pinaceae > Pinus > Pinus tabuliformis. The sequence continues at coordinate 257,211,789 of CM062807.1, read as the reverse complement.
AAAGACCTTAACTTTGAGGCATGATTTAAGGCCCTCGGCCCTTGTAAAAGTGGAGAAAATTATCCTATGTTCATTGGGATGCTCATTAATTGACCACCTATGCTTAGTATTGACACTATGAAGAACAAGTTATTACCTTGCTAGGTCAATTTTTCTTAATACATATTTTTTATAAATAACTTGTTAAGTTCATATTATTAGATTTTTAATCAATTTTTCTTAAAAGGGTAACACATGGAAATAGTAAATCCTTTATTTGTGTATATATTAACAAATGTTATAATTTATTAACTATGATTATATTTAATTTTTTAAATAATAATAGAAGCTCCCCTTTATGTTAATTACATATTTTTTATACATAACTTGTTAAGTTCATATTATTAGATTTTAATCAATTTTTCTTAAAAGGGTAAGACATGGAAATAGTAAATCCTTTATTTGTGTATATATTAACAAATGTTATAATTTATTAACTATGATTATATTTAATTTTTTAAATAATAATAGAAGCTCCCCTTTATGTTAATGTTGATTTAGTGTTCTACCGATTTTTTATAGATAATATGACCATGTTTTTCACATTGTTATTTCGGCATTGATGTCAACCTTAGTAATGACAATCATAGGATGAGATGATTGTCATTATTGGCATTGACTAAACATGTTGGTAGTTGTAGTTGAATGTGTTTCCTACTTTGTTGGAGCTTGGTGAGTATGATCCTGGTAAGAATAGTAATAGATGTTGGATTTTAGGCATCTGTGGTTCATTTCTTTTGAGCTTAGTCTCGGAGTATCCACAGTAGAAACCATATTTTTGTCAATGTTTCAAATCACAACAGGGATCCATCATCAGGATCATTCCATGTATCCCCTCCATACAGGGAAATGATTCTAGATTTTAGGCATCTGTGGTTCATTTCTTTTGAGCTTAGTCTCTAAGTATCCATAGTAGAAACCATATTTCTATCAACGTTTCAAATCCCAACAGATATCCATCACCATGATCACTCCATGTATCCCCTCTGTACAGGGAAATGGTTCTGGATTATAGGCATCTGTGGTTCATTTCTTTTGAGCTTAGTCTCAGAGTATCCACAATAGAAACCATATTTCTGTCAACGTTTCAAATCCCAACAAGGATCCATCATCAAGATCACTCCATGTATCCCCTTCGTACAGGGAAACGATTTTGGATTTTAGGCATTTGTGGTTCATTTCTTTTGAGCTTAGTCTCGGAGTATGCACAGTAGAAACCATATTTCTGTCAACGTTTCAAATCCCAACAGGGATCCATCATCAAGATCACTCCATGTATCCCCTCCGAACAGGGAAATGATTCTGGATTTTAGGTATTTGTGGTTCATTTCTTTTGAGCTTAGTCTCAGAGTATCCACAGTAGAAACCATATTTTTGTCAACGTTTCAAATCCCAATAGGGATCCATCTTCAGGATCACTCCATGTATCCCCTCCGTACAGGGAAATGATTCTGGATTTTAGACATCTGTGGTTCATTTCTTTTGAGCTTAGTCTCGGAGTATCCACAGTAGAAACCATATTTTTGTCAACATTTCAAATCCCAACAAGGATCCATCATCAGGATCACTCCATGTATCCCCTCCGTACAGGGAAATGATTCTGGATTTTAGGCATCTGTGGTTCATTTCCTTTGATCTTAGTCTCGGAGTATCCACAGTAGAAACCTTATTTCTGTCAATGTTTCAAATCCCAACAATAATCCATCATCAAGATCACTCCATGTATGCCCTCCATACAGGGAAATGATTCTAGACTTTAGGCATATGTGGTTCATTTCTTTTGAGCTTAGTCTCAGAGTATCCACAGTAGAAACCATATTTCTGTCAATGTTTCAAATCCCAACAGGGATCCATCATCAGGATCACTCCATGTATCCCCTCCGTACAGGGAAATGATTCTGGATTTTAGGCATTTGTGGCTCATTTCCCTTGAGCTCAGTCTCAGAGTATCCACAGTAGAAACCATATTTCTGTCAATGTTTCAAATCCCAACAGGGATCCATCATCAATATCACTCCATGTATCCCCTCCTTACAGGGAAATGATTCTGGATTTTAGGCATCTGTGGTTCATTTCTTTTGAGCTTAGTCTCAGAGTATCCACAGTAGAAACCATATTTCTGTCAACGTTTCAAATCCCAACAGGGATCCATCATTAGGATCACTCCATGTATCCCCTCCATACAAGGAAATGATTTTGGATTTTACGCATCTGTGGTTCATTTCTTTTGAGCTTAGTCTCAGAGTATCCACAATAGAAATCATATTTTTGTCAACATTTCAAATCCCAACAAGGATCCATCATCAAGATTACTCCATGTATCCCCTTCATATAGGGAAATGATTTTGGATTTTAGGCATCCGTGGTTCATTTCTTTTGAGTTTAGTCTCGGAGTATCCACAATAGAAACCATATTTCTGTCAACGTTTCAAATCCCAACTAGGATCCATCATCAGGATCACTCCATGTATCCCCTCCATATAGGAAAATGATTCTAGATTTTAGACATCTGTGGTTCATTTCTTTTGATCTTAGTCTCAGAGTATCCATAGTAGAAACCATATTTATGTCAATGTTTTAAATCCCAATAGGGATCCATCATCAAGATCACTCCATGTATCCCCTCTGTACAGGGAAATGATTCTGGATTTTAGGCATCTGTGGTTCATTTCTTTTGAGCTTAGTCTCAGAGTATCCATAGTAGAAACCATATTTCTGTCAACGTTCCAAATCCCAACAGGGATCCATCATCAAAATCACTCCATATATCCCCTCTGTATAGGGAAATGATTCTGGATTTTAGACATATGTGATTCATTTCTTTTGATCTTAGTCTCAGAGTATCCACAGTAGAAACCATATTTCTGTCAACGTTTCAAATCCCAACAGGGATCCATCATCAGGATCACTCCATGTATCCCCTCCATACAGGGAAATTATTCTGGATTTTAGGCATCTGTGGTTCATTTCTTTTGAGCTTAGTCTTGGAGTAGCCACAGTAGAAACCATATTTATGTCAACGTTTCAAATCCAAACAGGGATCCATCATTAGGATCACTCAATGTATCCCCTTCGTACAGGGAAATGATTTTGGATTTTAGGCATATGTGGTTCATTTATTTTGAGCTTACTCTCAGAGTATCCATAGTAGAAACCATATTTCTGTCAACGTTTCAAATCCCAACAAGGATCCATCATCATGATCACTCCATGTATCCCCTCCGTATAGGGAAATGTTTCTGGATTTAAGGCATCTGTGGTTCATTTCGTTTGAGCTTAGTCTCGGAGTACCCACAGTAGAAACCATATTTATGTCAATGTTTAAATCCCAACAGGGATCCATCATCAGGATCACTCCATGTATCTCCTCCGTACAGGGAAATGATTTGGATTTTAGGCATCTGTGGTTCATTTCTTTTGAGCTTAGTATCGGAGTATCCACAGTAGAAACCATATTTCTATCAACGTTTCAAATCCCAACAGGGATCCATCATTAGGACCACTCCATGTATCCCCTCCCTACAGGGAAATGATTTTGGATTTTAGGCTTCTGTGGTTCATTTCTTTTGATCTTAGTCTCGAAGTATCCACAGTAGAAACCATATTTATGTCAACGTTTCAAATACAAACAGGGATCGATCATCAAGATCACTCCATGTATCCCCTTTGTATAGGGAAATGATTCTGGATTTTAGGCATCTATGGTTCATTTCTTTTGAGCTTAGTCTTGGAGTATCCACAGTAGAAACCATATTTCTGTCAACGTTTCAAATCCAAACAAGGATCCATCATCAAGATCGCTCCATATATCCCCTCTATATAGGGAAATTATTATGGATTTTAGGCATCTATGGTTCATTTCTTTTGAGCTTAGAGTTGGAGTATCCACAGTAGAAACCATATTTCTGTCAACGTTTCAAATCCCAACAGGGATCCATCATCAAGATCACTCCATGTATCCCCTCCATACAGGGAAATGATTCTGGAATTTAGGCATCTGTGGTTCATTTCTTTTGAGCTTAGTATCAGAGTATCCATAGTAGAAACTATATGTTTGTCAACATTTCAAATCCCAACAGGGATCCATCATCAGGATCACTCCATGTATCCCCTCCGTATGGGAAATGATTCTAGATTTTAGGCATCCGTGGTTCATTTCTTTTGAGCTTAGTCTCGGAGTATCCACAATAGAAACCATATTTCTATCAATGTTTCAAATGCCAACAGGGATCCATCATCAGGATCACTCCATGTATTCCCTCCATACAAGGAAATGATTCTGGATTTAAGGCATCTGTTGTTAATTTCTTTTGAGCTTAGTCTTGGAGTATCCACAGTAGAAACCATATTTCTGTCAATCTTTCAAATCCCAACAGGGATCCATCATCAAGGATGGAATACATGGAGTGATCCTGATGATGGATCCTTGTTGGGATTTGAAACGTTGACAGAAATATGACTAATAGGTGTTGTTTCCTAGCTAAGGTCAAGGATGGAACGTATCTTTGGAGGAATTTTAGTTATGGTGGATCAACTCAATCGTCCCTACAAAGTGTTTAGTTATATTTCCCCTCTAAGACCTTTCCAACAGTATATGACATTTGGACAAAATTCTAAGGGATAAGAAGTTATGGTTGTTTTAAGTTTGGAAAGGTTCCAGTGGTCACAATTCCAATATGTCCTATTAAAGTATGGTCAACAACGGACATAGAAAAATGATAGGTGGCAATGTACAAGTGGTTAATAGAGGATGACTTAGGAAATGGTAGGGCCCTGTACTTAAGATGATTAACTAATAGACTATGAATGTATCAAATCAATGGCCCATATTTGATATCAGATGCACAAATGTGTGAGGCTTAATGTCTAATCCAGCACCTGATATGATCTAATTGCAAAGAAGCACTTGACCTGATGGCCTAGATTCACATTAGATGCCAAAAAGAACAAGGTTTAATGACTATTCCAACACCTGATATGATCCAATGGTAGCGAAGGAATTATTTTGATAGCCAATATTCACATTAGTGATTAACAAGCACAAGGTTTAACAACTAGATAATGTGAGATATGATCTAATGGATGGTGATGATTCAATATAATGGTCCAGATCATATCATGATTTATACATATGTAGTATTTAATGCATGAAATTCACACGATGGGGTATTCAGATGATGACTTGGTAGCACACATGGCAGTAGGTGGCCGTGATATGACAGATTGATGATGTGGCATGTGTTTTTGGCTATTTTGGGTACCCAAGTGGGTTTAATTTGAGTGACATGTGCCACTACTTATATATTGGCATGTGGAAAAGATAACATCAGTAGGTGATGTGGCATATCCTTGAAATTTGTGCCAAAGGGGTTGGTTTGTGAGTATTTGCACCTCTAGTGGTAAGGTTGTAGTTTTATCCTTTGGGCATATAATGCCTAGGTGTTGAACAATTAAGGTAGTGGAGAGTTAAATTATGTTGGAGCAAACAAGAACCTTCCATGCTTAAGCCAAATTTCCAAGCCATGGTTGCATGAGTAAATTGTTTGAGTTAGCGGCGCAGTATAGAATGAAATCTAGTGTTCTAGGCACCAAAATTTGATTAGGTGACAACTAAAAGGAATATAGTAAAACACCAATATAAATTACTATGGTTGCAATGACCAAGTCCAATTGACATCGTCAATAACTACTAGGGGTAAACATGGGGTTTGATTCCCATGGTATTTGGGAGGTCATAAGCACTAAAAGACAAAAATTGTTGAGAAAATGTTAGTTGTTCTATTTGAATGTTTAGGCAGAGAATTTGTAAGGTTTCTTTGCACCTGAAGAATGTATTGATAAGGTCAAGAGCTATAGAAACCAAGCCTATATACGGGTCGAGATTTTCATAGATTAAAAAGTGTGTGGGATGAGTCAAGAGTAAGGTTGTATAGTGGAATGATTTATTGCTGAGAAGAATGAAAATCTGGTTATTGTGATAAGGTCAGAGAAGTAAATGTATTTATCAAATTGTAATATTGAGTATAGATTTCAAATATCAAACCAGACAACTTAATTTGATCATAATTATTTAGAGGGTGTCAGGATTCAGTTTGAAAATGAGATAAAGGGTGGCCTATTTGTACCTAAGAAATATAAGGGAGTGGGTTCTTCCTGCTAGTTGGTGCTAGAAAAATAGAACAAAGGGGAGTTGGTACTTATTATTGGTTTGTGCCATCAAAATGGAACAAAAAAGAGTTAGTTCTTTTTTCTAGTTTGTTCTAGCAAGACATAACAAAAGGGAGTTGGTGCTTCCTATTGGTTGGTGCCAGCAAACAAATATAATCAAAGATTGAAGACAAAGAATATAAGAAGTATTATGTTTTTCTCCCATTATGGGTTTCCATGTACATATTGTGTTCATGTGGCTTATACATGTTTATCATGTGCTTTGTCTTGATTTTTATATGTTTGGTTCTACTGATTACATGCATAGTTCTGCTACTTATTTAGATAAAAAATTTAAAGAGTGATTAAAGTTTAAAATGATGATCATGATAACCTTATACTAATTAACCCCCCTCCCTCCCCTCCTTTTAGTATAAGCAATATTTTAACAATAGGTATCATAGTTGGTTCCTTCAAGTACAGTCTAGCCACTGGATGGAAGATATGGTCTAAAGCATCGATCATCAAAATGTGCCTCTACTCAATGGTGAAAAATATGAGGTACAAAAAAGAAGATGAAATATGAATTATTTGATCTTGGATCTAATGTCTGACATATATTAACTAATGGTTATAGTGGAAACTACTATCAAATAAAGTAAAACAATGGAATGCTTTGGCCATGAATGAAATTTACAATAGTCTACACAATTTAGAACTTGAGAAAATAATGCATTATGAATTTGCAAAGGATGTATGGGAGAAGTTTCAAGTCCTCCATGAAGGAGATAATAGTGGAAGTAGTGGAAATAAGAGGAAGGAAGAAGAAGAAGAAGGCATCCCAGAAAAAGATACTTAGCATATTGAGGATTATCCTCCCAATGTGCAAGCAACTGATCATCAAAAGGAAAAATAATGTTCAAAGAATAAGGATGGATGAAGGTGCATAAGACCCAGAAGAGATGCAATTCAGTCTAAAAGGTAATTTATCTATATTCTAACATGATTTCAAAGTAAATTATGTAGATTTTAGCTATCCATTAGAAGATACTAAAGAAAATAATAAAGATAATCACTCATTTATGAGCATTCGAGTTATTGATCATGAAGATCATGATAGTGAAGAAGAATAGATAAACCAAATAGTAGACCTTGAAGTTGAGATTGATAAGGTTATAAAATAAATAGGAAGGATTATAATGAAAAACAAAGATCAGAAGAAATTACTCTAGATATTTGAAGGCAAAGAGTATGAGATTAAGGAAGAAATTATTAGCTTGAAAACTCAAGTAGAAGAAGAAAGAATATTGAAGTTGTGGGAAGTGAGTTAAAAGAAAGAGAAGGTAATTGTGATAGATTAGAAGATGAGGTTGTTTCTTTAAAAAATTATCTATAAAAGAAGAAGAATCAGTTTAAATTTGAGAATAGTACCAAGATCTTGGATAATATCCCCAATAGTCAAATATCTCCCTCCAATAAATCAAGTTTTTTATTTCATGAAACAACTAATGAAGAAACTAACTCAAAGACATGTCCATGTGATCTAGATGGAAATAAAGAAGCATCTAAGAAGCCTTTCAAAGAAAATAGTAGCAGAAAGATACATGAAGGAATTAATATGATAAAAAATGAAGCAAGAAAGCAAAAAAACTAGTAGTTGAAGAATGAATCAAGAAGAGTATTTTTCTCATTTGCTCACAAAAATAAGTAGAGCAATACACAAGCTATCAAAGGAGAAATAACAATTTTGTTTCTCGATTAAGGGATTACTTTGAGTGATACTAGTGCAATAATTATGGACATGTTGTAGTTGATTGTAAAAGCATGCAGATCATATGTCACAAGCAGAATAAGTAGCATAAGAGAAGGATCATTCAAATAAGTGGACAAGGAAAGGAAACTCCTTCAAATAGATCATACCCTCCCAAGTATCCAAGTTTCTTTCATGGATATCATTTTTCATTTAAAATATTTGGATTTAAAATCATATGCAAGGAATGGGAATGAATTAGATGCAAGGTAGAATTCATATATGAAAAATAGTACTAGAAGACATGATCCTTTTTCCCATTTCTTTGGTCTCATAAGATGTTACATGTGCAGTAATCTTGGACATGTGGCAAAATATTGTAGGAGTAAGTTGTTCATTTCCTTATGGAAATCAAAACAAAAGAAAGAACTTACTCATAACAAGTTGAACAATAAATTAGAAGAAGATACCCCTATCAAGAATCAACATACCAAAGTATGGAAGCAAAATAAAGAGAAACAAGAGAATTGTAGTCTTTCTCTATGCATTCAAGAAAAAGATAGCTCCAAGTACATTGATAGTGATTTCTCACATAATAAAGGTTTGTATAAATCCCTAAACGAATTCAAGGAAGGACATGTTACCCTCAATCATGATGCTTCAAATAATGTTTTGGGTAAAGGAAACACTACAGTTAAGAATGGAAAGACCAAATATTCAGATGTCAACCACATGTGTGATCATGGCCATGAAGTGACATTCAATACAAATTGATGTGTAATCAAAAAAGAAGAAAATATACTCAAGGGGAGTAGAATCCTAGATTCTCCTAATTAAAAAGAAGAGCATGGCTTTAAGTGAAGCAAAAGATGATAGATGCAAGAAACAAGAATAAATATACAAAGTAGTGCATCTAAATGTTTAAGGTAAATTTGAGCCTATTTGTTGTTGATGAGATATGATTTATTATTGATGTGTAACAACACTGTAATTTCCTTTATGAATGAGCATGAAGTATATGAAAAGGATCTACTCTAAAGTTTATTAGTTAAAACAAGTTTTAAATATTTTTTTAATTTGAACGAAGAGATTGTTAGCTGTTGATCTCTATTGTTGATTTACACCCATCTAGTTATAGCTTGAGTGATGTAAAAGAATGCTTAAAAGAAGTGGTGTTTATTATATAAAAATCATATTGACATGGGAATCCAAGGGAAGATAATTAATGTAGGCATGTGTATGAGTTATTTACTGCATAATACAACTAACAAGTAGTAATATTCTCTAAGGATCAATAGTCAGAAAAAATAAGTAGCATAAACTCAGGGGGGTAATTTCAGCAACCATCTAATGTAAAGAACTAAATGAACAGCCATAAGAAATAGTACATGTTAGGCCCCAAGGGTAACAAAAAAATTGTTTCCAGCATTCTAGTAAGAGACAACATCATCAGCTACAAGAATCCATAAATAAATTTGAGTGTTTTTTATTGACAACCATTGTTATCCCTTGACTTTGATAGAAATCAACACAAGTGTTTGTAGGAGCCGCAAGAGTTAGTAGCAGCTATATAAACCACAAGCATTAGCAAAAGTGATAATGGAATCAATTATTTGAAGAATTGGAAAGAAAAGGTAATAGAGGGAGTTATGATTGCTAATTATTGGTTTTTAGGATTTTTTGCCAAGATTACAAGTCATTGGGGTTATAGTTGAGATTGGATAGCAACAATCACTTTATAAGCATAGTGAAGCAGTCCACAAGTAACAATAGAAAAATAGTTGACCAATGATCCAAAAGAGGTAACACCTTTAGAGGTACAACAAGGAAAGTCAAGAAGTTGGATCAAAAGTGAAAATTTATTGGATACCAATCCATTTTCATAGAGCCTCTTTTCCATTCATGTTAAAGGGGGAGAGAAAAATATCAGCCACAAGAATAGGAGATTGCCATAAATGCCTAAAGGGGAGATTATTGGAATTGATTTCAACCTCAGTAATGATAATCACGAGATGAGATGATTTTTAGTATTAGCATTAACTAAGCATGTGGGAAGTTGTAGTTGCTTGTGTTATATGCTTTGTTGGAACATGATGAATATCAACTTAGTAAGAATATTAATCAATGTTATTTCCTAATTAAGGTCAAGGATGGAACCTACCTTTGGAGGCATTTTTGTTACAATGGATCAGCCCAAGTGTTCCAACAAATTTAATAGTTGGATTTTCCTCTTTGAGACCTTTCCAATAGTATATGGCACTTGGAAAAACTTATAAGGGATAAGGAGTTATGGGGGTTTGAAGTTTAGCAAGGTTCCAGCAATCACAATTCCAACATGTCCTATCAAAGTATAGTTAGCAATTTACGTGGAAAAGTTGACATGGTAGAGTGATAGGTGGAAGTGTATGAGTGGTTAATAAAGGATGAATTGGATACTAATAAGGCCCACACTTAATCTAGTGCACTAATAGATTATGAAGGTATCAAATCAATGACCCATATTGTATATTGGGCACATAATTCTATGAAGATTAATGACTAGTCCAACACCTAATATGATCTGATGGCAGAGAAGGACTTGATATGATGGCCCAAATTCACATTGAGTGCCAACAAGTGCAAGGGTTAATGACTATTAAATCAAACTATATGATCTGATGGTGAAGGAATTCATTTAATAGCCCATATTCACATTGAGCACCCAACAAGCACAAGGGTTAATGACTAGTTAGCATGTTATATGATCCAATGGTTGGAGATTATTTAATCCAATGGCACAAATTTCCATCAAGATTTGTATTAACACGTGAAATTCACCCAATGGTGTATTCATATGATGGCTTCGCAGCACACATGACTCTAGGTGCCAGTGACATGGAAGAGTGATGAGATGGCATGCATTTTTAGCTATTTTGGGTGGCCAAGTGGGCCGAATGTGAGTGACACATGGCGCCACTTAGAGACTAACACGTGTTAGAGATGCGGCATATCCTCAATATTTGTGCCAAAGGGGTCAATTTGTGAGCATTTTCACCTTTGGTGGTAAGGTTATGGTTCTAGCCTTTGGGCATATAATTCCTACAAGCTGAATGGTTAAGGTAGCCAAGAATTAATCTACGATGGAGAAAAAAGGCACCTTCCACACTTAATCCATAGTTCTAGGTCATAGTCGCATGAGTTAAAGTATTGGAATTAAGGATGAAATATAGAATGAAATCAGGTGTTCTAGGTGCCAAAATCCAATTAATAAATAATTAAAAGGAATATAGTAAAACACAAAAATAATATATTATGCTTGCAATGACCAATTCCAAGTGAAATTGTCAATGGTGAAATTACCAATGCTAAAATTGGGTTTGATGTCCATGGTATTTGGGATCACATAAGCTATAAAAGACATAGAAATTGGTGAGAAAAAGTTGGTAGTAATATTTCAATGTTTAGCAAAATATTTTGTAAGGCTACTTTGTACTTGAATATTGTATTGATAAGGCTAGGAGCTATAGAAACCAAATATGTATATGGGTATAGATTGTCAGAGATTCATAAGTGTGTGGGTCAAGGAAAGAGTAAGGCTATATAGTGGAAAGCTTGACAGTTGAGCATATTGAAATATATGGTTATTGTGTTAATGTTAGAAAACTAAATGTATTTATCATATTTTAGTATTGAGTATAAACTGTAGAGATCATACTAGAGAACATAATTTGATCAAAATTCCTTGGAGAGTGCCACGGTCCAATGTGAAAATAAGATGAAAGGGTGATCTAATGGTACCTAAGAAAGATACGGGATTGGGTGACTCTTGTTGGTTAGTTCTAGTAAAATATAATAAAAGGGAGTTGGTGCTTCATGTTTGTTGGTGCCAACATAACAGAACAAAATCCTAGTTGGTGCTTCCTATTGGTTGGTGTCAGCAAAACATAACAAAAGAGAGTTGGTGCTTCCTGATAGCTGGTGCTAGCAAACTAATGTAATCAAATATTGAAGACAAAGAAGAAAATAATTATTGTTCTTTCCTCCCTTTATGGGTTTCCACATACATCATTTGTTCATGTGTTTTGGATGTATTTCTCATGTGCTCTGACTTGATTTTTATATGTTTGCATTTGTTGATTACATGCATAGTTTTGTTGCTTATTTAGATAATTGTTTTAAAGAGCTATTAAATTTTAAAATGATGATCATGATATCCTCATATTGATTCACCCCCCACCTCTTATTATAAGCAATATTACAACAATTGTCCCTTATATACTTTGTTATTGACCTAAAATTATCATAAAGGGAAAACAAACAAAATTGTTTCTTACCTTAGTATATTTTCCACATTTTTCAACACTCCATTATTTTCGCTAGCACATTTTTAGTAAACATTTATTTCTTTTATGCAACTCAAGGATCACACCCATACAAGGCATTTAACTTCCACCAAAACACCTATGCTTCAAATATGAAATAAAATAAACTTCAACCTCTTTTTCAAATGTAAAGTATGACCATCAATATTTGTATGACTATTTTTATTAATTATATAATAATCCAAACAAATGAAAGTAATAATAATACTATTTACCTACCAACCATGTTAACTTTATAACCATGTTAATGGATGATAAGTTTTGTTAACTTTCTAACCACCCAAATATTGTGATATAAAATGCAATTAGTTTCTTACAAACTCTCTTTCTCTCTAAATACATATTAATTATAATATTTTTGAAATTAATTATGATCACTTAGACCTTTTAATATGAGCATAATAGTTACACACATTTTTGTTGGCCCATAAGTTCTCTTAAAATCTATGCTTCAAGCCCTCCCCACCTATCTCTTCTCTACTTTAGTATCTCCTAAGATTATATTAAGAACAATCAAAGGAATGTAGCATTCTTTTCTTTGGGGAGGAGCCCCCTTGGATTAGAATGGTCCTTGGGTTCTTGGGATAAGCTATGCTTTCTAAAATCCAAGGGAGATTTAGCCCTCAAAGACCCAAAAATTCTCAATAGCATTTTTGGTGCAGAAATCAAGTGGAAATGGATACAAGGAGGATATGAACTCTAGAAGAAAAAATATAATCATGATTTCACACTCCAACAAAAACTACACTCTTCCTCTTTCATACAAGGGTCCACCATTTGGAATCATTCTAATGAAAACAACCTCATCTAGTAGCACAAATTTTGTGAAATCTATGATGGGAAATCAACATTCTTCTAGGAAGACTCATGGCAGCAACACCCTAGAATAGTCAATGAAGTTTTTCTCTTGAATATTAAAAAATCGATGTGGTCTTGGATATGTATTTTTTTCTTGAAATAATGACACTTCCTTTGACACTTGAAGGACATAGAAAAATTGAGACTATTGGCCCTATCAAGAGGATGAGGATGCCATGAATTAGTTTTGGCTTAAACTCCAAAGAGAGATTTTGTTTGAATTAGGCCAAGAAAATATTTGATGGAGTTATGAATCTGGTGGATTTTTTAGCACTAGAGGGTCCTCTTCTTTAGCCACTGGTCATAAGGATATACCCTCTCGTAAGGCTTGGAATCAAATCTAGGATCAAGGTTTATGGACAAAAGTGGCTCATTTCCTATAGCTCCTCATCCTCCAATCCACCCTGACATTGGAGAGATTAATTAAGTATGGTTTTGAGGGCCCATAATTTTTCCACTTGTGTCAAAGTAGTCACGAATATTCCAATCACCTTTTCAACACTTTTTCTTTCTCAGTAAAATTGTGGGATCAAGTGTGAGCTCTCTTCGTACACTCAGATTAAAACCCGAACAACATAGAAAATACTAGTTCAAATTGGAGTCCTTCTTACTTTGAGAATCATATATTTAATAGAGCTTGGACCTTAGTGTTGAGTATTGTCCTTTAGTGCATCTGGAAGGAGAGGAATAATATATTTTTCGAGATCAATGCCTCCCTCATAACACAATCTGGTCTAAATTTCTCAATGTAGTGAAATAATATTCTTTAATTTCCTTTGGCCTCTAGATGCTTGGTCTTCTCCTACTAGCCTCTCTCCTATCACCACCTTATCTCTCCTCTCCCTCATGCTCCCCTTCCACCTCTTTCTCCCCTCTTCCCCAGGCTCTTTTCTCAAATTAAACTTTGATGTTTCTTCAAAGGTAAATCCAACCCAAGATAGTTGTGGAGGCATCTTCCAAAATGAGCATGGCATGCTCTCTTCTTCTACTAAGGATCCATGGGTCATAACACCAACAACACAACAATTTGTTTCTCTCTAACAATGGGTCTTAGCTATGTGAGTCAACATTCCTACTCAAAGATAATAATTGAAGGGGACTCTCTATTGGTTATCAAAAAGGTGAAACATATCCTCAATGGAGTTAACACCAAGTAAGGGAAAATTTTAAGGGCTAATATTCGCAAGTGGGCTATTTTTTCATGCTTTTTCCAAAAAATGATTTGACAATTTCCATTTTTTCTAAAAATTATTTGCCCAAATTTTATAATATACAATTATTTTACCTTAAAAATGTTCAAAGTTTTATAGCGAATATATATGTAATTATTAGAAATTTGACTATTTTTACAAAGATATGACTAAAAATTTTAAAGTTTCCATATTAAGGACCACTAATATTCACCAACGTTTTTAAACTTTAAGATAAATTTCCATCCTTAAAACTTTCCCTGCACCAAGAATATAGACATTAGTTGGAGATTGAAAAAATATCTTGGATGCATTTGATCCATGCTACCTAACATCCCAACAATCCTCATTTCTCACGTCAAGCGATCTTCCAACAAGGTTGCTGGTGGGCTCCAGTATTGTAGCAATAATGCTACAACTCCTGGAACTCCCTTCTTTAATTTTATCAACCCGGTAGTTCGTAACAAACTTGGAAGCGACGGTGCTGTATGCACAAGTACTAGCTCTTGCCGCAGCTGTCACTTGGTCAGCTGGCACAAGTCCGCTAGGAGCTTAAGCCAACTTCTATGAGCTCTTAGAAGAAGCTTTTTAATTGATGGATGAAAGCTAACTCGAAAGAAGCTAATCTAATTGCGAAGAGAAACTGAAAGCCAAAAAGAAACGCAAACCCTAGCAAACCCTAATTCTACCAGCTAGTCCTACTGACGCAAATGAGAGCATGCAAACTACTAAAAGAGATGGCATTACTTCTATGAAGGTAAAATACATGTGTCTAGGCTACCTCTATCTGAAGAAAACATCTTTTTGTATTTTTGTTTAAGGTGTTGGAATTATCATGCATGTGCTTCTAACTATTTTTGACTGTGCAGAGGTGGATCAAGGAGGAGAAATGCTTGGGAAAGGTTGGGAAGGTTCAGAGAGGGTCTAAGGGGTCCCTAACACCCTTCTAGAGAGTCTCACAAAGTTTGGCTGCCAAGAAACCGTGTTTATGAGCTTCTACAGGAAGTCTGCAGGGGTTTCTACAGGATGTTCTGTAAGTCTTCTAGAGGATGTTTCGAAATGGGATTTTGGAGCATGGATGGAGGGAAAAAGATGGAGGAATGAGTATGGAGGTGAAATAGGGGTGTGAAGAGGTCTAGGACTTGGTGGATGAGGCTAAGGAGCGATTGGATTTGTTCAAGGATGGATGAAGCGATGTTGCACAAGAAGATGAGAATCATGGCAAAGTAAACGGATGAGGCAAATGTAAGGTAAGGTTTATAAGTGAAGGATGAAGCAGGTAGGTTGGATGGAGTATGGGCAGGTAAGAAAGGATAACAGGTACTCTCCAAGTGGTTTTTCAAACTGAACAAACAAAGACATGCAAGAAAACAAAGATCTAGTTATGCTACCCTAATATGATCTAGCTAACAGTAACAAGAATGGACAACAACTTTATTTGCAAGGAAACCATGTACAACACGTGAGCAAGAACAGTCCAAAAGATCTGAATGCATGACTAAATCCTACCACTCTATTCCAAACATAAAAATCTACTTTAACCATCAAAAGAAATATAAATAACAAAGAAAGATCTAAATCTAGATAGCAGATTTTATTTCAAGAACGCAGCAAAACAAATAAAGATAAACAAAGGAGGTACTGGGCGCTTGAGATGGGCCCAACCCCAAGAGCTACAGCCTCCAAAGAGAGATTTAGAGCTGGTGCAAAGCTGGATTCATATTTATTGATCAAGAAATGAAGAGTTACATCAACACTGTCCACAAGAAGGACTTGAAAATGAGCTGAAAGCAAAGCTAATCTATTGCATAAAAATCGAACTACAAACTAGCTCACTATTGGCTACAAAATGACTAACCACTAGCTAACTATCTACTGGCTAACTAGCTAACATCCACTGGCTAACCAAAATGAGGCCCTAAGCCTTCTTATTTATACAATTTGAGGACCCAACAGTCCTCCTAAAATTTAGGGACTCGGCTGCCCAAGACTTGGAGTTAACAGCAGTCCTACTTGACTTGCTTGGCTGCCCTTGTGCTGATTGATTCGGTGGCCCTTGAACTCCGAGCTGATGGTGGAGAATTCAAGGTAAGGGCCCATAAATGAAGGGGACACTTTCCTACAAATCCTCTAGCTTGTTCTCCCACGAATTTGGTTGTCAAGTGCTCATTAAGACCTTCAATTTTGTCTCCAAGTTGACCAAAAAGGCTACACAAAGCACCCATTAGACTTGTTGGCATAATGACTAACCAAATTCACTCTATTAACATAAATATAATAAAAAACATGCAATAAACTAATGAGAATGGTGGATTAAGTCAAATTAGGAGGTTGAATGGGCCCAAATAATTGTCCATTTTTGGGGCTCATCATCACCCCCCTACTGAAAGTGTTGCTCATCCTCTGAGCAACCAATCTCTCTCCTCATCTTTGATGGCCCTGGTGACCTCCTTGGCTAAAATCTCGGCTGATTTCTCCTTTGGCTTCCCTCTTTTCAAACTTCCTGTAGAAACAGTTCGTTGGCTTCCTGTAGAAACAGTCCTATGTCTTCCTGTAGAAACAGTCTGCTAACTTCCTGGGTCTTCTTACCACTGCCTTTCTCTCTTGCCTCCACGTGTTTCCTTTCTTCAATTTTGCCTCAAATTTTGTAAAAAAACTTTTTACGCTTCTCAGCTCTCTCATTACATCTAAAGCTGAAAACAACTCTAGAAGGAGCACTGCCAGACTTGCCCTTAGAATCTCTGATTGATTTTGTACTTGCAGTTGAGGAAAAAGTGGAATGAGCATCTTCCTCTAGCTTCATATTCACTTGCTTGGAAGGATTCACATTCTGGTCATGTAGATGTAGATCTTCAGAGAGCAAAGGATTGTAAGCAACTTGTGTATCCAGTTTCACTGGCATCTTGTCCTTTTTAGGAACTGAAGAAGATGGGGTACCTCTTGCACCCATATGCTTGTTCATGTCATTAGATGCTACATCAATAGGCTATACTCCTGTGGAAGCCCTTTTGTCAGTTGCAAGAGCAAATGGTTGTGGAACAATATACTTCAACCTTGCAGTTCCATTTTTTTTTTGTTGGCCGATGAGCTGAACCTTCTGTAGCTGACACTGTGACTTCCATATGTTCCAATTGAGACTTTTCTCCCGTATTTCCATGTGAACTCAAGTCAATGCTACCTCTTGTTCCAACCTTTACAACCCCTTTGATAGAAGTACTTGGATGAAATGGCCTTGACTTCTGCATTTGAGAATTTCCACCTTTACCAAGAACACTTGAACCAGGCCTATGTGATTTCAACTCTGTCAAATGCTGGTTAGACATATTTCCATTACCCTTAGAAACTCCATTCTTCTTATCGTCAGTCACATTAGATTGGCCTGCAGTTGAATCACGTACTTCAGACTGACGTTTGTGGTCATCGTATGCTTCACCATCTGTCTCAGTACTGTCTTGAACAATTGCTTTCTCTTCTGCTTGTTTTCTTTTTGTGGCCTCTTCAGATTCAATCTCCTCCGCCAGCATTAGAAGTTCATGTAGGCCAGTTGTAGTTGTCAATATTATATTTGCATCGACTGCCCCTTTTTCATTCTCAAACTCCCCAGGGCAGAAAGAGAACTGAGGGCCCAGACTATTGGACAGGGAACAAATTTCAATGTTACCATCGACAACCTGTGAGCTCAAATTCTTCTCCATGGCTCTGACTAATCCACCTTCATCCACCATGATATGGGAAACATCTGCAGTCCTTATCATAACATGATCTGTTCTATCTTCATCCACCACTCATTTGGAGCTTGAATTTCGATGAAAATCCCACATTTTCTTTCTGCATGGTTGTTTTCTGCGTTTCCTGTAGAAGACTTCCTGCAGAAACGCCTGTAGATTGTGATAGGTGGGAGATTTTTTTAAAAATGACAGAAATCTAAGAAATCAGGAAGAAAACTTGTAGAGGACCATTGGTTAACTGATCTGGAAGTGGTGGATGCGTGCTCCAGTTGTAACCGCAGTTGAACAGAGGGTGTGAGAGTCAGCCGAGCGTCATTTAATTTTGGCGTGATTCATGGTGAGGGAGTGCAGTGGCCAAGCGTATGTGGCCACATGCAGACGGAAGTGTTGTGATGAGCTGCATGGCCTCTTCCCGTTAATCAGTTGCACTGGAGTTACCACTGTCTGTTTTTTTTATTTTATTTAAAAAAAAAAAAAAAAAAATTCCCCGTGACTGACTACACACATGCGCTGATGATCCCTGGATGAGTGCAATCAGACTTGCTACCTTTCTAATTGAATCTCACCATCTCATTCATTCATGCAATGCTTAGATTAGATGCATGCAATAGAGGAACAAGGTTTAGTCACATACCTGAAGTCAAACGGCTACTTGTGAAGATTTTTGCTACTGCATGCTCATGTTCTGCTGCTGCATGCTTGGATCCTTTGGTTGCATGAGGGCTTGGCTGATGATTTTTGATTGCTTTTCCTTGTGCAGGTGTCCTCTGACCAGATCTAAGTTGCATGCATTTGTTTCCACGTTCAGATCTGCACGTTCAAGCTGCTGCTGCTGCAATGTCACAGAACCAGAACTTGTTTTCACCATTTCTCCCAAACGGTAAACCGGATTGATCTAAAACTTGCTGAGCGTGTTCCTATCATCATTATGCATCTCCCATAGCAAAATCGTGATCAATGGATGCACGGATTTCGAGAAAAATGGAAAATGGATGAAGATTTTAGAGATCGATTTCTCGGAAACCGTGCATCGGAATCGGCTGAAACTGCTTGGGTAGGTTACTATCACTCATATGCATATCCCCATGAAACAGGTTTTGAAACGGATGCACGGTTATGGAGAAAATGCAAAAATGGCTGATGGTGATGGAGGCTGATTTCTTGGAAACCGTGCACCGGAATTGGCTGAAACTGCTCAAGCATGTTGCCATCACCCTTGTACAATTCCCCATAAAACGGTTTGTCAAATGGATGCATGGTTTTCAAGTTATGGCAAAAACAAATTTTGTTCCATGTGTTTTTTTCTTCAAGGCATTTTGCAAGTGTTTGCATGGAAGGGAAAACTGAGCTTGGGCTGTGATGCAGGTATGGAGATGATGGAGGAGGAGTTGGAATATTGCATGAGGGCTTCTAAACCCTTGAGGAAGCTACCATGTTCGCCAAACCACTTTTTGAAATCCATGTCTAGTTTCCCACAATTTCTACAGGAAGTTCCTGTAGAAGCACAATGAGAAGCACAATGAGGTGGAAAAAATGATGGAGAAAGGCAAGGGATGGACACACAAGTGCTTTTAGGCCTAATCAACAGATTCCCACCATCAGATTCCATTTTAGACTTGAATTTGGTTCGTCCAAAGGTTCTACAGGATGTTTCCTGTAGAAATACAGAGCTTCCTGTAGAAGGCACAAGAAAAATTCCTTTAACCTTGATTTGAGTGCTCCTCCTGTCATGAAATGTCCTTCTTGCAACCTGCAATTAGCCAATGGAATTAGTTTTATTTTTATTTTTCTTTTTTTTTTTAAAAACAACTAGGGCGCCTCATGGAGGTTTTCACCCTAATTGTCTGCCTTGGGCACCTCCAAGGGAGGTTTTCACCCAAAGATCTTATTCTCTTTTCTCTTTTTTCCCAACCCATTGACTGCCTCATGGAGGTTTTCAATCAATGAGCCAATCTAAGGCGCCTCCGAGGAGGTTTTCACCTTAGATTTCTATTTTCCTCTTTTTTCATTTCTTTTTCTTTTCTTTTCTTTTTTCTTTTTTCTTTTTTTTTTCTCTTTTTTTTCTACCCTACCCTACTTGAAAAACAAAATCGTTCTCAAGTATAAGAATACTTCCAATTGAGCCATGTGCACATCGAGATTAGAGACAAAATGATGTGGAGGCTCGAAATGCATGCTTGGATAGGTATCCAGATCTCAGGGACCAAATGATCTGACTTTGAAGGGATCAAACATAGCTGAGGAAGAGAGTACCGCTGCAACTTAGTGACCTTCAGAAACCATATCTCAATATAGCTTTGATATCCATGGTCCTTTTGCTGATCTGGATCATTCTTCATGTCACCTTCTATCATGACTTTCTCATCTTCCTCCTTTTGCTGATCTGGATCATTTTTCATGTCACTTTCTATCATGACTTTCTCATCTTCCTCCTTTTGTTGATCTTTCTCTTGAATACATGGAAGATTTGATGGTAACCATGAGGAAACTCTCTCGATCTTTGATTCTGATCTCTTCTCCTCATCAAGTGCAGCCCATGGTTCTTTGATCTCCTCTTTGGAATCTTCTTTTTCCTTTGGTCCTTCAATGTTGTCAATATAATCTCTGTTTTGCAACACTCTTCCTGAGCTTTGGTGAACATCATTGAGCTCAAAAGGATTCATTTGCACATGTTGTGCCTCAGCTTTGCAATTGGGTTGAGCTACTCCATTGTATGGCTTTGGAAATGGTACGGGTAGTTGAGTGTTTGAAATTGAGATGGAGATGGATGGCATTGTGGTTGGGTAGGCATTTGGGGTTGCCTTGGTGGAGGAGGAGGCGATGGTTGTGGATGAGCAGGTGGTGGAGGACAATGAGCGGGATGAGAGTTGTACTGGGGCCTCCACTCCTGATAAGGTGCATTCCACTGAGGTTGTGGCTGAGCATAAGAGTGAAATGAATGAGCAACTGGTTGGGCATAATATGGATCTGTGAAGGAACAAGGAGAATATGACCAAGGAGGAGGTGTAGACCAGGAAGGATGAGCAGGGGGACCCCAAGAAGGCATGAAAGTGGCTTGATAGGGGTCATAATAGGTCTCGGATGTCCCTTGCAGTTCCTGCTGGTAAGATCTAGGTCCATGCGGCCTCCTTTGGTTCATATAATGGAGTGGTTCAGTGGCTCCTTTGGCTCTCTGATATGCAACTTTAAGTCCAGGCAGGGAAGGGCACTGATTTGTAGGATGGTATTCTTCACAGATGAAACACACTTCTAGAGAGTGCATTGGACATTCGTTCCTAGGATGCTTTCTAGTGCACCTAGGACAAAAAATGGCCAAAGCCCTCTTGGCTTCTTCTTGCTTCTTTTGGATCCGCAAGGTATCCAGTTGCATGGCAAGAAAATGCCTCATATCACTCTTGAAATCTTCCAGCTGATTTGCAAATTCGTGTTGGGACAAGGCACTGCTTCCAACATTCCTGCTTGTAGCCATTTGCTCCAGAGGAATGGTTTCTTCTTCTTCTTCCCTAGAGGTTCTTTAAATATGCCTTGATGTCCACCCAGGGGTCCTTTAATCACAACCATCGAAGAAGAGAGAATGTTGGCTGTGTGAAGCAGTGGGGGTGTTGTGAAATCATTTTTCTAACTTATCTCTACTCCTACAAGGCATGAAAGGAAATCTTTTTGGTTGATTTTTTGTATTTTTCTTCTTGTACCTGCAAAACTAAAATAGATTGAACTGCAACTAACTATCTTGCTAAAACGAAAATGCGGAATTGAAATGAAAGCAGGAAAGGACTAATCTATTTTTCTCAAATGAAATTGTAGGAATGAAATGCTAGTCTATGCTTGCGGAATTGAAATGCTAATCTACGCTTGCAGAAATGAAATTGCGAAATTGAAATGCTAATCTATGAAAGCGGGAAATGCTAATATACTTTTGCATAAATGAAATTGCATAATGGAAATGAAATAAACTACTTAGCAGAAGATTGTAGTGGAAAATAGAAGAATAGAAACAATCACCAATACTTTGAAGCTTCCCCGGCAACGGCGCCAAAAAGATGGTGGGCTCCAGTATTGTAGCAATAATGCTACAACTCCTGGAACTCCCTTCTTTAATTTTATCAACTCAGTAGTTCGTAACAAACTTGGAAGCGACGGTGCTGTATGCACAAGTACTAGCTCTTGCTGCAGCTGTCACTTGGTCAGCTGGCACAAGTCTGCTAGGAGCTTAAGCCAACTTCTATGAGCTCTTAGAAGAAGCTTTTTAATTGATGGATGAAAGCTAACTCGAAAGAAGCTAATCTAATTGCGAAGAGAAACTAAAAGCCAAAAAGAAACGCAAACCCTAGCAAACCCTAATTCTACCAGCTAGTCCTACTGACGCAAAGGAGAGCATGCAAACTACTAAAAGAGATGCCATTACTTCTATGAAGGTAAAATACATGTGTCTAGGCTACCTCTATATGAAGAAAACATCTTTTTGTATTTTTGTTAAAGGTGTTGGAATTATCATGCATGTGCTTCTAACTATTTTTGACTGTGCAGAGGTGGATCAAGGAGGAGAAATGCTTGGGAAAGGTTGGGAAGGTTCAGAGAGGGTCTAAGGGGTCCCTAACACCCTTCTAGAGAGTCTCACAAAGTTTGGCTGCCAAGAAACCGTGTTTATGAGCTTCTACAGGAAGTCTGCAGGGGTTTCTACAGGATGTTCTGTAAGTCTTCTATAGGATGTTTCGAAATGGGATTTTGGAGCATGGATGGAGGGAAAAAGATGGAGGAATGAGTATGGAGGTGAAATAGGGGTGTGAAGAGGTCTAGGACTTGGTGGATGAGGCTAAGGAGCGATTGGATTTGTTCAAGGATGGATGAAGCGATGTTGCACAAGAAGATGAGAATCATGGCAAAGTAAACGGATGAGGCAAATGTAAGGTAAGGTTTATAAGTGAAGGATGAAGCAGGTAGGTTGGATGGAGTATGGGCAGGTAAGGAAGGATAACAGGTACTCTGCAAGTGGTTTTTCAAACTGAACAAACAAAGACATGCAAGAAAACAAAGATCTAGTTATGCTACCCTAATATGATCTAGCTAACAGTAACAAGAATGGACAACAGCTTTATTTGCAAGGAAACCATGTACAACACGTGAGCAAGAACAATCCAAAAGATCTGAATGCATGACTAAATCCTACCACTCTATTCCAAACATAAAAATCTACTTTAACCATCAAAAGAAATCTAAATAACAAAGAAAGATCTAAATCTAGATAGCAGATTTTATTTCAAGAACGCAGCAAAACACATAAAGATAAACAAAGGAGGTACTGGGCACTTGAGATGGGCCCAACCCCAAGAGCTACAGCCTCCAAAGAGAGATTTAGAGCTGGTGCAAAGCTGGATTCATCTTTATTGATCAAGAAATGAGGAGTTACATCAAAACTGTCCACAAGAAGGACTTGAAAATGAGCTGAAAGCAAAGCTAATCTATTGCATAAAAATCGAACTACAAACTAGCTCACTATTGGCTACAAAATGACTAACCACTAGCTAACTATCTACTGGCTAACTAGCTAACATCCACTGGCTAACCAAAATGAGGCCCTAAGCCTTCTTATTTATACAATTTGAGGACCCAACAGTCCTCCTAAAATTTAGGGACTCAGCTGCCCAAGACTTGGAGTTAACAGCAGTCCTACTTGACTTGCTTGGCTGCCCTTGTGTTGATTGATTCGGTGGCCCTTGAACTCCAAGCTGATGGTGGAGAATTCAAGGTAAGGGCCCATAAATGATGGGGACACTTTCCTACAAATCCTCTAGCTTGTTCTCCCACGAATTTGGCTGCCAAGTGCTCATTAAGACCTTAAATTTTGTCTCCAAGTTGACCAAAAAGGCTACACAAAGCACCCATTAGACTTGTTGGCATAATGACTAACCAAATTCACTCTATTAACATAAATATAATAAAAAACATGCAATAAACTAATGAGAATGGTGGATTAAGTCAAATTAGGAGGTTGAATGAGCCCAAATAATTGTCCATTTTTGGGGCTCATCAGTTGCTAAATTCCTATCCTATAAAGGATAATCCAATGAGGCCACCCCCTCTGTAATTCCTTGGCCTGCTCTGCTTGATGATACCTCCTTTCTAAAATGATAAGAATTATTGTTGCAAGATAGCACTCCCCTGATGGGGATGGGCCAAAGGATGCTCAAGACTATGTGAGAATATGTGGAGGAGAGAAGCTATGATTGCTAGTTGGCTAGCCTATATTCCAAATGTGATAGCAGGAAAGGTGCAGTGTGTTAGTGTCAGTCTTTCCAACCTTCCTCCAGTGATCAAATATGCTCTTACAAAGTGGTCTCAGAGTGTCAAGGTCAAATTTTGTCATTTCAAAGAGTTTTCAAGCCAAATTTGGTCACTAGGCATTAGGTCTAGGGTTTGCTTTCACTCCTTTCAAAATTTCCCAAACGCCAATCTATGTTACTATTCAGCTGAGTCTATCATCATTCATAGGGTGGTCATTATCATGTCAGTGTCTAATGAGTCATTTTACACCTTGTTCATGCTTCAGTTGCGCCTAGGCAAGGTCATTTCCCTCTCCTAGGGTTTTGAAAGCTAATTTCTCTTGGATGGCCAAATCATTAGCAAAACTTGTATCCAGATGTTCATACACCTTCCCCTATCTTTCATGTACCTTATTAAACACTTCCCATCACTAAGATCCCCCAAATTCCACATTTTTCCACAAACCCTAGTTTCTAGCTATAACCTGGCAATTTTCTAGGTTGGGCCTGTGTTTTGCCCTTTTGGACCCCTTCCCCTCACTCGATCTCTGCGATTCTACTTTCCCCTGCTTCCTAACATCCATCCCTACTTCCAAAAATTTCCTCAAGAATTTAGAAGCCCCTTATCCCCTTCATTTCGCTTCATTTCCACGAAATCCCTTGTTCCACACATCGGGATAAGTTTCACTCAAAAGCCGTTTCAGAGCAATCAAAGATGAATTTTGGAAAACTGAGAGAGGTTTTTGTCCAAAACATGCCAAAGAAGAAAAACCTCCTTCACTTTTTGCACAGGTGTCATGGTTTTAGAGAAATGTCAAAATTGTAATTGCCAGATCCAAGGAGGTTGGCCAAGGCACTAAAACGACGGAAAAGGCCCGATCCACTCCAAATTTTGGCCAAAGCCTCTTTGAATGAGCATGGTACTTGATTGGGGACTCCCAGCCCAAATTCCAAGAAATTTTGAGCATTTTGGGTCATTTTTGGTTTTTTCAGGCAAAAAACAGGTTTTGTCCCCTCAACGAGTCTCACCCCCCGCGCGACCCTTTCATTTGGCTACTCCGTTCCGGGAAAACTCAGCATTTCTGGATTTTTCATGAAAATTTACACATGCTCACCCATTTCCAAGAGATTTTATGAAGTTTTGGGCCTCCAGAAAGTCAAAAAACAAGCAAAAAATGACTTTCTGCCACATTTTTGACACACATAAAGAAGTCTTGGGAGATTGCAATTTTGGAGGGGTAAATGACCACCAAATTCCGAAATTCCACTTGGGTTGGCAAGTAGACATCCGGACCTTTCCAACAAGCCTACGCTTGCCCCATTTGGACACCTGGAAGTACCCCAAAAGTGCTCTCAAAGGCGCGCGACCCGTTCAGGAATGGCGCGCGACCCATCAGGCAAATTCCTCAGGATTTCAGCTTACAGCTCAGCAAAACACAGTTTTGACTATGTTTGACTTTTTGGAGTTGATTTTTATCCTCCTTGTTGTAAATGATGTAATTTTATGACACTTTTACACTTATGTATCTCTTCTAGAAGATTCATTCATGAGATAGGTGAAAATTAAATGAATGAATTGGTTTCCTAGGTTATAGAGGCAAGTTGTTTTGACTGCCTAGTTTTCAGTGCTTAGTTTAGAATTGGTTGAAACAGCTCCTAGGATAGTGAGCTCGACCCCTAGAGGCAGGGAAAGATGTTAGATGATCTATATTATGTACACTCTTTCTCATTTTCATGGTTGGACTTTTGAGGGAGAAGCTCTTATTGTATTATTCACTGTATCTCTGCAATTTTTGGCAAAGGAAGACCAGGGTTTTGCAGTCCTTTTTGGGATTCTTGTGGTCACATGTATTGATGGTGTGTTTCTCTTTGTACTTGTAAGTGTGTTATGTGAATCATTTCCTTACTTTTCCTTCTGCAAATTAGGCAAATGAAGTGTTAAAGTAGAATTCATGACTGTCATGCTCTGCTTTTAAGTTTGCTTAATATCAATGTTTTCGACTGTTTAAAGGGAATTCAAGGTTATTGCTTGCTCTCTTTAACTCCTCACCGGTCATTCTCATTCATCCATCTCTATTAAAGGCATCAATACTATTTCCTACCTCGCCCCAAAGAACTCCCTGCGAAAACTGTGTCCAATCCCCGCACCTAAAATTGCCATTTCCCCAATTTTCCACCAAAAACCCTAAAAATCCCAAATCAACCCTTTTGATCAGTTTACTAGCCTAAAATCAGTGTTCCCTATTGGTTATCTCGCCCATTGAAGATATTTATCGAGATAGACCGGAGAGAGCCCTCTCCTGCCCCGTAGGGCTAGCTACGAGGCTAAGTGGTTTGATGTTGCCTTGAGGTTTACCTTTCTCAGCCTGACGTGAAATTTCAAGTGCTAACATATTGGAGGCCATACTGGGGAGAACAACTTGCTTGTTGATTGATGTGTTGGTTTCATAAGTCTTAGACGAAGCCTGAAGTTATGCCAGGTAGCCTTCGAAACGATTTTGCTTTGCATTAGTGGAAGTGTGCTATGTGAATCATTTCCTTACTTTTCCTTCTGCAAATTAGGCAAATGAAGTGTTAAAGTAGAATTCATGACTGTCATGCTCTGCTTTTAAGTTTGCTTAATATCAATTTTTTCAACTATTTAAGGGGAATTCAAGGTTATTGCTTGCTCTCCTTAACTCCTCACCAGTCATTCTCATCCATCCATCTCTATCAAAGGCATCAATACTGTTTCCTACCTCGCCCCAAAGAACTCCCTGCGAAAACTGTGTCCAATCCCCGCACCCGAAATTGAAACGCTGCTTCAGTCAATCTCCGTGAGCTTGTGAATACAGCACTTCAATTTCATTTTACCCCAGTACATGTATCAAGTTTAGATCTGATTGTTGATGGTGGACAACGATCAGACACTTGAAAGGCTGAAATCATTCACCTGGCAACTTCATTCACTGAAAAATCCAGAGATCAATGCTTCATGGTGACTTCACTGTAGGAAGATCAGTAGCTTTGAGCTTTTCAAGATGGATCGGATTGCAAGAAGATATGCTCCCTTGAGTCGAGATCGCATCCCCGGTTTTCCAAATAAAATTCCGAAGGTAGATTGGTCAAGGAATCTGCCTACATTTAAAGATGATGGTAAGAAGGATGCTGCTTTACATCTAGTTAGATTTCATATGCACATTCGCAAGTTGAAGGTGGATTTTCCTGAAGATTGCTTGATGAAGATATTCCTGGCCACTCTGGAAGGTAACGCCCAATCCTGGTATGAAAGTTTGCCGCCTGCTTATATTTACTGTTTAAAGGATTTTCATGCTATGTTCATTGAACGATATAAGGACTCTTATCCATCATTAAATTTAGTTGAAGACTGTTGCAAGCATACTTATAGTTTTATTGAAAGCCTTGAGAAATATTATGAAGATGATAATTTTATGGATGTTGAGATTATGGAGGCTCTGTATGAGAATCCATTTCAGCAACATGAAGAGAACCTAGTGGATACCCATCAAGGTGATCAGGAAATTTTGCAGCAGAATCAAGATCAGCAGCTTGAAGATGGCCATATGGCTGAAAATGATGAAAGAGAGGGTTCTATTTCAGATTTTCCCACAGAAGAAGACAGCGTGTAGGGTAGTCAAGATTCATGTGATGCAGTCAAGTCAACTATTTCAGATCAACATTCAGATCATGATGACCAAGAATACCTTGTGCTGAATCCTGAAAAGGAGAATTTTGTTGTTGAGATCATAGACAGCGGTATGGATTCAAATGTTCTCAGTCGTGCTGCCAGTCTGTCATTAGAACAGAGTCTTCATGAGGAGGTCATTCAGTCAGCTCATGAACAACAAGGTGAGATCTTTGCTCAAGCAAGTGATAAAGTTTCTTTGAGTGAATTTGTGGTAGACGATGTAAATGATAATATTGTGCTTGATAATATTGAAGAATGTAATAAGGAACTTGATAATTTGGTTGTGATATCATATGAAGATGACCTACCATATTGTTAGACTACAGAAGATCATAGCATACAGGATTACCTTTCAAATTCTTCATATGTTTCATGTGCTGAAATGTTTTTACAAGAGGAGATTTGCTCATCTACCTGTTCGGAGTTTTTTGAAGCCCATGAGCATACTTTTACTGAAGCACATGATGAAGGCAGATCAGAATTTGAAGCAAAGGATACCTTGTTCTTTCAGCAGGAGGTGGCAATGTCAAGTCTTCATGTTTTTCAGGATCCAATAGCAAGTTTGTTGCAGCCAGCAGTGAAGGTGTTTATTACAGTGTTTTGTTGCAGCCATGGTCAGCTATGTTTTTGGATGCTCAGTTATAGGTTTGTACTGTTGACCAGAAGATCTGATAAGAAGAATCAATCAAGAAGGCATATGCTTGATTGGTTGCATTGGCATTTTGAAATAGTTTGATGGTATATTGTTTTGTAAGAAACACAGGTGGTTGTCATCATGATTTCAAATCGTGATGGACTGCTGCCCTTCAATAAGCTTTGTAAGTTCTTGTTTTAGTTAAGTCAATCATGAGTCATTTGTGAGTCAGTTTTCAGTCATGTAGGTTTCATAATTGAGTCGGTTTGAATCAAGTTTCAGTCAATAAATGAGTCAAGGTCTTGTATTGTTTGTCAAATAATGACTCCATCGCCCAATGGTTGAAAGCACTGGTCTGCTCTCCCAGAGGTCTGCGGTTCTTGGCACCTCCAAGGAGCTACCATCCCCATTGGAGCCAATGTTAGTGTCAGTCTTTCCAGCCTTCCTCCAGTGATCAAATATGCTCTTACAAAGTGGTCTTGGAGTGTCAAGGTCAAATTTTGTCATTTCAAAGAGTTTTCAAGCCAAATTTGGTCACTAGGCATTAGGTCTAGGGTTTGCTTTCACTCCTTTCAAAATTGTCCAAACGCCAATCTATGTTACTATTCAGCTGAGTCTATCATCATTCATAGGGTGGTCATTATCATGTCAGTGTCTAATGAGTCATTTTACACCTTATTCATGCTTCAGTTGCGCCTAGGCAAGGTCATTTCCCTCTCCTAGGGTTTTGAAAGCTAATTTCTCTTGGACAGCCAAATCATTAGCAAAACTTGTATCCAGATGTTCATACACCTTTCGCTATCCTTCATGTACCTTATTAAACACTTCCCATCACTAAGCTCCCCCAAATTCCTCATTTTTCCACAAACCCTAGTTTCTAGCTATAACCTGGCAATTTTCTAGGTTGGGCCTGTGTTTTGCCCTTTTGGACCCCTTCCCCTCACTCGATCTCTAAGATTCCACTTTCCCTACTTCCTAACATCCCTCCCTACTTCCAAAAATTTCCTCAAGAATTTAGAAACCCCTTATCCCCTTCATTTCGCTTCATTTCCATGAAATCCCTTGTTCCACACATCGGGATAAGTTTCACTCAAAAGACGTTTCAGAGCAATCAAAGATGAATTTTGGAAAACCGAGAGAGATTTTTGTCCACAACATGCCAAAGAAGAAAATCCTCATTCACATTTTGCACAGGTGTCATGGTTTTAGAGAAATGTCAAAATTGCAATCGCCAGATCCAAGGAGGTTGGCCAAGGCACTAAAACGACGGAAAAGGCCCGATCCACTCCAAATTTTGGCCAAAGCCTCTTTGACTGAGCATGGTACTTGATTGGGGACTCCCAGCACAAATTCCAAGAAATTTTGAGCATTTTGGGTCATTTTTGGTTTTTTCAGGCAAAAAACAGGTTTTGTCCCCTCAACGGGTCTCACCCCCCGCGCGACCCTTTCATTTGGCTACTCCGTTCCGGGAAAACTCAGCATTTCTGGATTTTTCATGAAAAGTTACACATGCTCACCCATTGCCAAGAGATTTTATGAAGTTTTGGGCCTCCAGAAAGTCAAAAAAAAAGCAAAAAATGACTTTCTGCCACATTTTTGACACACATAAAGCAGTCTTGGGAGATTGCAATTGTGGAGGGGTAAATGACCACCAAATTCAGAAATTCCACTTGGGTTGGAAAGTAGACATCCAAACCTTTCCAACAAGCCTACTCTTGCCCCATTTGGACACCTGGAAGTGCCCCAAAAGTGCTCTCAAAGGCACGCGACCCGTTCAGGAATGGCGCGCGACCCATCAGGCAAATTGCTCAGGATTTCAACCTACAGCTCAACAAAACGCAGTTTTTACTATGTTTGACTTTTTGGAGTTGATTTTTATCCTCCTTTGTTGTAAATGATGTAATTTTATGACACTTTTACACTTATGTATCTCTTCTAGAAGATTCATTCATGAGATAGGTGAAAATTAAATGAATGAATTGGTTTCCTAGCTTATAGAGGCAAGTTGTTTTGACTGCCTAGTTTTCAGTGCATAGTTTAGAATTGGTTGAAACAGCTCCTAGGATAGTGAGCTCGACCCCTAGAAGCAGGGAAAGATGTTAGATGATCTATATTATGTACACTCTTGCTCATTTTCATGGTTGGACTTTTGAGGGAGAAGCTCTTATTGTATTATTCACTGTATCTCTGCAATTTTTGGCAAAGGAAGACTAGGGTTTTGCAGTCCTTTTTGGGATTCTTGTGGTCACATGTATTGATGGTGTGTTTCTCTTTGTACTTGTAAGTGTGTTATTTGAATCATTTCCTTACTTTTCCTTCTGCAAATTAGGCAAATGAAGTGTTAAAGTAGAATTCATGACTGTCATGCTTTGCTTTTAAGTTTGCTTAATATCAATGTTTTCGACTGTTTAAAGGGAATTCAAGGTTATTGCTTGCTCTCTTTAACTCCTCACCGTTCATTCTCATCCATCCATCTCTATTAAAGGCATCAATATTGTTTCCTACCTCGCCCCAAAGAACTCCCTGCGAAAACTGTGTCCAATCCCCGCACCTAAAATTGCCATTTCCCCAATTTTCCACCAAAAACCCTAAAAATCCCAAATCAACCCTTTTGATCAGTTTAATAGCCTAAAATCAGTGTTCCCTATTGGTTATGTCGCCCATTGAAGATCTTTATCGAGATAGACCGGAGAGAGCCCTCTCCTGCCCCGTAGGGCTAGCTACGAGGCTAAGTGGTTTGATGTTGCCTTGAGGTTTACCTTTCTTAGCCTGAGGTGAAATTTCAAGCGCTAACACAGTGGTTGAAGATTAGGCTTATTTGGCAATCAGTGAAGTGGATCATGGAGTTAATAGTTGATCTTGTCGACTTCTCACCTCATACTTATTGTGCCATGAATCCCCTGAGAAATATGGAGGCTGAAATTGAAGGGGATCCAAATTTGAAGGTTAGATATGCTTATTATTGTGTTCAAATAGGAATGTTTCCATTCCCTGTATTATTTTGCACAATTCAATGGTAGTATAGATGTACATTTAGAAACTTGTAGGCTTTTCATACTTACATTTGGTCTCCTCTAAAGAAAATCCATCGGAAGGGCCAAGAATTCCTCGCCCAGTTCCTTCCTTCCTTCACTTTCATTATATTTGGTTAGCCTCTGTGTTTTTGCATGCACTCAAGAAAAAAAATTCATAGTAGAGTTTAGTCATGGATGAGGTGGAAGCCTTTCTATTAGCTCTACGCCTTCAATCTCCAACAAAGAAACAAGGTGTTTCTTTCGCAAACTGGATAAGCAAGTCATAGGCTCGATCTCCTCTCCAATATATGAATAGCTTGAATTTTAAGGTATCATTCTCCCCTTTATTTTATTTTGTAAGTTTTTCTGGCTGGGAATTGTTCACGAATGTAGGCCATTTCCCACTCTCCACTTGGGATTTCCTATCTCTCTCGCTTCTTGATGTGGTTTTTACTCTATGATTTCTAAAGCCTTCATTTTTCCCCTCGATATCTTATTACTCCCTTCCTCTGGTCATTATCCCCCTTATTCTCTTGACCTTTCACCACATTCAGTCTTCATGTCTGATTAGGGAGCACATTCAATTTGGGTTGCAAGAGGTCGTGATGGCATATGTAGTGCCCAGGCTTGATCCTAAGTGAACGAATTTGTAGTTAGGTACTGCATACACACACCTAGAAATTCAAAATATTGAGAAATGGGTGGTTGAGGAAAGAGCATATTTTTTAGACTCTAATATTATGCCATCAATTTCAATTGGGTTCTTAACCTAGGAATATATAGAAGCGGGAAAAATCAATATCTCCTCAAAATAGACCTTTATTTTCACCTTAAGGAGCTATTAGGAAAGATGTTATTTAAGTGAAATGAAATCTAGGATGAAATCCTCCTTCACATGGAGGATTTACACCTTCTATATTAGATTATGGACAAGCATATATGATGCATGGAAGACATCTATGCATGCAATCGTGACCAACCTCCTCCCACGGAACAAGGCCCCCAATGCCAGGAAATTAGCACACATATTCACGCCGCTAGTAACAGTTTGTTTTTTCTACTTTGTTTTATGTTCATATTTATATGCATGTCCTATGTAGCTATTTGGTCAATGGCTAGAAAGCCAAATTTTTGTATAAGTTATATAAGTCACTATTTTCTTGACCAACACATTTTGATCAACCTATACCAGATCCTCAAACATTTCCTTTGGTATGGTTCCCAAATTGGTAGAATAGGTAATTATAAGGAACCATATATATGTATACAACTTAAAAGATTTTTAATTGATAATAGAATTCGAGCTTACAAAATTGCAACTTGCTTATTTTTTCCTTGATTTAAATATATAGAAAGTATGATGTGACATAATCTACATGATAATAGATATATTATATTTTATTGTATATTTTTATGTATTATGTTCAACCAAAAAGTATATTTCACATACGACAAACAATTTAAGTAATCATTCACACAATCAAATCAAAGATCACAAGGCTAGTGTTTTTAAGAGAAAACTAGTGAACGGCCCTAACCAACATGGAAACTTCAAGCAATTTATTAATGCAAAAGAAATAATTGTACATGATAGAGTTTATCACAATTTATCATTAAAAATTAACCCTCCACACTCTTTAAATGGATATCATAGACCAATAAAGTGTTAAATCATGGATCAAGAACCATTAGTATCAAGGAGAATATGATCCATCAGACCACTCTGTGCCTAGAACATACCATGAATATTGGATTACATAACTACAAATGCATACTAAATAAACACAATTCTATCTAAAGAAAAATTGCATCAAGTTGATCTTAATTAATTCTCAAGTGACAAAATATCATAATATCCCTGGTTAAGGACAACTTGAGATAGGATTTAAGGATTTACAAAGGTAACAATATGATAAGGAAGTATGAATTATAGTTTATTCTCCCTTAATGACAACCTCGTGAATCTGTAACATAAAGCAATGTTTGGAAGGCTTAACTTATGTAAGAGACTTTGCGCAAATGTTTGAAACTTGATCCTATATAAGCGAATGAGCAACTCAAGAACGAAATTATGAATAAGATTTTAGATGAAGTACATTTGTAACTCAATGTGTTTGATGCATTGGTGTTGAATTATATCTTTAGCAAGCTTGATGGAACTCTCATTGTCACACCATAGTGTTGAGTATGTGTTATATTATTTGCATGACTACCTCCACAAATTGTATGTTGCATCGGGAACGACAAGATGGGGTCAGGGGGAATCCCCCTTTTATAGGTAGGTTCAAGGGTAGTGCCCATGAAAAAAAATTAGACATCTTTTTTGCATCAAGTTTTTGGTGGTTTTTGGAATAATATTTTCTCCTTTAGTGTTTTTTTGTTACATGGTGGTTTATCCTATGGTTTTGTGATCCATAAACCGTCATGGATATTCCACTGGATAGTTCGTCACAACAAATTTGATAATATTATTTAAAAATCTAAGATTCTACATTATTACAATTTTATTAAGCTTCAAGATCTATAGATTTAATTATAATCAGTACATGCATGTGAATGGAAATTATGCATAAAAGTAGATAAGGAAAAAATAATCTCACACACACATAAGACACAAGATATGCTCCGTGAAACCCATTTGGGAGAAAACCCAACTGGAAGGTGATGTTGCTTCACTCTCTTTCTCTGTCTGGAAATATGGCTTCGAGTAAAAATAAGGAATGTTTGTGGCCCATGGGCTACTACAGTGCATAGATCCTATTTTTTTTCTCTACCCCCTATCTCTCATGGATATATTTTCTCATCTATGGAACAAAATTCTCTCGAAATAATGGAATGCCTCTTCCTCCTAGTGGCCTGGTTATAACACGGCCTGTTAACCTACTAGTGGTTAATTTTAACTACATAAACTCTTAACTAGAGTTAAAATATAGAATAATCTAGGGTCTTTTACATAATAATCAAGTGGATAGCCCTTTTTCGACGAATAATGTGGGTTGACACAACATCCTTCTGAACTATAGGTGTGAAAACAAGAAGGTCAACTTCTGCGTGGAATAACTTTGGCGTATGAACTCTGATTGACATCATTCTTATGTCGTTGGAAAGATATTTGTGTATATAATAGCATGAAATGGTGATATGATAAAGTAACAATTTTTTACCCCTAAAAATGTCATTTGATGCCTCAAAACGCTCCTGGAAGGTTTCGGACCCCATTTTGCCAAACTAGGTCCTACCGGTGAAAATAGTCCCATGAGCTTATTCCTCCAGTTTTTTCCACTTCAAATGCATCGAGATGGATGAAAAAAAATATAATTATCCAATATAGATCACACCTCTCCATTTTGGGAGGATTTTGGTCACCAAAATCTTCTACTGAATGAGGTGAGGAAATTTTTCCTCCACCTTCTCTCTGGTCTACCATTTAGCTTTTTCCTGGAAGTATTCCCTTCAACTCAAACTTCCAAATTTCATGTTGCTCATTTCTTGTATTTATAGAACTCTTCTGTAAAAATGTATCTTATGTTACCTCTTCCTGAGCATCTGGTGCCAAATCCTCCACAAAAGGTAGGACTTGTTCCTCATCCTTATCTAGCATGGAAGGCTCATATAGTTTCAAATTATCTGCATTCACAACTAAGTAAATGTGCATATATGTTGGTAAAATGAGTCTACAAGCATTATCACCCACCTTTTCCAATATCTCAATGGGACCATACCTCATAGCCTTGATTTTATTACTAGGCCCCTGCAATCTCTCCTTGTTCAACTGTAACCATACTCTATCTCCCATCTTGAATGACTTCTCTATTTTGTGTTGATCATGCCTGGCCTTATACTTCTCCTATGACTTATAAAGTGCTTATTTTACCTATAAATGGATATGCCTGACCTTCTCTATAGCTGTTTTAGCCCTCAAAGCATCTCTTGTAAGATCTTCCCTCATTTCTCCTTGTTGCCCATGTGCAATATCTAATAGTGAAGGTGGAAAATATGAAAGAAAAGAGTCTCAAATGGTGACTTTCTTGTGAAGTGTGGACTTATCCATTGTAAGATTGTTTTATATATACCACATTTCATCCCAAGACTTTAGATGCCTCTGATTTTATCTCCTCAGAAGTTGAACCAAATTCTTGTTATCTGTCTGTGGATGGAATGTTGTAGATCTCTTCAACTTTGTGTCCATATTCTCCCACAATGTAGTCCAAAATGCAATGAGAAATATTGTATCATTGTCTAAAATGATGTTCCCTAGTATTCCAAAGTGCACCCAAACCTATCCAAAGAATTTTGGTACTTCTTTCCCGTTGATGGTCTTTTTACAGGGCATTAGAACACACATCTTGTTCAACTTGTCAACTACCATGAACATGTAGTCATGTCACTTCCTGGTTGTCTTAAACCTCACAAAAGTCCATTGAAATATATTAGGTACAGGTAAGGGATGATATTGACCTTATTTATTGTTTATAGGCTTGTTCGTACAACAAAGCATTCATCCTCTTATGAACATAACTACCTACTCTTGCATCTTGGGCCAATACACATACCTCTACAAGTTAGCCACAATCTTCCCTACACCAAAGTTCCCTGCAACCTTGGAGGTGTGAGCCTCTTTGATCAATTTCAATCGCTCACATTTTGGAACACATAGCTTATCCATCTTGTAGAGTAACCCATTTTGGAGATGGTAGTCGATCGTTCTATCATCATCGTGCACATGACTTTGACTTTGCAACTATTGACACACCTCCTTGAAGTCCTCATCTTCTGAATATGCCTCTTTATATGCATCATGGGTGAATGGATCCATGTGCATAATGGTCCCCAAAGCTGTGATATTTGATGTGGGTGGCCTTGAAAGCATGTCAACCAACTGCTTCCCTTCTTATACTTGATCACCAAAAGAAACTGATGTAAAAACCCCATCTACTTGTAATGTCTGGTCTATTGTAGATTAATCTCAGTCTGTAAGTACTGTAATGGTTGGTGATCTATGTGGATTACAGTCTCCTTTCCCATCATATAGTGTTTCCACTTCTTCACAACTTGCACCATGGCATAAATCGCCTTATCGTGGGTATGGTAGTTAAGGACTAGCCCATGAAATACTTCAGAATGGTAATGTACAAGCCTTCCTCCCTGCACCAAGACAACTCCCATAGCATACCCACTCACATATGTCTCCACTTCAAAGGGTCAATGCAAGTTTGGTAATGTCAAAACTGGTGTTGACTGATATTTTTTTTAACTCCTCAAAATCCCTCTGTTGACCTTTTACCCAGTAGAAACTCTTACCACGAACTATTATGGCATGTAACAGTGTTTCTATCACATAAAATAAGGATATGAATTTCTTCAGGTACTGTGTTGCCCCAGTGAACCTTCTAACCATAAAATCATTAGTAGGCACCAGCTATTTAATGATGGCCTCCATATTGGAAGTGTTAATCCTTACAATCTCCTAGGCTGAAAAGGAAATCGAGAAGGGTAAACTCAAACCACTTCAACTCAGTAGCTAGCCCTACTGAGCATGAGAGGGATCTCCCTAAGTCTCTTATCAGTGATATGACTTTAAAGCAAATGAATTTTAGGCTAGATATGTGTATTTGTTTGTGAAATTTTGGTTTTTTAAGGATTTGGTGAACTTAGGGTTTGGAGCCACAAGTAGGTCTAGGCTATGAGAATGCAGGAGCAAACATAAGAAGGAGCTAGATATCAGAAGCCATGGTGTAATTTGAATATTTTGTAGTGTAGTATAGATGATATAGTGTGGAAGAAACTAATGAGCATAAATAAACATGATTTCATTAGCTTAGGAAGAAAAAACACATAACTATGAAAACCAGATAACAGAGCTTGAAAAACAATAATTCTAAATATTTTATCACAAGGCATTCATATAAAGAAGAGATATAATGTGTATAAAGATGTTTAGACCATGAGGAAACAAAAAAAATGAAGTAAAATCACCATGAACTCACTAGGCTAGAGTTCCTTGAAAATAGCTGCAACTTATCTCTGTCTTAGCTGAAAGATGATTACATGCAAGCCTCCTTCACAAAAAGTTCAGCCCTCTTCTCCTCAAGATAAATGATACATATAAACTCTCCTAGACCAATTTTCCACCTTCAAGAGTCGAATTCCTTGGTGGAGGAACTGACTCCAAGATTCTCTCAACCAACGGGTGAGAGTGAGAAGGTGAAACTCAAACACTTCATGAAGAGTTTGTTTAGGAGTTTTCTTCTTTTATGAGGCCTGATAAACATAAAAAAAACAACCTATGATGTACATTTATTCATGCCTACATCACCTACCTCGTAACTAATGCCATTACATAGAGAACCTTGACTTTGACCAAGTCAGACTAGAAACTAAAAATTTTACATAGTGAAATTTTCTAAATAAAAACACAGAAAGTGCAGAAGCACAGCGTTGACGTTGAGCTGATTTTCAGGTGCCTTCCAGGGGTCAAAATGAAAATATGAGAGAACGGTCAACTAGACCTTCATGTCTAGTTTCAAGAATAGTTTTTATTTCTGAACTTTGAGCATGGGAAGACCTTAAAAAATCCATTCTCCCAAGGTCGCTCCAGAAGTGTAGCGCCTGTCAAAAAATGGTCCAGAATGCTAGTTTTTTCCTACTTTTTGCAT
Source organism: Pinus tabuliformis (assembly GCA_031772625.1). NCBI lineage: Eukaryota > Viridiplantae > Streptophyta > Pinopsida > Pinales > Pinaceae > Pinus > Pinus tabuliformis. The sequence continues at coordinate 257,173,464 of CM062807.1, read as the reverse complement.
TTTTCTCCAAAACTAAGCTACCTATGCAAAATATGAGCAAATGGTTTTTTAGAGGATGGAAAGACCTTTCTAAAAATGTATAAATTTCCTCAAATGGAGGCTTGAGGAAAAAGTGAAATGCCAAGGCGTTGCGCTTCTGGAGCAGCTAAATTTCTGAACTTAGACCAAAATTTGTCAAAAAACTCAAAATGTTCAGAATTTGCTCAAAATTGGAGGGAAGATGTAAAAATAGGTTTTTTATAGCTTCTGGATGCTTCAGAAAGCATCTCAAAGTTTCCCTCATCCTTTTGATCTTTTTTGGCCTCCTTGAGCTTATTTTCAAGTTGTTTCACTTTGACATTGGCAATCATGTTTTGAGCTTGATAGTGATGCGCCATGTGTCTAAGAAATTGATTGTCTCTATTTGCCTTATCAAGGAGCTTCTCCAAGTGTTCATTCACCCTATTAAGCCAATATTCCTTATCTTGAAGAACCTCTAGGGCAATCCTATCTTCTAGGTCAAGATCCTGATTAAGCAAAATTTGTTCTTGTTCCTCTTGCAAAGCTTTCTTGAGGCCTCTTGTTCTTGGTCTTTTCATTTTTCCTCTTACTTCTGATGCTTCAGGCTCACTTGATGTCATGATCTCCTTACCTTTTCTGACTTTCTGCATTAACTTAGCTTTTTCCTTTTCTAGGATCAACTCCTTTGCTTTGAGTTGACTATTTTCCTATTCAAAGAATGATATATCATACTTTTCCCTTTCCAAATTGATTGCCAGCTCCTTTATTTGGTAATCCTTTTCCATGATAGTCTGTCTCATGTTTGTGGTCTGATCCTCAGTCTCTAGATCAATTAGTTCAAACTCATGTTCAACTGTGTCTTTATCCCTTGTTGTCGATACCTGCTTTGTCGATGAAGAAGGCTTGGCTCCTTTCTCTTTGTGAGAAGAAAATGCAAGCCTTTTCCCCTTCTTATATACTTTAGTCACCTCAAGTTTGGAAAGTTGAGTCTTCTCCATTGTTTTGCTAGATGACCCCACCTTTGTTTGTTGTTTTGGCACACTTGGAGGCTGAGATGTTGCATTTTCCTCATTCCATTTCAAGGTTGCTTCGAAAAAGGCTTCCCAAGCCATACCTCTCTCTGCCAGCTAGTGAAGGACAATGGTTTCGATGAGACTGTGATGGAACAAGCATGGGGAGTTCTCTTTGTCCTTTAATTGTATCTTTTCAGACATTTGGAAAATGCTCCTGAATAGATAATTACACGTGCTGAGTGGCTTTTGAGATGTGAAATGCATCAGGAGGTGAATATGATAGGCATACAACCTGGAGAATCTACCTTCACAAGTGAAGAACCTCATGACAGTTTTCATTAAAGGGGCATATTCCTCCAATAAATATCTGAAAGGCAAGAGGTGGGTATGTGTATCTATGTATGGTGTATTTAAGAAAGGCTTTTAGTTTTCAAGATCTAGGTTCATTCCTTTGAACCAATATTCGCCATTATCTGGTAACCAAGTTGCTATTGAGATGGAGGCCACTGAGAAATTGAACTCAATACCAACAATGACAGCAGACTCTCCTTTCAGTTGTGTTGCTACCCAATCCGTTAGTTGCTCATGAAATCCTGCCTCGCTCACTCTTTTGAAAAATTCCAAGCAGTGGACATCCTCAAATCATTGTTTGATGAAAGGATAGGAGTTGATTGTGTTGCAATCTAATGGTTCATATTTAAGGATCCTCCGTCATTTATGTTGTCTGTTTCTTTCTGGCAAAGATTCTGCCTCCATGATGACACAAAGCCCTAGCAGCACGAAGCCAAAATAAGATGTGAGGTGTGAATGGAAATGAAGTGATATGTAGGTGATTTTTTCAAAATGATGGAAGGGGTCTTGGGAAAGGTGAAATGACTTTGAAAGCTTATGAAAATGAGTGGAGAAATAGTGGAAAGAGGCTTTTCTTGTAGGTGGAAACAACAGGGTTTATGATGAAACTTGCCAAATAACCTCTAGGAATGAGCTAGGGTTTTGCTTTTTCAGTGTTTATACTTTGTTTTGAGGTGGGTAAAATGGTAAAAATGGCTCATTAAACATGTATGCAGGTGTAGGATATCATTTTACATGTTTTTTAAATCAAAAATAATGATGGCCAATTTTACCCTAACATTTCCCATGCAAAATTTGCTAAAAACCCTAACTTGAAGAATTATTGAAATGAGATGAAATTAGGAAAGCAAAATATGGAGGATGATGGTGTACTTACTTGTTCCTTAGCTTAGAAGTTAGTGAAATCAATCTTGCAAGTGAAAAAATGAAGTTTGGGAGAGTTTTGATGAATTTCGGGGCACTCTGTCCTGCGTGCAGCACAGTGTTACTATGCACAATGCCAAAGCACAACGCAGTTCTTCTACACACAGCGCCTGTCTCCTAAGTGCAGCGCAATGCTTCTATGTGCAGCACCTTCACATTTTTGCTAATTTCTCCTAGGAAAACAAGTTTTTTGCTTTTCTGGGCGAGAGAGCTTGATGATAAAGAGTGAATAGGATATGAATGGAGTTATGTGGCTTTTGAGTTTATATAGGGAAAGTTTCCTCACCTTTTCAAAAAGAAATGGGACCCACCCTCCTTTAGAAATTGATTTTCACTTTATGAAGACAGAATTTACCTTTACCATTGCAAACCTGAGATGTCCTTTGCTTTCTTGAATGGTTAAGCTTCTTTTTCTAAAACCTTTGATAACATGAGAGTATGAGGAGTGTGTGAAAAATCAAGATCAATTCTTCAAAAGTTGCTTTGTCATGTTTGACTCACTACTGGTTTTATTCATGCAAATGATGGACCTTGGAAACCCCAGTGACCTAATGGATAACCTGAGTCCTAATGGAATGATGATGATGACTGACCCATTTTTATTGTGACCTTCATAAAGTGTGATAGGCGACCAACATGAGTGAATTTTCAAACAATGACTTCATCTTTAGACTGACCATATAATGGCGAAATTTGTTTTGTAAACCTAGTAATAGAAAAAATTGATTTTAAATGCCTGGAAAAACATAGTAAAAGCATTTTTGATCCAGGTGACAGGCTAACAAGACTGACACTAACACTGGCTCCAACTAGGGATGACAGCTCCTTGGAGGTGTCAAGAACATCATAGACCAAGTAGCCTTATTCATTGGGCAATGGAGTCAACATGCATAAAAACTAACTTTTGACTTAAGACTGACTGACCTTTTGACATGACAGAAAAACTGAATAAAAAGAATAAAAACAGTACTGATTTAAAGAGCCTTAGGGCCTTCACTTCAGGCTTCAAACTCTTATGGAAGCTATCTAAAATGCTAGAAGTAAAATACACACTGGTATGTACAACGATGATGACCTTTCAGGATTTTTAGACATAGTAGTGCTTGAGAAGCCTACCATTGGTCGCCCCTCCTGAATAATCTCTTCCATCAATTTCTTCCAACAAGAAATCATTCTTTCCTCTGAAGGTAGAAATTTTGTAGGGTCCCTTCCATAAGTTTTCAAACTTGCCATGTTTGCCTTTATCCTCATTTATAGCATCCCACCTAAGGACTACATCTCCCAGATTGAAATTTTCCTCCTTGGTTTTGCGGTCATAAATCTTTTTAAACTTTTCTTGAAGTTTGGACGTGTTCTAAAAAACTTCTTCTCTTGTCTGTTGTAAATGAATCATCTGATTTATTATCCTTTGTATTTCATTAGTTTCACTATCCAGTTCCTGTAGGATTTTCATCACTGAGATAGCAAGATATGAAGGAAATACTGTATCAACTCCATATACCAGCCGAAAATGAGACATATCTATTGATTTCTTGGTGCTGACCATGTCTGCCCATAAGGCATTGATGATTTTTTTGTGCCACTTCTTCTTGTTTACCTCCAAGACCTTTTTTATGATATTAACCAAAGATTTATTGGAAGATTCGGCAAGACCATTCCCTTGCGGATGATAAACAGTAGAATGTCCTAGCACAATATGATATTTGGCACAGAATTCCACCATTCTTTTTTATTTGAAAGTAGTAGCATTGTCTGTTATTATTTTCTGTCGGCAGCCAAATCTAGACAAAATATTAGACTCCATGAATTGAAGGATGACAAAATCAGTAGCTTTCCTGGTTGGGATAGCTTCAATCCACTTTGTAAAGTAGTCGGTGACTGTTAATATCCATTTATGTTGTGCTGAAGATGAAGGATAGATTTCGCCAATGAAAAGATCCCATTGCTGGAAAGGAGCTAAAATCAAAATTGGTTGTAGTGGTAATGGTAGAAGTTTCCTCTTTCCTTGAAAAATTTGACATTCATCGCAACTCATGACTGTTTTGTATGCATCAGAAAAGAGGGTAGGCCAATAGAAGCTAGCTCTTAAGATCTTGTTTGTTGTAGTTTTCCAAAAATGATGACTACCACAAACTCCTTTATGAAAATACTTCCTTATATATTTAGCTTCATTTTCTACCAAACAATTCAGCAGCACACCTCCAGGATCTTTCCAAAATAAAACACCATCCAGAATACAATATTTTTAAGCTTTGAGTTTCAGTGATCTAGCTTTACCTTTGGGGACTTCTGGAGGAGGGTTCAAGGCTGCAAGACATAGACAATGTTGGAGTACCAAGGTGAGGACATGAACATGTTGGAAACCTATAGGAAAGGGTCATCTTCTTTTGGTTCTTCTGATAGTACAACAATCAAATTGATATCTAGTGCATATAGATTTGATTCCGCCATAAGTTTGGCTAGCCCTTGTCCTTTGATGAGCTTTGTAGGTTTTATCTCCAAGTCATACTCCAGCATGGCTGCAATCCACTTTCCTCTTCTGCCTTTAGGATCTGATTGCACAAGAATTTCTTTTACCACTGCAGTAGAGACATAAGTAATGGTATGAGAATGTAGAATATAAACTCGGAAATCCTTGAGGGATTTTACCAACACCAATGCCTGTTTCTCAATGATATTGTATCTCAATGTTGCAGCCCTTATAGTGAGACTGAAGAATGCTATAGGCTGCTCATTTTTCTAATCTTTTTTCTGCATTAGGACTGTTGCTAACGTATGCTCAGAAGCAAAAGAAAAGATGATGAAATTTGAAGTATAATCCGGGCTAATCAAAATAGGAGCAGTAGATAATGCAAACTTTACCAAATGAAATGATTTCTTGGCCTCCAAACACCACTTTACCTCTCTGTCCTTCTTCAACATATTTGTCATTTATTTCAAGTGCTCAGCTAGATTAGGAATAAATCTCCTCAAAAAAAATAATTTTTTCATTGAACGACTAAATCTCTTTCTTGTTCCTAGGGAAGTCTAGTTGTTGAATGGCCTCCACTCTTGCAGGATCGATGTGGATTCCATCTTTAGAGATGATGTGTCCTAATAGCTTACCTTCCTCCATGGTGAACAAGCTCTTCTTTGGGTTAAGTGAGATGCCAAATTTTCTACATTTCTGAAAAAACAATCCTTAAGTGACGCAAGTGATCTTCATCAGATTTTGAAAATATTGTTAGATCATCTAGGTAAATAACCCTATGTCCATAGCCCTTTGAAAAGTATCTCCTGCATTCTTCAACCCAAAAGGCATCTTAGCATACATGAATGTACCCCATGGCATTGTGAAGGTTGTCTTGAGCTGATCGTCCTTGTGTACCAGCATTTGATTTTATCTAGAGTATCCATCTACCAGTGACATCCGAGAGGATCCAACCACCCTCTGTAGTATGTGATCCATCTTAGGCAGGGGATAGTTTTCTTTCGAGGACACCTTATTTAGATTTATGAAATCAATACATAGATGAATTTCCCCGATCTTCTTTCTCACAGGTACTAGATTAGACATCCATTCAGAAAACTGAATGGGGACTATTATTCCAGACTTATAAAGTCTATTTACCTCTTTTTCAATTGATTGCGACAACTTGGGATTGATTCTCCTCAATTTTCGGTGAAATGGCTTCTGATCAGGCTTAATAGGAATGGTGTGCTGAATGATACTTTTGTCATAAACGTTTAGATCTAAGTAGTCCCAAGAAAATGCATCAACAAATTCCTCATTAAAGAAATATACTTACCCTTTGTTTCAGGAGATAAAGACTTTGATAACTTGACCATTTTAGGATTTTTAGTTGTGCCAATGTTTACATCTTCAACTCCCTTTTATGTAGGAACCATGGTGGGCTTCTTGGTGATATCATCTCTGTCAAATAACTCTTCCAAAGGCACCAAGCCTCTTGGAATGTTGTTGTCCTTGAGCTGTAATACTTCAGTGTCAACTGAATGGATGTTTGGATCATCAAAGTTGTATGCATCATCAATGTGAGAATTCTGAAATTCTCCCTCCAATTGCAGAAAATTGTTTATTTTCTTATCATCACCAAACACTTGCCAAAACCTCATATTGTATGGGACAGTTGGGTGATGTTTAACATGGATGGATTACTTATAATTATAATGAATAGGGATCTTCACCATACTTGCTGCAGTGGAAATTTGAATCAGTTATGACATTCCGAGTTCTAGGAATAAGAGATAAAGTATATTTTGAAAAAGTTTTGAGAATATCAAGTACAACATTGTGATAAGCTCTCATACTTGGGTGTTTGGCCTGGTATTCCCCTTTGACTTGCTTGATCACTAATTCAGAGTTGCCATAAACAGAAATCTTTTTTGCTCCCAACTTTTTCAGAATTTTGAGGCCAACAATCAATGCCTCATACTCCGCCTCATTGTTTGAACATTCAAAAGCCAACTTGTAAGAGCTCATTCTCACATTTTGAGGGATTTTATTTGACTGATGTAATGGATCATGTATCCAGACACCAATTCCTGCTCCTTATCTTCCCGATGCACCATCAAACTCCATGGTCCAAAGACCATTTTCTTCATCTAGAAAAAGGATTTCTGAAGACTGAATTTTTTTATTTTTAGGATTTTGAACAACTATCTCAAAACTTTTTGTTTTCTTCACTATTCTTTGAATCTCCTCAATAGGATTTGCAGGCTGCCTATATTCCTCACCAACCTCTTTACCTTCTACTATAATAGTTTCATGTATGTTTCCCATTACGTTGGAAAGTTCTGAAATTTCCACTAACTGATTTTCATCATCAACAGAATTCATATCACTAAACATAATGAAAGAGTCAAGATCAGTATGAACAACATGTATAGGATGATTGATTGGATTCTCCTTCGTGTTAATCATAAATTTCATCTTCTTTTCTCTATAAAGTTTTCGGAGTTGTCCAAAAACAGGGATAGTGGCGTATGAAAATTCAAGCTACAAAGTGCCCTTTAATTTTGCTCCACAAGACCTTGAAAGAAACATTCCAAATCTAGGAGTACCATCGGCAACTATGACATTAATAAGTACATTTTTGGTTGGGATTTGGTCCAAGGACACTACCAAGTCTTTAATAAGGCCAAGGCATTTCACTCTTCTAGAATCAAAAGAATAAAGATCATGGTAACGTCGGGTGATGCTCAGTCCTAGTTTATCCATGATGGCTTTAGGCATCAGATTATGGGAGGCGCTAGAATCTAGCATAGCATTATGAAGGATAAAATCATGAAGTTTAAGACTCAGATAAAAAGGAGGAATTTCACTATCTTCAGGAGCTCCTTCTAAGAAGGACCAAAAAGAATTCCTGGCTCATCATCAGCCACATTAACTATATTAGACATCTGATCAACCTCAAGCATCTTTGCAATCCGAAATTTATATTTGTCATTCCTTACCAATTCAGTGAGGGGAATGATGATTTTCAATTTAGAAATTTCATTCTTCAAACTAAAAGGATTGGATTGTTTTTCTACCTCTTTTGAACCGATGTCCTTCCTTTCTGTTTGGCCTTTGGTTTGAGGTTCCTTCCTTTGACTTTCAGTTTGCAGTTCTTTAACTTTCGTCGTATTGCTAGTGGAGGCTTCATTTGTTCTATCCCGATTCAGTATGACAATGTCTTTGTCTTTATTCTGGCCTGCATGAGTGGTTTCTTTTCTTAGTGCGTCCTTTTGTAGATTTTGTCTTTTCTGAGTTAGAGTGACAGGTACATTCTATTCCTCAAATTGTACAGCTTTTGGAGATGACTGAGGGCATTCTGATATCCTCTTTGGTACTCTTCAATCTAAACAGCCCACATTTCTTTTCTTGCAAACAAAATTTTTTGATCATTTGGTATGAGAGAGTCTTCACAAAATTGATCTTCCTCTATTAGGAAAGTAGGCAGTTCGTCTTCTTGAAAGAAGTGATTTGCTTATACAATTTGTTCTTCATCTTCTTCTTGACCTTCAGTGTAATTTTTTTGGAATGGAGCTCTTACTTGACCTTGAGGATCTTGGTTTCACTGCTCTTTTTGTCGATTTCTGAACTATTGTTGTTGTTGTCTATGAAAGTTAGGATTCCTCACTGAAGGTTTAGCTTGTCGATCAATTATGGATATTCTATCCATCATCCTCTCCATAGATTTTATCAGATTGTCAAGATTTGTATCAAAAGATTATGCAGGCTTTTCTTTGAAGACTTTTATCAGTGATATGACTTTAAAGCAAATGAATTTTAGGCTAGATATGTGTATTTTTTTGTTTGTTTGTGAAATTTTGGTTTTTTAAGGATTTCGTGAACTTAGGGTTTGCAACCACAAGTAGGTCTAGGCTATGAGAATGCAGGAGAAAACATAAGAAGGAGCTAGATATCAGAAGCCATGGTGTAATTTGAGTATTTTTAAATGTAGTATAGAGTATATAGTGTGGAAGAAACTAATGAGCATAAATAAACATGATTTCATTAGCTTAGGATGACAAAACAAATAACTATGAAAACCAGATAACAAAGCTTGAAAAACAAGAATTCTGAATATTTTATCATGAGGCATTCACAAAAAGAAGAGATATAATGTGTATAAAGATTTTTAGACCACAAGGAAACAAAAAGAATGAAGTACAAGAACCATGAACTCGATGGGCTAGAGTTCCTTGAAAATAGTTGCAACATGTCTCTGTCTTAGACGAAAGATGATTACATGCAAGACTCCTTCACAAAACATTCAACCCTCTTCTCCTCAAGAGAAATGATACATATAGACTCTCCTAGACCACTTTCCCACCTTTAGGAGTCGAATTCCTTGGTGGAGGAACTGACTCCAAGATTCTCTCAACCAACGGGTGAGAGTGAGAAGGTGAAACTCAAACACTTCATGAAGAGTTTGTTTAGGAGTTTGCTTCTTTTATGAGGCCTAATAAACTTCAAAAACAAACTACGATGTACCTGTATTCATGCCTACATTACCTAGCCTCGTAACCAGTTCGATTACATAGAGAATCTTGACTTTGACCAAGTCATACTAGAAACTAAAAATTTTACACAGTGAAATTTTCCAAATAAAAACACAGAATGGCCGACGTTGAGCTAATTTTTAGGTGCCTTCCAGGGGTCAAACTTAAAATCTGAGAGAACAGTCAACTAGCCCTTCAAGTCTAGTCTCCAAAACAGTTATTATTTATGAATTTTGAGCATGGGAATAACTTCAAAAATACATTCTCCCGAGGTCACTCCAGAAGCGCAACACCTAGCAAAAAATGGTCCATATTGCTAGTTTTTTGCTACTTTTTTGCATTTTTCTCCAAAATTAAGCCACCTCTACAAAATCTAGGAAATGGGTTTTTAGAGGATGGCAATACCTTTCTAAAAATGTATACCTTTCCTCAAATGGAGGCTTGAGGAAAAATCGTAGCGCCAAGGTGTTGCGCTTCTGGAGCAACTGAATTTTTGAACTTAGACCAAAATTTCTCAAAAAACTCAAAATGTTCAGAATTTTCTCAAAATTGGAGGGAAGGTTTAAGGTTTTTTACAGCTTCATGGATGCTTCAGCAAGCATCTCCAAGTTTCCCTCATCCTTTTGATCTTTTTTGCCCTCCTTGAGCTTATTTTCAAATTGTTTCACTTTGACGTTGGTGATCATGTTTTGAGCTTGATAGTGATGCGCCATGTGTCTGAGAAATTGATTGTCTCTATTTTCTTTCTCAAGGAGCTTCTCCAAGTGTTCATTCACCCTATTAAGCCAATATTCCTTATCTTGATGAACCTCTAGGTCGATCCTATCTTCTAGGTCAAGATCCTCATTAAGCAAAATTTGTTCTTGTTCCTCTTGCAAAGCTTTCTTGAGGCCTCTTGTTCTTGGTCTTTTCCTTTTTCCTCTCACCTCTGATGGTTCAGGCTCGCTTGATTTCAAGATCTCCTTACCTTTGCCAACTTGCTGCATTAACTTACTTTTTCCTTTTCTAGGATCAACTCCTTTGCTTTGAGTTGACTGTTTTCCTGTTCAAGGAATGATATAACATAATTTTCCCTTTCAAAATTGATTTCCAGCTCCTTGATTTGGTAATAATTTTCCCTGATAGTCTATCTCGTGCTTGTTCTCTGATCCTTAGTCTCTGGATCAATTAGTTCAAACTCATGTTCAATTGTTTCTTTATCCTTTGTTGTTGATTCCTGCTTTCTCGATGAAGAAGGCTTGGCCCCTTTCTCTATGTGAGAAGAAAACACAAACCTCTGCCCCTTCTTATATACTTTAGTCACCTCAGGTTTGGATATCTAAGTCTTCTCCATTTTTTTTCTAGATGACCCCACCTCTGTTTGTTGTTTTGGCACACTTGGAGACTGAGATGCTACATTTTCCTCATTCCATTTCAAGGCTGCTTCCAAAAAGGCTTCCCAAGCCATACCTCTCTCTGCCAGCTGGTGAAGGACAATGTTTTTTTGAGACTGTGATGGAAAAATATTGCAGACTGTTCTTTGTCCTTTAATTGTCTCCTTTCAGACATTTTGAAAATGCTCCTGAATAGATAAATACACATGTTGAGTGGCTTTTGAGATGTTAAATGCATCAGGAGGCGAATATGATAGGCATACAACCTGGAGAATTTACCTTCACAAGTGAAGAACCTCATGATAGTTTTCATTAAAGGGGTATATTTCTCCAATAAATATCTGAAAGGGAAGAGGTGGGTATGTGTATCTCTATATGGCATCTTTAAGAAAGGCTTGTAATTTTCAAGATCTAGGTTCATTCCTTTGAACCAATATTCGCCATTGTCTGGTAACCTAGTCATTGTTGAGATGGAGGTCACTAAGAAACTGAACTCAATACCAGCAATGACAACAATCTCTCCTTTCAGTTGTTTTGCTATCTAATCCATTAGTTTCTCATGAAATCCTGCCTCGCTCACCCTTTTGCAAAATTCCATGCAGTGGACATCCTCAAAGCATTGTTTGATGAAAGGATAGGAGTTGATTGTGTTGCAGTCTGATGGTTTGTATTTGAGAATCCTCTGTCCTTTATGTTGTCTATTTCTCTCTGGCAAAGATTCTACCTCCATGATGACACAAAGCCCTAGCAGCACGAAGCCAAAATAAGATGTGAGGTGTGAATGGAAACGAAGTGATATGTAGGTGATTTTGACAAAAATATGGAAGGGGTCTTGGAAAGGTGAAATGACTTTGAAAGCTTATGAAAATGAGTGGAGAAATAGTGGAAAGAGGCTTTTCTTGTTGGTTGAAACAACAGGGTTTATTATGAAACTTGCCAAAATTCCTCTAGGAATGAGCTAGGGTTTTGCTTTTTCAGTGTTTAAACTTTATTTTGAGGTGGGTAAAATGGTCAAAATGGCTCATTAAACATGTATGTAGGTGTAGGATATCATTTTACATGTTTTGGAAATCAAAAATAATGATGGCCATTTCTACCTTAACATTTCCCATGCAAAATTTGCTACAAACCCTAACTTGAAGAATTATTGACATGAGACGAAATTGGGAAAGCAAAAGATGTAGGATGATGGTGTACTTACTTGTTCCTTAGCTTAGAAGTCAGTGAAATCAATCTTGCAAGTGAAACAATGAAGTTTGGGAGAGTTTTGATGAATTTTGGGGCACTATGTCCTACGTGCAGCGTAGTTCTTCTACGCGCAACACCTCTCTCCTAAGCATAGCATAGTGCTTCTACGCACGAAACCTTCAAATTTTTGATCATTTCTCTTAGGAAAACAAGTTTTTTGCTTTTCTGGGCGAGAGAGCTTAATGATAAAGAGTGAATAGGATATGAATGAAGGAGTTATGGGGCTTCTGAGTTTATATAGGAAAAGTTTCGTCACTTTTTCAAAAATAAATGGGACCCACCCTCCTTTAGAAACTGATTTTCACTTTATGAAGACAGAATTTACCTTTACCATTGCAAACCTAAGATTTCCTTTGCTTTCCTAAATGCTGAAACTTCTTTTTCTAGAACCTTTGATAACATGAGAGTATGAGGAGTGTGTGAAAATTCATGATCAATTCTTCAAAAGTTGCTTTGTCATGTTTGACTCACTGTTAGTTTTATTCATGGAAATCATGGACCTTGGAAACCCCAGCGACCTAATGGATGACCTGAGTCCTAATGGAGTGATGATGATGACTGGCCCAATTTAATTGTGACACCTTCATAAAGTGTGATAGGTGACCAGCATGAGTGAATTTTCAAACAATGACTTCATCTTTATACTAACCATATAATGACCCAATTTGCTGTGTAAACCTAGTAACAAAAAAATTTGATTTTGAAAGGCTGGAAAAACATAGTAAAAGAATTTTGATCTGGTTAACAGGCTAACAAGACTGACACTAACATTGGCTCCAACTAGGGATGGCAACTCCTTGGAGGTTTCAAGAATACCGTAGACCAAGTAGCCTTATTCATTGGGCATTGGAGTCAACGTGCATAAAAACTGACTTTTGACTTAATACTTACTGACCTTTTGACATGACAGAAAAACTGAATAAAAAGAATAAAAACAGTATTGACTTAAGGAGCCTTAGGGCCTTCACGTCAGGCTTTAAACTCTTATGACAACTATCTAAAATGCTAGAAGTAAAATACACACCAGTATGTACAATGATGATGACCTTTCAGGATTTTTAGACATAGTAGTGCTTGAGAAGCCTACCATTGGTCACCCCTCCTGAATAATCTCTTCCATCAATTTCTTCCAACAAGAAAGCATTCTTTCCTCTGAAGGAAAAAATTTTGTAGGGTCCCTTCCATAATTTTTCAAACTTACCATGTTTTCCTTCATCCTCATTTCTAGAACCCCACCTAAGGACTACATCTCCCAAATTGAAATTGTCCTCCTTGGTTTTGTGGTCATAAATATTTTTAATCTTTTCCTGAAGTTTGGATGTGTTCTGAAAAACTTCTTCTCTTGTCTGTTGTAAATGAATCATCTGATTTATTCTCCTTTGTATGTCATTAGTTTCAATATCCAATTCCTGTAGGATTTTCATTACTGGGACAGCAAGAGATGAAGGAAATACTATATCAACTCCATATACCAGCTGAAAAGGAGACATACCTATTGATTTTTTTGTGCTGACCCTGTCTGCCCATAAGGCATTGATGAGGATTTTGTGTCAATTCTTCTTGTTTACCTCCAGGACCTTTTTGATGATGTTAACCAAAGACTTATTGGAAGATTCGACAAGACCACTCCCTTGCGGATGATAAGCAGTAGAATGTCCTAGCACAATACGATATTTGGCACAAAAGTCTACCATTATTTTTTATTCAAAAGAAGAAGCATTGCCTGTTATTATTTTCCGTGGGCAGCCAAATCTAGACAAAATATTAGACTCCAGGAATTGAATGATGATAGAATCAATAGCTTTCCTGGTTGGATAGCTTCAATCCACTTTGTAAAGTAGTTGGTGGTTGTTAATATCCATTTATGTTGTGCTGAAGATGAAGGATGGATTTCACCAATGAAAACAAGACCCCATTGCTGGAAAGGAGCTGAAATCAAAATTGGTTGTAGTGGTAATGGCAGAATTTTCCTCTTTCCTTGAAAAATTTGACATTCATTGCAGCTCATGACTATTTTGCATGCATCAGAAAAGAGGGTAGACCAATAGAAGCCAGCTCTTAAGATCTCATTTGTTGTAGTTTTCCAAAAATTATGACCGCCACAATCTCCTTTATGAAAACCCTTCATTATATCTTTAACTTCATTTTCTACCAAACAATTCAGAAACACACCTTCAGGATCTTTCCAAAATAAAACACCATCTAGAATACAATATTTTGAAGCTTTGAGTTTCAGTTATCTAGCTTTACCTTTGGGGACTTCCAAAGGAGGGTTCAAGTGCTGCAAGACAGACAATGTCGGAGTACCAAGGTGAGGACATGAACATGTCAGACACCTACAGGAAAGAGTCGTCTTCTTCTGGTTCTTTTGATAGTGCAACAATCAAATTGATATCTAGTGCATATAGATTTGATTCCGCCATAAGTTTGGTTAGCCCTTGTCATTTGATGAGCTTTGTAGGTTTTATCTCCAAGTCATACTCCAGCATGGCTACAATCTACTTTCCTCTTCTGCCTTTAGGATCTGATTGCACAAGAATTTCTTTTACTGCTGCAGTAGGGACATAAGCAATGGTATGAGGATGTAGGATATAAACTTGGAAATCCTTGAGGGATTTTACCAATGCCAATGCCTATTTCTCAATGATATTGTATCTCAATGCTGCATCCCTTATAGTGCGATTGAAGAATTCCATAGGCTACTCATTTTTCTGATCTTTTTTCTGCATTAGCATTGCTACTAACCTATGCTCGGAAGCAAAAGAAAAGATGATGAGATCTGAAGTATAATCTGTGCTAATCAAAATAGGAGCAGTAGATAATGAAAACTTTACTGCATGAAATGATTTCTTGGCCTCCAAAGACCACTTTACCTCGCTGTCCTTCTTCAACATATTTGTCATTTCTTTCAAGTGCTCAGCTAGATTAGGAATAAATCTCCTCAAAAAAATAATTTTCCCATTGAACGACTGAATCTCTTTCTTGTTCCTAGGGAATTCTAGTTGCTGAATGACCTCCACTCTTGCAGGATTGATATGGATTCCATCTTTAGAGATGATGCGTCCTAATAGCGTACCTTCCTCCATGGTGAACAAGCTCTTCTTTGGGTTAAGTGAGATGCCAAATTTTTTGCATTTCTGAAAAAACAATCCTTAAGTGATGCAAGTGATCTTCATCAGATTTTGAAAATATTGTTAGATCATCTAGATAGATAGCCAGAAATACATCTTTTTCATTTGAAAATGCTATGTCCATAGCCCTTTGAAAAGTAGCTCCTTCATTCTTCAACCCAAAAGGCATCTTGGCATACATGAATGTACCCCATGGCGTTGTGAAGGTTGTCTTGAGCTGATCGTCCTTATGTACCAGAATTTGATTGTATCTAGAGTATCCATCTAACAGTGACATCCTAGAGAATCTGACCACCCTCTGTAGTATGTGATCCATCTTAGGCAGTGGATAGTTGTCTTTCAAGGACACCTTATTGAGATTTCTGAAAACGATACATAGACGAATTTCCCCGGTCTTCTTTCTCACAGGTACTAGATTAGACATCCATTCTGAAAACCAAATGGGGACTATTATTCCAGACTTATAAATTCTATTTACCTCTTTTTCAAATGATGGCAGCAACTTGGGATTGATCCTCCTTAGTTTTTGTCTAAATGGCTTTTTATCGAGCTAAATAGGAATGGTGTGATGAATGATACTTTTGTCATAAACTTGCAGATCTGAGTAGTCCCAAGCAAATGTATCAACAAATTCCTTCATTAAATACATATACTTACACTTTGTTTCAGGAGATAAAGACTTTGATAACTTGACCTATTTAGGATTTTTATCTATGCCAATGTTTACATCTTCAACTCCCTTTTCTGTAGGAACCATGGTGGGCTTCTTGGCGATATACTCTCTGTCAAATAACTCTTCCAAAGGCCCCAAGCCTCTTGGAATGTTGTTGTCCTTGAGTTGTAATACTTCAGTGTCAGCTGAATGGATGTTTGGATCATCAAAGTTGTATGCATCATCAATGTGGGAATTCTGAAATTCTCCCTCCAATTGTAGAAAACTGTTTATTTGCTTATCATCACCAAACACTTTCCAAAACCTCATATTGTATGGGATAGTTGGGCAATGTTTAACATGGATGGAGTATTTATTATTATGATGAATAGAGATCTTCACCATACTTGCTGCAGTGGCGAGTGAATTAGCTATGACATTCTGAGTTCTAGGAATAAGAGATAAAGTATATTCTAAAAAAAGTTTTGAGAATATCAAGTACAACATTGCAATAAGCTCTCATTCTTGGGTGTTTGGCATGGTATTCCCCTTTGACTTGCTTTATCACTAATTCAGAGTCGCCATAAACATAAATCTTTTTTCTCCCAACTTTTCAGAATTTTGAGGCCAGCAATCAATGCCTCATACTCCACCTCATTGTTTGAACATTCAAAAGCCAACTTGTAAGAGCTCATTCTCACATTTCGAGGGATTTTATTTGACTAATGTAATGGACCATGTATCCAGACACCAATTCCTGCTCCTTCTCTTCCTAATGCACCATCAAACTCCATGGTCCAAAGACCATTTTCTTCATCCGAAAAAAGGATTTTTGAAGACTGAATTTTTTGATTTTTAGGATTTTGAACACCTATCTAAAAACTTTATGTTTTCTGCACTATTCTTTGAATCTCCTCAATAGGATTTACAAGCTTCCTATATTCCTCACCAACCTCTTTATCTTCTGCTGTAATAGTTTCATGTATGCTACCCATTACGTTGGGAACTTCTGAAATTTCCACTAACTGACTTTCATCATCAACAGAATTCATATCACTAAACAGAATGAAAGAGTCAAGATCAGTATGAACATCATGTATAGTATTATTGACTGGCTTCTCCTTAGTGTTGATCATAAATTTCATCTTCTTTTCTTTATAAAGTTTCCAGAGCTATCCAAAAATAGGGATAGTGGCGTATGAAAAGTCAAGCGGCAGAGTGCCCTTTAATTTTTCTCCCCAAGACATTGAAAGCAACATGCCAAATCTAGGAGGAATATCGGAAACTACAATATCCATAAGTACATTTTTGGCTGGGATTTGGTCCAAGGACACTACCAAGTCTTTGATAAGGCCAAGGAATTTCACTCTTATAGAATCAAAAGAATAAATATCATGGTAAGATCGGGAGACGCTCAGTCCTAGTTTATCCATGATGGCTTTAGGCATTAGATTATGGGAGGTGCCAGAATCTAGCATAGAATTATGAAGGATAAAATCATGAAGTTTAAGACTCAGATAAAAAGGATGAATTTCACTATCTTCAGGAGCTCCTTCTAAGGTCGGACCAAAAAGGATCGTTGGCTCATCATCAGCCACATTAACTGTATCAGACATCTGATCAACCTTAAGCATCTTTGCAATCTGAAATTTATATTTTTCATTCCTTACCAATCTGGGGGGGATTAGCAAATTTTCAATTTAGAAATTTCATTTTCCAAACTAAAAAGATTGGATTGTTTTTATACTTCTTTTGAACCGATGTCCTTCCTTTCTGTTTGGACTTTGGTTTGAGGTTCCTTCCTTTGAATTTCAGTTTGCATTTCTTTATCTTTCCTCATATTTCTAGTGGAGGCTTCATTTGTTCTATCCCGATTCAGTATGACAATGTCTTTGTCTTTATTCTAGCCTACATGAGTGGTTTCTTTGCTTGGTGCGTCCTTTTGTAGATATTGTCTTTTCTGAGTTAGAGTGACAGGTAAATTTCTATTCCTCAAATTTTACTACTTTTGGAGATGATTGAGGGCATTCTGATATCCTCTTTGGTCCTCTTCAGTATGAACAGCCCATAGATCTCTGCTTGCAAACTCAAATTGTTGATCATTTGGTATGAGAGAGTCTTCGGAAAAATGATCTTCCTCTGTTAGGAAAGTAGGAAGTTCATCTTCTTGAAAGAAGTGATTTTCTTCTACAATTTATTCTTCATCTTCTTCCTGACCTTCAGTGTAATTTTGCTGGAATGGAGCTCTTACTTGATTTTGAGGATCTTGGTTTTGCTGCTCTTTCTATCTATTTCGGAACTATTGTTGTTACTGTCCATGAAAGTTAGGATTCCTCACTGAAGGTTTAACTTGTTGATCAGTTATGGATATTCTATCCATCATCCTCTCCATAGTTTTTATTATATTGTCAAGCTTTGCATCAGAAGATGATGCAGGCTCTTCTTTGAAGACAAATTTCTTCTCCACCCTCTCTGGCTTTGATTTTGACTTCTTAATGAGAAAATTGGCTTCAACACTGATTGCATTCCACTGCATCTCTTCAAGAGTAGTGGGGTCTCTTTCTCTGAGCTGGTAGGCCATGTTCAGATCGAAAGCATCAGGATAATGAAGAAGAGCCAAACCAGGAGGAGGCTTCATATCATCAGGTATAGAATTGTACATTGTATTAAATCTTGATGTGAATCCTTGAACTATTTCATTTGGGTTCCTTTTCATTGAATTATACTTAGCCAATATATGTAATGGATTTTTCTTCTCTTGCCAACGAGCTAAGAATAATTCAATCAATCTTTGAGAACTGTTAATAGAATTAGCAGCCATACTTCAAAACCATTTCTTAACATCTCCTGAGAAACTCTGAGCTATAATCCTCATTTTGGAATTCTCCTCATCAATTTATTCTAAATCAATGAAGTCTATTAACTTGTCAACATGTTGTTGAGTTGTAATTTCTGCACTTCCATCAAACAAAGGGAGTCTTTGACCATAGTTCTGAGGCAAAGCAGCAAGTTGAGCAGGCAATAAAAGAAGTGCAAATCTTGCCATGACTGCAGGAGATAGTGAAGGTGTTACAGTGGATTGTGTAAGGGTGGAGATGTTGATGAGGATGATGGAACTACTAAAATGGGTTATGGAGGCAAATATGGAACAAATGGGGGAGGTAGGAAAGATGATGAAACTAAAACTTTGGGAAATGTGGTAGATGTGCTTGGAGGTGAAACAGAGGATGAAGTTGTGGCTAGGTATTCAAGTTGATATTGATCAAAAGCTTTTTTAGTAGTGATCTGGAGTTGTTCAGCAATGCTTTGAAGGTTATCAAAATTTAACCACAGTTCATGATCAGTCTTAGCAGACAAAAATTCTGAAGAAATAGAGTGAGTTTCAACCTTTAAAGGTTGTAACGTTATATCAAAGATATAGGAGTTAGACTTGGACCTTGTAAGTGATAATTCTATCTGCTCTTCAAAAGGAATTTACTCAAAGGCGAACATCGGTTTACGCAGAGAAGTTGTTCTTTTAATTTTATGAACTGCACTTTTATTGATGGGTAGTCTAAGTTTTCTGAGCAGTCTTTCCAAATCTTCAACAATAAAGGGTGGATTTGGGTCAGGGTTTGACCTGTAATGCCTTTTGGAAGCCAAAATGTATACACCCTAAACTAATGAGATTTATGAATTCAACCTAACTTTGAATATTGGAAACTGTGAGGTACAGAACCAGTTCTTTGAAAGATCTTAGATATTTCCCAAGAATAATTTAACAGTCGTTCCCCGGAAACGGCGCCAAAAATGTTAGTCCTTACAATCTCCTAGGCTGAAAAGGAAATTGAGAAGGGTAACCTCAAACCACTTCAGCTCAGTAGCTAGCCATACTGAGCATGAGAGGGATCTCTCTAAGTCTCTTATCAATGATATGAATTTAAAGCAAATGAATTTTAGGCTAGACATGTGTATTTGTTTGTGAAAATTTGGTTTTTTAAGGATTTGGTGAACTTAGGGTTTGGAGCCACAAGTAGGTCTAGGCTATGAGAATGTAGGAGCAAACATAAGAAAGAGCTAGATATTAGAAGCCATGGTGTAATTTGAGTATTTGTCAATGTAGTATATAGGATATAGTGTGGTAGAAAATAATGAGCATAAATGAACATGATTTCATTAGCTTAGGATGAAAAAACACATAACTATGAAAACCAGATAACAGAGCTTGAAAAACAAGAATTATGAATATTTTATCACAAGGCATTCATAGAAAGAAGAGATATAATGTGTATAAAGATGTTTATACCACGAGGAAACAAAAAGAATGAAGTACAAGCACCATGAACTCACTGGGCTAGAGGTCCTTGAAAATAGCTGCAACCTATCTTTGTATTAGCTGAAAGATGATTACATGCAAGCCTCCTTCACAAAACGTTAAACCCTCTTCTCCTCAAGAGAAATGGTACATATATACTCTCCTAGAGCACTTTCCCACCTTCAGGAGTCAAATTCCTTGGTGGAGGAACTGACTCCAAGATTCTCTCAACCAACAGGTGAGAGTGAGAAGGTGAAACTCAAACACTTCATGAAGAGTTTGTTAGGAGTTTGCTTCTTTCATGAGGCCTAATAAACATCAAAAACAACCTATGATGTACGTTTATTCATGCCTACATCACCTAGCCTCGTAAATAGTGTCATTACATAGAGATCTTAACTTTCAGACTAGAAACTAAAAATTTTACATAGTGAAATTTTCCAAATAAAAACACAGAAAGTGCAGAAGCGCAGCGCCAAATTTGAGCTGATTTTCATGTGCCTTCCAAGGGTAAAAATTAAAATTGGAGAGAATGGTCAACTAGCACTTCAAGTCTAATTTCTATAAAAGTTTTCATTTCTGAATTTGGAGCATGGGAAGACCTTCAAAAATCCATTCTCCCAAGGTCACTCCAGAAGCACAACGCCTGTTAAAAAATGGTCCAGAATGCTATTTTTTGGCACTTTTTTGCATTTTTCTCCAAAACTAAGCCACCTCTGCAAAATCTGGGAATTTTTTTTTTTTAGAGGATGGAAATATCTTCCCAAAAATTTAAACCTTTCCTCAAATGGAGGCCTGAGGAAAAAGCGCAGTGCCAAGGCGTTGCGCTTCTGGAGCAACTGAATTTCTGAACTTAGACCAAAATTTCTCATAAAACTAAAAATGTTCAGAATTTACTCAAAATTGGAGGCAAGGTGTAAAAATAGGTTTTTTATAGCTTCATGGATGCTTCAGCAAGAATCTCCAAGTTTCCCTCATCCTTTTGACCTTTTTTGGCCTCCATGAGCTTATTTTCAAGTTGCTTCACTTTGACATTGGCGATCGTGTTTTGAGCTTGATAGTGATACGCCATGTGTCTGAGTAATTGATTGTCTCTATTTTCTTTCTCAAGGGGCTTCTCCAAGTGTTAATTCACCCTATTAATCCAATATTCCTTATCTTGATGAACCTCTAGGGCGATCCTATCTTCTAGGTCAAGATCCTCATTACGCATATTTGTTCTTGTTCCTCTTGCAAAGATTTCTTCAGACCTCTTGTTCTTGGTCTTTTCCTTTTTACTCTCACCTCTGATGCTTCAGGCTTGCTTGATGTCATGATCTCCTTACCTTTGCCGACTTGCTGCATTAACTTAGCTTTTTCCTTTTCTAGGATCAACTCCTTTGCTTTGAGTTGACTGTTTTCCTGTTCAAGGAATGATATAACATACTTTTCCCTTTCCAAATTGATTGCCAACTCCTTGATTTGGTAATCCTTTTCCCTTATAGTCTGTCTCATGTTTGTGGTCTGATCCTCAGTCTTTGGGTCAATTAGTTCAAACTCATGTTCAACTGTGTCTTTATCCTTTGCTTCTGATTCTTGCTTTTTCGATGAAGAAGGCTTGGCCCCTTTCTCTCTGTGAGAAGAAAACACAAGCTTTTGCCCCTTCTTATATACTTTAGTCACCTCAGGTTTGGATAGCTGAGTCTTCTCCATTGTTTTGCTAGATGACCCCACCTCTATTTGTTGTTTTGGCGCACTTGGAGACTAAGATGCTACAATTTCCTCATGCCATTTCAAGGCTGCTTCCAAAAATGCTTCCCAAACGATACCTCTCTCTGCCAGCTGGTGAAGGACAATGTTTTTGATGAGACTGTGATGGAACAAGCTTGGGGAGTGCTCTTTGTCCTTTAATTTATTTTTTCAGACATTTTGGAAATGCTCCTGAATAGATAATTACACATGTTGAGTGGCTTTTGAGATGTTAAATGCATCAGGAGGAGAATATGATAGGCACACAACCTAGAGAATCTACCTTCACAAGTGAAAAACCTCATGAAATTTTTCTTTAAAGGGGCATATTTGTCCAATAAATGTATGTAAGGAAAGAGGTGGGTATGTGTATTTCTATATGGCGTCTTTAAGAAAGGCTTGTAGTTTTCAAGATCTAGGTTCATTCCTTTGAACCAATATTTGCCATTGTCTGGTAACCCAGTTGCTATTGAGATGGAGGCCACTAAGAAATTGAACTCAATACCAGCAATGATAGCAGTCTCTCCTTTTAGTTGTGTTGCTACCCAATCTGTTAGTTGCTCATGAAATCCTGCCTCACTCACCCTTTTGAAAAATTCCAAGCAGTGGACATCCTCAAAGCATTGTTTGATGAAAGGATAGGAGTTGATTATGTTGCAATCTAATGGTTAATATATGAGGATCCTCCCTCCTTTATGTTGTCTCTTTATTTCTGGTGAAGATTCTGCCTCCATGATGACACAAAGCCCTAGTAGCAGGAAGCAAAAATAAGATGTGAGGTGTGAATGGAAATGAAGTGATATGTAGGTGATTTTGACAAAATGATGGAAGGGGTCTTGGGAAAGGTGAAATGACTTTGAAAGCTGATGAAAATGAGTGGAGAAATAGTGGAAAGATGCTTTTCTTGCAGGTGGAAACAACAGGGTTTATGATGAAACTTGCCAAAAAACCTCTAGGAATGAGCCAGGGTTTTCCTTTTTGAGTATTTAAACTTTGATTTGAGGTGGGTAAAATGGTTAAAATGGCTCATTAAACATGTATGCAGGTGTAGGATATCATTTTACATGTTTTGGAAATAAAAAATAATGATGGCCATTTTTACCCTAACATTTCCCATGCAAAATTTGCTACAAACCCTAACTTGAAGAATTATTGACATGAGATGAAATTGGGAAAGAAAAAGATGGAGGATGATGGTGTACTTACTTGTTCCTTAGCTTAGAAGTCAATGAAATCGAGCTTGCAAGTGAAAAAATGAAGTTTGGGAGAGTTTTGATGAATTTCGAGGCACTTTGTCCTGCATGCAGCGCAGTGTTTCTACATGTAGTGCCAAAGCGCAACGCAGTTATTCTATGCACAGAGCCTGTCTCCTAAGCGCAGCACAGTGCTTCTTCATGAAACTCCTTCAAATTTTTGCTAATTTCTCCTAGGAAAACAAACTTTTTGATTTTTTGGGCGAGAGAGCTTGATGATAAAGAGTGCATAGGATATGAATGAAGGAGTTATGGGGCTTTTGAGTTCATATAGGGAAAGTTTCCTCACTTTTTCAAAAAGAAATGGGACCCACCCTCCTTTAGAAATTGATTTTCACTTTACGAAGATAGAATTTACCTTTACCATTGCAAACCTGAGATGTCCTTTTCTTTCCTGAATGTTGAAGCTTCTTTTTCTAGAACCTTTGATAACATGAGAGTATGAGGAGTGTGTGAAAAATCAAGATCAAATCTTCAAAAGTTGCTTTGTCATGTTTGACTCATTGCTGGTTTTATTCATGGAAATGATGGACCTTGGAAACCCCAGCGACCTAATGGATGACCTGAGTCCTAATGGAATGATGATGATGACTGACCCATTTTCATTGTGACACCTTCATAAAGTGTGATATGCGAATAGCATGAGTGAATTTTCAAACAATGACTTCATCTTTTCACTGACTGTACAATGACCAAATTTGTTGTGTAAACCTAGTAACAGAAAAATTTTGATTTTGAAAGCCTGGAAAAACATAGTAAAAGCATTTTTGATCCAAGTGATAGGTTAACAAGACTGACACTAATAGGAAGGATCTATATTCAATTCTTCTCCACTGATCACATACCCTAAATACACCAAATATTGTTGTGCAAACTCGCACTTCTTGAGATTTTCTAACAGTTGGTATTTCTTCAATGTTTCCATCACCTGCGTCAAATGTGGAATATGGTCCTCCCAGGTAGCACTATATACCAGTATATAATCCAAATAGACAATAACAAATGAATCTATAAGAGGGAACATTATATCATTCATTAATATCATAAATGTAGGTGGTTCATTATATAGGCCAAATGGCATAACTAACCACTCATACAAACCTTGCCTGGTTTTGAGGGCGGTCTTCAATGTATCTTCTTCTTTGACTCGAACCTGGTGATATCCATACTTCAAGTCCAGCTTGGTGAAGTACTTTGTTTGCTACAACTGATCCAATAGATCATCTATCCTAGGCAGGGGGTATCTGTTCTTGATCATGTTTTTTTTCAATGCCCTATAATCTATACACATCTACCAAGTCCCATCCTTATTCAAGAAAATCATGATGGGTGACCCACATGGTGATGTACTCAGTCGAATGACATCCTGTTCCAGCAATTTTTGCAATTGTTTCTTCACCTCACTTGCTTCAATAACAGACTACGAGTATAACCCAATAATTGGCAATGGGTAGTTTGGAAATAGGTAGATCTCGTGCTCCACTTCTCTCTTAGGTGGTAACCCTTTAGGCCCTCAGAACACATCATTGTATGCTTCTAACAACTCCTTCAATTTTTTTTTGTTTCCTAGTACACCCCTTTAGGGATATCTTGCCTCTTATTGACTCCTATGTGTTACACAATGTTTTGTCACTGTCCCTGTACTCCCCGTTCCTTGATCCTGGAGGACCTCTACAGTGAACCCTACATACTTTCGCTTCATGGAGAAACTCCCATTGTGTCCCTCTTCATGAGCAGAACAATTCCCTTTTGCACCATTTTCCCAAAATCATCTATTTTTTCTAGTTTACAAGACCGGCGCTAATGGCCCTTGTCCTCCTCACGTCGATATGCAGGGATTAACACTATCCCTAGTGCCAACCGGAGCGAATAATATTTGTTCCAATCACGCCAGTCCTCTTATGGAAAGTTTTTTAAGTAAAGAGCCGAAGCCTCGAGCTCTAGAAGCTTCATAACGGAAGTCTGGTAAATGGTTTGGCCGGATGGGGTTGAGGATGTCAGTTTGGGCTCCTTTCCCCTATAATGATGGAACTACTTCAAGAGATAAGACCTTCTCCCATGAGAAGAGGATCCATCTCCCATCCATTCATGATGTATAAACCTCCATTTTTCCCAAGCACAAGCTAGTGTTAATGTTGGTGTGCTAGTGCTAATTATGTTTGGAGTAAACAACAAGTTATTCATAGTTGTAGCTTTCTAGTTGTGTGAGGGAGAAGTGTGAATTTGGTTGAGTGTGAAGCCTAAAGGGAAGAACCTTAAAACTATTATTATTGAGGCCATCGTGGAATGCTAGCAGAAGTGTGTGGGAACCTGGTTTTGTCATAGGAGAATGGCAACGTCAAGATAATGGTTGTTGATTCAATCTATATGCAACTATCTATTGATTTCCTACATGATGTGTCATCTTACATGTTCATGGCTTAATGTTTCTTGACTTGTTAAGTAGGTTGAATTACAATTTGTCTATTATCATGGTTATTGTTTTGTTGTTGTTTACTTGTTTCAGGTGTTTGAAGAAGGAAGCGAGAGATAGTTGGAGCGAGCAAACAAGTACATCATCAAATGGGATAAGTGTACTAAGAGGTAGTCCCTCTTATTTGGTTCTAACCTAAGGAAATATTCCATAGAATGTATTAGTTGTGGCTAGACCGATTATCGAGCTAGAGGAATTGTTTGTGTCCGCACTCATAATTTTACTTCACCACAAATTGGCGACCATAATGGGGAATACAGTGCAACATTGATGAATACAGTGTGGTCATCGAACTGTTGTCAAAAGCCATTTATCTTGACATTCGAGAGTTGGTTGTCAACCTGGATTCACAACTTGTCGTCCTTCAACTCAACGAGCAATATTCCATCAGAAACCCTCAAATATTGAGAATGTATCTCCATATTTGTCTACTGGAAAGGCATTTTGATTATATTACATAACATCATATTCCTGGAAGCATGAATACATTGACAGATGCATTAGCTAATTATGTGTTGGATAGACATTTATGAAACATGTAAAAAGATAAAACAAACAATTTGTACCATAGTAAGCAAGAAAATACAGCATATATATATATATATATATATATATATATATATATATGGTGATAATGTTTGATACATCAAAACCCCAAAAAATAATATGTGTGTCCAAAATAACATCAGCGGCTTGCAGGCCTCATATATCTGTGGCACGCAGGCCTCAAAAAATGTAAGTGCTAGACCTAGGAACTAATCAACATGGTGATCGTGGTAGCATGACACGGCTTATGCAACACGAGTCAACAATTGGTAGATCCAATCCGATACTCCCACCATCTGTCTCTGGTATTGGCGAGGAATGTCTCCCACTCGAGCATACTCTGGGATACCACGACTCAACCCCTCAAGGTTCCTCATGATCTCCTCCTCATTGTCACTCCCCTCCTGATAAGGAGCGACAACATCAATCGGGCGGAAGACACACCTGGCTATTGGGTACATCTTAGCAGGGAACTCCGGTCCAACGTCTGCGTTAACAAAGCGAAATGTTATAAACACATATATATCAAAAACAATTAAAAAGTAACAAAAATAAAAAACTGATTTTTTACCTTCATCATCAAAATCCTCTCCATCTGGTAGCAGCATGTCCAGATCTCCATGGAAGTCGGTGCCACTGTACGGTCAGTCCTCCACAATGATCTTCTATCATCATTGCCATGAAAAGAATGCAGATTTGTACGACATGTGTTGGCCCCCAATGATCCTGGGCATCAAACGACTCCAATGAGCCATCCACGGTTCGCGTGGCATGGGAGGATCTACCTCAGTCAACTAGTACTGGAGCAGTGGCACCCACTCCAAGAAAAATGTCACCAGTACGGATCCGAAGAAAAATTGCTTCAGGTTCCCCACCTTAGCTTTGGGCAGCTAGCGTTTTATGTTGATATTCATGGCCTCCACCTAGTTGAATATTTTCAGTGTTGTGCAATCGATGGCATACAGGAACTTCGAATTATTAGTCTCGTGCATTACCTGGGACCCCGCCACTCTGTTGATAGTCAATAGTAGCACTCTCTGTGTCAGATCCTGAACAGTGGAAATCTCAATCTTGCTACTCTTGGATTTGAGGGCTTCAGGGCAATGTTTAGTGAGCAACATGGATATGCTTGCCCCAATCTGTCGTGATCCGTATAAGTTGACTGGTTCCCCTCTTCAGGACAATCCTGTGATGAAATATATGTCTGAAGTTTCTAACTTCGACTCTTGGTCACCAATGACGAATATCTCCCAATTTATATCCCAAGAGACTAATCAAGTACCGAAGCAACTCAAGTTGGGCCCACATCCCTAGCGTGAGAAGAATTTGAGGAACCCATAGGCCCTCAAATCTTCTAGGAAATTTGGATCATTTAGTGCCTGGGTGTCCACATCCTTGTGCTCTCGTTCTTTCCAGTCTACCATTTTCGGCGATTCTTTCCTGCAAAAGCCATAGATTTAAGTCAACAATAGTTTTTGACCCATGAATTTCAAGTTTCAATGGTGGTTTTAAGAGGAAATATGGTTTTTCCCTATTCACGGCACCGGTGTGC
Source organism: Pinus tabuliformis (assembly GCA_031772625.1). Classification (NCBI taxonomy): domain Eukaryota; kingdom Viridiplantae; phylum Streptophyta; class Pinopsida; order Pinales; family Pinaceae; genus Pinus; species Pinus tabuliformis. The sequence continues at coordinate 257,145,939 of CM062807.1, read as the reverse complement.
CTATTTTAAAAATAGTTGCACCAACGGCATGATAGGTTGTGTTAATTACCCTCGGCCGACGCGATTCTGTGCCCAAAAGTTGTGCCGACTGAGGGCAAAATAATTTTGATAAATCCTCCCTCAAAAACCCTAAAAATGGTTTAAAATAGGAATAAATGGTATGAAAATGAAGCTTAGGGCTTTGTCTCTTACCTGTAAATGGCACCTCGACGAATGGCCTCCTGGATCTCCTGTGATCTGCTCCGAAACAATTAGGGCAAAAGTGAGTAAAAAGTGTTTCACAGCAAGGTAAAATGGTAAATGGTAAAAAAATATTTACTTTTCCTCCTTTTTATTTAGTTTTTCATGAAAATATTAATTTTTTGTAAATATTTTGACCTATTTTTCCTCAAGAATTGGATAATTCACTTTACCTATTTTCAAAGCGACAGGTGATGGATGTTCGCCGATGATGCCGAGTCACATTTCAACTCTTTTCTCGACTCGTAAAACTCATATGAAAAGATTGCTGAGTATTTTTTCCCTTTTGACTCGTAAAAGAGAATAAAATGGGGGTTCTGCTTTCAAGCTCTTTTCTGACCCTTTAAAAGTGCAAATATAGTTGAGCCCTCATCGTTTCGAACTCATTAACGGATGGGAAACATCGTGCACCCAGTATAAGTTTACCCCTTTTTCGCGCTGGGAGGCACTATTTACGAAAAAGGTACTCCTTGACTAAAATGGTCAAGCGGTTCTCTCAAGTATTGTTTTCTACCTTTTCGGGCTCAAGAGACACAAATGTACAAAAAGGGACCATGTAGAATTTTCTTTTTCGTGTATTTTTCAAACTCTCTAAATGTCATGAAAAATATACCAAGTTACACCTTTTTCAGACTCGTTAAAATGTTAAATTACATCAGATTCTTCGTCATGACGAACATGAGCTTCTCCTTCCTAGGGCTCGTTAAACTTACTAGGTTGGATTCGTCTGAAGAATGAACTTACAGTACAATTATATTCTATCCCCTTCAAGCTTGCAACTAAAAGTAATTGGGATACCTGCCAGAAATGGTGGGGGAAAATTTGGAAATCTAATTAGTTGTGTCGGAAGCTCACTCTTGAACATGACACTTTCTGCTTTGTGTCAGGTTGGGATATCCTCCTTTGTATTGTTGACCTTCCTGGGTTGGGCCGTTCATTTTTGCCTTCCATTTGATCTCTGCCATGTTATCATGACCACTGATCCTATGGATCCAAAAGCTACCAAACTTCTAGTCGTGTTGTCGATATGTTCAAGACTTGTCCTTCTGCAGTTACATTTACCTCTGATTCTCTATATCATCCAAAATCATTTTGCATCCTTTTGTCTCCTGTTGATGATGTGGGATTCATTATGTCCCTCCTTTGACACAGTCGCTTCCTGTCGAATTCAACACATTATCCGGGAAGTTGACCAAGAGACTCCCTTCCAGTACCTTAGAGCTTTCATGCCCTAATGGCAAGTTCTTCACACTCGATGACAATTTCACATCATTGGCTTTCGATCGAGTGATTTCACGGGTGTTCAACTTCAATTCCTTTATTCACATTCTGTGGATTGTGCTGATAGTACCTTGAGGACCATTGTCATTATTGGGGGTTTCTCTCACGCTTGTTTACATCACTAACTGGTAATCAAGCAACTTTCTAGCATGTTCGATGTCAACGCATCTATTCACATGTTAGGATTTGTACTTTGATCGAGTCGTGTTGGAGCGTAAGACACTGGGCTCAGATTACCGAAGTCCAAGTTGCGAAGTGGTGTGACATGATTATGTTGATATACATGTCTCTTTTAGATGGATGGTTGCGACCATACCATGAGTTATCATATGTGATCCTTCTCATTATTGGATGGTTGTGACCATACCTTGGTTTCATTATTATCCTCTTTAACGATGGCTGCGCCCATGCCTGGATCATTCACATGATCATTCTCTAGATGGCTACGTCCATGCCATGATTCATGTATCATTTGACAGAGTTTTTCAGCTATGTATATGTATCTGTACTTGATTGCAGAATTTCCTACAACAGACTACGGTTCCTCGCACTAATTCATAAAGAATTTCATGCCTCACTCTAGTCCGAACTTCACGCTTTAGGGGGCATCTGTTACACAGAATTTTGTCATTGTCCCTGTACTCCCCATTCCTTGATCCTAGAGGACCTCTACAGTGAACCCAACATGCTTTCCCTTCATGGAGAAACTCCCATTGTGTCCCTCTTCATGAGCAGAACAATTCCCTTTTGCACCATTTTCCCAAAATCTTATGTTCTTCCCAGTTTACAAGACCGATGCTAATGGCCCTTGTCCTCCTCGCGCTAATATGCAGGGATTAACACTATCCCTAGCACTAACTGGAGTGACTAAGCTTTATTCTAGTCACATCGATCCTCTTATGGAAAGTTTTTTAAATAAAGAGTCGAAGCTTCTAGCTCTAGAAGCTTCGTAACGGAAGTCTGGTAAATGGTTTGGCCAGATGGGGTCAAGGATGTTAGTTTGGGCTCCTTTCCCCTATAATGATGGAACTACTTCAAGAGATAAGACCTTCTCCCATGAGAAGATCATACATATCCCATCCATTCATGCTATATAAACCTCCCTTTTTCCCAAGCACAAGTTAGTGTTAATGTTGGTGTGCTAGTGCTAATTAAGTTTAGAGTAAACAACAAGTTATTCATAGTTGTAGCTCTCTAGTTGTGTGAGAGAGAAGTGTGAATTTGGTTGAGTGTGAATCCTAAAGGGAATAGCCTCAAAACTATTATTGTTGAGGCCATCGTGGAATGCTAGCAGAAGTGTGTGGGAACCTGGTTTTGTCAGAGGATAACGGAAATGTCAAGGCAATGGTTTTAATCTCTTCTTGATTCAATATATATGAAACTATCAATTGATTTCCTACATGATGTGTCATCTTACATGTTCATGGCTTAATGTTTTTTGACTTATTAAGTAGGTTGAATTACAATTTGTCTATTATCACGGTTGTTGTTTACTTGTTTCAGGTGTTTGAAGAAGGAAGCGAGAGATAGCTAGAGCGAGCAAGCAAGGACATCATCAAACGGGGTAAGTGTACTAAGAGGTAGGCCCTCTTAATTGGTTCTAACCTAAGGAAATCTTCCATAGAATGTATCAGTTGTGGGTAGACCCATTATCGGGCTAGAGGAATTGTTTGTGTCCACACTCATAATTTTACTTCACCACACTATGTAGATTGAATTTCTCTTAAAAATAATAAAACATACTTCTTGATGGAACTGATCAATTTCTTGGCTTGGTTGGCACTTACGAGTGAAATTGTTGACTTGCCTTTATGCATGTTGATGATGAATGATTATCCATCCTTGAAGATTCAATACTGGTTGGATCTCCTCATGAATATTGCATATTGCATATACATGTATGTACTCCCAAAAACAATTCCACATACATCAAGTGGAATCACGTCTAGGTCTACTTCATCAATAAAATCAGCACTGATAGCAAATCTAATTTTGCACTATTTTTTTACCTTTAACTCTACATGTTTATTTAGCCATCCTAATGGATATGGGTTTGGATGATCACGAACTTTCAGCCCCAACTTCTTGACCTTCTCTATTGTAATGATATTTTCCTATGATCCTGAGTCAAACAGAGCATTGATATTTGTCTTCTTAACTTGTATCTTTATATGGAAGAGTTTTCCTAATTATTTCTCTTCTTGTTGCTGGCGGTGACTCAGATTCACCTCCTTCTATGCTGACGTGTAGAAAATATTCTCATCCATGTCCAAAATGATTTCAACTTGGTTGCTCGAATCCATAGCCATGAGATTCTTCTTCTTATTATCTTTCTTATTATTCTTCAGGTTTAGCTCTGGGTGCAACTTCCAACACTTCTCCTCTATGGCCATCAATGTTGTATTGGTTATAGTGGTTGTTAGGATCTTTTTATTGGTGTGTTGTGGCTTTCGTCTTTTTTTCTTTTCCCCATTTTTTCATCTTCTTCCCCTCCTTAGAAGCTTCATACTTCTCCTTCTTCTTCACTCCACTTGACTGCGCTCTTTTCAAACCTATGTTCTCTAGGTATTGTTCTTATACATAATCCTTGTCTAGTGATTTGGGATCAAACAACATCACTTGCTCACACAGATGACGAGATACCCAACTTTATAGCCATATTTCTGAATTCTATGGTGTACTCCTGCACAATTTGGCCTAGCTTTTTCCTGAAGTAATGCCACTAGATCCACTAGTCCTACACATACCTAATGGGATAAAACTATGACTTAATGAGGATTTTTATGTCCTATGACTTAGTCATTAGAGGTTCTCCCTCCAACCTTAGGGTTTCTGTGTGGCTCTCTCACCAATTCAGTGCATGGCCCTCTAATTTCAGTTGCGTGAATGAGATATTTTTCCCTTCCTCGATCTGATGGACATTTAAATAAACTTCCAGTTGCTATAACTAGTGGTTTAGCTTTAGAGTGTCGATCTTGTCATGGTACAACTTGATATTGAATTTTACTTCCATTTTAAACAAGGATTGATTCACGACACTTGAACTGGGTTGATCTTTTTTGGGTTCTTTCTTATGTTGGTTCTTCGTGTCTTCCCGATCTCTCGATCCCCATTTTGATCTGTCCTCTACATTCAAACCCCCATCTCAAAAAATCCACAACTTATTGCTTAGGGCCACCATGAGGAGATTTACAATGTGGTTTATATCCAAAATTCTTGTTCAAGCCACGAAAACCTCACCTTTGCAGGATCATGAGGTTCATTTACAGATTCATCAGTCATGATTAGGGTTCTATGATTTTTAGCCCCGTCAATCTGTTGAAAATGCAACAAGAAAATCCCAATTTAATTGTGTCTTCGAATTAAATTAGGAACAAAATTGTAATCTCACATCACAAGACTACTTGTATGATTTAATTAAGTTAAATTGACTTATTTGGCTCATTTAATTCGAGTTGAGGGTATAACTAGAGTCATGTAGAGTGTCTCCTATATTATAGGAGCCTTGGTTGAGTTTATTTTGAGTTGTAATAAATTAATTCAATCTAACTCAATTAAAGTTAGTTAAACTAGTTCCAACTGATGGACGAACTAGGAGGAATTTAGACAGTGGGGTGTTGCTTCACGTGTTCAACTAGTTAACTAATGATTCACTCATAAATAACTCATGCATGTCAGATCTAAGATTTACCTAGTTGAGATTGGAGTTCAAGGGCAATGTACTATCAGTTGTATAAACATATGAATTGTACAGATGGTGCATGCAGTCAAAGGAAGGCCTATGAGTGTTGCACAATTCATATTTAGTAATTTATCTAATTAATAGGGGATAATCCCCAAGGAAACAATGCAAGGAAATAGGGACTTTGGTAAGCCAAAATTTAGTTAAGTATTAGCCTAGGCTTGTGTTGTACCGGCTACAACACCCTCCAAAATTTTGGCCTGCATCCAATTTCGGAGCCTTCCTTGGGTTTTTCCTTGATGTTTGCAAGCACTCGAGCTCATCACATGAGCTGATGTTGAGTCTTTGCACCCTCCTCACTTAACCATTCAATGAACATCTTTTTGTATGTTGGTCACAATGTCATGCTTGCAGTCATGTTCTGGCCATGCACAAGGTCCACCTTCGTGTGTACAAGTTGTGTTCGCTATGTAAAAATCCGTCGAACTCACACATAAATTTGTATGCACTGTCACGCAAGCGTCGTCATAGGAGTTCAATGATCTATAACAAGTGTCACGCTTATCACTCACACCGTCGGTCAATCACACTGAGTGTATGTTGTCTTGTTGGTTCGAGGTGTCTTGTCATCAAGTCATGTTGAGTGTGTGTTTGTGAGGTCATGCATGTACGAAGTCACTCATTCACACACTTGGTCATTTTTTTGAAGCTTTCTCGACCGGACCATCCTCCAACAGCTAGACATCCATTGAGCTGAATTGCGCAATTTCACCTCTCAGTGATTCTGTACTGCTGCCTAGAATTGCGCAGATCTTGAGGCTACCTCCCAGGCAGTCTGCACTGCGCAACCCTGGAATCAACTTGACCGACTGTCACCCAGAACATCGCAAAATTTTCCCAACAAAACTTTTCAATCTGTGATGCCCGCAAGAACATCAACCGAGCCTCGAGCTAGTCAACTAGAGAGTTTGACTGGGCAATAACCCCGAGACTCACTCCCCAAAAAATTATTTCAAAAGCTGCAAAGCATGCTGGCTCCATTGACTGAAGAAACTGCGTAGACATGCTAGACAGACACACTGTTTATGTCACTGTCTCCCTCAAAAAATTGCACATTTTTTCCAGCCATTCACCCAGTTAGTCGGCCTGCTTCTCACTCGAAAAACTACGCAGTTTTCATGAACAATTCCCCAGCTTCCCAGCATCCTGCTCAGCTTAGAAATTGCGTAAGGATGTCCAACAGGCCAGCCTCCCAGTATTGCACAGTTTTTTCCAGCATCACTCACGTAGCCCACTGCCAACTCCCCAGAAAAATTGTGCAGTTTTTGTCAGCAACATTCCTGCAGCCCGCTGTCATCTCCCCAAAGAAGTTCCATAATTTTTGTTTCCAGTCCCCCTTATGCTGCCTACATTGCCTTCCTAAAAATATTGCCCAAATCTGCCCTCCAGTCGATCAAAATCCCATGAAAAGACATTGTTTATCCCAATTGTCCATCTCAGTCTCCTAGTGATCTCTATGCAATTTTCACCGGTAGTGCCCGAAGCCTGTATCCCGGCTTGAAATTTGCCTTGCATAGTTTCAGAGCCTTGTCCTCTCTCTCAGTCACCTGCATCCAAAAGTGAACGATAATCCATCATGGTAGACAAGGATATTTTTGGATTTGATGTCATCTCATCACTAGTGATTGCAGATACAAGTACATGGATGAGACATGATGTGCTGATAAACGGGATGAACAAAGAGAGCATGCGAGGAGATTCATTCGCAAACGAATGAACGACGAATGCATGCGAGGAGATTGTTTCACAAACGGACAAACCGGGAATGCATGCAAGGAGATTTTTTCACAAACGAATGAACAAGGAATGCATGCTAGGAGATTTTTTCGTGAACGAACGAACACGTGAAGAATGCTAAAGTACAAGAGAAGGAGCGATGTGCACATGCAACATCAAGCGAACATCAAGACCATCGAAGACTTCAAACACCTTTCAATGCGAAGGTGAAGCTATGATACACCAAGAGGACATCCATCGCTCAGCAACATTGTAGCTCAACATGCACGCCACCAGTAGCATGAACATACCAACACTATCATGTCGAGTCATGTCATGAGTCATCTCGGCCACTATGGACCACACTATTGTAATCAATGTAATATAATGTGGAAGTCCAAGAGACCCACATGTAAATCTGAAGAGTCATGCAAGTCAAATAGTCATGAGGGAAGTCAAACAGTCACAAGGGCTAGATTTACCCTTGGCTATACATACCCCTCATTTCTACATGCAAAAGACTTTTCACCTTGGCTCCTCCCACATAGCTTTGAGAGTCTGTAATATTTTCTTTGAGGAGTGAGCAGTGGCTCCAACACTCTGTTATCGGGGCTAGTGATGTAATGGTGTACAGATGTGTCTTGGAACTTTCAATTAATTCATAATCATGTTAACATGCCAGCACGTCTTCACACATGTATTGTATTCGTTTGTAAGACTATTCTTTGGACACTTGTAATGCATGCTTCTTTAACCTGTATTAAGACAGTTGAATTATTTTGGTTTCTTTAGTACATATGCTATGGGAAATGTGTTGTATCATTTTCTAATGTGTCTCACCTATGTGGGCCATCCCGTCGGACACTCGACAAATTCATTCTTGTAAACTTGTTATAAAGCTCATCTCACTCATGTGAAGTTTCTACTAGGTGTTGTACATGCTCTATGTTCACCTTGTATTTGTGATTGTCACATCCGTGTGGACTACTCTGCTGGAAGTTGCGCATGTCATGTTGTGTTGTGTGTCTCTAGCAGAGTTCAAACTATTCCCTTTCAACCTTAGACTCACTTCCACCCTCTCCCTCTGTAGTGAAAGAACTTTGACACAAGCGGCACTAAGCACTCACCATGCATGCGAACCTCATTGTTCAAAGACAAAGAAAACCACTCTCACGTGCTGACAAGAAAGAACTAAGGAAATTCTTTAAGATAATGGAAACTAGGCCATCATACCGGATGGGACTCCCACACCAAATGGTGTGAGGTCTAGTTGGGACTTCATACCGAAGAGATCCCCTAAATGTTGGCAGGTCCAGCACTGTCAACATTTATGGTGCTAGAAGGAGGATCAGATGACAAGCTGAGTCCTCACAATCCATTTTGAATCTTCGCACATCTATCATGGAGTTTGTTATAGTTCACCCTTTGAAATGTCTGTCCAACGAACATATATTTCATGTCGAGAGGGAGTTCTGGGATGACTTGTCACAAATCACGTATGATGGTGAAGGCGAAGTGGCCTAGTCTGAGCACTTACATGACTTCCATGTGCTCATGTAGAACATGGATGGTTTTAATGAAATAGAGGTTTATTCGCTGCTCGCACACACACTTCGCAACTACCCATTGTGATGGTGTATCATATTGCTTGATAACTCCGTGCACTCATTCAAGCAGTTCAGTGATTTAATTAAATCTATTTTTCACCATTTTGATCTTGAAGCACTTGATAAAAAATGTTGAAAAAATGGAAGTCCCCGCATGAATCTCTTATGTATGTTTCATAGCACTTCCTTCTATTCATGTTTGAAGCTCTGAAAAGTTAGATAAAATTCCAATATCTCGTGGATAGATTTGAATATTTCCTCACCAAATCACTTTGCCCCAAGATGAAGCTAAATTTCAAACCCTGCTAAGCATACTTCACTGATGGAGCTATGAAATCACAACTAGACACCGTCGTTGTCACAAGTGATTGTCTGCCTTCCCCTCATCAGATAGCTCCACCCCCATAGAGTGATGTGGGAGAACATGCACACACAATTTTTCAACTGCCACATCCTCCCACCCTCACTACTCTTAATTTATGTACATATTTGGTTGGGAAGCCCATGGTTTTTCATACACACTTGTTACCTCAACCTCCGTCTCTGCGTTCTACGAATCCCGCGGATTGCACTATCTTGTGTTCTTCCATTCTGGACTGTACACCTATTGTAAACGAGGATCAAGCCATTGACGAAGTTGATGTTGCACAACCAACCTGCATTGTCATTCACAAAGAGTATGACCGAGCATCTGAGCATGAACCCACAGTGAAGGATGACATCCTTCTATCTGCAACTCCTCTACTTTTTCTTGACATAGTTTGTGATTTTGTTATCTTTGATTATCCTTGTATTAATCCATCCACGGATGCATCTACTTCTGATCATTCGTAGAACATACCAGATGTCAGTACATCATTTGATGGCAGAGATGACAAATTCTTCATTGAAAATCCACTTGATTTTTCATCTTCTTTTTCTAGAAAAGCGAAGGGTGAACATTCTTTCTTCTCATCTACCCCTCTGTATGATTCATCAAATCATGAGGATGTCAACAAACATCCTGAATTTTATGATCATGGTTGTCATGATCTTTGTATTTCTTCATTTGATCATGATGTTGATTCACACACTATTAATCTGTCTAAGCCATTGGTCTATGTCTATCTATCTATTGACGAAGTGGAAACCCCACAGCCTATCGAGGCATTTCATCCTAAGATGATGGTTATGTCAAGCCCTCGTTGTCCTGAGGTTAGTTCCACTTCCAACGAGAGAATTTGCGAAACACCCAAGGCTCCTCATCACTCATTTGTATGCACTGAAGATCAATCCAACACAAAAATTTCGTTTCCTGCACCAGAATCACATGATCCCATCGCTTGCGCACTAGAGGAATTATTCACAAGAAGCACACTTGCAAGGCATAAATTGCCTCTTTTTCTCATGTTTTTTTGTCTTCCATAGTCAAGAGAGTGCATATGCTTATCATTTGTACGCAGTGTGTCACATCACCATGGCAAGTCCATGGAGGGTTTGTCTTGCACTTTTACTCTTTTCTTTTCTATGGACGTGTTTAAACTCGGAGTGTGTTGGGCTTCATTGTTATTTATTTTATGTTTGTTGGTTCATTTGACTGTGCTTCTCGTGAACCATGCCTTCACCAACATGGGATAGCCAATGCGCCAGTGGTTGCATTGGAAATATCACTTCACGTGATTAGGTCCATGCACTGTTTAGCATAGGAGTAGGAGTAGTGTTTGCTTTCTTTCTTATCTTTGCTTTATGGTTTGCATGTTTTTTTGCTTCCTGACTTGGTTTAGTTTGGTTTCTTGCTCGATTTGCTTGCTTGTTGTTTTGTTTGCTTTTCTTACTATTTTTGTTTCATTTTGTCTTGTTTGCTTAGTATCATGTTATTTTTAGTTTTGTAAATAAGTCTTGCCCTCTACTAAGTTCTGGCTTTTAAATGAGTATGTGGCTGAGATCCAAAGAGTCTTCTGACATTGCAGCGCTTGGCCAGTGTTGTGTCCATATTCTCTATGCTTGGTTATAACCTTTGGTCAATGAAGTCTTGATGGGAAATACGATCCATCTGCAAGGGAACCTTGGGTCCAACCATGAACCTATGTCCACACTGGGAAACCCCATGCCTGCACTCAACCTTCTGCTCTGTGTGATCAATCTCATCCAACTAGTAGAAATGGAGAAGGGGAAATCTAAACGAGAAAACCTATGTTAGAGATCTTACATGCTTCTCTGAAGGAACAACCTATTCTTCTCTCAATAATTCGGGATCCCTCTTCCACCCCAAAAATAAATAAGTTCATATGCACAGTCCTCTTAAAAAATACAAAGGTGAAAGAAGAGAAAGGCTTCCTGCGCAGAGAGGTGAAGCATGCAACTCCACCGGGGTACTGACAAAGCTCGCTGGCAGTGGAGCAATGCATGTGTTCCTGCGTGACTCCATCGGGGTATAGTCTAGGCCTATTGGCAGTGGAGCAACACCAGAGATGAAAACTTATAGTTTGAAATTTTTTAACTCGCGAGCCAAACTACCCTCCCGATTTCGAAACAATGTGATCAAGCTAAAACTTGTTGTTGTGTTTGACTCAGTTGGCGAAAGGTGAACCATGTCTGTCCATGGGCTAAGTGGGGAAGCTGTAGTAACCCGTAGAATGATTCAATACTCCCTGAAAGACCAAGGCCCTGTGTTGTCAATAGACCAAAACAAAGAAGCTGGAGTTCAACTAGTGTGTCACCAAGTGTTGTAGTGGCTGCAACACCCTCCAAAATTTTGGCTTGCATCCAATTTTGAAGCCTTCCTTAGGTTTTTACTTGATGTTTGAAAGCACTTGGGCTCATCCCATGAGCTCATGTTGATTCTTTGCACCCTCCTCACTTGACCATTCAACGAACATCTTTTTGCATGTTGGTCACAATGTCATTCTTGCAGTCATGTTCTGGCCATGCACAAGGTTCACCTTTGTGTGTACAAGTTGTGTCTGCTATGTAAACATCCATCAAATTCACACATAAATTTGTATGCATTGTCGCATAAGTGTCATCACAGTCATTCAACGATCTATCACAAGCGTCACGCTTGTCACTCACACCGTCAATCAGTCACACCGAGTGTATGCTGCCTTGTTGGTTTGAGGTGTCTTGTTGTCAAGTCATGTTGAGTGTGTGTTTGGAAGGTCATGCATATACGAAGTCACTCATTCACACACTTGGTCATTTTGTTGAAGCTTTGTTGACCAGACCATCCTCGACTAGCTGGACATCCGCTGAGCTACATTGTGCAATTTCAGCTCTCAGTGATTATGTATTGCAGCCCAAAATTGTGTAGAGCTTAAGGCTGCCTCTCAGGCAGTCTGCACTGTGCAAATCTAGAATTGACTTGACTAACTGTGACCCAAAAAATCGCAGAAGTTTCCCAGCTTAGCCTACAACTAGTCAACCAGAGAGTTTGACCAGGCAATGACCCCGGGACTCTCTCCCCCAAAAAATTGCGCAAAAGTTGCAAAGCACACCCACTCCATTGACTGAAGAAACTACGTAGACATGTTGGACAAACACCCTGTGTCCATCATTGTCTCCCTCAAAAAATTGTGCAGTTTTTCCATCCAATCACCTAGTCAGACAACCTACTGCTAGCCCAAAAAACTACGCAATTTTCATGAGCAGTTCCCCAACTACCCAACATCTCTCTTAGTTCAGAATCTACACAAGGATGTCCATCAGGCCAGCCTCTCATCATCTTTCATTTTTTGGCAGTAGCACTCCCGCAACCTGCCACCAGCTCCACAAAAAAATTGCGCAGTTTTTGTTAGCAGCACTCATGTAGTCCGATGCCAGCTCCCCAGAGAAATTGCACAGATTTTGTTGCCAATCCCCCTTTGCTTCCTGCACTACCTCCTAAAAAAATTGCGCATATCCGCCCTTCTGCTGAGCCAAATCCTCTAGAAAGTCACTGTTGATCTAGATTGTCCATCTCAGTCTCCCAGTGACCTCTACGCAATTTTCACCGGCAGTGCCCGGAGCCCGCATCCCGATTTTAAATATTCCTTGTGCAGTTTCAAAGCCTTGTCCTCTTTCTTGGTCACCTGCATCTAAAATCGAATGGCAATGCATCATGGTATACTAGGAGATTTATGGATTTTATGTCATCTTGTCATGAGTGATTGCAAATATAGGTACCTGGATGAGACATGACGCGATGATGAGCACGATAAACAAGGAGAGCATGCGAGGAGATTTATTCACGAACGGACGAATGAGGAATGCATGCGAGGAGATTGTTTCGCGAATGGAAGAACTACGAATGCATGTGAGGAGATTGTTTCACGAACAGATGAACGAGGAATGCATTGGAGGAGATTTGTTCGTGAACGAACGAACACGTGAAGCATGCCAAAGTACAAGCGAAGGAGCGATGCACACGCAACATCAAGCGAACACTAATACCATCGAAGACTTCGCACACCTTTCCATCTAGAGGTGAAGCTATGATACACAAAGAGGACATCCATCACTTAGCAACATTGCAGCTCAACATGCATGCCACCAACAGCATGAACATACCAGCACTGTCATGTCGAGTCATGTCATGAGTCATCTCAGCCACTGTGGGCCACACTGTTGTAATCAATGTAATGTAACATGGAAGTCCAAGAGACCCACATGTAAATATGAAGATTCATGTAAGTCAAGCTATCATGAGGGAATTCGAAGTCACAAGGGCCAGTTTTACCCTTGGCTATAAATACCCCTCATTTATACATGCAAAAGACTTATCACCTTGGCTCCTCCCACATAGTCTTGAGAGTCTGTAATATTTTCTTTGAGGAGTGAGCAGTGGCTCCAACAATCTGCTATCGGGGCTAGTGATGTAATGGTGTACGAATGTGTCTTGGAACTTTCACTTAATTCAGATTCTCATTAACAGGCCAGCACATTTTCACACATGTATTGTATTCGTTTGTAAGACTATTCTTTGGAAGCTTGTAATGCATGTTGCTTTAACCTGTATTAAGATAGTTGAACTATTTCGGTTGTTTTATTACATATGTTGTGGTAAATGTGTTGTATTAGTTGCTAACATTGTCTCGCCCGTGTGGGCTATCCCTCCAGACACTCGACAAATTCATTCTTGTAAACTTGTTACAACGCCCGTCACACTGGTGTGGACTATTCTGTTGGGTGTTGTGCATGTTATCTATTCACCTTGTATTTGTGACTGCCACATCCGTGCGGACTACTCCACCGGAAGTTACGCATGTCCTATTGTGTTGTGTGTCTCTAGTAGAGTTGGGACTATTCCCTTTCAACCTGATACTCACTTCCACCCTCTCCCTCTGCAGTGAAATAACTTTGACACAAGCGGCACTAAGCACTCACCAGGCATACGAACCTCGTTGTTCAAAGGAAAAGCATATGACTCTCACGTGCTAACAAGAAAGAGATAAGGAAAATCTTTAAGATAATGGCAACCAAGCCATCATACCAGATGGGAATCCTACACCAAGGTTTAGTTGGGACTTCATACTGGGGAGATCCCTTGAATGTTGGTGGTTCCAACACCATCAACAACTTGTCTAGGAAGCTGTTAGACATATAGACATAGTGCAGAGGTTGCTCGGGCTTGAGAAAATCATTGTAATCTTCTCATATTTTCTAACTAATTAAATATACATATAGCAGTGGTTTTTAGCTATGGCTTCCCCAAGAAATCATTTTGTAATGTGTTGATTGAATTCTTTCTCTTGTATGCTTCATGTTTTCATGATCATTTAATTATTTTCGCTGATGAGTAGAGTATATTCAAATCTATTTTTTTAGTAAATAACAATTAGTAGATTGAATCTACACAGAATTTCTACATGGTATCGGAGCATAAATCACTCTAGAAGAGGAGAATACGAGTTTGTATTTTGCAAGTGAAATCAAATTTGTAGTATCATTCTTCAGAGTCAGCAAGATGTCGTTCTATGGATTGAGACTCGAATATGCCCTTGAGGGTAGTTCGAACTATATTTCTTGGAAGGACATGATGGAGGCAGAGTTGGAAGAAAACGAGCTGAAGGAATTCATAGACAAAGATATTCTTAAGCCTCTAGCAACTGATGATTAAGATCTGGTAGAGTGGAGGATATGTGTTGTAAAGGTGAGAAGGATCATACTAGAAGAAGTTCTAGATCATATTGTCTCAAACCTCCATGGGAAGGAGACTCCATATGCAATGTGGAAGGCCTTGAAAATTTTGTTTCAGAACAACAGTGGCCACAGGAAGTTGGCACTAAAGGATAAGCTTCGGAAAATCAATATGGAGAAGGGAAACACAATATGATAGTACTTCAAAAATTTCACCCAATGTCGGGATGAGCTTGGGAGTGTTGGTATTACAGTTGTTGAAGATGATCTGGTCAACCTAGTACTTCTCGGCTTTCCTAAGGGCTGGCACAACTACCAGGATTCTACAAATGGGAGGGAGAAGCTACTAGAGTGGGAGCATTTGTGGTTCGACTTGGTGCAAGAAGAGATGAGGCAGAGCTCCAGAGATGAAACCTTATCCAAGCATGATGATGAGGAGAATTGTGCCTTAGATGGAAAGGAAAAGAAAGGGAAAGGAAATAAATTCCAATCCAAAGGAGATTCGAGTCAGGGTAGCAAGAAGAAGGACTTGTTGAAGATTAAATGTTTTCACTATCTTGAGTTGGGACACTATTCCATGGAGTATCCACACAAGAAGGCCGACAAGAAGCGCTCAGAAGGAGCTGAAGGTGAAGATCTTGCTTCACAATTTGAGTTGGACTTCACCCTCATTACTTGCACGGTGACATCGATGATGGGTAGTGTTTGGTATCTAGATAGTGGAGCCTCATTCCATATGACCAAAAAAGAATAGTTCTTCAATTACTTGGAGGAGAAGGACCTCCAAATGTATATAGAAATGGGACATGATGGAAGGTATTGTGCAACCAACATTGGTATTCTTGCTTTTCAGAGGGAGTCTAGTTCTCCTCTCACACTAAAATATGTGATGTATGTTTCGGGTCTGAAGAAGAATTTAGTTTAAGTTGCTATGTTGGAGGACCGTGGTTACGATGTGATATTTAGAAAAAGAAAGGTTTTCCTTCATCACATAGCCTCAGGACAAGTGAATCAGATTGGGCTTCACATGAAGAACCTCTACAAATTAGATGTAGAATATTGTACATCATTAAGCACAAAATCATAGAAGGTGTAGAGTTGAGACATCAGTGAATTGTGGCATAGAATATTGGGTCACTTGCACCCCAGATATTTGAATATCATGCAACATATTTCTACAGGACTTCCCAAGGGTGCATTAGAGCAAAGAGATACATGAAAAGGGTGTACATTAGGGAAGTACACCAAAGCCACTTTTCATAATAAGGACAGTCGAGGCAAGCGATCCTTTAAAGAGTTCACTTAGATGTGTGTGGGTTGTTCTTGACAGCCTCCACTGCCAAGAACATATATTATGTAATATTTGTAGATGATTTCTCACGTAAGTGTTGGATTTTCTGCATGCAGAAGAAATATCAGACGTTCTGTAACTTTTGTGAATTTAAAGCACTTGTTGAGAAAGACACTCGCATGAAATTGAAGGCTCTCATGAGCAATAACAATGGAGAATATATGTCGAATGAATTCAAGAAATTTTGTGCATCAGAAGGTTTTTTACAGAAGTTAATAGCACCCCATAACCCACAATAGAATGGGGTGGTTGAAAGGAAGAACATAAGTATTGTGGGATCTGCATGAGCAATGTTACATGATCAAGGCCTATTGTTGCACTTGTGAGGATGCAACACAATACTATATGTGATGAATAAGAGTCTTCATCGAATTCTTGGTATGGGTACACTAGAAGAAGATTTTCAGGTAAGAAACCAGATGTGGCACACTTTAGGATCTATGGTTCATCAGTTTACTGTCATGTTACCAAGGATACAAGGAAAAATCTAGAACCAACAACTGAGTGGGAATATTTGTTGGGTACACTGATACACCTCACAACTATCAGGTGTAGTTGTCATCTCACAGGATGATACGTATTCGTAGAGATGTGAAGTTCGATGAAGAGAAGGCCATAAGATGTTCTCTTGAGAGGGAGCTTTAGTTACATGCAAATGAGGATATTTTAACTCCAAAGGAATAACCTCAAGATGATGTAGAGTATCCACATGTAGATGAGGATCTTTTAACTCCAAAGGAAGAACCTCAGGATGATGTAGAGCAGCCACATGCAGAGGAGTAGAGAGTGGAAGCACCCACCCATGCAGAGACTTCCAGAGATAGAAGGAAGCACACCAGAGAGGTTGCTAGATTGATGCATGATGCTAGAGAGAATGTGGGAAGACCCACATCATAGGACAGGCAAAGGAGGTCACCAGATCGATACATTGGATACATGGCTCTAACGAGCGAGAGTGTAGAGATTGAGCCATCCTCATTCGAGGAAGCAATGCAAAAACAAATATCGATTGATGCCATGGTAGAGGAGTATGACTCCTTTAGTGGAATCAGTGTTTGGGAATTGGTCCCAAGACTAGCAGACAAGTCAGTGGTGAGTTCCAGATGGCTTTATATGGTAACGCACGTAACATATGGGAGTGTGGAGAAACAGAAGGCCATATTTGTGGCTAGAGGGTTCTCTCATGTGTTGGGAATTGATTACGTGGAGACATTCTCTCTAGTAGAAAGTTACTCTTCAATCAGATCTATTATAGCACTTTCAGTGCAGATGGGATGGAAAATATGTCAGATGGATGTGAAGACAACATTCCTCAATGGAGTGATTGAGGAAGAGGTGTACATTAAGCAATTGGAAGGATTTGAGACCTTCAATAGACAGTCACATGTGTGCAGACTCAAGCGAGTGCTATATGGATTGAAACAAGCACCTCGTGCTTGGTACACTAGGATTGGCAACTATTTCACCATGTTGAGCTTCACCAAAAGTGAAGCAGATGAAAACCTTTACGATATTGTGACTGAAGTTAAATTATTGATTATAGTATTATATGTCAATGATTTAATTTTAATAGGTGATGAGAAGCTGGTCAAATCTTGCAAAGAGGATCTTGCAAGAGAATTTGAGATGAAGGACATGAGGCTCATGCACTATTTCCTTTGTATGGAAATATGGCAAGGAGATGAGGAATTGTTTATCTCTTAGGGCAAGTATGCCAACAAGATACTGAATAAGTTCCACATAGAGAGCAACAAACCCATGGAGACTCGACTCAGACTCCTCTAGCAGGGAATTGGAGGAAGGAAGATGCTACTTCAAATGAAGTAGTGGAGGCTACTATTTACAGGTAACTTGTGAGTTCACTTATGCATTTGGTGAACACGCGACTGGACATATGTTCTGTAGTTTACCACCTTAGTCAAGCAATGGTTAATCCAACCGAACTCTATTGGAAGACAACTAAACATGTATTGAGATACCTCAAAGGCACCACTCAATTTGGCCTTTAGTACAAATGGATAGAGGGAGTGAAGTTTCAAGGTTTCACAGATACAGATTGGGCAGGGATTCCATTAGACATGAAGAGAACATCATGGGGAATATTCAGTATTGGGTTAGTAGCAGTTTCTTCGTACAACAGGAAACAAAGATTAGTTGCACTCAATTTGGCAGAAGTAGAGTACATGGATGCTAGTCAAGTAGCTTGTGAAGCTATATGGATGAGGAAGATCCTTGTTGGGTTATTTAGTCAACAAATGGATCCTACAGTGATTTATTGTGACAATCAGAGTTGTATCAAACTCTCTAAGAATCCATTTTTTCATAACCAATCCAAGGATGTCAAGATTATGTGCAAAGGAGAAACATGTTGTTTGAGTACATTCCTACAGAGGAACGAGATGTAGACATCTTGACTAAGGCACTGTCAAGAGAAAAATTAGAGTTCCATAGAGGCGGGATTAGAGTATCTGATAATCCCTTTCTTGTTGAGAGGAAGTGTTGAAAATGCAACAAGAAAATCCTGATTTATTTTTTTCCTTGAATTAAATTAGGAATAAAATTGCAATTCCCCATCATAAGACAACTTGTACGAGTTCATTAAGTTAAATTGACTTAGATGGCTCAGTTAATTTGAGTTGACGGTCTAACTAGAGTCATGTAGAGTGTCTTGTACATCATAGGAGCCTTGATTGACTTTATTTTGAGTTGTAATTAATTAATTAATTTTAACTGAGTCAAATTCAGTTAAACTAGTTCCAACTGATGGAGGAACTAGTAGGAGTTCAGACAATGGGGTGTTATTTCATGTGTTCAACTAGTTAATTGATGATTCAATCATAAGTAACTCGTGCATGTTAGATCTGAGAGAGACCTAGTTGAGATTGGAGTTCAAGGGCAGTGTAATATCATTTGTATAATCATACAAATTGTATAGGTAGTGTATGCAGTCAAAGGAAGTCCTATGAGGATTGCGCAATTCATATTGAGGAATTTCACTAATTAATAGGGAGCTAGTTCCCAAGGAAACAACGCAAGGAAATAGGGACTTGGGAAAGCCAAAATTTGGTTAAGCATTGGCCTAAGCTTGTTTAGGAAGTTGTGAGCCAAATATAGATAGTGTAGAGGTTTCTCAGGCTTGAGCAAAGCATTATAATCTTCTCATATTTTCTAACTAATGCAATATACAAATAGCATGGGTTTTTAGTTGTGGCTTTCCCCTGGAAATCATTGTGTCATGTGTTGATTGAATTATTTCTCTTGTATGATTCATGATTTCACGATTGTTTAATTGTTTATGCTAATGAGTAGAGTAGATTTAAGTCTATTGTTTTACTAAATTACAATTAGCAGTTTGAATCTACAAGGAATTTCTACACGATCTAGATTCTTGCAATCTCCAAAAAAAAAAAAAAAAAACTTTCTCTGATGCCAAATGCTCCGTAAACTACTATGGATATTCCATTAGACAATTCGTCACAACAGATATGATAATATTATATTAAAAATCTATGCTTATACATTATTACAATTTTATTAATATTTAAGATATGTAGATTTAACTGTAATTAATGCATGCATGCGAATGGAAACTATGCATAAACGTAGAGAATGAAAAAATAAGCTCACACACACATAAGACACAATATATGCTTTGGGAAACCCTGTCGAGAGAAAACCCAGCTGGAAGGTGAGGCCGCTTCATTCTCTTTCTCTGTCTGGAAATATGGTTGCAGTTACAAAGGAGCAATGCATGTGGCACGTGGGCTGCTACAATGCACAGATCCTCTCTGTTTTTTCTACCTCCCATCTCTTCTGGCTATCTTTTCTCAGCTATGGAACAAAATTCTTTCGAAATAATGGATTATCTCTTCCTCCTAGTGACCCGGTTATTACACCTCTCGATAGCCTACTAGTGGTTACTTTTGACTATATCAACTCTTAACTAGAGTTACAATATAGAATCTTCTAGAATCTTTTACATGATAATCATGTGGCTAGCCCCTTTTCCATGAATAATGTGGGCTGATGTGGCATCCTCTCGAACTGTAGGTGTGAAAACAGGAAGGTCAACTTCTGACTTTGATTGACGCGCTTCTTACACTGTTGGAAATATATTTGTGTGTACAATAACATGAAATGGTGTAGCATTAAAGCGGCAATTTTTACCCAGAAAAAAAATGTCATTTGATGCCTGAAAATGCTTCTGGAAGGTTTCAAACCCCGTTTTTCCAAATTGGGTCCCACCAGTAAAAATGGTCTCGTGTGCTGATTCCTCCGCTTTTTCCACTCTAAATGCTTCGAGATGGATGAAAAAAATATAATGATCTAATCTGGATCATTTTTTAGTTTTAGTCAAGGAACTACAGTTGCATTTTAATCGAAGGTAAATAGATTGGTGGTGTATAAATGTCATGTCAAATATATATAATGAAAATACTTTCTATTTTTCCTAGTTTGGGTTTCCAAGATAAAATATTTGTGTTAATGTGTGTGTTTTGCATTGTGTTCTTATATTTTATTAAGAATTTGCTTGCAACAATTAAATATACAAGGATGGTATTAGGGAAATTTTTGTTTCAAGGGGAAACTTTTGTGGCTAGTGGATTTTTTCAACCCTATGTAGACCCTATAAGTGGGATATATGTATAATTAATTTTTGTGGTGAATGTGGAAATGGTGAGTAGTTCAAAGATATAGATTGAAAAATTCAATAGGTAGAGTTTTGAGTTGTGGACACTCAAAATGGAATATTTGTGTGGAAAAAGATCAATGGATTTGTTATCACTCAAAAGTTTTCCTTGGTTGTGGAAGGAAACTCAAGGTAACCTTCAAACATATTTGGGATTGAAAGTTGGCCCTTCAATCTGGAGAGGATTTCTCCTTAACTCTACTACTCAAGGTCACTATAGTAGTGGGTCACTAATACGCTCGTTGGTCACATTTAATTGGTAACAAAGGAATATGGTTTGGAAAGGAAGGAAAAGGGACTATCGGGAAGAGAGCCTTGGACAAAATATATATATATATATATATATATGCTAGTCACAAGTTGTATGAACAAGTCTAATAGAGGAAAGATAACTTATATTTTCTTATACAAATCAACATCAAAGTATGGTAGGAGAATGTCGAAAATAAATATCAAAAATAAAGTAGTATGATTTCTGTAAAATATATCTGAGATGAAAAACACATAACTACTTTGAATAACATGCATCAATAGAAATTTCAATTCATAGAAGCTTATTCAAACATTGAAGATTTAATGATGAAAGTTTTAACTAAGATGAAAAACACATAAGTACTTTGAATAACATGCATCAATAGGAATTTCAATTCCTAGAAGTTTATTCAAACATTGAAGATTTAATGATGAAAGTTTTAACTAAGAAGAAAATAAGCACAATACAAAAATGAAAAAAAAAAACCATTCACACATAAATATCTGGAAATTGCACATATAACATTGTTTATAGCAAATTATATTAATATCTAAAAAATCCCAACCCTTTTCACATACGAAATACTTGTTTAAATAATAAAAATAATATTGAATCGTTCTATTTTGCTGCAAACAAAAAATTAATTAATAATCATAAGAATCAAATAAAAATAAATCAAGTAACCATGACCCTCAAATTGCTGAGTTGCCGAGGGAATTTGGAATGATTTTCAATCTGCTGATTTTTAGGCCTCGAAGTTTCCACTTGTCTTCCATTTTCCACGCGTCCTGGAGACGAGCTGCTGACCACTAAGTTATGCCAAAAATACTGATGCTTTGACCAAAAAATTGTTAAAACAAAACCTAATTTCATGATTGATATTCTACCTTGAAATAACTTGCCATATATTTACAAATGCCATTGATTTTGAGCCTTAAAAAATTCTCAACATCTCCCTATTGAAATATTGCACTTAGTTTACCTCAATATTCAATATTCTCAAATTAGAAGTGCTAGAGTTTCCTGAAGATGGAAGCTATGAGTATCAACTTGGTGGTTTTATCCTGCAAATCTGATTTTATCAACTTGCTGATTTTTTTAATGGAATCTGGGAGCTGATGAATTGATCCTTGAAATCTAGAAAAACAAATTGATTGTCGATTCTTGACATCTCCTTCGACACACGCAGACATCTTCGTGACATTTGCTACCATCTAGTTCAAACAAAAACCACAAATCGTCTAACGGAAAGTAACTTTGAAAATTTTCGTAACTTGAAACCATTCAACGCACATTAATCAAAAGTAAAATTGAGAGTTTTCACCAAAGCTAACACGCTTCGGCATAACCATATTCGTATCCCTTAAAAATATGAATTTTTAAATATTTGGGAATAATATATTGAGATAAAAATAATTCCCAAGTATTTTTTATGTGGTAAAATTTCATTTTCATATTTCTATTAAAAACAATTTATGTCCGTGGCTTTTAAGAAAAAAAACCATATCTTGAAAACCATTTCCTATAGAAAACCATGTGTATTGATACTTCACAAATGATTAATTTTATTTGTTTATGAATTTTACAAAGAAAGAAATTATTTTATCGTCCACGAGGTTAAAGATAGTTTATGGGACAGATTGCTTCTTCATCTACTTGATGTATTCTGCTATTTTTCTATGAAGCTTCACAATAAATGCTCTCAGCGTCTCGACAAACCTCTGGCTAAATAGATTATCCCAAGAGCTAGCTGCCAACATAACTTCCATGTTGTCTTTGAAGGCCTCACATTCTAAAATGAAATGCTTTTCTGTATCCACTTTTCTAGAAGAACAAAATATGCATACTCTTTCTTCCCACACTTCTTTTGGCATTTTCCAGTGCCCTATTTCACAACGGAGTTGATGAGAATTAGTCCTTAACTGAACAATAAGAATTTTGGCTCTCCAAGAGATATTGACCTCTATGTATGCTTTTGGTTGATGACTATGAGTGGGATTAAACACTTCAATATAATATTTTTTCTTTCTTCCTAGCTCCTTGTCACAAGTACGCTTGTGGAACTTATCCATAATAAAAGTTTTTATCTATTTGTTGTTTATGGGAAACGTGTTCAAGCAAATACCCCATTTTCTAAACCATTTGTTATTTCACTGCATCCAAGTTTCTTTTTGTTCTACAATCTGTCATTAAAGACAACCTTAAGCCATATGCCCTCTTCCACTTGCTCAAATTTTTTTTAAATACCTTATGACTCGCACCATAGCAATTGCTTCAATAGGAGCAACCCCTGTTTCACTTAACAAGATAGCATAAGGAACTGCATTGTTAATCTTGAATTTGTTTGTAATCAAATGTTTCTGAATTTTCTCAATTTTCCTCCACTACATGTTGTATGTACTGCTAGCCCATAGTTCACAACCATAGAGAATCATCGGAATCACTAAAAGGCCAAAAAGAGTTTGAGTGGTTTTCCAATCCCATAACTCTGCATCTCTACGCCTATTTTGAAAAACATAAAATGCTTTCCAAGCTCCCAAAGTTATTTTCTTTCTACAACCATCCCATCTTAGATTTTTGTTGAAGTCAATTCCGAGGTATTTGGAATTCGCAACTTCTTCCAGAATGTTGCCTTCAAAGTAGAACTTATGCTGCTTATGTTTTCTTTTTTTTAGAGAAAACTATTGCTTTCGTTTTGTTGATATTGACTTGCATCCTCACACTTCTACAAAAATGCTCAAGGGATAGTAAGTGCTCTTGCAAACCAAAAGCCGGTTTAGCAATCAAAATAAGGTCATCTGCATACAGAAGAAGCCTTGTAACAAACTTGCCCAAATAGATACCATCACCCCCTTGCGAAAGATAAAATGTGAACAGAATTGAAAAGAAAGAGAAGTAGCTCTCAAGTGTGGCCTGCACCTGGAGACTACACTCACCAAAAAACAGAGAGATCACTCTCGTACACTCTATTATTCATCAATGAAAGATTACATCATTAAATACAATACTAGGAATTAGGAAGTTGCACCCAAATCCCTAAACTTTAGGAACTAATCCTAAACTAGGGAGAACGTTACAACAATGTAACCTATTATCTCCATTAATACAAAATAATATTAATTATTTTTAACTCCCCCCCTTAATGGAGAAAGGGTTCTCCTGGACTCCTAGCATCTTTCTAAACAATTCAAATTTCACTCGTGCAAGAGGCTTTGTGAAAATATCAGCCACATTGTCACAAGTTTTACAATATTCAACAACAATTTCTTTTGACTGTATTTTCTCTCTAACAAAATGAAACTGAGTGTCTATACGTTTGGTGTTTTTGTGAAACACTGGATTGTATGCTAATTTAATGGTGCTCTGGTTGTCGCTTTTGATGGAAGTGGGATTCTTCTGTTCTTTTCCTGCATCTTTGAGAAGCCTTCTCAACCAGATCGCTTCACACGTCGCTGCACACAATGCTTGATACTCAGCGTCACATGAAGACAAGGCTATAGTACTTTGCTTCTTGCTGCTCCAAGCTATGACCCCGGAACCTATGTTGAATGCATAACCTGTGATGGACCTCCAATCATCCAGGTTACCTGCCCAGTCTGAGTCTGAAAAACCTGCTAGAGTAACATCAGATACATCAGTGTATAAAAT
Source organism: Pinus tabuliformis (assembly GCA_031772625.1). Classification (NCBI taxonomy): domain Eukaryota; kingdom Viridiplantae; phylum Streptophyta; class Pinopsida; order Pinales; family Pinaceae; genus Pinus; species Pinus tabuliformis. The sequence goes on along the minus strand of CM062807.1, from coordinate 257,121,318 downwards.
ACCATAATTAACAGTACCACAAAGATACCTCAACGCGCTCTTTGCTACTATCCAGTGACTTTCAAGCAGTTTCGTCATGAATTGGCTCAACACACTAACAGAGTATGCCAAGTCAGGTCTAGTTGTTGTAAGATATATCAAGCTGCCAACCAGCTGTCTGTACATTGTGGCATCAACCTCCTTAGTGCCATCATCACTGTTCAATTTCAGATTCTGCAGCAAAGGTGTCGCTGCTGATCTACACTGATCCATACCAAACTTTTCCAACAGATTTCTAGCATACTTCCCTTGGGTAAGAAAAGTTTGCCCAGTATCTCTGCATACTTCTAATCCCAGACAATAGTGAAGGCTTCCGAGATCCTTCATCTCAAAAACTTGTGCCATAAGCCTTTTGATTCCTCTGATTAAATCATATGCATTTCCTGTTATAATCATGTCATCCACATACAAAGAAATCAAAATAATCTGCCCCTGATTATTGTACTTGGTATACAAATTTGGGTCATTTAAACTTCTATGGAAACCATGCTCTACAAAGAAAGAATCAACCTTTTCGTACCAAGACTTGGGTGCTTGCTTTAAACCATATAAAGCCTTTTTCAATCTGAAAACAAGATGTTCCTGCCCCTGCTTTACAAATCCTTCTGGCTGTACTAAGTAAATTTCCTCTTTTAAATCACCATTTAAAAATGCAAATTTAACATCAAGCTGGTGTAATTCCCAATTAAATTTAGTAGCTAAAGCAATAAGCATTCTAATTGTATTTAACTTTGCTACAGGTGCAAAAGTATCATCAAAATCTATACCTTCCTGCTGTGAATATCCTTTTGCAACCAGCCTAGCTTTTAACTTCTCTATACTTCCGTCTGCATTCATTTTTGGTTTAAACAGCCATTTACATCCTATGGGTGTTTTATTCTTAGGCAGCTCAACTAAATCCCAAGTATCATTTCTAAGAATTGATTCCATCTCTTCATTCATTGCAGCTCTCCATTCCTTAAATTGACTAGCTTCTTTGTAATTAGAGGGTTCTACAATGTTCAAAACCTTTGACATCAAAGCATAGTTTCTCAATTTTAATGGTAATTGAGTCTTCCTACCTGATCTCCTTGGTAGGGGACTTACCTCAAATTTGTTTTCTTCTGCTATAACTGGGCTTGCATTATCACCTTCTTTCTGTTCTTCTTTTTGCTCTTCTTTCTGCTCCTGCTCTCTTTCATCCTCGCTGCTTTCATCCAACAACAATGGAATGTGCCAATCATCACCAACGTCATCTTTCCCTTCCTGTACCTGTTCATGAAACACTACATCCCTGCTTGCAAATGTCTTACGAGACTCAGGATTGAATAATTTATATGCTTTAAATTCTGTGCCATAACCAACAAAGATGCATTTAACTGCTTTAGGGTCTAATTTCTTCCTATCAGCTTTGGGTATATGGGCAAATGCTTTTGACCCAAATACTCTTAGATGGTTTACTGCTGGTTTAAATCCATATAGAGCTTCAAAAGGGGTTTTGAAGCCAAGATACCTGGTAGGACTTCTGTTCTTCAAATATACAGCAATATTAATAGCCTCTGCCCAAAAGCTATTAGACAGACCCTTACCTTGTAACATGCTCCTTGCGCACTCCACCAAGGTTCTGTTTTTGCGCTCTGCAACTCCATTCTGCTGTGGTGTGTGTGGCACTGTATACTGCTGAACAATCCCGTGTGATTTGCAGAATTTCATGAATTCCTTTAGCTTGTATTCTCCCCCTTGATCAGATCGGAGAATTTTTATACTCTTACCAAACTGCTTTTCCACCAAGGTTTTAAATTCTATAAAGCACTGGAAAGTCTGACTTTTCTTGTTCAAAAAATAAACCCATGAATATCTAGTGCAGTCATCAGTAAATAACAGAAAATAATATGCTCCTCCTAGCGACCTTGTCTGCATAGGTCCGCATACATCAGTATGCACTAGTTCTAAAACATCTGTTTCCTTCCTCCTATCATGCACAGGAAACTGTTCTCTATGCATTTTACCTAAGGCACAACCATCACAATTTAACTGAATATTACGAAAGATAGGGAGTCCCTCGACCATACCTTTCTTCTGCAATAACATGAGGTCCTGCAAATTCAAATGACCGAACCTCTGATGCCAGAGTTGTTCGGCTGTCGATGCTCCTGCAACCATGGCTTGCTTTGGTATGCTTTTTGCATCCAGTCTGTATAGGCTTCCAACTCGCATGCCTGTTGCAACTATTTCATTCCTGCAATCCTTTATCACACAATGAGTCTTGAAGAACTCGACTTGCATATCTTGATCAGCCATCATGGATACAGATATCAGATTTTTCTTAATTCCAGGTACATATAAAACATTTGTAAGGTGACTAAGTTTTCCATTTGGTAACTTAACTGAAATCACCCCATGACCTTTAATCTCGTATCCACTATCATCTCCTAGATATATTTTTGATCCATTTATACTTTCTTCAAGACTATCCAAAAATTCCTTTTTACCTGTCATGTGAGGGGATGCTCTAGAATCAACATACCAAATGTCATCTTCATTAGATGCTGAAAGGGCACAGTCGACTCTGAACAGTCGAAATTTATGACTGAAGTCTTCTTCTTCAACAAAGTATCCTCTGTGCTTTGCATTTTCCTGCCTCCTCTTTGCATCATCAACCTGCTTCTTATAACATTCACTCTGTATATGACCCTTCTTTCCACAATAATAACATTTCTTTTCAGAATAATTTGCAAGCATACCTTATGAGAATGCAGATTCTTATGTGATGTTCCTCCTTTCTGATTTGTTTGCTGTTGTGACTGCTTTCCTTTGGATGATCGTCGTTTCGCCATCAGCGCAAGATCATCACTCTGGGGGTTCAAGTTCTGCTGCCGCTCCTCCTCTTGCTGCAAGATCCCAGTGAGATCATCAAATGAGGGCGCTTTCTCCCTTGCCGACACTCTAGTGATGAACGTTTGAAAATCATCACGCATCCTGTTCATTGTGATTGCAACAAGATCTTCATCAGACACCGCCACTCCGATGGCCCCCAATCCGTCTTTCACACCTTTAATTCGCGCAACAAATGCAGTAGCAGTCTCCCTCTCGTCCATCCTCATTGAAAATAGCTTGCTTTTAAGTGCCAAGACTCTGCTTGTATTCTGGGTCTCATACAGACTTTTGATTTTCATCCAGATGTCCGTGGACGTTTTACAGTCTCTGATGTGCGCAATAACATTGTCTTTCACAGACATCTTCAACAAGACTTTGGCCTTGTTCTCTCGTTTTTCCCAATCTTGCTCCTGTGGCCCTCCGTTCGGCTTCTGCTCATCGCCTGTAACTATGGACCAAGCATTCGCACCCTCGAGCAAGGTCTGGATCTTAAACTTCCAATTTGTGAAGTTAGATCCATTAAGTTTACCAGACTCGTTAAGGTAAGATTCCATCGTATTACTCATTCTAAATCTACCCAACAACAAAAAAAAACAATACCTGTCAGATCGATCTGTCACCTCTGCCACCGATCTACAATGTCTGGCAATCCTGCTCCAACGAGAAAATTCGGCGTTTCCAATACAGACGAAGAATTGATCTGATCAAAATTGATCCGATCTGCCTCTCTCAGATAGATCTGCAACTTCGCCGATCTGCACCCCTTGCAAACCACCAAACGAAGTTGAGGCTTCCCGCAGATCCCCTTGAAGGAAGATTGGCGCGTCCTCAATCAGCGTGCGAAAAATCCCCTTTGTGTTGGCGCTTTCCCGAGCGAAAAATCCGCGCCAATTAAAAATCGGTTAGAGTATTTTTGCTGGCGCGATTTCCTCCTTAAATTCCGCGCCAATTGGATGTTCTGGCGCTCTGGCGCGAATAATCCCAAAAAATCCGCGCTAATTCCTCCTCCTGGCGCTTCTGTCAGTGCAAAAAGCGCGCCAATATCCTCTCCACTCAGAAAAAAAATATCTGAGTCCGAGCCAGGTGTTCTGCAGTCCACCTGCTCAATTGAGCACAAAGCTCTTGTGTACACGCGGCCACAAAGGCACTTCAAGCCACACAGGCAATTCTGCCACACAGGAAATTCTACCACACAGGTAAGCTAGCTACAAAGGCACTCAGCCACAAGGTGACAAAAGATCAGGCTCACCCAATCTGAGCTCTGATACCAAGATAAAATGTGAACAGAATTGAAAAGAAAGAGATGTAGCTCTCAGGTGTGGCCTGCACCTAGAGACTACACTCACCAAAAAATAGAGAGATCACTCTCGTACACTCTATTATTCATCAATGAAAGATTACATCATTAAATACAATACTAGGAATTAGGAAGTTGCACCCAAACCCCTAAAATTTAGGAACTAATCCTAAACTAGGGAGAATGTTACAACAATGTAACCTATTATCTCCATTAATACAAAATAATATTAATTATTTTTAACTGCGAATTTAACCACTCTTCAAGCTTGTCGATATATAAACCAAAAGGGTAGGAGATAGTGGGCAACCTTGCTTGACCCCGATATTGCTTCTAAAACTTTTAGAAATGTTTGCTAAAGTTTTAATTTTGACTTTCACCTCTTCATACAGCCTATGCACAAATCCTCTCAAATGTTTAGGAACCCCAAGTTCCTCCATTTTGTGCCAAAGGTTATCTCCAAGAACCGTGTCAAACGCTTTTCTGAAATCAACAAAGCAACAAAAGACTTCTTCCTTTTACTCCCAAACTTTTTCAATGATGTTCCTTAAAGTTATACAATGATCAACCGTGGAATGTTCAGGCCTAAAGCCTACTTGCCCTTTAGTACGCTTATCTCTTTCTTTTGTCCAATTGCTAATTTTATTTTCTAGCATACTTCCAAATAGCTTTGGAAACAAAGGGTTTATCATGATTGTCCTATAATTGGAGGGATTATTGATGTCACCTCTCTTGAAAAGTGGTATTTCCAGACTAGTTGTCCAATCTATGGGGAGCCCCTGTTGTATGATGTTGTTGAAAATTTTTGTAATATGAGGCGCAAGGATCTTTGAGCCCCACTTTAGATATTCTTCTTGGAGTTCAACTAAGTATTTTTCTTTTCCAACACCCAACTGATACCCACCTCTACATCTTGCACCATGAAGAGTTCAGTATCAACGTTGACCAAGGGCGGAGGGTCAACCTTGGGATCCTATTCATAGATTTGTCTTGCATAGTCAAACCATTTAGAATCTATAATATTATTTCTAGTTTGTATCTCCTTCCAAAATAATTTGGGATTATTTTCCCATGGAAGATTAGTTCTTCCCTCCTTAAAACCATGAAATCTACATTTTTCTTGCTTAATAACTACTTGTAACTTTGAGCTTTATGTTATCATTGTTTGACTATTTCCACATTCTCATTGCCTTTTTGCATTCCTCGTCAAACCAAACATTAACAAGAAAACAATTTGTTTCATACTTGTTAATTTTTGTTCTTTTGCACTTTGCATGTGCACATTGAATTAAATTCAAAACAATTTTCCCAAAAACCATCCATTGTTCTTCAAATTTATATCTTATTTTTCCCACGGTTTTGGATTTCTAAATCTCAAAACATACCATAATCCTTCATGAGCGCTAAAGGTTATAACATAAGGGTGATTTTCATCTCATGTGTTTGATTTTCCAAAACAATGAGTAAATGGAAAGTAAAAAGAATGCGAACGAAATGGTAAGTTGAAATGGGGTAGATAAAGTAAATGGAGTGGAATGGTGAGGTAGCATGGTGAGAATGTGAGATGATGTGAGAGTTATATATATATATAAATTAGAATATAAAACTAAATATAATAGTTTTATATTTTAAATTAATTGGAAAAAGATTATATGAACATGCAAGATTCATCAAGGTAATCGCTTGTTAGAAAAACCTTTGAAGCACATGGCAGCAGTGACATGATCAAAAAACTTTTGAAGCACATGGAACTACCAAAACTTATGAAACCGTGCTATCAAACCAATTGAAACCACCAATGTTGTAAAATTACTAAAACCATGGACAAGTGAACACTTTATAATTTTCCCATAAAAACTTGATGGGTATTCATCATGTGATTGTCTGATCACTGTTAATTTTCCTTCATACTTTGGTTGAATAACACCTAGAATAATTATTACATGTCTCGATTTGATTTGGGGGCGCCACCATTTTAATCGGAGGCACAATTCGCTAGCTTTTAATTTGGAAGAGTCTGCTTGTTTAGAAATTAAACCATTTGCTGACATTTAATTTGTCAGCTTTTTCTTTTTTAATCGTTAAATCTTAAATCAATGCTGACAAATTATTTGTCACCACACCCCAAAACTATTTAAAACTTAGAACACCAAATTATATTAAGTTTCCCATGAAGTGATCACAATTGGCTCCAATTGTCACCTTGAGAGGCATCAAAGAACCCCCGTAGACAAACTTAGAACACCAAATTACATTAAGTTTCCCATGAAGTGATAACAATTGGCTCCAATTGTCACCTTGAGAGGCATCAAAGAACCCTCGTAGACTAGGCGTTCAATCCATTGGGCTAATCCCAAGCTCTGGAACTAACTTGTACCTATTTTTTTCCATATTTTCAAATTTCGCATTCGTGCTAACCTCTAATAATTGAAACCAATCAACTGCTCATTGCTAAAAAAAAGCTTTCAACTGCAATCAAATCCACTCTTAAACTATGTTGCGACCTTAAAAAACTGTTGAAACTAAAACTAAAAATATTACAACTAACCAAGATGCAAATAATTTTCCAATGATGCTCCGAATGCGAGCTTATTTATCACATCTACCTACTCTAAACTGATGACACAATTGTTGAATCAAGTGAAAGAAAAATGCCAATACAACCAATCAAGTAGTTGCTCAAATACCATTTTTTTTTAGCAAAATAAAAACTAGAACATGTAAGGGAAATAGAAACTGATGATACTTTTGGTTCTCACAGTGAAGACATAGTTGAAACATTAAGCTGAAAAATCCTCCCATATAAACAACTACAAGATCATAGAAAACATATTTTGTTTTGTTGATCCTTAAGGTATTCCGTAATTAAATTATCATATATGGATTGTTCATTTGTGCTCTCTTCTTCAACATATGGTTTTCGTTGTGAGTTGTCAAACTCATGTTCAAAAACAAAGCATTCTTCAATCATGGCAACCGAGGATAGCACTACCTCCTCTTGTTTTGAATGAAAAAGGTTTTGTTGACTCCGATATTGGATATCTTGGGACTCTATTTGAATCTCTAAGCTTCGATACATTTTTCAAGTTTCTTAGCAAATGCTTCTAAGAAATGAATTTTATCCTCGAAATTACATTTACATGAATTTAAATAAATAGATAAGAAATTTGAGAAAGCATTTTCAATTTCATCATCATCAAAGATATCTTAGGTTTCTTTAAAATCTTCAATAGAAATAGGGTTTGCCACATACCTTATCACTCTGATTGTTAGGGCAATTGGATCAGTACTTTAAGCTTTGAATCCTTTAAATAGTGGAGTCGCCATGAATACTTTGATCTTTGGATCTTGACAATGGAGTCGTGGGGTGAATGATGCACAACCACCTTTGTGTCTGACCTCTATTTACCATCAGAAATTAGATTTGACCTTTGTCATCTTTTTAGAAAAGTGACTTGAAGCCTCACCTTGTTGGAAACGACTCCAAGATGTTATCGCTCATAAGTTTTCCTTGGATGTGGAAGGAAACTCACTGAGGTAACATTTAAACTACTTTGACATTGAAAGTTGGCCCTTCAATCTAGAGATGGATTTCTCCTTAACTCTACTACTCAAGGTCACTGTATTAGTAGGTCACTAAAGGTTTAATTGGTAACTAATGAAAATGGTTTGAAAAGGAAGTTTAATTGGTAACTAATGAAAATGGTTTGAAAAGGAAAGAAAAAAGACCACTGGGCATGAAGTTTTTGACCAAAAAAAAAAAAATCTGCTTATTACAGGTTATATGAACAACTCTAATAGAGGCAAGGTAGCTTAAGTGATGGGACCAGCCCTGATCACTTACAACATATTATTAAATATTAATTGTGTGGTTGATCGTTTTGTGGTTCGTTGACTTTATGGCGCGGTACGGGAGGTTGATGTCGTGAGGACAACTGTCCTCCTCCTCAGGCTCGCTTCTCCCGCCTCCTCACTATCCCGTTGAAACCCTAACCCTGACCATTCTATTGTTACTTTGTCATTCTGCTGCACTATTAAGGTATCGGCTCCTGGTCTCTAGTTTTTGCTTCACGAGGCTTTCGCTTGTCTAGCTCTGGGAATGATTCCCCGTGTTGGTGATGTTTCCTATTCTGAGCATGGTTTAGAAGTTCTGGGTCTGGAACCCCTGGTCTCAGTCTCTGGTCTCTATTTGTTCGGCTCTAGTAATGATTTTGGTTGTGGGTCTTTGCTATACGTTGTCTTCGATTATGCTTTTGATTTCAAAGTGTTTGCTTCATTGTTTGACTGTTTACTTGGAATTTTGTTGCAGGTCATGGTTGCGGGGTGGCTCGGATCTCGGCGCTCATCCGGCATTCAGCGAGAGGTAAGTTCTCCCTCTATGCCTTATGCTTCTGCCTCGTTTTCTACTGTTTCTGACTATGCTTTCTCCTTGTGAGCAGTGGGCACTCTGCGACTGTGGCCTTGGTCTGCGGCTTCCTTCCTCGTTCGCACGGGCTCGGCTCCTTCGGTAAGTGGTCTTTCCTTAAACCCTTGCCTCTGTTTTCAGTTCTTGTGCTTATGGCTCTGTTTGCTGGCTCTAATGGCCCTATTTGTTGGCCACGCAGGTATACGACTGGGCTCACCATTTGCTGGTCTTGTGCCCTGACACCGACACTTGTATCGGGTAGGGTCGCTCCTTGTTATTCCTTTGTCTGTCTATCCGATACGTTTGCTGTTGGCAGTCTTCTCTGGGTTTGTTGTGAGGGTTTAGCTTCGGCCTCACTGTGTCTTGGCTTGTTTATTTATGCCTCTGGCTATTAACTTATGAACTGTATTTATATTGATCATAAGGTGACCTCGTGGTTGTATTTGGCACTGTTAATGGAGGACCTCTGTTTTCATGGCCTGTCTGTATTTGGCAACTATATCTTGCACTGTAGATATTTGATATCGAGATGTACACAGTGATTTATTTTTTATAATTAAATAGTAAAAGGGAAATTATTTGAGTTCTGTTGGTACCTGTAGATATTTGTTTATTCCTTCGATAGTGATTATGCTCGTTTCTTCTGCAAGCCCACTTCCTTGTTTTGCTAAACTTGTCCGCGTATTCTTCTTGCTTCTATGTTAATTATTCACTCTTTGTCATCGTTATGAAATGGGTAAGTGAATTTAATTAAGTTAGGAAGAAAATGACTTTAGGCTGCGATACATGGATTCAGAATTTCTTGTTCTGTGTTCAAAATGTTTGCATGCTTCTATTCAATACTATGATGATAATTACAATAACTTTTTTCCTCTCTTTTTTGTAAAGTTCATTGTACAATTATTAAACCGTCAGTAGTTACATTTAGTTATTCATTGATAATTGTTCTTTCTTGACTGTATTCTAAAAGTAAATTTTAACCAAAAATAAAAATAACGTAAAAAAAACAAATAGTGGGCTGAGACAGCCTTAAACTTAACATAAGATCCTAAATGTTGTTAACTAGGAATTTAAATGAAAATTAAAAAAAACTAACTGAAACTTCTTCTATCTACAAAGACAAATACTCCAACCATGACCTCCCTTAGTTGGATGCTCCTGCATCAGGCTCCCAAGGTAGATGAAAATTCATGGCTCCGGTCCATGAGCTCCTCGATAGAATACCCTGCACGTTGTATCTGTCCTGCGTCAAGCCATGAACTGTCCTCAATGGGGCGGTTCTTCCACTTGATGAGGTACTGTAGGTACTCCTTTCTTCGAGTCCGCCTGGCCACCTGTGTATTGAGGATTCCTTCGATTTCAAGTGGCTGAGCTGAATGCATTTGTCTCATCCATGAACTACTCTCTTCCTATGTATCCCGTTTTGGTTGTGTTGAACTGTCCCCTTTAGGACTGGCAGTGTATGGGAATAAATCCGCCACATTAAAGATGGGCGATATTCCTATGCCTGGAGGTAATTGCAGCTCATAGGCATTTGCAGAAAACTTATGCAGAATTTTGCAAGGTCCAATTTTCTTAAATTTCAACTTATTGTATTCGCCCTTAGGGAATCTTTCTTTGCGCAGATGCACTAGGAATTGATCCCCTATGTTAAATTGTACCTCTCGTTGTTTCAGATCTACTTTTTGTTTGTATCTTTGACTGTTGTCCTACAATTTTGACTTCACCTGCTCATGTAGGTCGTTAATTGCTCTTGCGAAATCCTCCTGGTCAGCACTTCTCTCTAACTGTTCCAAATCTTGTAACTCATGCACTCCTCAGTGATGCATTCCATACAACATTTGGAAAGGAATACTTCCTGTGCTTCGATTTGGTGAATCGTTGTAAGAAAATTCCACTTGGGCAAGTACACAATCCCACATTCGTGAATTTTCTCCAAGTAGACTCCGTAGTAGGTTCCCTAAACTCTTGTTCACCACCTTCGTTTGCCCATCGGTCTGTGGGTGATAAGCGGAGCTGAAATTTAACTTTGCATCCAGCTTTTTCCACAAGGTGCACCAGAAATGTCTTATGAATTTCACATCCCTGTCAAAAATAATGGACTTGGGTAAGCCGTGCAATTTGACAACTTCAGTGAAAAAAACTGTGTTACATGGGTAGCATCACTGGTTTTCCTGCAAGGGATGAGGTGTGCCATCTTGGAGAAACGGTCCACCACCACCATGATGGAGTCAAAACCCTGCTGTGTCTTTGGCAGACCCAGGACAAAGTCTAGACTGACTGAATCCCATGGTTTGTTTGGAATAGATAAGGGTGTATACAACCCCGTGTTCTGACTGTGCCCTTTCGCCAACTGACATATCTTACACCTGATTACATTTCGTTGCACGTCTCTTCGCATCTTCAGCCAGTAATAAAAATGACTGCGCTGATCCAAGGTCTTATCAATGCCGAAATGTCTAGCTAGACCTCCACTATGTTTTTCCCAGATGATGTTCTCCCTCATCGAACATTATGGAACACATAACTGTCCTCCCTTGAATAGCAGCTCCTCTTGTAGGTTATAGTCTAGCCATGGACTATTATTTCTCAATAAGGGATTTTGGCAGGCTTCATAAGCCTCCTTGAAATCTGCATCTGTTTGATACAAGTCCTTCGGGTGTTCAAAACCCAACACTTGTATCGTGCTCTCCTGCAAGAGTAAAACTCTTCTGCTTAGTGCATCTGCTACCTTGTTGGCTTGACCACTGATATGCTTCAATTCATATGTAAAACTATGCAAGTACTCCACCCATTTTGCATGCTTATGATTTAGCTTATGCTGCTGCATAACATACTGTAACACAGAATTATCAGAAAACAAGACAAACTCATTACCCAAAAAATAATGTCTCCAATGCTTCAATGCTTGGACGACAACATAAAACTCCTTGTCGTAAGACGTGTATTTTTGCTTGCTTTCATTTAATTTTTCACTAAAATAAGCTACTGATTTGTCTTCCTGGCTGAGTACGGCTCCAATGGCTGTACCACTGGCATCACAATGAACATGGAAAAGTTTGTTAAAATCAGGGAACCTCAAAATTGGCCTTTCAGTGATCTTCTTCTTCAATATCTAAAAACTCTTCTCTGCAACTTCAATCCAATGGAAAGGTTGACTTGCCTTTTTGATGGTATCCAACATGGGTGCACAAATTCCACTAAAATCCTTTATAAACTTGCGATAGAAACTTTCCAACCCGTGAAAACTCCGAACTTCGAATAGACTCTTAGGGGATGGCCCGCTGATGATAGCTACAACTTTTTCTGGGTCCATTTTCAGCACATTTTCTGCAATCACAAAACCCAAATAGGCTAACTCCTTCTGAAGGAAAGAACATTTTTTTAAATTTATCAGCAACTTATTTTGCTGCAACTTCTCCAGAACATATCTAACGTGTCGAAAATGTTCTTCCTTGGTCTTGTTGAAAATAAGTATATCTCCAAGATACACAATTACGAATTTCCCAATGAACTCCTTCAACATCTCGTTCATCAGGTGCATGAAAGTGCTAGGGGCATTACTCAACCCAAATGGCATCACCAACCATTCATACAGACCTTCATTGGTCTTGAAAGTTGTTTTCCATTCGTCCCCTTCTCTTATTCTAATCTGGTGTTATCCGCTCTTCAGATCTATCTTCGAAAAATATGTTTCTCCACTCAAGCATTCCATCATGTCATCCATTCTTGGCAATGGAAACCTGTACTTGATAGTAATTTTATTTATTGCTCTCGAATCTGTACACATCCACCACTTGCCTCCTTTCTTGGGAGCTAAAACTGTCAGAACTGCACAGGGACTTAAACTTTCCTGTATCAAACCTTTGTCCAACAATTCCTGTACCTTCTTCCTGATCTCTTCGTTGTCCTTAGGACTCATCTGGTAAGCAGATTTGTTTGGTAAACTAGCTCCGAGGATGAAATCTATGTGATGACTGATACTCCGCTTTGGTGGTAACTTATCTGGTAGAGAATCCACCACAATGTCGTTGAATTCCTGCAACAAATCCTGGATTTCTTCAGGTAAGTCAGAAATTTTAGTATGCAATAGCACTGCTCTCGATTTCCTTACAACGACATACTTTATCTCATTATCTTCAATCTATTTTAAAAATTCTTTTTCCCCCATCAGCAACACTTTTGTCCCACTAGTCTTTGCTGTCTCTTCTTCCTTGATGGGTACTAGTGTATGCTTAATCCCATCCTTGAAAAACTTGTAACAGTTTGTTTTTCCATCATGAACAACTTTTCGGTCATACTGCCAGGGTCTACCTAGTAGAATATGACACACGTCCATGGGCATGATATCACAAATCACTTTGTCCCTATACTTGCCAATATGGAATTCCACCTCACACTGCTTATCAACTAGCAGTTGATGACCTTTCTGTAACCAAGACACCTTATAGGGAGTTGGGTGCTTCAACCTTTTCAAACCCAATTTCTCCAACATCTCTGTTGCAATCAGATTATCAGTGCTTCCACTGTCTATAATCAGTTTGCAGAAATTTCCATGTGACTTACACACAATCGGAATAATGCCTTTCTTTAGGCTTGTTCAACTGTCTCCTTTGTCGGTTTCAACAGTACCTTATTCAAGACTAAGGCCTCTCCTGTCTTCAGTACATTCTCTACCTCTTGGGGTGGTGCCTCTGCTTCCTCTGTTTGAGCAACATATGCTCCTCTTTGTCCAACCTGTTCACCTTCAGGACACTCAAAGGACCTGTGCCCCCACTTGTGGCACTTGTAACACTGGTAGGCAGCTCCTCTACCTCTGCCATTACCCCTTCCTCTCTGGTATGGCCTTCCTCCCCTAGTGCTACCTTCCTTTTCTGTTGTCCCTGAGGTCTTTAAACTACTGCCTTCTTCACTGTTGTTGGTAGCCCTTCCTCTGCCAAAGAATTGTCCTTTCCCTCTGCCAGATCCACGTCCTCTTCTGGAGTTCTGCTTCCTTGCGATATTTTTTTCTGCCTTCAAGGCACTATGGTATGCTTCCTCTATGGTTTTTGGAGAAAGAATACTTATCTCGTCTAATATCTCCAGCCTTAGGCCATTCACAAACCTTGTTGTCTTTTCTGGGGTGTCTTCAATGTAACCTGCTCTCAGATTCACCCGATAAAATTCTTCAGTATATTCTTTCACCGTCATTCCTCTCTGTTTCAAATTCTACACCTGCCGATACAAAGCAATCTAGTAATCTTTGGGCAAAAACTTACCCTTCATCTTGGCGACCATTCTGGTCCACTTTTTAATAGGTAACTTATTTGATCTTCTCCTCTCTGCTTGGACATTGTCCCACCATAAGGCCGCATGTCCTTTCAACTTGGTGGCAGTGAATTTAACTTTTCTATCTTCGTTGATCTCCTCACATTCAAAGTATTTGTCTAACTCACTAATCCAGTCCAACAACACTTCTGTGGACAAACTACCATCATAGTTTGAAATATCAGGCTTTGGCTTACTGCTAGCCAATAAAACTGACCATAACAATCTGATTTCAGGTCCTTCCTCATTTGATCCATCTGTCGTAACTGCAACTTCTTCATCACTGTCATCTCCTCCTTCCGGATCCCTTCTCCTTCATGCTTTTACTGCTGCCAAACATGCATTCAGGATCCTAATCTCTTCTCTCAATCCTTCATCTACTACCCTTCGAATAGCTCTGCCATGACCTCTTCTTCTAACTTCCATTTTGTAAAAAAAACAACTTAACTCTAACCTACTCTGATACCAAAATTTGATGGGACCAGCCCTGATCACTTACGACATATTATTAAATATTGATTGTGTGGTTGATTGTTTTGTGGTTGGCTGACTTTATGGCGTGGTACGGGAGGTTGATTTCGTGAGGACAACTGTCCTCCTCCTCGGGCTCGCTTCTTCCGCCTCTCCATTATCCCATTGAAACCCTAACCTCGACCATTCTATTGTTACTCTGTTGTTCTGCTGCACCATCGAGGTCTTGGCTCCTAGTCTCTAGTTGTTGCTTCACGAGGGTTTCGCTTGTCCAACTCTGGGAATGATTCCTCGTGAGGGTTTCTACTTGCACATGTTGGTGATGTTTCTTGTTCTGAGCATGGTTTTGAAGTTCTGGGTCTAGAACCCCTGGTCTTAGTCTTTGGTATCTTTTTGTTCGGCTCTAGTTATGATTTTGGTTGTGGGTATTTGTTATATGTTGGCTTCAATTATGTTGTTGATTTCAAAGTATTTGCTTCGTTGTTTGACTGTTTTCTTGGCATTTTGTTGCAGGTCATGGTTGCGAGGTGGCTCGACTCTCGGCTCTCATCCGGCATTTAGCCAGAGGTAATTTCTCCCTCTATTCCTTACGTTTCTGCCTCGTTTTCTACTGTTTTTGACTGTCCTTGCTCCTTGTGAGTAGTGGGCACTCCGCAATTGTGGCCTTGGTCCGCAGCTTCCTTCCTCGTTTGCACGAGCTCGACTCCTTTGGTAAGTGGTCTTTCCTTAAACCCTTGCCTCTATTTTCAGTTCTTGTGCTTATGGATCTGTTTGCTAGCTCTAATGGCCCTGTTTGTTGGCCACGCAGGTATATGGCTGGGCTCATTGTTTTTTGGTCTTGTGCCTTGACATCGATGTTTGTATCGGGTAGGGTTGCTCCTTGTTATTCCTCTGTCTGTCTATATGATACGTTTGCTATTGGTAGTCTTCTTTAGGTCTGTTGTGAGGGTTTGGCTTCGGCCTCACTGTGTCTTGGCCTGTGTATTTATGCCTCCAGCTATTAACTTATGAACTGTATTTATATCAGTCCTAAGGTGACCTCATGGTTGTATTTGGCATTGTTAATGGAGGACCTCTGTTTTCATGGCCTGTCTGTATTTGGCAACTATATCTTGGACTGTAGATATTTGATATCGAGATGTACACAATGATTTCTTTTTGATAATTAAATAGTAAAAGGGAAATTATATGAGTTTTGTTGGTACCCATAGATATTTGTTTATTCCTTCGACAGTGATTATGCTCGTTTCTTCTACAAGCCCACTCTGTTGTTTTGTTGAACTTGTCCGCGTATTCTTCTTGCTTCTGTGTTAATTATTCACTCTCTGTCATCGTTATGAAATGGGTAAGTGAATTTAATTAAGTTAGAAAGAAAATGAATTTAGGCTGCGATACATGGATTTAGATTTTCTTGTTCTGTGTTCAGAATGTTTGCATGCTTCTATTCAATACTATGATGATAATCACAGTAGTTTTTTTCCTCTCTTTTTTGTAAAGTTCATTGTACATTTATTAAACTGTCAGCAGTTACATTTAATTATTCATTGATAATTGTTCTTTCTTGACTGTATTCTAAAAATAAATTTTATCCAAAAACAAAAAGAACGTAAACAAAAACAAATAGTGGGCTGAGATAGCTTTAAACTTAATATAAGATCCTAAATGTTGTTAACTAAGAATTTAAATGAAAATTAAAACAAACTCACTGAAACTCCTTCTGTCTGCAAAGACAAATACTCCAGCCATAACCTCCCTTAGCTAGATGCTCCTGCATCATTGAAGTTTCTTAAACAAATCATTATCAAATATGGCAGAGGATTGTAGAAAATAAATATAAAAAAACAAAACAGTATGATTTCTGCTAATGATATATAAACTAAAAATATCATACAAATTGAATAGCATGAAATTAAACATTCAATAGAAATTCCAATTCATAATTTTATATTCAAACTTGATCAAATTTTTCACCGATGAAAAAATAAGTACAATAGAAAAACAGACAAGAAACCATTCTTAATCTCTAAAAATTACACATGTAACACTGCTTATAGCAAATTATCTTGATATCAATAAGTATACCCCAGGTCTGTCTTTTTCAAATAATTCCCAACCCTTTGTCACTTACAAGATCCTTTCCTAAATAAAAATAATACTTGACCGTTCCTATTTTGCTGGAAAAAGAATTCAATCAGCTAAAAATAAATTCAGGTTGTCGTGAGCCTCGAATTGTTGATGGAATTTGGAATGATCTTCATTATGCTGATTTTTAGGTCTCGAAGTTGCCACTTGTCTTCCATCTGCTAAGTTTCCTGGAGGTGAGCTACTGACTACTAAGTTGTGGCAGAAATAGGGATGCTCTGCCCAATATATTTGAAATTGAAGCTGACCAAGAAATTGTTAAAACAAAACTTGATTTCATGCCTGATATTCTACCTTGAAATATCTTGCCATCCATTTACAAATGCCCTCAAATCCGGGACGCCGATTCTGAGCCTCAAAAAAAGATCTCAACATTTGCTTGTTTGTAGTTTGTTGATTGTGTTCCTAAAATATTGCAACTGGCTTTGTATTAATTGCCTCAGATTAGAAGTTGCCTGGAAATGGAAGTTCCGAGTATCAACTTGTTGATTTTCTGCTAAGTAATCTGCCAGCTAATGATTTGATCCCCAAATGCTCATCTTTTGCCACCATTTAGTTCAAAAAAAGAAAAACACAAATCTGGTTATTGAAATTAAATCTTCTTAGCTTCAAACCATTCAACGCGCATTAATCAAAAGTAAAATTGAGAGTTTTCACAAAAGCTAACACGTGTTTGGAATACCCATACTCTTATCCCTTAAAAATATGAATTTCTTACATCTTTGGGAATAATATATTAAGGTAAAAACAATTCCTAAATATTTTTTAGGTTGTAAAAATTTATTTTCATTTTTCCATTAAAAACAATTCATGCTGTGGATTTTAAGGAAAAAACCACGTGTTGTAATATTTCACAAATTTTATTTGTTTTTTTGATTTCTAAAACTCAAAAGATAATCATTCATGATCACCAAAGGTTATAACATAAGGGTGATTTACATTTCATGTGTTTGATTTTCCAAAACGGTGAATAGATGGAGTAAATGGAAAGTAAAGAGAACGTGAACGAAATGGTTAGTTGAGATGAGGTACTTAAAGTAAATAGAGTGGAATGGTGAAGTGGCATGGTGAGAATGTGAGATAAGGTTATATATATATATATATATATATTTTAAATTAATTAGAAAAAGATTATATGAATATGTAAAATTCATTATATTAATAGTTTGAGTAGTGATAGGATGAGAAAAACTTTTGAAGTATATGGTACTACCAAAATTTATGAAACCACAAGTGCTACAAAACCAATTGAAATCATGGGTGCTGCAAAATCTGGGTACTAATACCATGGACAAGTGAACACTTTATAATTTTTCCAGAAAAACTTGATGGGTCTTCATCATGTGATTGCATGATCACCGTTAATTTCTCTTCATACTTTGAGCGAATAAAACGTGGCATAACCATTACATGTTGCAATTTGATTTGGGAGCGCCACCATTTTAGTCGGAGGCACAATCCGCTAACTTTTAATTTGGTAGCATTTGCTTGTTCAGAAATCAAACCATTCACTGACATTTAATTTGTCAGTGTTTTCCTTTTTAATCGTTAAATTAGCATTGACAAATTATGAGTCAACACACCCCAAAATTGTTTAAAACTTAGAACACTAGATTGCATTAAGTTTCCCATGAAGTGATAACATGATCTCTGTGTGTCTGGGTACTCACCAATAGGGATGTCGACAGAAGACTAGAACAAGTTAGATTGAAATCCAAAGAGGGAATACATTATGTCTATCATATTCAATATTACTAAATGTTTAAGAGAAATTGTGAAGGCATTGTGGAACAAGTTAGGGACGTTGTATCGGTGTAAGTTCCTAGCGAACAAATTGTTCATATGGAAAAAATTGAATAACTTAAGAATGAAGGATTGAGACTCAGTGACAGATCATCGAAACAACTTCAATATTGTGGTAAGTTAGCTATTATCTATTGATATTAAGATTTCATATGAAGATAAGTGTATCAGGTATGTTGCATTCTTTACTGGACTAATGGAATAGTTTGGTTGTCACCATAGGTAGTAGTGCAACTACTTTAAGTTTGAATGATCTAGTCTCATCCTTGTTATAAGAGGGAATGAGATGGAAAAATATGGAAAGTCCAAACACATATTCCTTGTATGTAAGAGGGTGATCCCAAAATAGAAATAAAAATAGTTCCTCAAGTGGGAGATATAAATCTAGAGGAATATCTAAATCTCTAGGAAAATTTGTAAAGGTATATTGGAGATGTACAAACGAAGGGCATTACAAGAAAGACTGTAAATCCAAATTATTGAGAAAGGGAATGAATCTGATGATTCTCCTTCCATAGAAGAAAAAACCTCCTCAGATTGAGGGAATATGTATTTGACTTCTTCAAGTACACATGTAGATCATGAGGCATGGTTGGTTGACTTAGAACATCCTTTCATATGACTCCTCAAAGGGAGTTGTTTTGTGAGTACATAAGATATGATGGTGGTGATGTTTTCTTAGGAAATGAATTGATAGCTCGAATCATAGGATGAGGAAAAATCAACTTTAAGCTCATGGGTTGAAAGATTAGAACACTCGGTATTCTACAAATCCCAAGATTGGCCAAAAATATGATTTCAATAAGAAAGATGAATGATTTCGCTGTAAAATAGTGTTTGATATGAATACCTATAGGAAGCTTCAAGGAGAAATGGTATTTTTGAGGGGAGTTTGGATTGGCAATTTGTATATTTTGTTGGGAAGCATTGTTAGTGATGGGTGCAATAGTTCTATTGTTCCTTAGATTGGAGAGGAAGAATAGAAAACTCATACAGCCTTTGGAGAAAAGACTATGTTTTGACATCAAAGACTAAGACATATTAGAGAGAAGTCCCTTCAAGTACTACATGGTAATGGTATTGTAGAAGGTATTTCTAATTAATCTTTAGATTTTGATTTATATGAGAAGTTGGTCCACAATGATATGTTTGGACCTATGTTGGTTCTATCTGTGGGTAAATCTATGTACTATGTCTCATTTATAGATGACTTTTTAAGAAATGCATGGATTTATTTCCTCAAGAAGAAATCTAACATCTAGAAAATTCAGAGTTTAAGGCTATTGTGGAAAATTAAACAAAGAAGATAATTAAGGTGTTGAGGATAGATAATGGTGGATAATTTTGCAAAAATGAATTCAAATAATTCCATAAGAAGTGTAGTATTTCAAGGAAGAAGACTAATCCATAAACAACTCAGTAGAAAATAGTAGCATAAAGGAGCATGTTGAGTAGTGTTGGGTTAGAATAGGAATTGTGGGTAGAGACAACAGACACTATTGATCACTTTCATCAATGTTAGATGAAAAGACTCCACACGAGGCAGGGTATGGTAATAAAACCTCTCTGAGACATATCAAGGTATTTGATTATAATGTTTATGTAGATGTTCCAAAGGAGAGTAGGAGTTAGCTGGATAAGAAAGTTGAAAGTGTATCTTTATTGGATATAAAGACGGTCTAAAAGGTTATAAGATTCGGAACCTAGAAACTAAGAAGGTTGTGTATAATAGAGATGTGATATTTACAAATCATTGATGTTTTCAAACAGAAAGACATACCAAGGGGGAAAGAACCATAAAATATAGAGTTTGAATTGAAGTATAATGAATCCAAATATATATAAGAACACGAATAAGATGAAGAGGAGCCACATGCTTTGCTATTGAGGTGATCAATTTGAAAAAGAAGGAAAACAAATAGGTACACTCCACCTCATTTTTATTCAAATTTTTCTTTGTTTATTATGGATGATGAACCTAAAACTGTTACGCAAGTGGTGGATTCAAATGATAGGAAGACTCTAGAAAAATTCCATGGTTGAAGAAATGGAATCCTTAGACAAAAACGAGGCTTAGGATCTAATGGAGTTGGAAGATGGAAGAAATCCCATTGGATGCAAATGTGTGTTTAAGAAGAATTTGAATGCATAAGGTAGAGTTAAGAAATACAAAGTTTGGTTAGTAACAAAAGGTTATTCATAGGTGGAGGGAATCGACTTTATGAGATATTTTATATTATTGCCAGGTAAAATTCTATTACATTTAGTTTATGTGCTGTTGTTTCTTTTGATTTTTTAGGTAGAAAATATGGACGTCAAGACAACATCCCTAAATGGAAAAATAAATCTAAATTAAGTATCCATAATGATTTGTGGTGAAGGGAAAGAAAGAGTTGGTGTGCAAGCTAAAAAACTCTTGATATGTGTTAAAGCAATCACTAAGGATATGGTATCAAAAATTTAATACTCATTAATTGGGACTTAGTTTCATAAGAAGCAAAGTGAATCACTGTGTATATTTCAAATTATTTGATGATCATCTTGTTTATTTGGTCTTATTTGTGGATGATATGTCGATGATTGGAATGATAAGGAAATCATCCAAGATGTGAAAACTTAGTTGTCCTATAAAATTGACATCAAAGATCTCGGTGCTATAAAATTTATTTTTTGGCATGGAAACTAGAAGAGATCAGGCAAGCAAGAAACTCTGGTTAAATTAGAGGAAGTATATCAAGAAAATATTATAGAAGATTAATATGCAATAATGTAAACTGGTAAATTTTCCTATTCATGTAGGTGCATAGTTATCTATAGATCAGTGTCCTAATACATAGGAAGGGGAAGAGGACATGTTTCAAGTTCCATATTCCAGTGCAATTAGAAGTTCGATGTATGCAATGTTCTACACTAGGATAGACATTACACATGTAGTGGGAGTATTAAGTAGGTATGTGTCAAATCCAAGGAATGAGCATTGGATAGTAGTAAATAGGGCTTTCAGGTATTTGTGTGGTACTGCTAGCTATGGATTATGCTACCAAGGAATATTAGGATTGGACAAAGTGTTGGGCAGGCACGGCTTTGTTAATGTGGAATGGGATGGATATTCGGATCACAAAAGATCTACAAGTGGGTATATGTTTAATATTTTTAGAGGAGCAACTAACTGGATGAGAAAGAGATAGCCTATAATGGTACTGTTAACTAAAAAAGCTGAATATTTGGCAGCCACTCATGAAATCAAGGAAGTATTATGTTTACAGAGATTGTGTTCAAGTATTAGGTTGATACAACAAGTTGTGAGGATATATTATTATAGTCAGAGTGTAATATTCCTAGAAAATAACCTAGCATATCATTCTAAGATAAAGCATATTGATGTTCAATATCACTTTGTGAGAGATACAATTGAAGAAAGAAGGTGTTACTAATGAAGGTGGACGATTTGAAGAATGGTGTACATTCATTAACAAAATATATGAGCATTGATAATTTCTCTTAGTGTAGAGAAAAATGGGTATTATTTCCCTAGATTTTATATCATGTACTCTTGCAACCCCTTGTGTGCCAAAAGAAAAAAGAAAAAAGAAAAAGTAGGAGAATGTTGGGCATGTGTTATATAATTTTCATGACTACTTCTATGTGTTGCACATTTTGTTCAACCCAACTAGGGGGTGGTAACCCGCAACATCCCCCCCCACCCACCACATTATTTTGGGGGGTTAAGGGGGGTGGGTAAATACCTCATTGCTTGTGTGATTCACAATCAGGAAGAATCCCACCATGAAGGGGTTTAGGTGTAGCACTTGTTAGCATTTTTGGACAATTTCTAGCTAGAGAATTGTGTCAAAGAATCTATGTGAAGGATATGCTTTAAAAATGGTTGGTTCAAGGATAAAAACCCTTGTTTAAGTAAATAAACCTTATTCTTTTAAAGACTAATCAAGTGTTGAATTTTAACAGTAACAACATACAATATTTAAAGATACTAATAGAAGCATGTAAGTGACATTAGGAAATTTACATATCCACTTTGAATATATGACCATCGAATGAGAACATAAAGCGTATAGAAATAACTTCTATAGTTATATTATCAATACATATAAGAATTGTATAGAAGGGAAACAATCAAATAGTGCAAAGTAACTAAAACAAACAGAGTCTTTTTTTAATTAGCCTGGTAATGAACATAACTTCCCAAGGGATTTTAGTGAGGCTAATATTTAGCCTAGCCTTTCCCAATTATCTATAAAACCACAAATATATGAATAAAAAGATAATGGAAAATAAGATGAGCTCACATATGAAACAAATACTCCTATAAGCTAAAATTAGTACTCCTTGATTATCTTTGAAATAGTCAAGTATTACAAAAATATCGAAATTTTTTGTTCAGGAATCAACCCTTTCCGAGTCTATATAATTAGGGCAAATTCAAATATTAAGGAATATAATCCAAAAATTGTGGTTACAAATAATGAGGCTAAAAAAATTCTTTATGGATAAAAGTTTTTATTGAAAATATCCAAGTTATTATTTCGGATAAAAATTGCTTTCCTCGTAATATGTAGAGATAAGATTTTGTTATATATATTATATAACAAAATCTTATCTCTACATATTACGAGGAAAGCAATTTTTATACGAGGAAAGCAATTTTTATCCGAAATAATAACTTGGATATTTTCAATAAAAACTTTTATCCATAAAGAATTTTTTTAGCCTGATTATTTGTAACCACCCTTAATTTTTGGATTATATTCCTTAATATTTGAATTTGCCCTAATTATTTTGTGAAACATAGCTTGCTCTTTGTGATATTTTTGTTGAGTTGAGAATTATGATAGAAGTTCAACAAGATTTTATTATTATTTTTCCATTGGATATGTTAAAGAAATCATCTTTCTATAAGTTTCATCCACTTTAGTGTATTTCTAAAAGGTTGGCTTCACTGTGAACAAATATTTAATCTGATAGCATAAAAACAAATCATCAAAAAAAAAAATTCTCGAGAAGACTTTGTCCAGTTAAATCTCCTTTTACTCTAGTAAACTTTGACTTATCCTGTGCAACCCTATTAACTAATCTTTGATGTTCTTCTTAAGATATAATTTTTCCCTTTGCATTTTGAAGGAGGCTAATCCTTTTTGCTCTAGAATAGAGAACTTCTTGTTAAACCTGTTAAACTGAGTTTGCATGAATTTACATTTTTCTTTCATTTGCACCATCAAGTTCTTATTAGTTAGAAGTTTTTTGGTTTGTATAATTGAATGACTCCTATCAACAATATCCATGTCTTCTAACTCTTGTTTTTTTTTTTTGTTTTTGTTGTTTTTTTTTGTTGTTGTTTTTTTTTTTTTTTTTTGTTTTTTTTGTTTTTGTTTTTGTTTTTGTTTGTTTGTTTGTTTTTTGTTTGTTTGTTTGTTTGTTTGTTTGTTTGTTTTTTTTTTTTTTTTTTTTTTTTAATTTAAAAACTTTATATCTTACCCACCTAATTGTGTTTGTTTCTAAGTTCATTCTTGATTTCATCTATTGTTCTTTCTTCTCATTATAACAATTCTTCTTGCTCAACCATAATTTCAATGGGTGTCAAATCATCAGACATTGAAGGCATGATCTCCATCCATATTATTTTTTTAGCTTGAATTAAGCATTAACAATGTTAGCTTGGCCCAAATGCCATTCTAGTTGTTTCTCTAACTTGGATTTGTTTTAAAGTTTAAAAACTAAGGAATTATCTGACTTAAGTTTTTGTTGTTGAGATTTCTCTAAAACTTTCTTCAGATTATCAATTTCTTGATTCTTTAAGCTCAAGGATGACAATACTTTTATTAATTCCATTGTTGAATCATTTCCTTCTTAACTTAATTGGGATCTAAAAGGAACTATACCTCCTAATTTCTCTCTTTCCTTTAGTAATTTCTCTACATATGGCTCCAAGTTATGCATCTGCTTATTCTTATCAATCATTAATGATAGGAGAAATTATTTTTCTTTCTCCATCTCTCCAATTTCTTGTGTTTGTGGGTGCTTAGTAATTGGAAATTTTAACCTTTTACAAAGAGCCTGAATGTTAGAATTTTTATTCTTTATGATTTCCTATGAAACATTGATATCATTAGGATCTAATCATAGTTTGATAACTATGTCTTCAAGTAAAGTGGTCAGGATTTTCGAAGAGAAACTAGGTCTGGAACAATAATGGTGTGGTACTCTGGTTTCGCCTGCAACTGATCTCTCGACCTCCTGCTGAGGGCCTTCCGCCATCCCTTGGTTTGTGATTCATACTCCTATCAACCTCTTGTTGAAGTTCCCAAATGTTTTCTCGTGATTCTTATTATTCTGGGCACATTTTTTTTCTGGTTCGGGCCAAGTGGAGCCTATGATGGCAGATATCGTTGCATTCAATGTCTTGGTTTCATCGCCTCCCAAGTTTTAGCAGTAGAGTGCGCCTAATTTTGTGAAACAGGACGAGGAGATCCCAAAGATTGAGATTAGTGCCCCTCAAGCCCATTCTCATGCTTTGCATCTCATAGATCGGGGGCTTACTAGCTAGTTCATGGGCCTTTGGCCATCTCCACAGATGATTAAATCCTAGATAGAGAAGAAATGGAAACCTCTCATCAAAGGAGAGGTGATTTCCTCTTTCTGTTGCATAGGATTATATAAATTTTATTTTAATAATAAGCTGGACAAAGATTTAGTGTTCAGAAGCAGTCCATACTTCATGGGGGCCCAGGGGTTGTATTTGGATTACTGGAACCCAAGCTTTAATCCGGAATGTGTCATGCCTTCCTTGGTCTTAATCTAGGTGAAACTGTCGTATATCCTCCTTCATTGTTGGAATGATGATACTTTTAGTATCATCGGGAATTCCCTAGGCAAGTATATCAATTGTTCCAAACTGAAAGATGGCCTTTTCTCTTGTGTCAGGATTTGTGTGGAGGTTGACTTAGAGAAAGGTCTACCAATGGTAGTCAATCTTTGTGTGGATATCTGGACGCATGTGTAGGAATTTGACTATGATCAACTTCCATTTAAATGTAAGCTTTGTCATGAATATGGACACTTTTCTAAAACCTACCCAAAAATCCAGGATGGCTTGGAAAAGTAACCAGGAGAATCAAATGAGAAATGGCAGCAAGTAAAAAGAAGAAAGGGAAACCAAAGGCAGAGTAATGGGACTTCCCCTAGCCACAAATCGGCCTCCAAGGATGTTGGTACAAGTTGGAGTGCCCTCTCCCACCCCTTGGGTCCACCTATGGTGGGTGGTTTTTGGATGGAGGTAGAAAATCGATTTGAAGACCTGGATTCAGCTCCTAAGGTTGGTAGCTCATTCTCCCCCCCTTAAACCTCCCCCGTATAAATTTCCATTACAACCGCCTCTCCCTCCCCAACCTCGAAAAAATAAAAGGAAATAATGTTTAGTCCAGAAACTGCTAGCAGTACAGAAGAATCTTCCGAAGAAGACGAGGGCGAAGACGGTTTTTTATCATTAAAGGAAGGATCAGGAGAAGAAATACCTCAGATATCAGCAGATGAAAAGTCAGAAGGAACAAGGGCCAAGGGTATAGAAAGGAAGGTCAGAAGATCAGGAAGGAAGACAAACAAAGAAATAAGGTAGGAAAAAATGGAAAAATACAAAGAGTTAGGATTCCAACACACAATACCTCATAAGCTAGCCAAATTGGGGAACAAAGGAGGGAAAAAATGAAGTAATGTTGGCCCTAGAAAGGGGGTGACATCCATAAAAAAGTGATTAATGAATATGATATCCTAGAACTGTAGGGGACTAAGATGTGGGAAAAAATATCATAAGTGAAATCCATAATCCAAAAGGAAATACCGATAATCACTCTCCTTCAGGAGAAAAATTTGGATGAGTCTGGTCTTCACTCACTCCACAACAAAATATGGGGTCACAATAATCTGGAACCATTAATATCAAGAGGAGCATCTACAAGAATATGCACAATGTGGAACCCAACAAAACTTCAATTGGTAAGCTCTTTAAAAACCACCCACTGGATAACAACTTATTTTAACATTATAGAGATGCAACAAATTTTCACAGTGATCAATGTATATATGCCTGCACATTTCTGAGAAAAACAAGAATGTTGGAAATCTTTGATGGAGTTAAAAGGTTCAGAGTTTGGTCGAAAGTGCATTTTGGGAGGATATTTTAATACCACAATGGGAAGACATGAGAAAATGGGAGGCTCAATTGTTAGAGATGCCCTCTAGGAGAATATGGAGGATCTTATCCTAAACCTAAATCTATTTGATGTCAAGAATTAGAAATTTTCTACACTTGCAACAATAAAAAAACTGGCTCGGGTCACATTGCTGCTAGGCGGGACCGTTTTCTAGCCTCATATAAATTTTTAGTTTTGAATGTCTACCTAAATTCCTCCATTTTGTTGTGGTGTGGCTCATACCATCACCCGATCATCTTCCTAATTTCCTTGTCCCTTAACCTGGGCCCTATCCCCTTCCGGTTCTCCCATCTATAGTTGGAATCTCTAGGGTTCTTGGGAGTGGCCTCCCTCTCCTGGTTGGGGTGGATTGAGACTATCCCAGTAGCTATTTCGGAATAAAAAATAAAAAAGGTTGAAAGGAGATATAAAAAAATGGCTAAAGGAAAATAAACCTGAAAGACAATATAACATAAAGGAAATGGAAGAAAACCTAGCCTCAATACAGGGACAAATGGAAACCTCTCAAGTAAGCTTATCAGACTTCCAAAAAGAAGCTGAGACCTTCAAGGCCCTCCACACTAACCTCAGAAGGGAAGAAGAGTATTGGAGACAGAGATTGAGAAACAATTGGTTGCAAGCTAAGTATGGGAACAAAAAGTTCTTCCACAAGAAAGCTAAGTTCAAGGAAACTAAAAACAACATTTCTTAGATAAATTTTGGAGGGAAAACCATAAATAATTTTGAAGAAATAAAGAGAGAAGCAGTGGAGCATTTCAAAAGCCTCTATAGGGAGGACCCTATGAGGGATGTTGAGAATGAGGACTATTTCCTGGAATGTATCCTTGTTATGGTCACGATGGACATGAATAAAGCTATGGTATGTGCTCCTTTGGTTGAAGAGATAAAGGCGGTAGTCTTTTCCTTCCCCCCTGATAAGGCCCTTGGACCAGATGGGTTCTTAGACAACTTCTATCAAAAAAATTGGGAAATAATTAAGAAAGATCATTGTAGAATGGTTGGATACTCATTTAAAAGATTCATAATTGGTGGAGAATAAATAATTCCTTCTTAGCCTTGATCCCCAAAGAGTCAAACCCTCCTTTTCTAGATTTTGTCTTATATCCTTCTGCAATGCTTCTTATAAAATTTTCTTGAAGTTGTTGGCCTCGAGGCTCAAACCTCTTTTACCTATTTTAATCTTGTCCAACCAAGGCGGATTTGTTCCAGGGAGGCAAGTTTTCTATAATATTAGTTTGATACAAGAGGCTATTGATTCGAGTTGGTGAAGAGGTGATCAAGGAATGATAATAAAGCTAAACATGGAAAATTATTTCGATAGAGTTAGGCACAACTTTTTGTTAAAAGTTTTAGGAAAAATGGGGTTTGATGAAACATTCATCAGGTGGACGACCTTGTGTATTTCTTCTCCTTGGATCACACCGTTAGTTAATGGCAGAGTGGCAGGTTTCTTCAAAGACTCAAAGGGGCTGTGCCCAGGATTCCCTCTCTCCCCCTTTCTATATATCATGATGACATAAGTGCAAAGTAGAAAATTTAAACAAGATAGAGATTCTCTCCTCCTTCCGAGGATCAAATATAAATAAGGAATTAGAGGTATTAATCACGGAATATTTGCGTATGACACAATTTCGCTAGGAGTTGCCTCTGTAGTTATTGCTAGGTGATTCAAAGGAAATCTTGAAAGGTTCCTAAGTGCATCATGAGGGTTCATCAATGACAACAAAATTAATATATACAGTTGGAAAATATCTCCCTGGAAAGAAAAATAAATTGAAGAAATACTAGGGTTCAAATCAGTACGGGATTGGAAGTACTTTAATTATTTAGGGGTTCCTATTTTCCTAAGATGATATGCTCCCTATGTCTGGAAAAAATTTATTTTCAAAATCAAAACTAAAATAGTGAATTAGGGAGGAATCTGGCTCAACCATGTGGGAAGGGAAACCCTGGTGAAGTATGTGTTTTCCGCCATCCCTTTGTATCAGTTCTCTGCCTTTCAAGCTCCCAAGTTTTTTTTGCATCAATTGGGGATATATATTAGAATTTTTTTGTGGGTGGGAGGAAAGACAAAAACCAAAAAATACCATTTGGTAAATTTGAAAATTGTTAGAGCACTGAAACATCATGGAGGCCTTGGAATAAGGGACCCAAAGATGATGAATATGGTGATGGGGGCCAAGCTCTTCTAGATCAGGACCACGAAGTTGAATCAATGGTGGATGCAGGTGATGAGATTGAAGTACATAAAACAACATAACCATAGAGAGGTGAGAATGGAGGCAGCTCAGGGATCTCAAATCTAGAAACTGATGTGATCCTCATCAGACATTATAGGGAATAATTTATGTAAAATTATGGGGAAAGGAGACATGACAAAAAAAAAATTGGATTCAATTATGGGGCTCCAACCTCTAGGTTTGGACCATTCCCTATATTCTCTTTGTATCTACTTGGGGCAAATCAGGGTGGTATATTTGGACCAAAACTCAGAATGGGGTCTTTAGGGTCTGTGGAAGGGGTGGAACATGGATAACATCATGGAAAATTTGTTTCCAATAAGAGAATACCTTATCAAAAAATTAATAGGTTGCGCCCCTATAGCATATTCAATGGTGGAAAAGTGGGGATGGAAAAACACCACTTTTGTGGTTAAAGAAGGATACTCTCACCTGCTATTCAATGCTCAAGTCCCTCCAAAATCCTCAATTTGGAATAAAATTTGGAAATCAAATATTATTCCAAAGGAAAATTTTGTATGTTGGTTGTTAGCTCATAAAAAAATCTCACAGATGATAACCTTTAGAAACATGGTCACATTGGGCCATCCAAATGTCCTCTCTGTGAAAAGTCTGAAGAGTTTATTCCGCATCTCTTTCTCCATTGTCGAGTGGAAAAGGAAGTATGGTCGGTTGGATCTTGGTCTGATTTTCCTTGGAATGAAATGGTCTTATGATCTCCTTCAATTCTTTAACTCTTGGCCCAAATTATATTTCTGGATCCCTTCTGGACAAAAGAACCTTCAAATAGATATGGACTACTATACCCAAGTATATCTATTGGAAAATATGGCTAACAAGAAATAAAGAAATCTTGAGAATGTCCCACATAACCTCTAGTACCACATCTTTGAAAGCCCTCTCGTCTTGTATGGAATTGCATCGCCCGATAATCGATCCCTTTCTGGATCAAGTTGAAACATCTTGGATCACTCATTGGACTTGCCTCCAAACTCCCCGATTCCCTGCAAAAGCCTCTCCTTCATGTCCTCCCTAGATGCTTAGATTTTATTTGGAAGGGTTGGTGGATTGGATTAGATCATTGAAAAAATGGGCTCTCCAATTTGATGGAGCATGAAAAGGAAATCTTGGGGTGGTAGGAGGAGGAGGGATTCCCATTAATCCATAAGGGATCATAGAAGATATATATGCTTGGGGTCTAGGAATGAAGACAAATAATCAAGTGGAGGCTTATGGGTTGTTCCTCAGGCTCTCTCTAGCCCAAAAAAGGGAATCAAGGATATGCAAATCCTAGGGGATTCCATGTTGATTCTAAAGCATATGAACTACAATGCAATCGCTTAAAACATCAAACTGGACCAACTCATCAATAGAACCAAAGGAATGATCCCTCTCTTTGAACAGGTTAAGTTTTCCATATCCTAAAAGGTAATAATAAGGAAGCTGGGAAGCAAGCCAATTTGGCCTATAGGATGAAAGAGGAAAGCAACAAGGTGAATGGCATTGTGGGATCAACCATCATTCCCCAATGGTTTTTATGAATCTCAATATATTGATAATTAAGTGTGGTTATGGAAGGATAAAGAGTTATAATAGGAGTGAATTCTCAAGGTTTCATTGTCCCTCCTCCCTTAGCATGTATCCTTTTCCCCCGACTCCCCCCTCCTTCCCTTCCGCCTCTCCTCCCTTCCCCTCCCCACCTGCCTCCTTCCCTTCCACCTAATCCTCTTTTTCTCCCTTCACCCTCCACCTTGGACACCTTGGTTGCCACCTCCCCATCCCCCTCATCCCTTCTCTCCTCATCCTTGTCTCATCGACATTCATTTACC
Organism: Pinus tabuliformis; assembly: GCA_031772625.1. Classification (NCBI taxonomy): domain Eukaryota; kingdom Viridiplantae; phylum Streptophyta; class Pinopsida; order Pinales; family Pinaceae; genus Pinus; species Pinus tabuliformis. The sequence goes on along the minus strand of CM062807.1, from coordinate 257,090,704 downwards.
CTAGCCCATCCTCCTACCTCATGGCACCCCTATCATTTGGCATATGATGCAGCATGGTTGTTGTCCTTGGGCTCATACTACACTTGGACTATGGATAAGTTTAGTCATGGTAACCCTGGTATTTTCTCCTCGTACCAGTCATGGTAGTCGACAAAACCAAGATGAAACCATGTAAAATAATGGGGTGTGAGGAGAAATTAATGCATCTAGTTCGGAGTGGTTAGTTCTCGCGAGGGAAGTTGGTGTGGGACAAGTTGGTGGTTGTTTCATTGATCAAAGGAATTATGGAAGAAAATTGTGATTTAAGAAATATGAGTACCCTTCTTCAACTCTGCATCAGAATTTAGTCCATCATCCTCTATATAAGGAGTAGTAATGGTAATATCATATGTTACAAGAATTGGATTTCTTTTGTCCTGGGGGTTTCCATCTTAAGGACCCAGTGGTCAAGTCAAGGAATTATGGGTAGTCTGGGTAGTGGCAAAGTCTGTGTAAGTTACATGGTGGTGGTAATTTTCATGGTGGTTTCAGAGGTTATTCATGGGAAGGATTTGGTCATTGCAAAGGTTGACATTACCGACGATATAGGCAAGAAAGAGTCTTTTAATTTGGTAGCCACAGGTTGGTGGTGTAACAACATTTGTAAGTGAAGTCTTTCATAAGCGTAGTAACTTCTATTTTGGGTCTTTTGTTCTCCTTCTCTCCATGGGTTGTTTTCCTGGTAAACCCCCCCCCCCCCCCCCCCCCCCATTATGGACGTTGTGAGCATATTAGAGGAGGAGGGCTTGGTTTCTAGTTCATAGGGCCGACGTCGGCGTCATTCAGGAAAATTTCATGGGCACAATGTGATGGATCAAGGGAGGTTCCACCAAGCTTGTGGTCCCTGTGAAAAAGAACATGTCAGAATCAAAGAAGGGATGGAAATAATACAAAGGTGCATTCATCAACTACAGATGGAGACTCTAAAAATGTAGGAGCAACAATTGGAAAAAAAAATGAGATAATTTGTCAGCTGCAAGATGAAGTTGACACTGTACGCATACAAATTGAGCACCTACAACTCAAGATGGTTGAGAAAAGCCTGAGGTTGGATGAAGAAAACACTAAAATAGATCTTAACAGCTTGGCGCCAATGGATGAATAACTAGTACCATCTTTCTTTCTATTTTCTTGTTTTCTGATGTCAAATTACATATGTAAATATTTGTTGAATCAGTTCTGTAGTATCTATAGCCATAGACAAGTAGTAAGGGAGACTTTTGTAATTTTGGGAAAGAAAATTTTGGGCTTGGTAGAATAGAATGTAAATCTTGATGCCCTCATGTGGATCTGCACTATTTTGTAAATCTCCTGGTTTTTGGCTGCATATGGGCCCAAATTAATACATATCTCCCACTCTTTTTGGTAAAAAAAATTGCCTTCTAGTGATTTGATCTTGGTATTCTTAAAAAAAGAGGAAATTCTCTCCATCTTTAAGTCATAATTTGTTTTTTGACGTATTCTACAAATTAGACAAACTAATTGTCTAACTAGTTAAAGTGGAGTAAATCATCTCCCTGTCTGTCTATGGAGATCAATTTGGTCATTTGGATGGATATTCTGTGTTAAAAAAATTATGGAACTATCATAATACTCTATCTATTTATCCCTTGGATTTTAGGTTCTAAGAAGGCTAATTTAAATTGCCCCTTCTCAGCATCTAAGGTTGAGAATAATCTATTTTTTGCAGAAGAACATTATTTCCAAAATTGACTGTAGGTGATTGAATTCAAAGCTTCATTCTTCTTGTTAATTTCCATAAATTGGAAAAAATACTCCGACTTGAAGAATAAGTTGAAGAATATTGTCCTGATGTTGTTTCCATTTGTTGTAGACTATGTACAAGCTCGCTTGACAAAAGAACTGTTGAGGGTGTAGATATGCTTATTGACATAGTCTCAGACATTGCTTCTTCTGATTCCTTTATTTTTTTCCTGTTGTACACTCTAAATTGTGTTCCTTCTAAATATGAAGTGGAATGTGGAATACCTTCAATAACCCATTGAGTTATTTTTATCTATGTTAAGTAGTTGCTAAAACATTAAGTTTTATAAGTTGTTATATCTCTTGTTCTCCTAGTAATTATTCTAAGGCACCTTCTTCCCATGATTCTCTATTGGCATATCTGTAGATGTCTGGTTTTGGTGATTGACCGTAAGGAGTAGAACCCTGCTAAATTCTAATGGATGAAATATTACCAATTGGATCATAAATCCAACTCTTTCCCTTTGTAAATTGCATTTGCTCCAACAAAAACTCAACTTATTTTTCAGTAGATCTGGTGTTTAAAACAAAAGGTTCTACCTATTCTTTGAGCTTGAAAAGAGCCTCTTTATTTATTGTTAGAAAATACATTTGATCAATGTTCAAACTTTTTCTTATAAATTCAAGTGCAAAAATTTTCATTGGGAGAAAGACTGGTAAATGACATGGAGGGAGCTCACATCCATATAACCTTATTTCAATTTTTTTTTATACAAATACCAATATCCTAGTTTTTTTCACTAATTTTTAATATGCGTTTGATCTCTTGTAGAACCCTTGGGATTCCAATACTGTTCAAGAGACCGTAAGACACTAATAAAAATTGATCCACAAAGTTTGAAAAATAAAACTCCTCAGTGTGTTTCCTAACCAAATATGTCCAATGAAAGATTGACCATAGATTCCCTTGCATATCCTGCTTTTGAATTTTTATCTAAAATAACTTACTTGACTGATGAAATAGGAACAAATTCACCAAAACTTATTGATTTTTAAAGGATCTCACAATTCCAAAGTTCATAAATTCTTCATGAATGGCGTTTGAGAGATACTAACTAAAATTGAAGTACATAGAAGGTTTCTTTCTTGGAGATATAGTTGATAGAAAACCTAACATCACTTCATCCACAACTTCATCATTTTCATATCCTAGTAAACAACACAACATTGATATGATTTTCCTGGAAATATCTGGGAAGATATTTGAAGTGCGAGGAGGGTTTTCCTAGGGAATGTTGGCTCCTTCTAGTAAAAAGGATTCAAATATGAAAATTATTTGTTGAGGGGTTAATTTCTGATAGGTTTCCATCTACATTTCACTACAAAATAGATGGAGTGAATCAGGAATAACAAATTTTACGGCTTCTAAAATTGACTCAAAAGTGATATAAAACAAAGGATCTTCATTTTTTGCAATCACAGATATCTAACTTGGTAAATATCTGAATACCATATGACAAATTCATGAAAATGATGACTTTATGGAAATACAAATTGGGGTAGGAAATATTCCCAAAGGGAAAATTCATACTATGGTCTTGGAATCTTTGGAATGCCCAATTTCCGAGCTCATAGAGGTTGAATTCACATTGTGTTTCTGCAATTTTACAATCTAGGTCAATTAGATGCATTTCATTGCTTTTAACCGAGGTCGAAGAAATTGGGGTTTCGATTGAGTTTCACCAAGCTGGATCTTTCTCTAACATGGTGAAAATAGGTATGAACAAAAGTGAGAGAGTAAAATGGATATTACCCAATGAATTAGTGAATCGATTTTATACTTCGTTGCTAGAATTTTGTGCAAATACCTTCATCGCTCCCAACAGAAAAGATGACCCAATGAATAAACCAATATGACCTTTGTTGATTTCCATGAGCCTACCCTTTTTTATTTTTTTGAAATAAGTTATGATTTGCGACAAAATACTTTGATGTGACCTCAAACCATAGTGGTATTATAGAATGGGGGTAGGGAGGTAAGTAGTTTTAACAAGTTGGGGGGGTGGGGGGTATGCTTTTCATATGTATTCGCCACGTTATCTAAAGTTGTTTTATGAATACAACTAATAATGGACTCCCCTCGCACCCCCCCCCCCTCCCCCCCACCACCACCACTACACAATAAGTATCAGATATGCGGGGGTGGGGAGGAGGGGTATGCTCTTAATCCTTGATCGTTGATTTACAAACGTGCATGTGTATCATGCAAAAAAGCACATGTGTTAAGCCAACACTTTATTTACAATGTTTAAATAAAAATTTGGAACAAAACTATTTTATTTGAATTTTTAATATAACATATAGCACTTTATAGAATATAGCCTATAAATTACAAATATAAAGTACGAAAAAAAAAATATTGGAATATTTTTTAAAAACATTGTGACAAGCAAATGTTACAATATTAGCTCCAATTGGGGACTACTCCCCCCTATGAGATGCAGAGAATAACAATCCTTATGCCTTCACCTTGGGCTATGGAGTGAGTGTAAAATTAAATCACTATGTTGTTTACAATGAAAAACAATACTGAATGAAATGTTTCAAATACGGCCCATTGACAAGCAATGAGAAATATTCTCCTTCCAAATTATACAAAATGAAAGTGCTATTTTTTTTTGCTTCAACAATATTGAATGGGCCTAGCTAGAGATTGTCAAACTTGCCATGCTTTTCTTTCTCCTGTCTTATGCCATCCCATTTCAACACTAAATCTCCTTGTCTTAAATTTGTTTCTTTAACATTTCTATCGAATAAGATTTTCATTTTTTTCTGATATTGGAGAAATTTTCCTTGCACCTATTCTCTTTCCTGTTCACGCTCAATTATTTGATGTATTCTATTGTTAAAGTCATGGCGCTTCATAAGAATCTTGTAAAATTTTCATAACAGGAAAAGTTAATTTTGTAGGAAGTATTGTTGCAATACCATATACCAACTAAAAAGGAGATTTATGTATTTCCCTTTTTGGAGAAACCCTGTTAGCCCAAATTGAAAACTTTTAGATAACTATCTCAACTCTTCTTATGATCAACTAATACATTTTAATGATTTTGAAAGGCTCTTATTTGAGGATTTAGCTAATCCATTTCCTTGTGGGTAATATGAATTGGACTTATGTAGAGATATATGATATCTCTAGCAAATTCAATCATCTTAACTGAATTTAATTCCTATGCATTGTATGTGATAACTTTTCTCTAGGACAACCAAATCTTGGCAAGATATTTTCTTCAACAAATTTAATTACTACACCATCATTTTCATTTCTTACTAGATTTTCTTCCACTCACTTAGTGAAGTAATCAGTTGTAGTTAAAATCCATCTATGTTGATTACTTGATGTGGGATTAATTTCCCCAATGAAGTCTAAACCCCACAACAAAAAGGGTGCTTCAACTAATATTGGGACCAAAGGCAAGGAAGGAAATTTTTCTTTACCTATAAAAAATTGACTTGGAAGACAACTTCTAACCTTTACTCCAAGAATTGAAAACAAATTTGGCCAATAAAATCCATCTCTCAAAATCTTATGTGTAGTTACTCTCCAAGCGTAATGTCCTCCACAAAATCCTTCATGAAATTATTTATCACACTCATTGTCTCACTTTCAGTTAGGCAAAGATAAAGTATACCCAAAGGATCTTTCCAATGTAGATTTTCATTGATTATGCAGTATCTAATAGCCTTGAGTTTGAGAGATATGGGTTGATTTCTATTAAATTAAGGAGGACAATGAAGATTATGTAGAAAATAAACAATGTCTTTATACCAATCACATAATATAAATTTTTCATTGATTTGCAGAAAAGGTTCATGTGAATTCTTATGTGAAACTGAACTTTGGGAAGGTTCTTGTGGATTCTTCTCTTTTTCTTTAGGAGAAGGTTCTTGTGGATTTTTCTCTGAGACTGAAGCTGAAAGATACAACATCGAATTTATGCCTAAAATTCAGTAATTAGACTGAGCAAGAACTTTTTCTAGTCCTTGAACTTTCATTAATTTTGTTGGCTTGATCTCCAAATCAAATTCTTAGATTTTTTTATCCATCTTCCACTTTTTCCATTATTGTTTAGTTGATTCAACACTATATTTGTTGCATTAATTAGAACATAAGTTATTATCTTTGAAAGAAACACATAAGTTATGAAAGACATTAAAACCTACACTAGAGCATATGCTTGCTTTTCTATAATATCATATCTTAGTTTAGCATCTCTCATAACCTTACTAAAGAAGACAATTGGTTGTTCAAAACTCTTAGGATTTTTCCGCAATAAAATAGTAACCAATGTAGTATCTGAAGCAAATTAAAGGTTACTAAATTGTTTTATGTAATCAATACTCACTAAGACTAGAGCTTCCACAAGATCATTCTTAATTTGAGAAAATGGCAATCTGTACTGATCATTCCACTTTACTTCTTGGTCCTTTTTGAGCATATTAGTTATGTATTTTATTATTTCTGCATAATTTGGTATAAATCTCCTCATAAAATTAATCCTTCCTAAGAAATATTGTATCTCCTTCTTTGTTCAGGATAAACTTAGCATTTAGATTGTTGATACTCTCTAAGGATCAATATTTACTCCATCTTTAGACACAATATATCCAAGTAGCTTTCCCTCCTGCATTGCCAACATTGACTTCTTCGGACTAAGTGAAGTTCCATATTTTCTGCACTTCTGAAATATTTGTCTCAAATGTTTGATATGTTGAGCATCTGATTTAGGAAACATGGTTAGATCATCAAGATAAATAGAAATGAATTTGTGTATTTCACCCACAAATTCCAAATCCATGGCCCTTTGGAAAGTTTCACTTGCATTCATTAAACCAAATGGCATTTTGGCATACATGAATGTTCCCCAAGGTGTAGTGAACGTTGTCTTACTTTGATCTTCTTTATTCACTGCAGTTTGATTATACCCTAAGAATCCATGTAACATTGAAATAATTTTTTCCCCTGTTACTTTCTGAAGAATGTAATCCATCTTAGGCAAAGGATAATTATCTTCCATAGATTCTTTATTCAGATTCATAAAATCTACACATAGTCGGATTTCTCCATTTTTATTATGGACAGGAACAAGATTTTCAATCCAATCTGAATACCTTAAAGGAATAATTATCTTGGCATATAATATTTTTTTTGACCTATTTCTCAATTTAGGTAATAGAATTAGATTAACATACCTCAACTTCTATCTGAAAGGCTTCATATCATGCTCCAATGGAATCTTATGCTGTATATAAACATCATATGTTTTGAGATCTTTATATTTCCATGTAGAGACATCTATGTATTGTTTGAATAAGCTTAGATACTTATCTTTGAATTCTTGGGGTAACAATGTTGAAAGTTTAATATCCTTTATGTCATTCCCTATACCAATGTTGCATTCTTTAACGTCATCTTGTTGAGACTTTATACCACAAAATTGGGAACGTCATTTTGGTCAAATAATTTTTCTAATGGAACCAGTCCTTTTGGAATATAATTATTGGATAGTTGCATTATATCATGATCTGCAATTTGATCCTTCAATTTCCCATCTTGGTCAACAACATTACCCTATATATCTTCATTAGATTCTTGATCTTTATGCAAGGTTGAAAATTATTCAATTACTTCTAAGAACTTCTTGATTTGTTCATCTTCTTCAAAAGTTTTCCAATGCTTAAGATTATCTAGAATTGAAGGCATGTGTCTAACTTCAACTTGATATTGTAACTGGAAAGTATTGGGAACTTTAAAAGTACTCATTGAAACTGCTAAAGAATTAGTGGTTGCAATTTCTTCTCTTGGTATAGAAGAAATGTTGCATGCTTGAAAATATTTTTCCATACAATCCCACACTTCATTTATGTAAGATTTCAATCTAAAATGCTTCGTTTGGCATGAATTTCTAACTTGTCTGACTACTAATTTTGAATCTCCAAAAACAATTGATATTTGAATCTTCATATTGCTATTTCAAGTCCAAGAATTAGTGCTTCATACTCTGCAACATTATTAGTCACTTCAAATTCCAATTTAAATTATTGACTACTAATTTTGAATCTCCAAAAACAGTTGATATTTAAATCCTCATATTGCTATTTCAAGTCCAAGAATTAGTGCCTCATACAATGAAACATTATTAGTCAATTCAAATTCCAATTTAAATTATTGAATAATAATTTCCTATGTAGGTGAAACAAAGATAACCCCTTCTCTCGATCAATCTCTAGATGTTGCTCCATCAAAGTATTATTTCCACGCATCATTTTTTGAGGACTCTATTATGTTCACAGAACATTCAATTTTTTTTTTCACATTATACTCCTTATTTATAGCTAAAATAAAACAACCTAAACATTGGTCACCAACATAAATAGGATGATTGAGTGGTTTCCTTGTATCACAAACAATAGATATGACTTCCCTATACAATCTCAAACTTTCACCTCCAAAAATTGGAATAGTAGCATATGCCATGTCCATCTACAAACTACCTCCATGTTTAGAACACCAAGCTCTTGACAATAACATGCCAAACTTAGCAAGAATATATGTTACTACAATATCCATCACTACTTTCTTCACAACGGTTTGAGCTAAAGACACCACAATATCTTTGATCAAACCCAAACATTGTACATTTTTAGAGTCAAAGGTATAAAGATCATGTTATCTACAATTTTAATTTTTCCATGATAATTTGAATTTGGTATTAAATATTGATAAGCTCCTAAATTGAGCATGCAATTGTACAACAAAAATTCATGTATCTTTACAATCACATAGAAATGAGGTATTTGTTGGAAAATGTAACTAGGTTTGGTCTTCGTAAATGTATTTGAGTCACAATGAAATGTATTTATCAAAAGAATGAAAAATGAAATTATTATTATTATTATTATTATTATTATTCCTTATTAAAGCATGGGTTTCATTCTTGGGTCATCATGTTTTAGGTCAAAGTCCCCATTGAGGACTTCTAGGATTTATTCTTAGTCATTAGAGTCATTGTCCATTAAAATAGACCCTTCTTAGGCTTTTGAATCATGTAAAAAAAAAACATTATTGAGTCAAATAGCCTATTTGTCCCCTCCACACCAAGTCGACCTCAAGAAGATAAATCAGCCTCAACTAGGTAATTCGAACTCACCAAAAGCCTATATATTGGAGTAGTCCAATTTCATTTGGAGCATATCTCTCTCATACAAGTTCGACTTACAAGCCAAGGTAGCTAAAAAGTGTGAACTTGGAAAATAGCTAGAAAAGGGCTCGAAAAGGGTGTGAAATTTAGAAGGAAGGAAGAAGACATCTAAATCAAAGTTTTGGGCCATCAATCTCTCACTCGAGTGGAGTATCTAGGAAGATCGAAGTTTTCTTGTCTAGTCAAATTTTTCATGTTGTTGTCACTGCCAGTTTCCGAGTCAAAGCTACTACTACAAGTTGCTTTTGCTAGGTCGAAGTTGCTATTGAAGGGTTATTATCTGCAAGAAGAGAGGGTTGACTTGGTTTTGTTGGGCGCAACCCAACCTGGCCTAGTTTCGGTCAAAGACTCTGCATTTTGAGGAGCAGAGCGTGTGGAGTCGGAAAATTTATATTATTGCGTGATTTTTAGGGGGTTTGGGGTGGGTCAAAGCCCCTCATTTTGTAACGGGTATTGGGTGTTAGTTCATTATTTTTTCGGATCCATGGTATGTGGAACATGGTCTTGTAGTAATGAAATCTATATAAGGAGATGTAATATTTTTTCGAGGATAGATAAAGTCATAGATGAATCATTGATCATATCTTTTGTCTTTAGTTTGTATTCTGGGCCTTAAGGGAAGGCTTCACAATTGAGTGCATGGAGGCCTGGAAGTCTGTAGCTGAGTGCGCAGACCACTTGCAGCTGGGTGCATAGGTCAAAGAAGTTTTATGTATTGAAGATCTATATTAATAAAGAAGAAGAGAATTTGGTGAAGTCTTTCATATCTGTGTTCATTATCTATGTTTATACATACCATTATGCATGTGTTTTATTGAATTATGTGAAATAATATATGTTATACTATTTTTTGATATGTTTATGCAATAAGTACAAATCTGTGAAGTAAAGCATCAGCGTGACATCTTTATGTATGTGAAGTTGTAGATAAGTATAAAACATAAGTAAACACACTAAAGCCACACCGCATATATCCCTCTGGATGCAGAAACCTGGTTCTGTAACCTCCCATAACTGCTTTGGGTGAGACTGTGATCTGCTTGTAGGTCATTGCCGAAAGGGCTAGTGGTTGAGGGTTTTGTTGGTGCGTAGTACACTTTGAACCTGGGTCAAAGCCCCTTAAGCCAACAAATGGTTCTGTTTCCAGGACCAGGATCTGTTTGAGGGATATGTTTTGGTGTTCGTCGAAGAAGGAAATCCAGGAGTGGGTTGAACAAAAAGAGTGAGAATTTGCAGCTCAAGAAAACATGAATCCATGATTGTCAACTGGAGCCTGGTTGCAAAAGTATCTCTATATAGAACAACATGAGATATTCTTCGTGACATTTGCTAATGAACTATAAGAATGTGTATCAAAGGATTGATCATAAGACTTGTTTTAAGGGAGAAGAACCTAAGGAGTGGAGTCCTAAATTGATACAACAACTCAAGAACATCGACAAGAAGATCTCAAGAGATGTTGATTTCAAGATCGCTAGCATTTTGGGAGGATTTATTACTGAATTTGGAATAGACACGACTGTATCTTACAATGAAGATTTTTCAAGGGTCCATGAGGTAAGTACTTGAACTCTTTAAATTTGTGGATTAAATTTTTTTTTATGTGAAAAAGGGTGTATTACGAATGTAGTCATGTTAATGTTTAGATGAAGAGGGAATAAGTCTGAACTAGGACCAGGATCTACACGAAGTGGGAAGTGATATAGAGTAGAGCATGGACCAAATAAATTTATTGAGACTGACTATAGCCCCTTGTTAGGTGGATCTGGGAGTGAAGAAGAAGGAAGTAATCCCACAACCCCGAGGTATTCCCCCTCCCATCCTGAAGGAGCAACGAAGTTAGGAGTTAAGAAAAATCAAGGCATTTTTGGGATTCCCCATCAATCTACTCCCATTATCGCCCATCCCCTTCCCCATAATTCCCCTACTCCCCATCCCCCTCTACCTAGCTCCCTGAGAAGAAAAATGGTTAATGATATTAAGCTACCTATCTTTAAAGGACTTGGATCAAAGGATCCTGACCAGTTCTAGTTTGTAGCTGATGCAGTATGGAAAGCAATACATATCACCGAAGAAGATGTAAAGAAGGCGCAGCTCATCACGACGTTGTAGTAAAGAGTGTTGACATGGTACATGAAGTACCCCATGACTAATCCAGTTGCTTCGTTGGATGATATTAAGAAAGAGTTGGTATCAGAATTCAAGAAGTTGAAGTCATAATCACAGTGCATCACAGAACTGAAGAAAATCAAACATTTAGCTACTGAGTCTGTGTGGGAGTTGGATGAGAGATTCAAGGTATTAATGGGGAAGGTAAGCGTTAACATACCCCCATAACAACATAAATAGTGGTTTATAGCCATGCTACTTCCACATATCAGGTTACCCTTGACGCAACAAAAGATTGCGACTCAAGCTGAAGCATTGGAGATTGCGATGAAGCTGGAAGATTCACCGATCAAAGATACTCATGTAGGAGTACAACATATTTAGAGCTAGCTAGAAAACTTGACCTTGGAATAGTAAGATCTCAATAAAGGTAAAGAAACCAGATCATAAGTATGGTGTACAAAATGTAAAGCAGAGGGCCATTATAAGGATCAATGCCTGGTGTTCAAAGATTATTTGGCAAGTGGAGCACCTAATCTAGTGAAGCTAAGATTAATTTTGTGGTGCAATATTTGTAGAACGAGAGGCGAACATTGCTCTAAATATTTCTATTTATTATAGAAGTACATAAAGAACCCAAAGCAGTTGTTTTACAACTTTTGTAAATTAGTAGGCCATGATGAGATAAATTGTCGAAGTTATGACTTGATGATGGAGTGCACTACCGATGCTTATAGACTTCAGGTTGAAGGACATACACATGACGAGCCAGGCAGCATGTTGGTTGAGGAGGATTCTAAGGATCAGGACAAAGACAAGGAGGAGGAGCTAGTCGAGGTCGTTGCTAGATTATATACTATAACTATGGATAGGTAGGACACTTCGCAAGAGACTATCAGAACCCTACGCCAACCTGCAACTACTGTAAGTCTTTTGATAACATGATAAAATACTGCCTCATCCTTATCGTGAAGATGTAGGAGAAAAGGAACTAGTAGCTCGCAACAAATATTCAAATGATGATCGTTGAGCCAAGGGGGGATGAACCACACATCAGTATTATAATAAGAAGTGGAGCTGCGACTGGAGATGATAAAAGTCAATCGGAAGAAGGAAGTTGAAACTACATGGGTAAGGAAAACCACTGAAAAATCCCCTGCATTTGATATTTAGAAGGAAAATCAAGTATTTATGGAGGCCAGGTGAAGCTTTATGGATAATGGGGCTTCAACCTCTACTGCGCAACCAACATAGAAGAATAACTTTGAGATAGTACCAACTGTGACACAAGATGTGGATCGGGATATTTTGAAGTCTTTGTTGTAGACTTCCATGAAATTTTTAAGAAACAAGAAATTTGTAGAATAGATCATTGTGCTTCTAAGGAAGTATCAGAGCGTTATGTGCACAGTAAGCAACCTACATTGACACAAGAAGAGGATTGGGAAAGAAATGAGGCTTATTGCATATATTGCAGAATATGACATGGATTAGGTTATCCTAGATCTAGCATCTAATGCCAACATCTTGCCGAAGTAGACTTGGGAATTGATGGGTAAGACCAAGTGGCAATGGTCACCAATCTAGCTGAAGATGGTGAACCAACAGAAGATTGTTCCTCTAGGAAGGTTTTTAGGTATCACGATAGACATTGAAGGAGTGTGCACTACTATTGACTTTGAAGTGATCGAAGTTGTGGATGATAGTAATCCCTATCCTATGTTGCTTGGATTGGATTGGGATTTTTTCTAACATGGCTATAATTAACTTGAAGAAAAGGAAAATGATTTTTGAAAGCAACAATGTGAAATTCATTTTTCCATTAGATCCATTAGGAGGAGCGAGGTATATTGAACCTTTCAAAGAGGAGTATAGTGTAGACAGCATCAAAAACATTTACCAGATAACAGAAAATGGAGAAGAATGGATCAAACCTACTGCAGATGGAAAATTGGGTTGGGAGAAAGATAGTTCCTACACTTCAGATTTAGAAGAGGAATTAGAAAATTGGCAAAACAGGTTACATGAAGTATCTAAAAGATGATGTGCAAGGATCACTAAATCAGTACGTTGTATGACAGCATAGGTACGCGATTTACCTTTTTATGATGGTTTGGGTAATGTCGATACTTTCTTTAGAGAATATGAATGATAGGTGCCAGAATGTCAGAGATTGTTAGCTCTGGATTTAGCCCTAAGAGCTACTCCTTCTAGATGGTGGGGTACACATAAGAAGAATACAGGAGATTAGAAACAATGTTGAAGATTGATGTGCGTAAGGTTTGTTCAAGTAGAAATGGAACTGACAGATACGTATGATGGTCAAACTGATCCTAGAGAACACATACATCTCTGTATTATAGCATGGAAATAAATTCTGTAAGAAGAATGGGTGCATGACTTCATCCATACCTTGGAGACAATTCCTTAGAATTTGTATTTGGAAACATAACTGTGACATTGTACTGCTAGTTGGGTAGAGATGATTGATGGATTTATAACTAAATTTAGTTTTGAAGATGATTTTCCACATATAGATGTAGCCCTTCAGATAGCTAAGAAGAAGATTTTTGAAAATGAAGTTCCATGTACATGGAAACCTGATTGGGTCGTGCAGTTACATAGTAAAATGGAATTCTACAATATCACTGCAGAAGAGGAGGAAGATCCTCGCAAGATCGACATCATAGAATTTGAGGGTCACCACAAAGTGAATGGACCTTAAATATAGATGTCTGATATAATAAAGCCACTAAAGACGCAGAAGGTGAATATATGATCAAAGGATGAGCTGAAGTTTGCAACAATAGGAGATTACTAGGATGACGACACAGTCAGCAAGATAACATATATTTTGCATGAGTACTAGGAGTTTTTTCCAACTAAGTTCTTAGATATGAAGGTGTTATGAAACCAACTCACAAAAACATAGAAAAGATAGATAAACGCCTTAGAAATAGGCCTCTTCGAGGGGGAAACCTCCTTTACATTACACAAGTGAACAATTCTTGGATGATACAAATGCCAAGACCTCCTTTCTATATATAGGATTCTAAGGGGTCATAATATAATCAGAGCTGACATAACAATAATAATGTAAGGGCACAATAATAACAATAGTGGGCTTCTATGGGGCACAATAATAACAATATGGGGACTACATGAGCACAACAATATAATAAGGGGGTTGTACTAATAACAATAAGGGGATACACTAGTCGTATAAGGACCTAACATGCCGCTCTCCTTCAAAAGTGTTGTCCTCAATGCTTGAGTAGTTCTTGATGCTTATGTATAAAATTCTTGTCCTCCCATGTGGAATCTTCAGCGGGTAAGTTCTTCTACTTGATGAGATACTTTGAAATTTATCGATTTCGTAGATGTCAAGTTCATGTTTCTATGACTACTCCAGGCTCCAATATGACTTTTCCTTCCTCGTCAAGTTCTGGCAATATTGTTTGAACTAGGATAATCTACAACTTTTGAATGAGTGGCCACACTTCTTTGTCCTTCTTCCATTCATCCCTTGCTTTGTTTATCCAATCTGGTTGGATAATAGAAATAATACAAAATAAAGCTTCCACATCCTCATCCTTTCTTGAGAGTGCATATGCAACAACATTTTGCTTCCCTTTTTTGTAGATGATTTCAAAGTCATAACCCAACGTATTTGTGACCCATTTTTTATGTTCTTCTAAAGATAATATTTGTTCTAAAAAGTATTTAAGATTATCATGATCCATTTTTACCTTGAAGTGTCTTCCCATTAGGTAAGGTCGCCATTTCTTAAGTGCATGTAGTATTGCCAAAATTTCCTTCTCATAAATAGCTTGCTTGAGATGTAGCCATAAAAATACCCAATCGCCTACATCAAAACTTCTTTCACTGCAATGTTGATATGCCTGTTGTTTCATTCGATTCTGCACCAAAGTGGCATTATCCTTTAAAAGTTGGAGAACTTGTTGTTGATACTTGATGTGATCTTTCACCGCTTGAATCTTTTTCTTCTTGATATGTCCTTCTATCTTGAGATTTGAGGAGTGGTAATTTCTTCCAATGCATTACAAGATATGGCCGGATTCATTTCTTGATGCTCGATGTGATATTTCACTTCTTGAACATTTTTCCTTTTGATATGTCCTTCTATCTTGATAGTTTGAGGATTGGTAATTCCGGCCAATGCATTACAAGATATGGTTGAATTCATTTCTTCTTTCTTGATGTGATATTTCACTTCTTTAACCTTTTTCTTATTGATATGTCCTTCTATCTTGAGAGTTTGAGGAGTGGTAATTCTTTCCAATTCTTTACAAGATATGGTCGGATTCATTTCTTCTTTCTCTGGGATTGGTTCCTGGCGTATATCCTCTTCTTTTGATGTTTCTTGATAATTTTCTTCCTCCTCTTCACAATCAATGTAAAATAATTTATTCTCAGCACACTTATGACCTTTAATGTATTTGTTATCACAATTGTAACAAAGCCCTTTTGCTCTTTTTTCTTCCAATTGTTGTGGTGTTAACCTTGTAGGTTGTGGAAGGCTAGGAGAAACAACACTTCCATATTTATTGTTGTGAGGGGTAGACTTCCTTGTTTCCATAATTTTTCTTTCCACTTTTCTTGCCAACCTGAATGCCCTCTCCAATGAATCAGGTTCTCAAAGATGAACCTCATGTTGAATGTTATCCTTTAAAGTCCCTATGGAGACATCAAACCTTTGCTTCTCTGGAATATCATTTTCCATTATATTCAATTTTTGAAAGTCCTCAATGTGCTCTACCATTGAACACTTTTGTTTGAGATTTATTAATTGGCTAAAGAAGGTGTTTCTCTTTGTATCCTCATAATGTGCTATCATTTCCTCCGTGGAAATCGACCACGTAACAAGTGGTTTACGAGAAAAAAGCCCTTTATACCATAAAAAATGATCCGGTTCTAAATATGAAGATGCAATGTGTACCTTTTGTAACAGTTTCACTTCATGTAGATCAAAATATTGCTCCATCTGTAGTATCCAATTTAACGGATCCTTGCCATCAAACTTCCTCATATCGCCTTTTCTTAATTTTAGGAGCTTGATCTTGAAACTACTGTAACTCTGTACTTTTAGATCTCCAAATTCTGAAATTATGTCCCACAGTATCCCTCTGAGTCCTCTTTCTAACCCCACAAGTCTGATCATGATTGGATTCCCGAAGAAAGATTTATTCCCAATCTCCCGTGATGACCTAATTATATACTAGTTTAGTAGAGTGAACTTGTGCAATGTGCCACGTATCACTGTTTCAACCTTAGATTCTGAAAATTATACCCAAACAAAATCCTGTTCATCCTCTTTCTGTAACTTCTTACGAAATTTCAATATGATGTTCAGAGAGAATGTTATGACGATTTTCCCAAGGTCAAATTTTTAGGATGTAATTCGGGAGTTTGCAAAAACCCTAACTTCCTCAAATCATATATCCGAAAATATATCGAGCCAAGATCTTAAATTTGGACCCAAGGTTCCAACCGATTTCTTCTCAAATAGGGTTTCTCTTTTAGCTTCTGAAACTTCCTAGCAAAAAAGTTATAGCGAAAATTCCACGATGACTTGTTTTAGATGAAATTCTAGAGCTTGCAAAAACCCTAACGTCCTCAGATCATATATCCAGAAATATAACGAGACAAGATCTGACATTCGGACCTGAGGTTCAGTGCGATTTCATCTCAAATGAGTTTTTTTTTAGCTTCTGAAACATCGCAGAAACAAAGTTATAGCGAAAATACCACGATGACCTATTTGGAGCAGAAATTCCCTAGAATCCAAAGCTATGATACCAAATGTTATGAAAACAGCTCACAAAAATATAGAAAAGATAGATAAACGCCTTATAAATAAGTCTCTTTGAGGGGGAAAACTCCTTTACATTACACAAATGAACAATTCTTGGATGATACAAATGACAAGACCTCCTTTCTATATATAGGAGTCTAAGGGGTCATAATATAATTAGAGCCGACATAACAATAATAATTTAAGGGCACGATAATACCAATAGTGGGCTTCTATGGGGCACAATAATAACAATATGGGGACTAGATGGGCAGAACAATATAATAAGGGGGTTGTACTAATAACAATAAGGGGTTAGACTAGTAGTATAGGGACCTAACAGAAGGGCATAGTAGGAGACTTGGAAGTTATGAAGATTCTTCTAAAGCCCGATGTGAAGCCTGTCAAGCAGAGACCTTATAGACTGAATCCAAAATATAAGGAAAAGGTGAAGGAAGAATTAGAGAAGATGATAGCAGTCAGGATCATCAATCCTGTCAAAGAGTCTGAATTGGTGAGTCCCAATGGTGGTTCAGGAAAAGAAGGAAAAATGGGAAATCAACATTTGTCTGGACCTGAGAAAATTGAATGATGCATGTCTGCATGACCCCTTCCTTACACCATTTAAAGATTAAGTACTAGAAAATGTAGGAGGATATGAGGTCTATTCTTTCACATATGGATTTTTAGGCTACCATCAGATCAGAGATGTGTTAAGAGGAGAAACAAGTAGCATAAATACTTTAGCAATACAATACAATCTACAATGGTATTGCAACAAAGATCAAGGGCATCATAGTTGAGTGACTCGAGATGAGTCACATGTGACTGTTGGGGGCCTATTGGGCACAACCCAACTTGGTCCAGTTTTGGTCAAAGACTCCACATTTTGAGGAGCGGAGTGCACAGAGTCCGTGAAGTTATAGAGTCATTGTTTTGTCAGATCCATGGTATGTGGAAGTCTTGTCTAGGTATAGAGTCTTGGATTATCTCATGAAACTATTAAAGGAAGAATTTTTGTTTGGGTTTTCCCCTAGATAGGGGTTTTTCCTTGGCTGTCTGCCAATATCTGATGTCTTTGTGCTATTGTTTTGGTAATTCCTTGATGAACTAAAATATAAAAGAATAAAATAAAGATAAAATAATCACAAGTAATTACCTATATAATAAATATTTCTACCTTTCTGATTCTCTAACATGGTATATGTTGTCTTAAGGGGACTTGACCCTGGTTCAGAGTTGTTTGCACCAACCAAAAAACCCTTAACTACTGGCCCTCTCGGTAACAACCTGCATAGCGTAGGCTATAGTCTCACCTGAAGTGGTATTGGGGGATGCTCAAAGTAGGCTTCTACATCCAAAGACAATGCGATAAGCGGTCTTAAGCTTTTATAGCTCAGATCTGCCTTCGTGTAGATCAGTAGTATTCTATGGTCTGATACAGTAACTCAAGTAAAATGGCTTCTAGACCTTCGTGAAGGTCTACGATCAGTATTTGTGGACCCTAAACAGGAAAATTATTCGCTTACGCGCATTAACCAATAACCCTAGATCTTCCTTCATGCAGATCTATCCAATTCATCAGAAATCATAACAGAAATGACCCTTATCTTCATGAAAATAGATAATTACTTAAGTCATGCACAAATAAGATAAATTCAATAGTTTCCCACAACATTTATTCATTACTCCATAGAAAAAATATTATAAAGCAACATATCATAACATAAACAAAATGAACAATAATGCTCAGATTGTAAGATAATTCTTCAAAATGACTCTTTATTCATATTCAACGTTCAGATTACAGACTCTTTTACTCTGCGTACTTAGCTGCGAACTTACCAAGACCTCCTGTGCACTCAGCTGCAAGAGCCTTCCCCTTTCTCCTAAATACAGGAAGCAAAGCCTTCTTGCCTTAGAACTCGCCCAAAACAATCTTATTTTAACTACAATTTATCAACTACTATTAGTTACCTCTTCTAGACTTGCTATGAATCAAATATATAGCATTTACAATACAATACCATGGTCCGCAGACCATGGGTGAGTCTCAAAACTGACTTATTTATTTATCCAAACAAGGGGCTAAACCCCTTTATTGAGGCAAGTTAATTACCTATCATTTAATTGTCAACCCGGGGGTTTCGTAAAACTTGCGAAGCATGCATGCACTGTATATGCTATAAATTAACTTTCAATTTAGATCAATCTAAATACGAAACCAAATAATGACAAACCCAATTCACTTATTCTAATTCAACACTCAATTCAAAAGAAATTATAGTACAATTATAGTATAGCAAGCAGAATTGAAATCTTAATCTTTCAATCTTGCAAGAAATGAAAAGCACACCACTCTTTCAAAAATGAAAGCAAAAACAATCATTCTTAACCTCTCACATAGGAAAAGATATGAAAGAAAATAAAAACAAATGCTCTTAACTTCTAGGTAGAAAGCAAATAAAAAGAATCACTCTTAACCTCTCACATATGAAAAGATATGAAAGAAAATAAAAACAAATTCTCTTAACTTCTTGGTAGAAAGAAAATAAAGAAAATCACTCTTAACCTCTCACATAGGAAAATATATGAAAGAAAATAAAAACAATCACTTTTAACCTCCACATAGGAAAAGATATGAAAGCAATAAATCTCACACATTGTAGGTGACTAGTCCAAAAGCATGAGAGATGGCAAGTTGAGAGGCTCCAAATGTAAGCATAACCAAATCAAAGTGAACATCACTCATGAGAATGGTGCCAAATCCAAATTCTATATTCAAAACATGAGTATTTCCCCAACTTCACACATGCCTTTGAAAGGAGAAGGCTCTCCTATCTATACAAAAACATAAGAAGCTACCTCATTAATGGAGGTCCATTATTCTCTCCCTAGATCTATAGAAAATCTCATAGAGTTACAACTCAAATAGGTAATGATGAGACACATATCCTCTTTGACCTTTATCCAAATCTTCTTCTCATATCTTGAAGGGAATTCGAATTTGAGCATTGGAGGCCACATAAGGGTGCCTTGGAAGCTTCCAAATGACCTACACATGTCATGAAAATCAAGCCACTTTTAAGTATTAGCAAGTATATGTCTTTTTTCTAAGTTTTAACCATTTAATTCACTTATAATACTAGAAATCATTAACTTTTGGAAAACACAAATGGAACCCATATTTTTATGAAATTGGAGGCTAATGAACCGTTATATGGTCATGGAGTTGTGACATGTGAGTGAAATGGTGGCGATAAAGGTGAAAGTGGATGATATTTTAAATACATTTTGGAGACTCTGCATACCCCCCAACTAACGTTATTGCATGTCCTCATGCAATAAACTACATTATTTTTAATCATGATTTGCTTTTGAATGAGCTTGGCTTATATCATATGTCCTTAAACTTTACATTTGATATTATTTAACAATTTTATTTCGTTTTGCAAAGTATTCCTTGTCATACATTGAATTGCAACATGTTTGGTTGGATCTTGTGTGACAACCAAGTCTTAATTGGTATTACTTCTTGTGTTTCAATACCTTGTTTCTTTTTGTTGCATCAAGATTCATTGAACATGTTCAAGAATGCATATTTAAATCATCCATATAATATGCTCATTATTTAGACATTATTTGCAAATTACATAACTTTTGAACCATAATGCAATCATAATTGATTAGGATAAGTATGTTAGGATGAAATGAAGTGCTACGTATGTGATAGTAAATGGATGTCCCTTCCCCCCAAATAAAGGTGTTTATAGTTTTTCAAATGAGAAAGGAAATATGGTGAAGTATTTTCCAAAAATTATAACTTCAGTATTCAAGGAATTCTATGATTAAAAGCTAGAAAATAACATACCTTTACTTACCTAGGAAGTGGACAAACTGTGCATATGTAGAGAAGTTGTAGTTGTTGTTGGATCATGGAATAGAATGTAGAATTTCATCTGCTTCTTGGTTGCATAAATAGTGGATGAGGTGGTGAAAGTGGAGCCTTCATTTCTGCTGCTAAATCTGTTATGTCTGTTGCAAAATGCTGAAATGATGTAGCCTTCACCTGCTACAAAACTTGATGGTGCAATTCTAATCATCCGAATAAATTTGTTGTTATCGAGCATGAAGAGAAGTCATTGGATTACTGGCCATTGATGAATTCCGTTAACCAATGTGAGGCAAACTTTCCATTAATGTCAACGAGTGCCAAGGTACCTAAGTACATCTTGCAAAGTGCGAATAGATGAGCTGATGTCGAGCGACTTGCAAGATCTAACGATCAAGGGACATTGATGTATTCCCATGATTGTCAGCGAGAGAACTTGTCATTGATGCATACAAGACTGAAGGTACTAATAAGGACTCTAACCCTGAACGTAGATAATGTGCTGATGTTGATAGGCCAAGACTTGTTAGAAGGGAGGCCTTAATGAATCCTCCATTATCTAACGAGAGTATGAAATGATGATTTTGGAAGGACTATGAATGAAAAATTTTGTAGTGGATTAAGGTTTATTTAATGGAAAGGAAAATGACAAGAGGTTAAACAAGCGAACATAAAGCAAAAGGAAAAATCAACATGTAAGTGAGTTGAATGTCTCTATGAATGGAAATTATGGAAAATGTAAATGGAAATCATGCAACACTTGCAAGGACAATGGTGATGACGATGCTTAGCAAAAATGCTTCAATAGCTTATGAGTTTGGAGAGGAAAAGTGATGGCATTTATGGATGATAGAAATGGATTCAATTGGTTCATGTCTCTTGAAATTGGTGTAGAAAACCAATCATGCATAAATTGTCTTTCTTCATTTCTCCGATTGCCCTGTGTTATATACCTGAGGGGGATAATATGGGGTACAAAGAAAGGTACCCAAGGGAATAATGTAATAAGAGGATGGGCCATAGTAATAAATAAGGTGGTTAACCCGTATCATGTAAGGGACCACAAGTAGTTAGTAATAAGGTAATGGGTCCATGGTATTAGTTCGATGGTATGAGGGAACCATGGTAATGACCCATGGTATTGTATGTATGAGGCCAATATAGAGGCTAGAGACTCCACATGGAGAGATGTCAAGGAATATTGTATGAACATGCATATGGCTTGTGGAGTGTTCTCCTTCCTTAAGGAGTGAATGTATGGTGTTGCCCTACCTTAAGGATTTTGATATCAATAAATAAGCAACATTTCTATATTCAGATATTGTTATTTTTGGTGATTTTTCTTGGGTTTATTTGCATTGTCTTATATTTTCATATCAGATCTGTAAAAAGTGGTATCAGATCTATAACAAGTGGTATCAGGGCACTTTCTTGGGCAAAAGTGGAGATTTTTTTTTTTTTAATTTTTGCAGGAACTTTCAGGGGTGGCGAGTTTGCAGATCAGATCTATACATTTTGGGGAAAAATCTAATTGCAGATTTGAATTCTTTGTGAAAAAAATACCTGATTTAAAAAAAATCGGCCGAATCGGAGTCCGAATGAAGGAGATATCGCTGATCTAAAAATTAGTGGTGTTGCAGACAATTTTTCAGGGCAGCGAGTTTGCGGCACAGATCTGGACGTCTTGGTGCAAGATCTGAAAAATCTAATTGCAGATCTGGATTCTTTGTGAAAAAATACCCAATTTCAAAAAATAAAATCAATTGAATTAGAGACCAGATGTGGGAGATATCACTGATTTAAAATCAGTTCTTTTTTAAGAAATTTCGGTGACGGCGGGAGAGTTGCAGCGCTGATCTAAAATTCCAGTGCCTGGATCAGGATTTCTATCACATGGACAGATGCAGAATGGTTATTCCATTTCCGAAAACATGTCATAATAGATATTCTGAGCAATATTGACGGAATTGTGGCCATTTCAAATTTTCGCCAAGTAAGTGAATTTTTCTCAAACCCTCTTCATGGAAAATTTTACAGGAAAAGATGATAGCCCTACTATTGAAAGATTCATACAAAAACTAAAGAGCATATATGGGGTATTTTGGAAGTCTATAGTACCAATTGGTTTGAAAGAAGAGGCCGCCATATGGTGGAACTCACTTGGCATCAAAGACTTGTCCAAATTTTCGAATGAAGAATTGGAAAAACTCCTTATGGACAAATGGTCTCAGGCTAGAAAACAAGATAAGGGGAAACATGTGGGGTTATTTCCTACTGGTATATCCTTATTACAGGTTCATGGATTGATTCAAAAGGAGAAGATCATTGTTTCTATAAATCCTAGTTGCAAGCATAATTTTATCAATGTTAATTTGGCAAAAAAATTGCAAGTTCCATCAAAACACATTGAAAACACACAGGTGGATGATGAGGATGTTCAAGTGTATAAGGATTTGAAGATTTCTATGGATAAATATGTGTTGCATGGTGATTTTTATACTTCAGAGATGGATATTATGGATGTTGTTTTGGGATATCCTTGGATGGAATCTGTGGGTACTATCATCATTAATGTGTAGAAGAAATTCCTGAAGCTTTAGTATAAAAAGAAGAAAATTACATTAAATGATATTTCCATCAATAAACAGGTAGAGTACACGGAGGCTAAAGCAGAAGATGTTCCAGGGACTGACATATCAGATGATGAGCTAGTGATGATTGACAATCAAACACAAACAGAGGCTGAAGCAGAAAAGGTTACAGGTGCTGATACATCAGATGAGGGCTCAGTGGTTGAAGTAATATTGGAAGATAAGACACCATAGCAAGCACCCCAACATGCACCAGATAACAATCAGGCTCTAGTAAAGGGTGAATTAAAGAAAAAGACACCGTGGGTTAAAACTTCAACATATCATCACCCACATCACCCCGCAAGACAACAACCAACAAGATGGCAACCAATTAGCCACAAGGACAACAACCCCCACATGAAAGATAGAGGGGAGCGAAGATCCACCTACTACACATCAACGCAGAAGAGCTGCCACGGTCAACTTCCATCTCAAGCGAGTAAGGCACCAGCAAGATCGAGGGTTCACCTTTCTCTTGGATGGCTAGATGCACGTGCATGGTACCAGTGGACTACTCTTTTGAGTAGATCTTATTATTTATGTTCTTCCCATGTTTCAGGGACGAAACATGCTAAGGGGGGTGGAATTTTATATACCTAGGGGGGATAATATGGGGTACAAAGGGAGGTACCCAAGGGAATAATATAATATTGGGATGGCCATAGTAATAAATAAGGTGGTTAACCCGTATCATGTAAGGGACCACAAGTAGTTAGTAATAAGGTAATGGGCCCATGGTATTAGTTTGATGGTATGAGGGAACCATGGTAATGACCCATGGTATTGTATGTATGAGACCTATATAGACGCTAGAGACTCCACATGGAGAGATGTCAAGGAATATTGTATGAACATGCATATAGCTTGTGGAGTGTTCTCCTTCCTTAAGGAGTGAACGTATGGTGTTGCCCTACCTTAAGGATTTTGATATCAATAAAGAAGAAGCATTTCTATATTCAGATCTTGTTATTTTTGGTGATTATTCTTGGGTTTATTTGCATTGCCTTATATTTTCATATCATATCTATAACACCCTGGAACCTGAAAATAAACATGGCACTAACATTGCAATAAAATTTAAGTGTGTTCAAAGAGAAGTGATTAATTTCTTTTTGATACATACGAAAAATTTGCATAATTAACAGGTTCATGACATGTCTTCGTTTCAAATGGTTAGTCCAATTTCACAATTGCAATAATAAATCCAATTTCTAAAATGATGATATGCACAATTTCCTCAATTTATGTTTGAATCATAGCATTTCATAAAGATAAAGAAATATTATTCGTGAATGCTTAATGATTTCTAAAAAACAATCCTCAATCAAAAATTCATTAATCGATCTTGCAGATTAAGCACCTTCATAGTTCTTCTTCTTTCCTCCATCATGCTTGAAAATATAATCATTAGACAAAACCAATAAATTTTGATCATGATTTTCTGATTAGAATGCATTGTTGACAAGTAGATCATTGAGTTAAATACATAGTTGTAGAGTTGTGGTTTAGCTGCAGAATTGTGTAGTTTCTGTAGCTAAAATCCTTAACAAACAGTGAAGTACACACAACTATGCATTTTTGTTATGAACAAATAACCAGTCCAATCTTCAAATTGATCAATGCTTCTTTCAGAAAAATTAGCAGATATATATATATATGTGTGTGTGTGTGTGTGTGTGTGTGTGTGTGTGTGTGTAGTGCTTGCTTCGACAGGTGTTTTTGAGTGGACCATCACAACAATCTTTTTCTCAATTTGCTCCAGATTCACATCAAAATTTTTTGATAATTTTTCTCATAGTAATTTTCTTAAAAAACAATAAAATACACAATCTAAAAAAATTAATGAAATATTTACGAAACTTAACATATATATATATATATATATATATATATATATATATATATATATATATATATATATATATATATATATAGAAAAATATATCAACAAACTAAAATATACATACAAACAAACATAACAAAAATCATAATGTTACCTATAAATATACAAATATTATAAAAAAAACACTTCATTAAAAAAAATAAAAATAAAATGATAAAAACAAATATTATACAAAACATATATTTACACTTAAAAAAATAATAATAACAAAAATTATACATATAAAATATTAAAACAACATTCCACTAACATCAAAATATACATATATGGAAAAAATTAGTACGAAATTTGCATTGAAAATTCAAATCATTGTGATTGAATATCTGAACTGATATGAACTAATACGTGGTTTTGACTGTAGCAGCACTAATACGTGGTTTTCACTGTAGCAGCAGCATATTCTGGAGCACAAGTGCTAGCAATGCACATAAAATTCGTAACTGTGCATTCAGAGCATGAAGGAGTATAAGTTGATTGCTGTTAATTTCGAATGTCCACGTGGAAGGATGGATAAGGCCACAATTTAATGTGTAATCTACAAAAGAGATCCGCAGGAAGTGGTGAGATCAGTGGGTGGAATTTTTGGGTGGATGTGTGTTTCTTCTCAGTGAAGTGGTGGGAGATACAGAATAGAGCAGAAGCCGATTTTCATAAATAAATTGATACTTGGTGCTCACAATTTCTCCCCATATTGTGGACGCAAATCTAGCGGCACTCGTCAAAACCAAGACGTCTTTCTCATGGACTCAATTAGACCAGATTTGTTTCAACGATTTGCAGGATTTGTTTCGATGTGGAAGATTTGTGCACCTTGGCAACTGGACACAGGGATGAGCCAAGCATGCGCACCTGGAGTTATTAACAATGCGCAGTGAGTTTGGAAAGAAAGATCCTCCGAAACAAACCTACTAAAATGAGCCTCCCAAGCTCACGAACCATCGATGCTCAACCTGTAGATCCTCAGTTGATTGCCACATCTGGAGATTTGGAGTGTATTTCTTAACAAATTCCATAACCTGCTACTCAGTTTCTTGCTCCCACTGTTTTCTTAGACTTTTTCGAAGAACTTAGCCGTGTAGTGGATGCCTTGGCCCAATCTTCATTGTCCTTAGGATCCCCTTTTCTATAGTGCTGATCAGTATCCTGGACCACTCTTGCCCCCTGCAGCAGCCTTAGCACCAACTCTCTGGCCTCAGTTTCATTTACGTTGGGCCTGCAAGTACTAACTGAGCAACTAGTATCTGAAAAATGTGCCCCTCGTTCCACAGTTACTTTGGTTAGAAGGGCTTGCAGAGAGAACATAGCAATTAAGTGAGCAATGGAGTCAGTTTGGTGCAAAGTTAATTTCCCTAGTTCACATTGCTGTATTACAGATATGGCAAGCTGTTATAGACATTTTTGTGCCTTGCATCTCCAAGTATGAAATGTCCATAAACCAAGGGCTCCTAAGTCCCTAAAAGTGTTGTTCCAACCCCTAAAGGAACAAGGTCAACAAATTACAACTTCTCCCAGAAGTTCTCCACCAGAAACTGCTCAGAATAAGTCAAAACAGGATCATTTCAGCTGCTCCACTGGCTAGCGGCATTGCATAGCACCTAAACACACTAGCTAGGTGCGTTGCAACGCACCTAAATGCACTATGAGGGTGCGTTGAGCGGGAAATGACAAATGGCAGTGCCATTCCGCGAGGTGGAAAGACAATGGAAGCTTCCATAATCTTCTCCTATGACACTTGCCTCACTGAATTCGACCAAGGATGAGTAAGAGGCTTTCAGTCTCCAAGTGGAAGCAAGAACTGACAGAGAGAAGACACTAATCAAATCACAGGCTAACTCATCCTCCTTGCATACATCTATATATGGATCCCTCATCCCAGAGATCCGGGGGCTGGAATTTTGCACATTGTAAGGAATTGCTGTTGGTTTTGAGATAGATATCAGAGTATTGGGTGATTTATGCTTTGTTGGAGGTGAAGAGGGGCTTCTTTGCTGGGAGGTTGATGCTGGGTCAGGAATCATCGGTTGTAACTCCTCTTGGATCTTCTTGTATATCATTAAAAACTATTTGAGTTTCTCCTCCATGCTTTTGTATCATTGATGCTTGTTACATTTGTATGGTTAGCTTAAATCTGATCCTAAGCTATTTATGAATATAGATCTATGTCTTTGTATAGTTTTCTTCTTCTGTGATCTTATAGGTACTTGGTGAAGCTGGGCAAGTAAGGGAGCAAGTAGCTGGAAGCTGTCAAAGAAGAGAGGGATTGGATCAAAGGACTAGCGCAAGACACAGGTCGGTTCTTTCTATCCCCCTCTATATTTAATTCATAAAGGAAATACAAAAGTAGTTTTTCTCTGTTTGTTTCTAAGGCAGCTGTCACACCTTAGTGGGATAGAGCAGTTCTAAATAGACACTTTTCCCGGTAACAAAATGGCGACTCCGCTGGGGAGAATGTCTAATTAGTTTGTTTGTGTATCATTCTTTGTTGTTTGTTTCATAAAATTATAAGTAGCATTCGAACTGCATTTGCCACAACAAATGCAAAGTAGACATCTGCTGCTTCAATACATTCACTGGATCTGTTTATGATTTGAACAGCTGATTCACAAATGATCTGATTTCCCTTGTGATAGCTCTTAGACCCTCCTTAGATCTACCCCTGATTGTGCATTACTGATTGCTTTTACTCAGCCAAAAACCAAAGACTGAACTGCAAACTGTGACCCCGAACCTGGACAGATTCTCGTTTCTGGCCCAATGCATGCACTGTTAAGAGTTCCTGCATTTCAGCGCACTTCTCGAAAGGGCAACTTGCGCTGCAATCCAGTTTCTCTGTGTTACAGGTGTGCTGATCAGACTAGCCCTGTGCAGTTGAGGTTCTTGTGCTTCATTCTTTCCAGTTTTGTCTCTAAATTTTGCAGCCTGTGATCAGTATATGTCTGTCTAAAACCCCTTTTCCTTACAGTTATTTCGCCTCCTTTGTACAAAAGAACTGTAGATGTTTTTGTGTGTTTGTTGAGTCATTTACAGTTTTCCATTGCAAAAGTAGAATAGTCGTACTGTCGTCCTTTGATTTAGATCTGTCGCAAGTGTCGATTTCAATCATAGGAGAAAGTTTGATTACTGTTGATGGTCGATTATACTTTTACTATTGCCTTTGGTCTGAATTTGTGAGTTTCTAGTGTCAAAAACGAGTGTTCATTTCAAAATCGTAAAGTGTCGTAATCGTCTTTATCTTTTGATTTCGAAAAGAACCTTGTTTGTGTTTGTCGCTTGAAAGCAAATTCAGATTTGTACATCAACTTTCTTTTTAGCATCAATACTAAGAAAGTCGAAAACAAATACATGCATGTGCATTTGCATATTGACAGTCTGTTTGGCTTGATTTAGGAAAGTGCATTTACAGTGTGCTCTTTGCTCTTTGTGAAAAGATTGTGTCTTTCTTTTCCTCTAGTAGCTAGGATTTTCATTGCACAAAAGAGATAAAAGTTTGCTTATCATCTTTAGATTGCATTTTAGGAATTACATCTACATCTTGTGGTGAACCCAAAAGGAAAACTTCATAAGAAAGATCAACTTAAAATAAATTCAATGAATCTAACAACGCTTTGGAACTTAATGCACAACATTTAGAGGTTTAGGCTAGAGACGTATTCCGGCGTCGTAAAGCCTGGTAACTGTTGTCCTCACTGATGGTTGGGTGATTCCTCCACTTTGAGACGATAAGTGCCAGTACGGACTTGTGCTCCCACGTACCTTCGAGTACATTTTGGGAGACCCCTATAGGCCTAAATCCTTTATCCATAGGAAGCCGTGTCTGCCGCCCTATCGATCGCAATGCACTGAACACAACATTTGGGAAGATTGACTGTCGTACCGTAATTAGTATTCTGCAGTTTTGCGATTGGTTTGGTACTCCCTCTACCTAGATCTCCAGAGCAATCCCTTTCATTCCTTTTCAGACTCCTTAACGGAAAAGTTCCATCTGAGCACTTGTCACTTTAGGCTCATTAAAAATCGAAGGAGACTAGAGTCACTTTTGTTTTTTCTCGACTCTTAAAAATTGAAAAAACAAGTTGTTTCAAAGCGTCTAAAATTTATTTTAAACGGAATATTCATTACCCCTTTCCTACGTTGATCTTGGGTTGAGAAAATGGAATCCACCAACCAAGGAATTTCCCTTGGAGGAAATCCTAGTCCCTTCTCCTCTTGGGGAGATGTTGGTGCACCCGATATGGCCACATTGTCGCTTCCAGGACTGACAATTGGTTTTCCTGTATGGCTCTTCTCAACCTCTCTCGTTCAGAACACCACTATTCCTGAACAATCGAATCAGCAATTAGACGAGTCCAGAGTTGCCCACCAGCCTTCTACTTCCTCTAATTCTTCCTCTCCTCCTTCCTCTTTGCTTGATGGGGCTGGTAAAGCCAAAAGTCAAGTTCCTAAGGAGAAGAAGGAAAAGAAGAAGAAAGAGAAGAAGAAGAAGGAGCCAAAGGCAAATGGGGGAAAACGAGTGTCGTCTAACGAAAATCCACACACTGCACCGACCAAGCCTAAATCACCATGTGTCATTTGCAAAGGAGACCACTTTCACAGAGATTGTCCTTGCATCCCTCAGATATTAAGGGACTGGTCTCCTAGATTGCACAACCCGATGTTGTCAACCTCTGATGATCATGTTGAAAACACACCGTCGACTAGTGAAAGTGAAGCCCCAGGACAAAAAGGAAAATGTAGATTTCCTTGTAAACTGTGCGAAGGCGATCATGCCGTCCACCATTGTCCCTTCTTAGATGAAGCTAAAAGAGTTTTGGATGATCGTCCGGTTTCATCGTTACGACTTCCTCCTGGATATAAAAAACTCTCGCTGAGTCCGTCACTAGTTGAAAATCCGACTGGCCGGCTCAGGTGGTCGGCTGAAGCACCTATCATTGAAGATAAACCATCTGGATCCATACCAGACGAAAGTCAAAAGGTCGAGGTGGAAGTTGACCCGGTCTTGCCTCCAGAGGTTTCATCTTCAGATGATACAATCACTGAAGAGAACAAGGATGACACTGTCCAAATTCTTTTCATAAGCACAGACTCCGACGAACATGGGGGCAATTTACCTGTTCCTTTACCGCAGGAAGGAAGTTCGTCAGAGCCATACCCGGCCGTCTATTCGGTCCCACCTCCAAGCAACCTAGTTGTCTCCTTCGACTGGAATCAACTAGGCAGACCCCATTTACCAGCAAGCATACCATTCCGAATTATCGTTCAAATATATAGAATGGTTATGGCTGGTACCATCGTAGATGAGGGGGCTTCTGTGAGTATCCTTTCCTCAACTGCTTGGAAAGCGCTTGGTTCGCCATGGCTTTTGCCCGAGATGAGAAATCTGACAGGCTTTGATAAAGGAACCGATCGACCTTTAGGGATCCTTCCCGATGTGCCCATAACATTGAGAGGGAAAACAGTTCACATGAACGTAATGGTAGTTCAAGGACCCCTGGATTACAATCTACTCCTTGGACGAGACTATATTTATGTTGGAAATAATACTGAGAGGGGGGGTGAATCAGTATTATCAAGTTATTTTAATAAATCTTCCTTATTTATACTTTGAATTATTTTTGCATGTCAGTACCATAAAATCATGAGCATGAACAAGAAAAACAAATAGTCACACCAAAGAACACCAGATATAAGGTGGAAACCCAATGTGGGTGAAAACCACCTGCTGCAATATGTCTCTATCTTCTTTCAAATTAGAAACTCCTTTTACAATGGTTTTGTATTGGTGCAGTCCTTTACCAGTACGCAGGCTGCAACCTGCAGAGAGCTACAACTCTCTCTCGTTTTCCAGTCTCTCCTGGAAGGGAGCTACAACCCCCTTTTTCTTTCAAGGACCACTTTTCATAAATTTTCAAACTAGATCCATAAACATCAAGAGATCATCAAGTACAAGTAAATCACCCAGTGAACTGCAGTAACCAGATCAACAATAACAGTAAACTAAACCCAGAACACCTTATCAACAGAAAAATTCAGCCAACAAAAGTCTTAAGACAGATCCGCAGTTTTTCTTTATCTGGCCTGCGTGGCTCCGCACTTCACCTTCTGCTCCCTTGCGTATACCCGCAGAGAGCCTTCTGCTGCACTACATATCTACGCACCTGCACCTTTTGTCGCGCCGCGTACATATACTGTAGTTCCGCACCCGCGTCTTCTATCGCGCTGCATACCTCTATTGTAGCTCCGCACCTGTGGCTTCTATCGCGCCGCGTATCTTTACTATGCCTCCGCACCTGAACCTTCTATCGCGCTGCGTACCCACACACCTGCTCTGCGTACCCACGCACTGCACCTTCTTCGGCTCTGCGTACCCACGCACTGCGCCTTCTTCTGCTGTGCATACCCTCGCACTTGCGCCGTTAATTACCTGCGTACCTCTGATTAGGGCCAAATTGGCAGTCCACCAGTGTGCCACAGATAATCAGATGCCCAGATCTGATCATGCGCCCGAGAGATCACACTTCATAGATTCACTTTCAACTTCACTTTTATATAGATCAAGCTTTTAAACCGATAACCCAATATTTCAGATCTTAAGATATTCAATTTGCAAAAGATTCCTTAGCCAAGTGATCTCCTTCCCTATTTATAGTCAAGCCCTTATTCACACCATGGGACAAAACCATCAATAACCAATACAAGGGATCCAAACCGGGGCTAAATTAGATCCTATACCATAGGCCAAAACCATAGAATCAAGAACGACGGGCTAAATACCACGGGCCAAACATAAGAAACCCCACGTGAGCGCGCTTCTCTGCCTTGAAGTGAGTGAACTGGGGGTCCGCACCTCATGAACGGGTAACCTGCGGGTATGTACGCACTTTATCTATGATATTCTTGCGAGTCCGCAGCTTTTGTACGGTGTACCTGCATACCTCTTATTTTCCAACATTTTGAGAGCATGAACAAAGCATTGCCACTTAAGAGAGTTGCCATCAAGTACAACACCTGTAACATAGAGCCATACCAGAATCATAATGCTAACAATCTCCCCCTTTGGACTTGATGGCAACCTCAAGATCTTCAACGTCATTCTCCCCCTTTGACATCAAGGGCAAAGGGTTATGCTCCCCCTAAGAACATGCTCCCCCTGACTATAAACCAGATCTGCAAAGAAGAACCATAATCCACCAAACACCATAAATGACCATGAAAGAGATAGAGACATATTGCAACAATATTCAGACCAGCATCCATGATCTCCTTCTGTACTTCCTCCATAATGCCAACAATGCATTATATGCTCCCCCTGAACCTGTGCCATTCGATCAATCCGCAACCCAGCACATGTACGCATATACCCCAGATGAGCCTTGCGTACAACCAACCATCAAAAGAGATTCAACAACAATATGATGCATCAACAACCCCCAGCTTTTGCCTGAGGTATTCAAAGGTCTCCCTGGGTAATGGTTTGGTGAGTATATCAGCAACTTGTTCCTTAGAAGGAACATACTCCAACTTGACCTTTTGTTCAAGTACTTGTTCCCGAAGAAAATGATACTTGATCGGTATGTGCTTGGTCCTTGAATGCATGACTGGGTTCTTTGAAATGCTGATTGCACTTGTATTATCACATAAGATGGAGATGGGTGGTATACAAGTGATTTGAAAATCCTGCAAGGTCTGCATCATCCAAAGGAGTTGAGTGCAGCAAGATGCAGCAGCAACATATTCTGCTTCAGCTGTAGACAAGGCAATCGAACTCTGTTTCTTGCTGAACCAAGATACTAATATGGAACCCATAAAGAATGCACCACCACTTGTGCTCTTCCTGTCATCCACACTTCCGGCCCAATCTGCATCTGTATAAGCATGAAGTGTGAGATCTGTATCTCTAGGATACCATAAGCCATAGTTTTGAGTTCCTTGAAGATATTTGAAGATTCTCTTTACTACCTGAAGATGAGTTTCCTTTGGATTTGCTTGAAATCTTCCAACTATTCCTACTGCATGCATTATGTCTGGTTGGGTACCTGTCAAATAAAGTATACTTCCAATCATAGATCTGTAGGTTGGTTGATGCACTGCTGCTGATTCATCATTTGCACTGAGGCTACATCTTGTGACCATGGGTGTACATATTGGTTTTGCATCTTCCATGCCATATTTCTTCAAAATCTGCTTGAGATACTTGGTTTGAGACAAAAAGATCCCTCCTTCTTTTTGTTGGATTTGCAAACCAAGAAAATATGTCAGTTCTCCCAGCAAGGACATTTCAAATTCTTTCTGCATTACCAAGGTAAAGCTTTGACTCATAGCTTCTTTATTGCTGCCAAAGATAATGTCATCTACATACACAACAAGTATTAGCAATTTGTCGTTTTCAACTTTTATATAAAGATTGCTATCTGCTAATCCTTTTGAAAAACCTTGTTGATGAAGATATTTGTCCAAATGATAGTACCAAGCCCTTGGAGCTTGTTTGAGACCATAGAGAGCCTTTTTCAATCTGCATACAAGATTTGGATCATTTCCAAGAATGAAACCATCTGGCTGCTCAATGTATACTTCTTCTTCCAAGTCTCCATTCAGAAAGGCTGATTTCACGTCCATTTGAAATACTTTGAAGTTTTGAAAGCTTGAGAGAGCAAGGAACATTCGGATGGCCTCAAGTCTTGCAACAGGAGCAAAAGTTTCTTCAAAATCTATTCCTTCTTGCTGTGCATACCCTTTACAAACAAGTATGGCCTTGTTTCTAATTACTTCTCCATTTTCATTCAATTTATTTTTGAAGACCCATTTTGTCCCTATAACATTCTTATCCTTTGGTCTAGGAACTAACTCCCAAGTGTTGTTCTTTTCAATCTGCTCAAGTTCTTCATCCATTTCTTTGACCCAACATTCATCTTTGCATGCCTCTTTCACATTTTGTGGTTCAGTGGAAGAGAGTAATGCCAAATAGATTGAAGCTTCTGCAATTGTTCTTCTTGTTTGTACACCTGCTTCTTTCTGCCCCAAAATCTGTGATTCTGGATGATTCTTTTGAACATATCTGGATGGAGTCTTTTCTTCTATCCTTATCTGCTCCTCTGGTTCTTCTTGAGGTTCTTCTTCTTCATCATTCTGTCTTTGAGGGTAGTCTTCATCTTCTTCGATATCTTCATGATATACTTGCCTAGGAATTTATCCCTTCTCATCAACCACTACATCAATGCTGTCAACAATTCTTCCAAGTCTTTTATTGTAGCACTTGTATGCTTTGTTGTGTGGAGAATAACCAAGAAGAATGCCTTCATCTGCTCTAGGTTCAAATTTTCCAAGTTGCTCATCAGTATTCTTAATATAGCATTTGCTTCCAAAGATTTTGAAGTGCTTTACCGAAGGAGTCTCACCATACCAGAGCTCATGAGGGGTTTGAGTGCTGTTCACCCGGACATTTGTTTTGTTGAGAATAACAACCGCAGCATATGCTGCTTCACCCCATAAAGTTGCGGGAGTTCCAGACTCATCAAGCATAGCACGAGCCATTTGTTGGACTGTTCTGTTCATTCTTTCCACCACTCCATTTTGCTGAGGAGTTCTAGCTGTAGAGAATTCTCTTCTTATCCCATGTTCTTCACAGAAGTTGAAAAATTCATTTGAGGTAAACTCCCCACCTCTGTCGGATCTGAGGCACTTAATTTTGTATCCTGATTCATTTTCAACCAAGGCTTTAAAGGATTTGAATTTTTCGAATGCTTCATCTTTGTGCTTCATAAGTCCTAACCAGACAAACCTGGAGAAATCGTCAATGAATAATATCAAGTATTCTTCTCCTCGAGGTGTCCTTTTCCTGAATGGACCACATACATCTGTATGTACTAGCTCAAGAGGCATGCTAGCTGATCCCTCCTTCTCCGGGAAGTTAGTTCTGGTTTGCTTTCCAAAATGAAATGATTTGCATATGGTGTTGTCTGGAATTTTGATATCTGGAAGACCGCGAACTACCTGATATTTGCATGCTTTCCTTATTTGTGAAAAGCTTAGATGCCCCAACCTCCGGTGCCATAACCAGTGTTCATCATCCTTGCTTAGATAGCATTGTTGTTGTCCTTCTTCAAATATGTATAGATTATTTGGAGTTCTTTCACCTTTGATCACTGTTTTACCTGTATCAAGATCACGAACAAGACATCCATTTGATCTAAATATCACCTCGATTCCTTGATCACACATCTGGCTGACACTCAGAAGATTATGCTTCAATCCATCAACATAAAAAACATTTCCAGCTTTGACCTTTTCTTTTAACTAAGTAGTGCCTTTTCCTTTCATAGCTGCAGGAGTATCATTTCCAAAAGAAACTTTCTTTCCCTTTTCTAAAGCAGAATATGATTCAAGTTTTTCTTTATCACCTGTCATATGCTTCGAACATCCACTGTCAATGTACCATAGATTTTCCTGTCCCTCTGCACAAAATGCTATCCCACATCTTCCTGTTTGTGGTTCCTTTATTCTCCATGTTTGGTGCTTGAGGCTTGTTCCTTTGTCTGCTGAAACCTGCTCCTGCATTCAGAATCTTCATGACCAAAGTTATTGCAAATAGAACATTCAACTTCATTTTCAAGAGCCGAAAAGTTGTTATAGGTCCTTTTTGTAATCCCGGTCATACTTCTTTGTTTTTGAGCTTCTCTAGTCATGATTGTTTTATATGCAACACATTGAGCTGCTTTGTGACCAAAGTTATGGCAAGAGAAGCATTGTCCATTGAAGAAACTTTTGCGGTTATCAAATCTTCCGGCCAAATGATTGTAATTTCTATTGTCATTCATTCTTGAAGCAAATTGAGAGGATTTTACCTGTGGCTGGTTGTAGCTTTTGTTCATCCTTAAGATGGATTGCCCCTGGTTTACCTGATAGTCTTTGTTTGTTCTTGATGTAATTCGTTCCTTCTTTACCTGGTGATCTCCATTGTGCTTTTGCTCATTCCTTCTTGCTGCATCAAGATAACTCTTTGAGGTGGATGCTTGAGAAGTTTCTCCATTATACCCCAGACCTGTCTTGTTTAGTGGAGAACACTGTACATTGACGATCTCATCCAGAGTTTTAGATCCTTTGACAAACTTAAGATTAATAGCCTTTGTTTTCTCAATCTCTTTTCTAAGACCAACAATTTCGCCTTCTAACTTTTCAAGATATTTTTCTTTTTCATCAATTTGAAATTGTAGAGTATCAATGATCATATTCTTTTCTTCTATACATGTCTTGAGTCTAGAAATTTCTTCATGAAAGCTATCCAAATCTATAGCATCCATGTAATCATCATCTTCAAATGCCATTAAAAGTTTATAGTCATTACCTCGTTCATCTTCATCACTATTTGATAGACCATCACTATCTTCATGAGTGTAGTAGCTTTTCTTATTTGCATTCCGTTTCTTGTTCCATCTAGCAGGTTCCTTTCCTTTGTCAATCTTATCCTTATGAGGACATTTCGCATCATAATGACCTACTCTTCCACAAGAAAAGCATTTAAAAGGTAACTTACCTCTGAACCTTCCAGTACCCCGTTGAAGATTTCTGACAAAATTTGATTCTTCTTCTTCTTCTTCTGGCACGTGACTTGCTTCATAGTAGTCTCCTTTGCCTGAAGCCTTGAAAGTAGCTTCTCTTCTGTCTGATGGACCTCCCTTTCTCATTTCATAAGCAGTTAGGATTCCGTGTAGCTGAGACATAGTAAGAGTTCGTAGATTTTCCTTTTCTTCTATTGCAGACACTTTAGATTCAAACTTGGGGGACAATGATCTTAGAACTTTTTCAACCACAATAGCCTCTTTTATTTCTTCACCCAAGTTTTTCATGCAATTAAAAATCTCGTCTACACGAAGCAAATAGTTGGCCACACTTTCATCATTATACATTCTGAGATTCTCATACTGAATCCTGAGGGTTTGAAGTTTAGCACGCTTTACCTGTTCATCTCCTTCGTAGCTCAAGACAATCTTGTCCCATATTTCTTTTGCGGATTTATATTGCATAACCTTCACGAATTCTGTTTGAGATAAGCATCCTAGCAGAGTATTGACTGCTTTAGCATTTGTTTCATATTTCTTCTTTTCGGCCGAATCTGTAGGAGTAGCTGAAGGAAAAGTGTAGCCTGTATCTATGATATCCCAAACTTCTGTACCAAGAGATTGAAGATAGGCAATAACTCTTACCTTCCAATAATTGAAGTTTGTCCCATCAAAAATTGGTGGCCTGATTGATGCTTCCCTCTCGTAGTTGCTCATGATGAGTGATCTTCCTTCAAGTGATCAAGCTTCTCTGAAGGACCTACTCCGATACCAATTGTTGGAAATAATACTAAGAGGGGGGGTGAATCAGTATTATCAAGTTCTTTTAATAAATCTTCCTTATTTATACTTTGAATTATTTTTCCATGTCAGTACCATAAAATAATGAGCATGAACAAGAAAAACAGATAGTCACACCAAAGAACACTAGATATAAGGTGGAAACCCAATGTGGGTGAAAACCACCTGCTGCAATATGTCTCTATCTTCTTTCAAATTAGAAACTCCTTTTACAATGGTTTTGTACTGGTGCAGTCCTTTACCAGTACGCAGGCTGCAACCTGCAGAGAGCTACAACTCTCTCTCGTTTTCCAGTCTCTCCTGGAAGGGAGCTACAACCCCCTTTTTCTTTCAAGGACCACTTTTCATAAATTTTCAAACTGGATCCATAAACATCAAGAGATCATCAAGTACAAGTAAATCACCCAGTGAACTGCAGTAACCAGATCAACAATAAAAGTAAACTAAACCCAGAACACCTTATCAACAGAAAAATTCAGCCAACAAAAGTCTTAAGACAGATCCGCAGTTTTTCTTTATCTGGCCTGCGTGGCTTCGAACTTCACCTTCTGCTCCCCTGCGTATACCCACAGAGAGCCTTCTGCTGCACTGCGTATCTACGCACCTGCAGCTTTTGTCGCGCCGCGTACATATACTGTAGTTCCGTACCTACAGCTTCTATCGCGCCGCGTACCTCTACTGTAGCTCCGCACCTTCGGCTTCTGTTGCGCCGCGTATCTTTACTGTGCCTCCGCACCTGAACCTTCTATCGCGCTGCGTACCCACACACTGCGCCTTCTTCTGCTGTGCGTACCCTCGCACTTGCGCCGTTAATTACCTGCGTACCTCTGATTAGGGCCAAATTGGCAGTCCACCAGTGTGCCACAGATAGTCAGATGCCCAGATCTGATCATGCGCCCGAGAGATCACACTTCATAGATTCACTTTCAACTTCACTTTTATATAGATCAAGCTTTTAAACCGATAACCCAATATTTCAGATCTTAAGATATTCAATTTGCAAAAGATGCCTTAGCCAAGTGATCTCCTTCCCTATTTATAGTCAAGCCCTTATTCACACCATGGGACAAAACCATCAATAACCAATACAAGGGATCCAAATCGGGGCTAAATTAGATCCTATACCACGGGCCAAAACCATAGAATCAAGAACGGCGGGCTAAATACCACGGGCCAAAACCATAGAATCAAGAACGGCGGGCTAAATACCACGGGCCAAACATAAGAAACCCCACGTGAGTGTGCTTCTCTGCCTTGAAGTGAGTGAACTGGGGGTTCGCACCTCATGAACGGGTAACCTGCGGGTATGTACGCACTTTATCTATGATATTCCTGCGGGTCCGTAGCTTTTGTACGGTGTACCTGCATACCTCTTATTTTCCAACATTTTGAGAGCCTGAACAGAGCATTGCCACTTAAGAGAGTTGCCATCAAGTACAACACCTGTAACATAGAGCCATACCAGAATCATAATGCCAACAATTTATTGCATGGGAGCAATTGTCTCCTCACTCTTTAGAGTAATGTGTTTTCCGCACGAAGGAAGAGTGGTCAAGCTCGTGGACCAGCTTTCATTTCCCGGATCATACAGAGCAAATAGTCATATACCATCCCTGAATGGTCTTTTCACGCAAGAAATGTCTCAATCTCCAGTCCGTCCTCCCGATGAGCATGAGTAATTCAGAGGGATATGACTGAAACCTAGGGGGCATGCATCCTGGTCTGCTTCGGCAGGAAAAATTTGGGTATAGAGTAGGTTTCCGCGGGAGAATATGCCTAGTCTGTACCCCCGTCCGTGATTGGAAGAGGGGGTTATTCTAGTACAGGATTCTCTTGTAAAAGTTATGTAAGTTGGCAAGCACCGCCACTCACCTTTGTTTATCTCAGTAGATATCGCCGAAGAAGTGTTTTGTTTGCGCCGCGAATAGAACAATCTTTGGGTAACCTGTAAGAGGTAGGCCTCTCTCGGTAAAACAAATGTTTTAACGGACTAAAGAAGGGGTAACCTTGAAACTCTGTTTTATACCTGGGGGCATGCAAACCTTTTGGAATGCAAGCGAAGAGCGACTATTTATTTTTTAAATTTTTAGGACCTCTAACCCTTTAAACCCGTAGGATTGGTCGTTTCCTAACTTGCATAAAGAAAGGATGTGGGGCAAAACTCTAAAAGTTTCCATTTTTATATGAGACATTCTTATCATACGACTGGATTAATCGAGCAGTTTTAGCACATAGTTCAAGCTCGTTAAAAAATAAACATAAGACATGAGCAAATGTTTCCACCCGCGTTTAAGCTCATTAAAAAATGAACTATTCCCCGGTAAATAACCACTGTGAATGTAGTACTTCAGCCATTAAAGCCTTGGTCGTGTTTGCACCGTCACCTCCACTTTTACATTGGCCGATCATTCACCTCCATTTGATTGTTTACCCATTTTGAGGAACAGCTGCGAAGAGTGATTTCACTAGCCATCCTTGTGACACTACCGTGATTGGAAAATTCCAAACCTTACCTGGAATCAGCTGCTACCCAATTTATCACTCGTTCCTCAAAAGACGAGTCTCCTTTAAGCTCTTTTCAACTGACTCGTAAAATATGAAAATATTTCCGAGCCATTGGCCTCTCCAGCTCGTTAAAGGGACAGGAAGTGCTATCCCTCACCTAGATTTTAATCTTTTTGGACCTGAGGGATTATTGCACAAAACGATCGAGCGCTTGTTTTGTTCGGCTCGTTAAAACTATCGAAAATTCATCCCTTCTGTATTGTTTTATACTTTTTCGGACTTAAGGGATTAGATGATGAAAAAGGAATTTTGGAGTTACCTTTATGTTCCTTTTCAGACTCTCTAAAAATGAAAAGGACCGAGTTATCTTTGTCGTTAAACTCGTTAAAAAGATTAATAGCGACAAACTTGTCTTTAGACGAGAACGAGTTTCACTATCGCTAGGCTCGTTAAAACATAGCGATGGGTTTGTCCGAAGGGCAAATTATAGAACTAGCATATGTTATCCTCCTCAAGCTTGACAAAAATAAAGAGGTACTGGTCAGCAATGACTGGGGAAAAATTGGGAAGAAAACTCAAAGAATCTTTATTGGTAGCAAGTCGCTCTTGAACATGACACTTCCATTCCGTGTCCGAGTCGGGTTGGGTTGTTTCATTCACCGGTCACATCGCCATGGTCACGCCATACCATCCACATTTGGGGTTAATGCTACCAATCCATCACATCAGTGTCGCCGACATGTTCAAGAGAAGTCATCCAGAGAAGTCACATGTGTCCCACCCACTACCATACATTATACTCCATTCTTTCATGACCGCCACCCTGAACCGTATATCATCAGATTGTTTTCACCTCCATCAAAATCATTTGCTCCATTCCGTGTCATTGATGTGGGATTCATTAAGGCCCTCCTTTGACGGATCCCTTCTTGTCGACATCAACTCATTATCCAAGAAGTTGGTCTAGGAACACCCCATTCAGTACTTTGAAGCTTGCATGCCTCAATGGCAAGTTTCTCACTTCCGGCGACAGGTTTACATCAATGACCTTCGACCGAAAGATTTTGCGTGGTGTTCGACGCCAAGTCCTTTATTCACACCACGTGAATTGTACTGTAGTACCTTGAGGGTCATTATCATTATCGGTGATTCCTCTCGCGCTTGTTAACAGTTTACATCATTAACTGGTAATCAAGCGATGCCTTTCCATGTTCGACTCCAGAACATTTTCACATGGATCGACTTGTACTTCGAGTGAAGATCGGACGAGATTGAAGACCCCGGATCTAGTTTCATCCATCCGGGCTGCGATATATTCAGGGAAATAAAGACATTAAAATGTACAACATTGCAGCACAGATAATCATCCTACCAAAAGGATGATGGCTCTATCAGAATCATCAGTCTACAATCAGACGATTGTCTGTCCTATGTACATGAAAATGAATCTATAAAGCTGAGCATGGGAATGCCCGCCTCAGCTAGATCATGAAAAACAGTATGAAGATAATGTATTGTATTGTATCTTATTACAGGTCTCCTCCCGGCATTGAAAGAACTTCGGATCCTCATAATAAAGCATTTCACCCGATTAACAACCTCATACTTTAGGGGGCAACTGTTATAGACATTTTTGTGCCTTGCAGCTCCAAGCATGAAATGTTCATAAACCAAGGGCTCCTAAGTCCCTAAAAGTGTTGTTCCAACCCCTAAAGGAACAAGGTCAACAAATTACAGCTTCTCCCAGAAGTTCTCCACCAGAAACTGCTCAGAATAAGTCAAAACAGGATCATTTCAGCTGCTCCACTGGCTAGCTGCGTTGCATAGAACCTAAACACACTAGCTAGGTGCGTTGCAACACACCTAAATGCACTATGAGGGTGCGTTGAGCGGGAAATGACAAATGGCAGTGCCATTCCGCGAGGTGGAAATACAATGGAAGCTTCCAGAATCTTCTCCTATGACACTTGCCTCACTGAATTCGACCAAGGATGAGTAAGAGGCTTTCAGTCTCCAAGTGGAAGCAAGAACTGACAGAGAGAAGACACTAATCAAATCACAGGCTGACTCATCCTCCTTGCATACATCTATATATGGATCCCTCATCCCAGAGATCCGGGGGCTGGAATTTTGCACATTGTAAGGAATTGCTGTTGGTTTTGAGATAGATATCAGAGTATTGGGTGATTTATGCTTTGTTGGAGGTGAAGAGGGGCTTCTTTGCTGGGAGGTTGATGCTGGGTCAGGAATCATCGGTTGTAACTCCTCCTGGATCTTCTTGTATATCAATAAAAACTATTTGAGTTTCTCCTCCATGCTTTTGTATCATTGATGCTTGTTACATTTGTATGGTTAGCTTAAATATGATCCTAAGCTGTTTATGAATATAGATCTATGTCTTTGTATAGTTTTCTTCTTCTGTGATCTTACAGGTACTTGGTGAAGCTGGGAAAGTAAGGGAGCAAGTAGCTGGAAGCTGTCAAAGAAGAGAGGGATTGGATCAAAGGACTAGCGCAATACACAGGTCGGTTCTTTCTATCCCCCTCTATCTTTAATTCATAAAGGAAATACAAAAGTAGTTTTTCTCTGTTTGTTTCTAAGGCAGCTGTCACACCTTAATGGGATAGAGCAGTTCTAAATAGACACTTTTCCCGGTAACACAAGCTTAGAAGAAATAGAACAGAAAATAATGGCCATGTCACTTAAGGAATCAACAAAGAAAAATGTAGATAAACTTAAACAGGAAGGTTCAAATGATATGTCTGTATCTATTTCCATTTCTGCAGACAGTGACCTCGGAAAAGTTGTGATAGTGTTTGCCCATTTCGGACTGGAGAAAGTGGCCAAATACAGTGTGTGCACAGGTTAATTTACAGGATTTTGAGCAAACTATGATGCATTTGATCAGCTTTCGATATTGTTATTGCATTTTTCTTTGTGAATTTTTAAAGTGTATATATATATATATATATATATATATATATATATATATATATATATATATATATATATTGTTTTTATTTGGTTTATGTGTTTTGTTAATTTTTTTTTTTTAATGATAAATTTTGGATTTTGATTTTTAAGCTAATGCAATTGATTTATTTTTTTTCAGGTCGCATGAGAGCCAATTATCAATTTGTCAATTCTTTTGGGAATGAAAATCAAAGAAGAAATTGATTTCAGAATTTTTATTTTCCTTCAAAAACATGATTTTTCTTTATTGAAAAAAAAATGATTTATTTTTTAATTTTATTTTTAAAATGGAAATCTAACATGATTTTTTTATTTTATTTTATTTTAATTATTTAAAATCAAAACATGAATTCTTGATTGAAAATATTTGTGATGTTAATGAAAAAAATGCAAGAAAATAAATAAAATTCTAAAAGATTTTAAAGTCTAACTAGTTAAAAAAGTGCAATCAAGAACTTAAAAACAAATGTAATCAAGTTTGATTTTATTTCCCTATTTTATCCTTTTTTTTCCCGTAGAAAAAGTCGCAATTTCTATTAATCATAAGAAATTACATTTTGTAGATGCTGTGCATATGCATACCGAGGCTGTTTGCCTCTCAGTGAAAAACAAAATAGACTTGTCATTGTTCCAAGCCACTAGAAAAACCAGATATTCTAGATTGTATTCTCTCCTCTCATCAAACTGTTGTCCACGCAGGGAGTTTGGAGAGGTATAAGATCAAAAAAAGATAAACAGCATAGAGTTTTCATTGTTCAGACATCATTGTGCAGCTGTAGCTTGCTGCCCAAAATTTTACAAAAAATAATAATAGTTTTGTTTTTATCACCATAGTCCATAACAGTCTTTTAACCAGAAAGAAGTAAAAGCATATAAACAAAATAACAGTAAGATTATGCATGTTGGGACCCCTTTCAAATGTGAGCATCCCTTTGTGCCTGTTCAACAAAGGGTCTGTGATAGTGCTGAAAGAAGGTACCATCCCGATCTTCTTGTATTAACCAGGTCTCTTCTTGCCTCTGCGCTGCTTGTTTGGATAGGTAGTCCGCCCGAGTGTTGCGCTCCCTGTATATATGTCGACAGTCAAAATTTTCAAAAGCATTTGTTAGTCTGAGTGCCTCATCCAGGATGTGTCTCAAAGAGAAAGCAGTGCAATTTGATTTTCTTGTTAGCCAATTGCAAACAATCATTGAGTCACCAAACAGTTGTAATTTTGTGCATCCTTTCTCTAGTGCAAAGGATATGAGAAATTTTGCAGTGGAGAGTTCCGCATAATTGTTTGTGCCTCTTCCCAGTGGAATTTGTAGCGAGAATGAATGGTTCTCACGCAAGAAAAGAATGCCTCCCCCCCCACAGCCATCCTCTTGGGCTGAGCCATCAAAATATGCCCAGGGGAAAGATTTGTCAATGAGTTCAGGGGTGATGGATCGAGGGAGGGCCGGAGGAGGATCATCAGGAATGAGAGCGAGGTCTGCTAATATGTGGGCA
Organism: Pinus tabuliformis; assembly: GCA_031772625.1. Taxonomy (NCBI): domain Eukaryota; kingdom Viridiplantae; phylum Streptophyta; class Pinopsida; order Pinales; family Pinaceae; genus Pinus; species Pinus tabuliformis. Next base: position 257,046,025 of record CM062807.1, on the reverse strand, counting down.
ATGGTGATTGGCCAGTGTGGGATTTTTTGGTCGAAAATTGCTCTATTTCTTGCGATCCAGATTGACCAACACATGAGGAGAGGTATGTTCCTGTCTTTTCCTGAGTGCTGTACCTGCCAGTTACCCCAAGCCTCAGCGATAGTCTGGCCTTGCCACAGGTGAAGGGAGGGGGAACGAGAAGAGAGGAGTGACCATAATTCAAGAATCACCGGACAGGTGAGAAATAAGTGTTCCGTATCTTCCTCGTTACTTCTGCAGAGATGGCACCAGAAGGGGCCATAGAAGGACCTTTTGATCAGATTTGCCCCAGTAGGAATCTTGTTGGAGAGAATAGCCCACATGAGTAGCCGAGTTCTGGGGGCGGCTTTTAGATGCCAGATTGATTTCCACCATGGCTGTGAGATGTCTGGCTGGTGATGTTGCATTAGCTGCAAATAACCTTCTTTTGGGGAGTATGTTCCTGATTTTGCATGGGCCCAGACAATCTCATCTTCTCCCTCCGATATTCTGATGTGAGCTTGTGAGAGAGCCTCAGTGTAAGAATTCCATTCTTGTCTCCATTGATCCGGAATGTGGAGATCGCGGGAAGACCTCCAAGCTTGATGGAGGAAACCAGAATTTCCATGGTCAGCAATGTGGGCAATGTGCGTGACTCCTTGATCCCTTAGATGTGTTAGGAGCCGCTCTGATAGTCTTTGCATGTTTCCACAGCCAATCCAGGGGTCGACACCAATGCGAACAGAGTTTCCCTGCTTAATTCTCCAAGTCAAGCCCTCCCTGATTAGAGGAAGAGAGTTTAGGACAGCTTTCCAGATGATGGAGTGATTACCACTTCCCCTATGTTCCCTGCGGATCCAGCTGAAGACACTTTCAGGTGCAATATATTTTTCCAAGACAACTTTCTGCCAGAGGCTATTGGACGTGAGGAGTTGCCATCCCATTTTTGCAGCGAGAGCATTTGCAAAAAAATCTAATCTCTTAATTCCCCATCCTCCCCATTTTTTTGGTTTAGCTATGGAGTCCCATTTAACCCAGGCAAAGAGATTTCCTTGATTTGATCCCTTCCATAAGAATCTGCAGCAAATTTTTTGAAGCCTAGATAGTATCCCCCTAGGTATCCACGCCAAAGACATCCAGTACACCGGCGTTGCTTCCAGCACAACTTTAATTAGAATGAGTCTGCCTGCCCTAGTAAGGTATCTGTTATACCAGACATTGATTCTTTTCTCCACCTTAGAGATTAACCAAATCCAATCTGCTATTCTGTAACCTCCATGTTTGATCCGGAATCCCAGGTATTTAAGCCCTTCCTCCATTGGGTGAATTTGGAAAGGAAAGCGATTCCTGGTATAGATGACTTCTTGTGGAGAACAACTGATCGCTGAAAGGGTAGATTTTTGAACATTTATTACCATCCCTGTAGCTTTCTGAAAGAGATCGAAAACCTGATGTAATGCCGATGAATCAGCCATACCTCCATTTAAGAAAATTAGCACATCATCCACAAACAGGAGATGTGTGAGGAAACAGTTGTCTGTGATTTTGATTCCTTTTATACGACCTCTTCTGTGTTCTGCTGCAATCAATCTACTTAGACCTTCCATGATGAGTAAAAAAAGTAGGGGAGATAGGGGGCAGCCTTGTCTGAGCCCTCTTTCAGCAGTGAAAAAAGGGGTGGGGGAACCATTAAGGAGGACACTGAAAGATACATCAGAGATGCAGCACATGATTCTTTTGATGAATAGGTAAGGGAAACCCAGATGAGTGAGGAGCATTCTGATGTAAAGAAGATTTACCCTATCAAAGGCTTTTGAGAGGTCCACCTTGAGGATCATACCCTTTAGGTTTTTGCTCTTCATAGAGTGGAGGAGTTCTTGTGCAGTGCCAATAGCTTCATGGATCTGGCGCTTGTGGAGAAAAGCAAATTGTTCAGAGGATATGTTGGCCGAAAGGATGGGTTTAAGCCTGTTCGCTAGAATTTTGGCCAGGATCTTATAGAGACAATTACAGAGCGAGATAGGCCTGAAGTCATTAAAAGATACTGGCTTATCAGATTTTGGGATGAGTGCAATGAAAGTGGCTTTGATGCTAGAGGGGATAGATCCATTGTGGCAGCAGTGGTTAATGGCCTTGAGGATGTCATTTCCAATAAGCTCAAAAAAGGCTGAGAAGAATTCAATAGTCCAGCCATCAGGACCCGGGCTTTTGTCCTTTTGGAAACCTTTGATAGTGGCTTCCAATTCCGCCAGAGAGATATCTTTAGTCAGCTCCTCCGCCTCATCCTCATCCACAAATCTTGGGAAAAGTTCTGCAACCCTCATTATTTCCAAGAGATTTGCTTGTCCTGGAGCTTTGTATATATTCTTAAAATGTGAGGATGCAAGATGTGCAAGTTCCCCTTGACTGCTGACCTGATGTCCTTGTTCATCTTTCAGTTCCCAAATAGTGTTGATCGCCTTTCGCCCATTTGCAAAACGGTGGAAAAATTTTGAATTTTCATCCCCCTCCTTGAGCCATATGGCTCTGCTCCTGAGTCTCCAAGAGTCCTCCCTATCTCTGAGTATCTGAGATCTCCTTTTGATTAGGTCTTCAAAAAAAGTTTTCTGTTCAGGAGATATATAGGTTCCATCTGAATTTTCTTCAAGGGCCTCAATTGCTTGTTCCGCCTGGGAGAGAATCTGATCATCCTGTTTCCTCTTTGTTTTCGCCCATTCTCTAGATTTTCCTTTGATTTCTGTGAGGTTTCTAACCAAACCATTGGCTGGGTCCATATTCTCAGAGATTGGGTGAGCATTCCAGTAATCCGTTATCAACTTTAAGTATGATGGATCCCGGAGCCAAGTTGCATTGAATTTATATGGGGCATTTTGAGCTCGTTGTCTTGCTTCTATTTCCAGGAAAATGGGCCTATGGTCCGAGATCCCTCCACTTCCCACCCATTGACGAGCTCGAGGGAAAAGGGAGCAGAGCCCTTCTTTCATGATGAAACGATCCAGCCTTCTCGCTAGGCTTTGATCCCCTGATCTGTTGTTCTTCCAAGTGAATTGGAGCTTAGCTGAAGGGAGATCAATCCAATGGTGATCTTCAAGTAGCTGCCCAAAGTAATCAGAGAGGGGATCAATTTGAGCTAGATGTCCCCAGGATTCGGAGAACCCTATAGAGAAATTTAAATCTCCACCCAGAATGATGTTCTCCGCTTGAAGGATTGGGGAACCAAGGAGCTTTTGCCAGAAATGCTCTCTGTTTACACAGGGGCCATAGACATTTAATACTATAAGATTTTCCTCCAAGTCTCTCGAGTATATCTCTGCCCCCAGAAAACCCCCTCCACCCCAGATGTTTTTTAGCATAAGAGATTTGTTCTTGAAGCCTATAGCTATGCCTCCTGATCGGCCTGAGACATCAATGGCCGAGAAAGTCCATCCAGGTAGCCATGAACCCAGAATGGAGGATGCCGAGTCTACTTTGCATAAAGTTTCTTGTAAGAAGATAATGTCCACGGGGATTGAGAGTAAGAGTCGCTTCAGTGCCATTTTTTTTTCCGGGCTGGCCAACCCTCTGCAGTTGAAGGACAAAATAATCATGGAGGGGGATGGGGGAGGGTATCTTGCGCTCTAAGGGCCCTGGGAAGAGTTTTTTGTTTGCCAAGGAGAATGTCTTCCTCCGTTTGTTTCTGAGCAATCGATTTTGAGGAGGGTCGACCGCGCCCCTGCTTAGGCGAAAAGAGATGGGGATCCATCGGCATCCCAACGGAGTCCGAGATTTTCAGTTTTGTGGACGATCGGGTAGGGTATCTCGGAGACGAGTTTACAGAGGGGGACGGCGAGGGAAAGGAAGGGAGGGGGAAAGAGGGGGAGGAGGATAAAGAAGGATGGCCTGTATGTCCGGGGATGGGGCAGGTAACATACAGTGAGCCGACAGGGAGGAGGGATGAACAGGGTACCTTTACCAGGTCCTATGCCGACGGGGATGAGGGGGGAGGGAGCCTGATGGGGGGGGGGATGCCAGCCGAAGATAAACTCAATGATGCAAAATGAGAAATAGAGGCAGACGAAAAAGTGGACATACCCGAGGAGAAGACCGCTCCCTTTGCTGCCTTTGAACGCGTCAGCGGAGGGGATGGAGGCCTGGGCGCTTTAGATGTCTGCTTCCTGCGGCGGGGGGCTTGGGGCGCTTCCACCGTATCCGAGTTGATGATGTTATCCGCTCTGGGTGCCTCAGCAGCCGGAGGATCTGGCATTCCTTCAGAGGAGGGTAGCTCCTGGCCTGGAGCAGTCTGCTGAGACTTCTGAAGGAGGGGGCAGTCCCTGAATAGGTGTCCCACCTGGTGGCACCTTCTGCATCTGTAGGGTATACCTTCATAGTCCAACTTCTGCTTCCTAGAAGTAGCTTTCCATTGAATAGTGATATGTTCAGGCACGCCCCCCCTGGTATCCATGTGAACAAGTATCCTTGCGAATGCCAAAGAGCCTGATGCAATATAGGACTTATCTGTTTCCATAAAGGTGCCAAGGGCATTCCCGATTCTTTTGAAAATATCTTCCGACCAGTACTGCGGAGGTAAGCCCGGGAGCCGGACCCAAACTGGTCCAATGCCTAAAAGCTCCGTCTCCGGGTCGAAGAGGGGCGTCCACCGTTTGAGGAGGACCGGGGCTTTCTCAAAATGCCAGAACGAGGAAAGAACCCAGCTCGTGTGGTCCGCTCTTGCAAATCGGAGTGCAAACCATCCTCGCACAAAGGTCTGGACCGATGGCATCTCCGCAAGATATGGTCCCCAAATCTCGGTCGCCCACTGTTTTAATTTTGCAGCCGAAGCATGTCTGCCTCTAATCCGACCCACCAGGACACAGTCCGCTAGATCCATGACGTCGCCCCACTGAATATCTTCTTCCAGCCGAAGGAAAACGTCCTCCGCAGTAGATTTGAAACAACGCTGCTTCTTGGCAGGGCGGGAGGACATACGGCCCGGATTTGCAGTGTCCTGAGAACCCACGGGGGGAGGGAAGGAGGGAGGGGGAGGGGGGATGGTCCCAAGAGAGGGGAAAGCTTCCGGGAGGGGAGGGACCGCGTGATAACTACCAGAGGGGGCAGAGGGACCCGAGGGAGGGTTTGAGATAGAGATGGGAGGGTTTGCTGACGAGAGGGAGGGGATCTCCAGAGAGGTAATCGGGGGAGGGGGGTGGGAGGGAATGACCGGAGCTTGTGGGGAAGCAGAAACCGGGGAAGATTGTAGACAATCCGCCAGAAACCCTAGTGAAGCAGGAGAGGGGACCGCAAATGAGTTCCAGGAGGAGGGTTCGCCTGGGTAAAGGGAGGAGGGGAGTGAAGGGTCGATGGTGGGCGACAGATGCTCCAGACTAGCAGATAAGTGCTCACTGTGTAAACCCCCTGAGGAGGCAAACGTGGAGTGCCAGATGGAGCTTTCCGCCAGCGGGGACTCCGAATAATCTACCTCCTCCGAATCCATGGTGACAGCTGCAGTTCCTTCCTCGAAAAACAGGTAACCGCCTGAGAGGGACAGCCTCGAAACCAGGTAACCGCAGGACGTCGGCACCGACAGCGGAGTAACCGTTTGGGATGATACTGTTGGAGGTCTAGCTGCAGGTCACGTTCTTCAGCAGCTGTGAAAACGACGCCTGCGAGCTGTCGGCAAGCGGAGCGGGGACTTCGAACCAAAACAGGGAGCGCAGTAAACCCTGGGGGGAGTAAAAAACCTAGGTGAAATGAGCGTGAACGCGGAGTGCAGCAGGGTAAAAAAGAAAAGGGTGAATCACGGGGCGCGGGGGACCCGAGAGCAGTCGCGCGAGCCAATAGCGAGAAAGGTGGAGGTACAGGGGTACAGGTGGGGGTTTACAGGGCCGTGGACCGGCCTGCAAACCCCATCAGAAGGGTTCATGGCCATTCATGCAGAGCAAACCCTAGTCCTCCATACTCGTCACTTCAAAACTCAAGAAATTATAAACCCAAGGAAATAATATTAAACCCAAGGCAATCATCCCTATTTTATCCTACTTGAAAGAATATTTCTTTTTAATTTTTAAGTATATGAATGTTTCCAATGGATCCATTTACGAATTAGACTTTATAAAATGTTCATATCCAAATTTGCGAAATGTACCTGATTGTGTATGAGGACATGAGAAATCATTTTAACCTTTAGATTTGCCGCAAAGATCTGTTGAAGAACGGATGAATGTCATGGTGCAATCGCGTTTAGATACCATTCATCAATGTAGTCTTTGTGTTCCAAAGAATGTTTGATCTGCAAATAAAATTCTAAAAGATTTTAAAGTCTAACTAGTTAAAAAAATGAAATCAAGAACTTAAAAACAAATGTAATCAAGCTTGATTTTATTTCCCTATTTTATCCTACTTGAAACAATATATTTTTTTTAATTTTTAAGTATATGAATGTTTCCAATGGAGCCATTTACGAATTATACTTTCTAAAATGTTCATATCCAAATTTGCGAAATGTACCTGATTGTGTATGAGGACATGAGAAATTGTTTTAACCTTTAGATTTGCCGCAAAGATCTCTTGAAGAACGAATGAATGTCATGGTGCAATCGCGTTTAGATACCATTCATCAATTTAGTCTTTGTGTTCCAAAGAATGTTTGATCTGCATTCTAGACCTTTAATCCATAAATGGTTAGTATCAAAATTCTTGCTATTTTTTTATAAAAATGATATGCAACTAAATGATTAATGCATCTACATGCTTTAATCATGAAAAAAAAAACTCTACACTGAAAACTAGTTCCTATGCACACTTCCCCAGCAAAGATGCCAAAATGTTGAGGCAAGTTAATTACCTAGCATTGAATTTTCAACCCGAGGGTTTAGTAAAACTTGTGAAGCATGCGTGCACTGTATATGCTATAAATTAACTTTCAATTTAGATCAATCTAACTATGGAACCAAATAATGACAAATCAAATTTACATATTCTGATTTAGCACTCAATTCAAAAGAAATTATAGTACAATTATATTACAGCGTGCAAAATTGAAATCTTAATCTTTCAATCTTGCAGGAACTAAAAAGCACACCACTTTTTCAGAAATGAAATAAAAAACAATCATTCTTAACCTCTCACATAGGAAAATATATGAAAGAAAATAAAAAGAAATTCTCTTAACTACTAGGTAGAAAGCAAATAAAAAGAATCACCCTTAACTTCTCACACAGGAAAAGATATGAAAGCAAATAAAAACAAATGCTCTTAAATTCTAGGTAGAAACCAAATAAAGACAATCACTCTTAACCTCTCACATAGGAAAAGATATGAAAGCAAATAAAAACAATCACTCTTAACCTCTCACACAGGAAAGGATATGAAAGCAATATATCTTAATCTATGAAAAACAATAAATCTCACACATTGTAGGTGGCCAATCCAAAAGCATGAAAGATGGCAAGTTGAGAGGCTCCAAATGCAAGCATAACCAAATCAAGGTGAACATCACTCATGAGCATGGTGCCAAATCAAAATTCTATATTCAAAACATGAGCATTTCCCCAACTTTACACATGCCTTTAAATGGAGAAGACTCTCCTATTTATACAAAAACATAAGAAGCTACCTCATTAATGGGGGTCTATTATTCTCTCCCTAGATATCTAGAAAATATCAGAGTTACAACTCAAATAGGTAATGATGAGACACATATCCTCTTTGATCTTTATCCAAATCTTCTTCCATATCTTGAAGGGAAGTCGAATTTGAGAATTGGAGGCCACATAAGGGTGCCTTGAAAGCTTCCAAATGACCTACACATGTCATGAAACACAAGCCACTTTTAAGTATTGGCAAGTATATGTCTTTTTTCTAAGTTTTAACCATTTAATTCACTTATAATACTAGAAATCATTAACTTTTGGAAAATACAAATGGAACCCATATAATTATGAAAATGGAGGCTAATGAACAGTTATATGGTCATGGAGTTGCGATGTGTGAGTGAAATGGTGGTGATAAAGGTGAAAGTGGATGATATTTTAAATACATTTTGGAGACTCTACACCCTTTGACTCCTATCTAGTTGTGTGCTCCGCATCCACATTTCACGGATACTTTACATATTTTTACAAAAATTTTACAAATATTGGGTTAAATAACCCCAAAAATGATCCTAGAGACCCTATCCCAACAGGCCCCCAACACAAATATGGTGACTCTCCCCCGAGTCACTCAGCTAGCACCTCGATATTGCTGTGGAGACCACCTAGATCGACCTCTGCAACTTGAGTAGTGCTCTGCGCTGCAACCTGCTGCACTTCTTCTACCAACATTTATGTTGTCAAGCCTTCCACTACTAGGTGCATTGTCCTTTTTGTCTGATGTAGCAGGTTTAGCTTTTCCTGGAGTGACAATGTAAGCTAGAAGTATTTCTCAAGCCATGACTGTAATCTGGCCTTAGAAGGGCCTCTTCTCTTTGTAATTCTTTCGTCTGTGCTTGCAGTTGCTTGCCTTCCTAAAAATTCGTGAGGCATTGTGCTAGTGCCATAGTGCATGAAGTCGCTCAGACCTCATCATACTTGCGATGTGTCTCCCATACATATGTGTTCAACCTCTGCAAGTTTGGATCCTCTTGCAAGTTTGTCCACAACTCCATTGCTTGGTTGAACATCATTGCGCAGTCTATGACTGCGGTATCCAATGTGTTCATATTCTCCTTGATTGTTGCTCCATGTTTCTCTCGAACCTCTGGTGGAGTCGTTGGCTGCAACTTCAACTGCAACTCTGATATCTTCATTTGGATATCAAAAGTAACCATGCCAATCTTGTCCTTCGATGCACGTACTGCAGCAGCAAATTTTCTTACTTTTGCTGACGCTGCAGCATCATCTGGGATGTTTAATTCTGGAACTGATTTTCATGTCTACTGTGTTGTTGTCTCCAGGCTCTAACTTCATGTCTGTAGCTCCTCCCTTTCCTTCAGCACCTAAGCTTTCTCCATGAACATCTGCTCATTATTGACTTTGAACTCACTTATGACTATGAGGGAGTGTTGCTCCCTGATCCTTAGTTCATTTGAAATCCATTGATGCAATGCATGGAGGGTCTGAAGCGGTAGCACAGACAATTTGACGCCCATGTCCTTCATTGTACCTAGCATAACACGGTCCTTCACTAACTCCACACGAACATACCCTTTTGGTAAAGGTATCACTCTGAGGTCTAGGGTTCGTTGCAATCCTACTACTACTCCATTACTTTGCACCATGCTCGCTTGCACCCCACTATCTTTCCCAATGCTTGATTGAATTATCCCATTCTAGATCTACAACTCGCGTAGATCCTTTTGGATTATCCCCAACATCTGCATATACTATTGTTCAAACTGCTGCCACAACTTTGTTGTTGTGTCTCTGACTTTGTTGCCGATCTCGTCGAGATACACCTCTGTCAAGATCGTTGATTCAATATGCGTCTACTTATCAGACTTATGCTTCTTTCGTTTCCCAACAGTTTGTTCGTTTCCATGCCTCTTCAAGGTGAAGGGAGTTCTCTGCTCCTCTCCACTGCCTCCTTCCTGCCCTAAAATTTCCTGCTCATCTGTGTGTTTCGAAGCCGATCCTTCGACTTCCTCTGTGTCCAGGCATTCTTTCTCAGCCTGTTCTTTTGCAGCGCGCTCTTTCTCGGTATGTTCCTTCAAAGCACATTCTTTTTCCGCAGTTTCCTTGTTAGTGGCTTCTTTCTGCTTTTTCTCCTTTCCGTATCCTTTTTTTCCCACAACGAAGCGAACCTCACTGTCCTCTGGAAATCTCCAAGCTACCAAAACAATAGACAATAAAAACCATGCATAGTGGAAGGGCTTGCTCTCTTCCAGAGCTTTGTGGTAGTTCATGAGGAACTCCTTGCATAGATACTTTTCCCAATTGTATTTAAATCCCTTCATGCACTAGGCAACTAATGATACCACTGGCACCAGAACTTCATCCGCGCAACATTTCCTCATGATTTTCCCGGCAAGTATCTGGGCAAAAAACTGCACTGCCTGGTCCTGAATAGAGCGGATAGAATATTTGTGCGACTTCTTAACTAGACCATATTCCACCTTCATCTTATCCGCTAACTCTTTTTCGCCACTTTTCCCTCCAAAATCCTTGGCAGGGTCTGCCCCTTTGTAGGGTAACTTTGTGATCTGATGAATTAACATGTCTTTGATTGGAATGGGATCCCTAAGCCATAGGCACCCATCGTGCGCCAGCATGAGGAGCTGGCACAAACACACTATGTTGATAGTCGACTGATGAAAATGTGGTACACAAAGCGTGTGAAACAATCCCGCCTACTCAACACCTCTGAACCACTTCATGGGTTCGAACCCCATAACCCTAGTTTCTTCATAGTATATATTCGTCATATACTTGCTAGTTTCCAAATGTGGGAACCTCCCGTGGTACGTGAGGTCCCAATCCTCCATTTTCAGCACTAGAATGCACACTAGTGTCGTTCCTTCAAATTCCACCTATTCAGGAAACAAAGGTGTTGAAATCGTAAATTTCCCAGAATCTGGGTTCTTGGTAATTTTTTCTTTTCCCTTCCGCGAAGGGATATAAGTGGGGAGCCGTGAGATGGCTTGGCCTCTTTGGCATCCAATTCCTCTACACCTTGGTATTTGTCCTCCTCCAAATCGACCACTTTCTTTGACTGTTTATCTTTCTTCTCCTTTTGTTGCACCTCTGGGTTCTTCCTCGGTGAATGTCTCACTTGCATCGACTTCTTCTACTTCTCCTTTGTGGCTGATTTCTTTAGCCTAGGTGACCTCGGCATGGTAGGCACAGGGGTTGTAGCCTCCATACTTGAAATCTCCAGGCCCGGCGCATCAGAAACGATAGCTTCAGAACTTACAACTTCTATGGGGTTTGAAGCAGTCATTCGTTCTATTAACAGCTCTTGGGCTTCTACAGACAAATTTGTGAACAAGGGGCGTATCATGAAATCCTCCCAGAATTGACAACTCATAAGCTTCAAGCAACAAAGCGCCAAAACAACTTTTAGAATGCAAAGTGTTCTTCGGCGGACCAACATGATCAATTTATAGAAGGTTTTGTATTCAAATTTAATCGTTCTCCCCAAATTTTGATCACAAATGCATCTTTGGCAGTAGATATCCAAAGATATTCACCATAAATAGTGCCTACCTGCTCCTCTTAACTGATTTTTGGACATCAAATCATGAATAGTAACCCCAACGGCTAATTTTGGACCCATTTGCATGGCACCATCCTCCATGGCAGATCTCATCCAGTGCAGCTTCACTTGTTGCACTCCTATCATCCATCGCACAACCTTTATGCTCTAGTCGAGCAACATAGTTTATAGTCCCACAATCCCTTGTAGCTACCTAGATTACTAAGACTAGCCTGCTTCCATATAGTCATTGTGTAGGGGCAGGATCCCCTATGTACAACTTCATCCTACATTCATCCACTTTTCCAGGGAATGGTTCACCATTCAGCTTCATGAGTTGAACTTCGCCACCATTTGTGATCTCCTTAACAACATATGGCCCCAAATAGTGCATTTGAAACTTTCCTGGAAATTTCGTGAACTTGCTATCATATAACAACACTAAATCATCTATCTTGAATGTGCGCAGCTTAATATGTCGATCATGCCATGCCTTCTTGCATTCCTTTTGTACTTGCTGGTGAAATCCTGCAAGGAAGCAATATTCTTCTAACTACATGATCTGCGAGATTCGATCCTCCAAGGTCTCGCAATCTGCCATCTTTGTCAATGCTACAATACATAAACTTGGCACAATATACTCCATAGACATTACTACTTCAATTCCATAGACCAACCTAAACGACATTTGTCCTATCAACTTCTTGCAAGTCGTCCTATAAGCCCATACATAGTAGGTATGTGCATGTCCTAGTCATTCCTTTGCGCGTTGCATACCTTCATCAATTCATGCTCCAAAATTTTGTTAAAAGCTTCCACTATTCCATTCACCTATGGGTGATAGGGCGCTCTCTTTTGATGATACACCTAAAATTCTTCAAGCATCGCGCTAATCGTTTCATTCAAAAAATGCATACCCCTATCACTCATCAAAATATTAGGGCATCCAAACCTCGTTAAGTCATATTCAAACAAAAACTTAGCAACAGTGGTCATTGTACAATCCCTCACTGGTTGCGCTTCTGCCCATCTGGTTAAGTACTCTATTGCAGTAATGATGTATCGTGCACCCGTCTTCTTACCTGGTAGTTATATTGGACATATAAAGTCAATATCCCATTTATCAAATCCCTGCAATGAAACTTGAGGATTTAAAGGCAACTCATCCCTCCGTGAAGGCTTCCCATCCTTTGGAAAGCATTGCATGCCTTGCAGTATGCCTTAGAATCCTTATGTAATGTTGGCCACCATAGCTCAGCACACAAAATCTTCTGCGTAGTCGCTTTCCCTGCATAGTGACCTCCTGATAATCCTCCATGGGCTTTAGCTAGGTTACTAGTTTGTTCAAACTCCGGAACATACCTTTGTAATATCTCATCCATTCCCATCTTATGCAAATGACCCACAATCATTGAAAAATCTGTAACGTGAACTACTAACTCCTTCTTCTGTTGAGTGGAATAACCTTTTGGAGTTGTTCCTGTTGTTAAAAAGTGAATGATATCAACAAAATGATTGTCTGTGACGTGCATCACAAAAAGCTATGGGTCTAGCAGTCCTTCCCCCAAACTACTTGGTTTTTCACCTGTTTAAATCCTTGATAGATGGTCTGGGCCTACATTTAGTCTTCCAGCCTTCACAATCACTTCAAAGTCATACTCCTAGAACAATAGTAACCATCGGCATATCTTCCCCCCCAACACAGGATTATTGACCAAGTACTTCAACACAGAGTGATCTATATACATTTTAAAGTGTCCACCTAACAAATAATGCCTAAACTTCTGCAACATGTAGACCATCTCCAGCCCTTCGCGCTCTATAGTGGAATAATTCTTCTCAAATTTGGATAACTTCCTTCTCGCGAAAGCTATCATATGATCAATCTCTCCCTCACCTTCTTGTGTCAATATTTCTCCTAGCATAATGCAAGAGGCATCTACATGCACATGGAATTCCTTCTTCGAGTCCGGAAACACTAAAATAGGCATTGTCACCATTTTCTCCTTCAATACATCCAAGCTGCACTGACAGTATTCATCCCAGCAAAACATCGCATCTTTCTTTAACAATTTCTCCATCAACACAGTTATATAGGCATATGCCTTGATAAACTTCCTGTAATACCTAGTGTGTCCAAATGTTGCGCACAATTGTTTCATGTTCCTAGGTGCTTCTGAATTCACAATTACGGTGATCTCCACAGGGTCCACCATCAATCGTTGCTTACATACAACACGACTGAGAAAAATCCCAAAGGGCACACAGAATATGCTGATACCTTCAATATGTATCCTGCTTCACTAATCCAAACATAATCCAATCATCAAAATATAATTCCATGAACTTATGAATAAACTCTTTTGAACGCCATGATAACCACCCTGGAAAAGATTGCAGATGCATTCTTCAATCTGAATGACATAACTATATATTGAAAGAAACCCCACTCAGTCGTGAAGGTTGTTTTGCTTCGATCTTTTGGCGCGATATTTATTTGATGATATCCCAAAAAACCATCAGTAAACGAATATGCCTCCTATCCACCAACATTCTCTAACACTTCATCAGTAAATGGTGTTGGAAATGGATCATGTACGCATGCATCATTCAACTTCCTCAAATCCACACATATGTAGATTTCACCTTTCTGTTTCTTTTCTTGGACCACCATTGGGCTTACCCAATTTGATTCTTCTACATGCTCAATAATACTGGCCTCCAACATCTTATCAAGTTCTTGGCACACCTTTTCTTTATATTTATGATTTAGCCGATAAGGTCTTTGGTTAATAGGTTTTGCATCTGGATTTAACATGATCTTCATAACATCTAAATCTCCGATGATCCCTTTCAAATCTGAAACTTCATTGGGAATAAATCCTAGTACTCGCGCAACAACTTAGCTACCTTATCAACCGTATCTTTATCCCAATAGTCTCCTATCTTTGTGAACTTAGGTTCCTCTTTAGATCCAATGTTTATTTGCCAAGTTTTCAGAGGCTTTGATATATCTAGGTTCTCCACCTTCAGTCCTTCGACCTCGCGTTGCCCTTTTGTTTCTGGAAAGGTAATATTCCACGGATCATCCTCTTCTTCATCAAGAGTCACATTATAACATTCCAGCGGATGGCGCCACTGCGTACTCCAATCTGGATGAGTCCGTTCGACTAGTTCCTTTGGTATTCTGAATATAACAGCTTTTATCTACTGGAGTGCTTCATCAATTCTCTCAAACCCATCCTCAAAGTTGAAAGTTAATAGAAAACTCTCCCTTAAAAATTCCCATTCAGTTTTTCCATGGTGAAGCTTCGTCTCCAAATACCAGTTCATTAGGATGGTATCTAATGTATGACAGAAAATATGCACCCATTTTGGTTGTGGTTATGTTCCCCATACCTTCATCCATCATGCCAAATGATTGCGGGGATCATCCTTCCCGCTTTATTTTTCTATCATTCTAGTATTAACATATCCAAACCTTAACTTCATCATTGTCCTATATTCTTTCCATCCATCAAAGTTCTCCTTGTGCGTACCCCACCAACGGGAAGGCGTAGCGCATAGCACCAATTCCAATGCCTGGAATCGATGCTGTTCTGGTACTTCCCTTTCGAATTCATCCAAAAACAATTCCACATCAGTCAAACCATCATAATGCGGAGGGTTTCTTTCCTCATTCGAGACACACCTCAGCGATTTGGTCATCATGTTGTAGTGGAGTGTAGATACTTCATGTCATTGATTTTGCCAATATTCAAGCTCTTCATCTGAATCTAAGGCGCATGAGTTATCCCTGTCCCACGCAATTCTTCCATCAACTGTAGGGTTGATCCAATATTCATCTCGCGTGGTTATCTTGTATATCTGATTGAGATCATCATGAATTTCTACATAGTCACGAACAGGTTCAGTATACCGTGCTCCTTCTACATGGTCTAGTGGCACTACAACCCTAAGCGACTTCCTCTCAAACGTAATCTTCCACTTCATCAAGATGATTACCACGTTCATATCAATAGCCCAGTCAAGCCCTAGTAGCGTGGGGTATGGTTTACTATCATCCACTATTTCAATGACCTCAAAGTGAGCCAGCGTGCTCGCACGCTCAATGTCCACTGTTACACCATATAAGCGCCCCATAGGGATAATATTCTGTTGATTTTCCATGCGCAACTGAATAGGAGACCGCTACAACATAGGTCTCCCCATCCTTTCCCATGTCCACTAAGGTAGGATATTCGCATCAGAGCCTAGATCCAACAGTACTTGGTCCATTTTATATTCACCTATCTATGCTGTCAGTCTCATCTCTTTACCCGTTCACATCTTATGCTTACCAATCTTTCTTACAGTGCACTATTTAGTAGGAGCCTTTTCTTTATTTGAGCACCTGTCTAGTAATTCTTGCAACCCTTCTACTGCTTTCTGATTGCGTAGAAGCTTCATACATTTTTTCAAGAAAGTAGCGAGTGTTGAAGGATCTACTTCTTGTGTCACACTAGTTTCTGTCATTTTCTCCTAACTTCCTAAGGTAGAGGCCTCAGTGAAGTTCTTCTTGGCTTCCATGAAGGTCTCCCTAGCGTGATTAAGATAAAAAATTATTCCTTCTTAGCAGCCTTGCGCACCCATCTGTCTTCCTTAGGATGCTTACCTTTATCTGCACCAATCACCATCCCACTTCTTAGCACGATATTTATGCTCTAATCTTCTTCGTGAGGCTCAGCCCTCATCATCTGAATGTTCTATGTAGGTTTTTGGGGTTGCACCTTATTTTTTTACATCTTTTCCATAAGGACCGAGCATTCCTCTATGACATGGTCAAACTGTCGACAATAATGACATGATGGATGTGTGGGATTTGTACAATATGGGGTGAAGCGCCCTGCTTAACCACAATTATAGTAGATTACCTACCCACGCCCTCGACCTGGTCCAGTGCCTCTTCCTTGTTCTCGGCCTTGGAATCCTCCATGCTCTACTCCTACGCCCTAATCTTGAGGCCAGTTCTTTGCCTACATTATGTAGGTATGGATTCTATCCATCATCAGCTCATAACTCCTACAGTGGCATTCATCATGTCCTACAGACTTACAGAAATTGCAAAAAAACTACTGAGGGTCTGTACAAACTTTTGCAGTAAATGGAAATTATTAGTAGCATGTTGTCCTATAACCTAACAGATAGTGCACCATAGCGCAGTTCCCGTGCTTGTCCCAATGTTATTTTCTAGTTTCAGGGGAACAGGCCCTCCCCCTATAATGTAGTTCTTATAGACCGTGTAATGATCCTTATCATGTCCATGGCTCTTACATTTCAAACACCAGACCTCAACGCGCACCTCCAGCTGAGCTTCCTTTCCTTTCTTCAAGCTCTGCAACTCCATGTGTAGGCTTTCCAGGTGTCAATGAATCTATTGCAGCCCAAGATTTCTTATCCTGGATAGGCAAGGAATCCAGCCTCATCACGATTTCCAAGGCTTTTGCTTGCATTGTTATCTTCTGCTATGACATATGTATTCTTAAATGTGGAAAGTGTTGATAAAAATGGCAATGTTTTATTAAAAGAAATAAAACCCATTGGTCAACTCTACGAAAGAGAGTCTGAACCAGGAGAGTCTGGCTCTGCAGAAAGCTCTACATTGTTCATGTACATCACACATTATATAGTAATCATAGTTTTAGGGAAGTTAGAACAATAACCTAATAAATAGAAACTAATTCCTATCCTGAGGTCACGTGAACTAACTCACACTATTCTAGGATATTCTCCATTATCTTCAACACTCCCCCTTAATGGAGAAGGGGTTCACAAATATGCCTAACATCTCCTTAAACTTTTCAAACTTAATCCTGCCAAGAGGCTTAGTGAAAATGTCTGCAACATTATCACATGTATTACAATATACTAAATGGATTTCTTTGGATTGCACTTTCTCCCTGACGAAGTGGAATTTTGTATCAATGTGTTTAGTGTTTTTGTGGAACACCCGATTATTAGCAAGTTTTATTGAACTCTGATTGTCACATCTGATTATTGTTGCATCTATATGTTCTTCCTCGACATCCTAGAGAAGTCTCACAACCAAACTGCCTCACACGTTGCTGCACACATGGCTTGATACTCTGCTTCCGCTGAGGACAAGGAGACTATGTTCTGCTTCTTGCTGCTCCATGTGATCATGCCAGATCCAATGCTGAATGCATAACCTAATATGGATCTACGATCATCTACATTTCCAGCCCAATCTAAATCTGCAAATCCTGTCAATCTAACATCAGAAGAGCACATGTAAATAATACTGTAAACTACAGTACCTTGTAGATGCCTCAAAACACTTTTCGCTAAATTCCAATGGATTTCAAGTGGCTTGGACATATATTGGCTTAGCACATTGACTGCATAAGCCAAATTTGGTCTAGTGGTGGTTAGGTAGATTAGACTCCCAACCACTTGTTTGTAAAGTGTCACATCTGCCTCCTTTGAGCCATCTTCACTCTACATTTTGATGTTCTGTTGTAATGGTACTGCTGCAAGCTTACATTGATCCATCCTAAATATCTCTAACAGGCCTTTGACATACTTTCCTTGGGACAGAAATGATTTTCCTGAATCTCTCCAGATCTCAAGACCCAAATAATATCTCAACTCACCAAGGTTTTTCATTTCGAACACCTATGACATCTGTTGCTTGATTTCTTTGATTAGATATGTAGCAGCACCTGTAATGATCAAGTCATCTAAATACAAATAAATTAACACTATACGCCCTTGTTCATCTTGCATGGTGTAAATATTAGGGTCGTTTTTACTTCTGTTGTAGCCAGCTTGTAGAAAAAATGAGTCAATCTTTTCATACCAGGACCTGGGTGCTTGCTTTAGTCCATAAAGTGCTTTCTTCAATCTACAGACTGAATGTTCTTTCCCTTTCTAGAAAAACACTTCAGGTTGCTCTAAATAAACCTCCTCTTTTAGTTCTCCATTTTAAAATGCAGACTTTACATCTAGTTGGTGTATCATCCAATGTTTCTTAGTAGCTAAAGAAATTAACATTATGATAGTGTTTAGTTTAGCTACAGGGGTGAATACCCATTTGCTACCAATCTAGCTCTTAATTTTTCTATGGTTCCATCTGCATTAATTTTCGGTTTGTATAACCATTTACAACCTATGCTTTGTTTTCCTTTAGGAATTTAAACTAGTTCCCAAGTGTTGTTCCTGATTATTGATTCATATTCCTGTTCCGTGGTTGTTTTCCATTATCTACATTCATTTGCTTCTTTATAACTAGAAGGTTCAACCACATCCATCATACTAGTTATAAAAGCATTTTCCCTATATCTTGCAGGCAATTGAGATTTCCTACCTGATCTCCTGAGAGGTGAGGTAGCTTCAAACCTTGTTTGATCATTATTTTCTTCCTGTTGTTGTTGTTGTTGTTCATCTTCTGCTTTTGTTTGTTGCTGATCCTAATTCTTTTTTGCTTCTTCTTCCTCCAATTACGGAATATCCCATTCCTCATTGTGCTTATCAGATTCTTCATGATCCTACTCATGGAATATGACATCTCTACTAACAAAAATCTTGTGAGTAGAGGGATTAAATAATCTGTAAGCTTTATGTTGTGAACAATACCCTATAAAATTACATCTGATGGCTTTCAAATCTAGTTTTCTTCTATCTTCCTTTGGAATATGGGAAAATTCTTTAGATCCAAATATGCTTAAGTGTTTTACTACAGGCTTAAATCCATATAGTGCTTCATAAGGAGTTTTAAACTCAAGACTCTTTGTAGGACTCCTATTTTTCAAATAAACTACAGTATTCAATGCTTCAGCCCAAAAACCATTCGAAATATTCTTACCTTTCAACATGCTCCTAGCACATTCCACCATTGTTCTGTTCTTTCTTTCAGTTACTCCATTTTGCTGTGGAGTATGGGGTATTGTGCACTGCTGCAATATTTCATGGTCTTTACAATACCTAGGAATCTCATCTTTCCTGTATTCTCCCCCTTGATCGGACCGGAGAATTTTTTATCTATTTCCCTGTTTGCCTTTCAATCATATTTTTGAACTACTTAAAGTATTCAAATGTGTGACTCTTCTTACTCAAGAATTATACCCAAGAAAACTTTGTGCAGTCATCAATAAACAATAAAAAATATAGTGCACCTCCTAATGATTTTGTTGCATGGGTCCACACAGGTCTATATGCACTCATTCAAGGGTATCCCTCTGTTTCTTTTCTACTCGAACAGGGAATTCTTCTCTATGCATTTTTCCTAATGTACACGCATCACAATCATTATGTACTTGCTTTAGCATAGGAAGATCTCTTACCATTTCCTTCTTCTGTAGTAACAACAAATCATTGTAGTTGATATGACCAAATCTCTAATGCCATAGCTCTTTTGTAGTCAAACTCGCAGTTGTCAAGGCTCGAATTGGTGCAGGTCTTACATCCAACTTGTCCAGACCTCCTATTCGGATTCTTGTAGCAATTGTCTTCATGCCATCTATAAGATCTTTAATATAATAGTTAGATTTAAAAATTTCAACTTTAAGATCTTGATCTGTGATCATGGATACAAAAATCAAGTTCTTTGTTACACCAGGCACATACATGACATTATGAATTTGTTTTACATTACCATTAGGTAGAATGACAGAAATTTTCCCACATCCTTTGATCTGATGACTTCTATCATCACCTCGGTAAATTTGTGCTCCTTCATGGATTTCTTTAAAATCTTCGAACCAATGCTTGTTCCCTGTCATATGTGTTGATGCTCCCAAATCTACATAATAGATGTCCGCATCAACATTCTCATCAAAATCTTCCATAAAAAATATAAAATTCTGCACATGATTTTCATTCACGAGATGACCTGCATGTTGTTTCTACTTCTGTTGTTCTTCATGATATTTCTTCTTCTTGCACTCCCTGGAGATATGACCAAGCTTTCCACAATATAAACATTTAATTTCAGAGTTGTTTCTATTCGGATGCATACCTTGTATCTAATTCGGTCTTTTCTGTGAATGTCCTCCATTTTGCTATTGTGGATTTCCTTTCCCTTTGAAGAAGTTCTTCTTCGCCATTAATGCAAGATCAGCACTCTGGGGCTTCAGAGTCGATCTTATTTCTTCTTCTTGCATCAGTATTCCTGTCAGCTCTTCAAATTTCGGGATCTTCTCTCTTGCATTTATCCCAGTGATGAACATTTGATAGTCATTTGTCACACCATTCATTGTAATGGTTACAATATTTGTGTCTGCAACTGCCTCGCCAATGTCTGACAGTTTTTTCTTCAGATCCTTGATCCTTGCTATGAATGATGCCACTATTTCATTCTCCTCCATCTTTAGGGATAGGATCTTGCTCTTCAGGAATAGAAGACAATTTTAATTCTTGATCTCATACAAATCCTTCAGAATTCCCTAGATCTTGTTAGTTGTCTTACACTCTCTGATGTGTGGTATGATGTTGTCTTTCACTGACATCTTCAACAACGTCTTTGCTCTACCTTCTTGCTTCTCCCAATCATGGATCGATGTTGATCTAGCCGCTGGCTTCAGCTCATCCCCATTTGCAATCATCCAATCACTCTGCACTTCTAACAGAGTCTGCATCTTGAATTTCCAATTTGCATAATTGGAACCATCGAGCTTGTTATGTTCATTCAAGCATGCTTCAAAAATATTATTATTCATCTTGGCGATTTAGACAAAAACAAATTTCGACAGATAAAAGAAGATGTTAGATTTACCCCAGATCTGTGACAAAGACAGATCACTAATCTTTAATTTTGTTTGATCTCGCAGCACACACGTAGATCACCATGGCTTCCTTGACAACCTCCAGATAACCTTCTATTTTCAGCCTCTGCAGCCTTCTCTCGGCCTCCACAGAGCCTTTTTGTTGTTTACACGATCGTCGTAGATATACAACACTTATCTGAGATGTCGTCACAGATGTACACCGCTTATCTAAGACGTCATCGCAGCTATACACCTAATATCTGAGACAGTGGTGTTAAGTATGATTGCGCACTCGTCTCATTTATTCTCATAAAACCTATGATGATTTTGGTTTAGTCATACCCTCCTCTCAGCGTACAAGTTCCTCAGCCCTGATGCTCTAATACCATGATAAAAATGGCAATGTTTTATTAAAAGAAATAAAACCCACTGATTTGCTCTACAAAAGAGAGTCTGAACCAGGAGAGTCTGGCTCTGCAGAACACTCTACATTATTTAAGTACATCACACATTATATAGTAATCATGGTTTTAGGTAAGTTAGAAAAATAACCTAAGAAATAGAAACTAATTCCTATCCTGAGGTTACATGAACCAACTCACACTATTCTATGATATTCTCCATTATCTTCAACAAGCGTGATGTTATAAACTAGTCGAGATGTTGTGAATATGAGATTATCATATTGGCCTACCTGATTAGGCACTTCAACCTCTGATCAAAGTCCTAAGGTGTCTCATCTATATTTTATCACATTTCCTTAAATTCAATTACTTACTGCGCCTCTGACTTAGGTTTACTAAACTCCTTGTTCAAATCTAGCTGGGTATCCGCCAACATCACGTTGGGCTTATCAATGCAATACTTGATTTATCAGGTTAATGCACGATCCTGTAAGGTTGTAACAAATTGTGCTTTATTAATATTATCGTCGGTAATATATTATGTTGTCCAAACAACTCCTATGACAAACCAAAATTGTTTTGGATCTTCGCTCCATGTTCCCTTAAAAATTTGCATCTTCATCGCGTTCGCCATGTTGAATGGTGGAAATGGAGGTGAAGGGGGTGAAGGCGTAGGTGTATGAGACACAGGTTGGGGTGGAGGTGGAGTGGATGGACAAGGTATCCTCGGAATACCCTGCGTAATTAACTGAAATGCACTTCGCAACGTAGTCAACATTGTCCCTTCGTCATCACTTGAAGTGGGTTCAATGAGCAGACTATATTCTGGGTTGGATCCTCTGTTTCTTCTAAAGAATCTCCCACTTTTCATAGCCCCAATTTTATTGGGAAAAATAGTGTCCATTCAGAGCTGCTAGTCCCACTAAGATGGGTAGCTATCTTAGAAACAAACAAACTAAAGTTACTTGTGTTTTCCTTTATGAGAGATAGATGAGAGAGAAGCAGAGAGTACCAACCTCAGTCTTTCGCTAGTATCCTTGCTTGTTTCCTCTCTCCCTTGATAGAGCTTTCGCCACTCCTTTCTCACTTGTCCCACTTCAAAGCACACCTACAGAGTCAAAGAAGCAAAATACCATCAAATCATAGAGATCTATAACCATAAACAATGTAGGATCAGATGTATATTAACCATATAAATGCATATACAAATACAAGATTCAGAGATATACAAGCATATGGAGGAAAAATCAAATAGCTTTATTGATAGAAGTAGTAGAAGAGAGGATTACAACCAAGCTGTCTGATCCAGCATCATCCTCCCAGCATGAAAGCCCTCTTCACCTCATACAAAGCAAGATCACCCAACAATACAATGTCTTCAAAGAGAAACCAACAACACTTCCTTACAAATTACAAAATTCTAGCCTCTGGATCTCTAGGATGAGGGATCCATATATAGATGTTTGCAGGAGAGTGAGTCAGCTTCTGGGATTTTGATTAGTGTCATTTCACTGATAGTTCTTGGTTCCACTTGGAGATTTCATGATCT
The DNA here is from genome assembly GCA_031772625.1 of Pinus tabuliformis. Lineage (NCBI taxonomy): Eukaryota > Viridiplantae > Streptophyta > Pinopsida > Pinales > Pinaceae > Pinus > Pinus tabuliformis. The sequence continues at coordinate 257,023,163 of CM062807.1, read as the reverse complement.
CTTACTCATCCCTGGGCGAATTCAAAGAGGCAAGTGTCATATGAGCAGTTTATAGAAGATTCTCCACCTAGCAAACTGCTTCTGCCATTTGTATGCTCTTGCTCATTGCACCCTACAAAATTTATTTTCAATATGCATCGCACCTCCTGTCTGTAATAGGTGAGATGCATCACACCCTCAGCATGGAGCAGTCTGTATGGTCCAGTTTTGACCAGTTCTGAGCAGTTGTTTAGGGAGAACTTATGGGAAATGATGTAATTAGCTAACCTTGTTCCTTTAGGGTATGAAACAACACTTTTAGGGGTTTAGAAGCCCTTTGTTTATGGACATATGTGATTGGGGTTGCAGTGCCCTAATATGTCTATAACAGTTTCCCCCTAAAGCATGAGGTCGTAAATCTTTTGATGTTGGGTGAAATGCTTTACTATGAGGATCCAAGGTTTTTCGAACTGGAAGGTGACCTGTAACAAGATACAATACAATACATTATATTCATAATATTTTCATGATCTAGTTGAGGCAGGCATTCCCATGCTCAGTTTTATAAATTCATTTTCATGTACATAGGACAGACAATCGTCTGTGTGGTAGACTGATGATTCTAGTAGAGCCATCATCCTTTAGCTTGGATGATTATCTGTACAGCAATGATGTACATTTGATGTCTTTATTTTCCTGAATATATTGCAGCCCCGAAGGATGAAACTAGATCCAGGGTCTTCAAACTCTTTCAATCTTCGCTCGAAGTACAAGTCGATCCATGTGAAAAGATGTTCTGATGTTGAAAATGGAAAGACATCCCCTGATTACCAGCTAATGATGTAAGTTGTTAACAGGCGCGAGAGGAATCACCGATAATGATAATAACCCTCAAGGTACTGTAGTACAATTCACATGGTGTGAATACATGATTCGATGTCGAACATCACGCAAAATATTTCGATCGAAGGCCATTGATGTAAACCTGTCGCCGGAAGTGAGAAACTTGCCATTGAGGCATGCAAGCTTCAAAGTATTGAAAGGGTTGTTCCTAAGTCAACTTCTTGGATAATGAGCTGATGTCGACAAGAAGTGACCCATCGTAGGAGGGCCTTAATGAATCCCACATCCACGACACAGAACGGAGAAGATGATTTTGTGGAGGTGAAAGTGATCTGACGATACAAGGTTCAGGGTGGTGGTCATGAAAAATGGAAAGTGAAGGTATTGCAGCGGATGAGGCATTAGCTGGGTTGGTGAATTCTCTGAGCGACTTCTCTTGAAAATATCAGTGACACTGAAATGGATTGGTAGCATTAACCCCAAAATGGATGGTACAGTGGACCAATGGTGATATGACCGGTGAACAGAATAACCCAACCCAACTCAATCATGGTGATGGAGTGAAAGTGTCATGTTTAAGAGCGACCTGCTACCACTGGAGTTATTCAAGTTTTCTTCCCTTTTTCCCCAGTCATTGTTGAGTACCTCTTTATTTTTGTCAAGCTTGAGGAGGATAACATATTCTTGTCCTATAATTTGCCCTTTGGGCTTGAAACCTGTTGCTATGTTTTAACGAGCCTAGCGATAGTGAAACTCACTCTTGTCTGCATGGACAAGTTTGTCGCTATTGTTTTAACGAGTTTAACGACAAAGATAACTTGGTCCTTTTCAGTTTTAGAGAGTCTAAAAAGAGACGTAAAGGAAACTCCAGTAGTCCTTTTTCGTAATATAATCCCTTAAGTCCAAAAAAGTATAAAATAATACGAAAGGGATGACTTTTCGATAGTTTTAATGAGATGAACAAGACAAGCACTCGATCTTTTTACGTAATGATCCCTCAGGTCCAAAAATATTAAAATCTAGAGGAGGGATGGCACTTCCAATCACTTTAATGAGCTGGAGAGGCCAATTGCTCGGCAATATTTTCATATTTTACAATTCAGATGAAAAGAGCTTAAAGGAGACTCGTCTTTTGAGGAACGAGAGATGTTTTTGGATAGCAGCTGGTTCTAGGTAAGGTTTGGAATTTTTCAATCACGACAGTGTAAAGAAGGTGGCTAATAGAATCACTTATTGCAGCTATTCCTCAAAAGGGTAAATAATCAAATGGAGGCATATGATCAGCTAAAAAAGAGTGGAGGTGATGGTAAGAACATGACCAAGGCTCAAAAGCTGATAATTATGCGATCGCAAAGATTATTTATCGAAGGTGGGTTCATTTTTTAATGAGCTTAAACTTTGTGGGAACATTTTCTCAATGCTAGGTTTATTTTTTAACGAGCTTGAACTTCGCATAAAACTGCTCATGCCAGTCGTATAATAAGTATGTCTCTCATCAGACGGTTCATTTTTTAGGGAGCTTGCCCCATTGAAACTTTGCTCCGGAGCCTTTTGTATGAAAGCTAGGAACGACCAACCTACAAGTTTAAAGGGTTGAGAGCCTACAAAATAAGAAAATAAAATGTCATTTTTCACTTGTATGCAAAAAGGTTTGCATGCCGCCAGGTATAACGAAGTAGAGTTTCCAGGTTACCATATGGAAGTTCTTTCATTAGCAAGGTTGTTCCATCCATGTGGCAGACAAAACAATTCCTTGGTGTTGTCCATCGAAATGGACAAAGGTGATTGTTAGTGCCAATAACATAACCTTTGACGAAGAAAATATATTTCCAGACTAATCCATTTTCCTAAACGGACAGGATAGTCAGACTAGTCATATATCCCACATGGAAACCTACCTTATATCTGGGGTTTTCCTGCCGAAGCAGACCAGGGCGCATGCCTCTTCGGTTTCAGTCACAATCACCGAATCACTTGCGCTCATCAGGTGGATGAAATGGAGATTAATGAGACATTACTTGTGCAAAAAGACTAGTTAGGGATGGGATTTGACTAATAGTTGTGTTTGAACCAAGGAATGAAAGCTGGTCGACTAGGTGGACAACTCTGCCTTCATGTGGAAAACACATCACTCGAAAGAGTGAGGAAACAATAGCTCCCATGCTATAAATGTAGTCACGCCCAAGGAGTAGATTGTAATCTAGAGGCCCTTGGACTACCATCACGTTTAGATGAACAATTTTCCTTCTCAAAGTTATAGGCAAATTTGGAAGGATACCCAATGGTTGACTGGTTCCTTTGTTGAAGCCTATTAGATTTCGAATTTCAGGCAGAAGCGATGGCGAGCCAAGTGCTTTCCAAGAAGTTGAGGAAAGGATACTCACAGAAGCCCCTTCATCTATAATAGTACCGACCATGATCATTCTGTAAGCTTATAATATGATTCAGAATGGTACATTAGATGGTAGGCGGGGTCTCCCTCGTAGATTCCAATTGAAGGAAATGACTAGATTGCTTGGAGGATGGACCGAATAAATGGCTGAATAAATCTCTGATGAACTTCCTTCCTACGGTAAAGGAACGGGTAGATTTCTCCCATGTTCATCGGATTCTATGTTAACGAAAAGAATTTGAACTGTGTCATTCTCATCCTCTTTGGTGACTATATCATCTGAAGGTGGACCTTCTGAAGACAAGACTGGGTCGATTGCCATCTCGACCTGTTGACTTTGGTCCAGTGTGGGCTCAGATGGTTTATCTTCAATGATAGGTGCTTCGACTGACAACAATGGTGTGTTAGTCGGATTTTCAACTAGCGATGGACTCAGCAAGAGTTTCTTGTATCCAGGAGGAAGTCGCTGCAGTGAATCAGGACAATTATCCAAGACTCTTATAGCTTCATCTAAGAAAGGACAACGATGGAGGACATGATCACCTTCACACAGTCTACAAGGAAATTTAGATCTTCCTTTCTTTCCATTGGCTTCGTTTTCACTAGTTGATGACGTGTTCTCAACATGAACGTCAGAGGTTGAAGACACAGGATTGTGCAGGTGGGGAGACTAGTCCCTCAAGATCCATGGGATGCAGGGACAATCTCAATGATAGTGGTCTCCCTTGAAAATGACACATGGAGATTTAGGTTTGGGTGGTGCATTATGTGGATTTTTGCCAAATGATGCATGGTTTCCCCCTTTCACCGTTGGCTTCTTCTTCTTCTTCTCCTTCCCCTTTTTCTTCTTCTCGGTTACTTGGTTTTTAGCGTTATTAGCTTCACTAAGCGAAGAGGAAGAAGGAGAGGGAGAAACAAACGAAGTAGAAGGTGGGGGAGCAACTTCAGTATCATCTGGTTACTGATTTGATTGTTGAGGAATTGCGTTGTTTTGAATGACAAAGGTCAAGAAAAGCCATACTGGTAGGCCAATTGTGAGTCCTAGAAGGGACAATGTAGCCATGTGTGGAGCACCAACATCTCCCCAAGAGGAGAAGGGACTAGGATTTCCCCCAAGGGGAAATCCTTGATTGGTAAACTCCATTTTCTCAACCTAAGACCAACGAGGGAACAGTGACGTTATTCCTATTAAAATAAATTTTTTTACGCTTTGACACAACTTGCTTTTTCAATTTTTAAGAGTCGAGAAAAAACTAAAGATGACTCTATTCGCCTTCGATTTTTAATGAGCCTAAAGTGACAAGTGCTCAGATGGACCTTTTATTTTAGGGAGTTTGAAAAGGAATGAAAGTGACCACTCTGGAAATCTAGACAGAGGGATTACCAAACCAATCGCAAAACTGCAGAATACTTTTTACGGTACGACAGTCAATCTTCCCGAATGTTGTGTTCAGTGCATTGCGATTGATAGGGCGGTAGACATGGCTTCCTAAGGATAAAGGATGTAGCCTATTGTGATCTCCCAATATATACTCAATGGTACGTGGGAGCACAAGTCCGTACTGGCACTTGTTGTCTCAAAGAGGAGGAATCACCCAACCTACAATGAAAGCGATAGTTACTAGGCTTTACGACGCCGGAATACGTCTCTAGCCTAGACTTCTAAATGTTGTGTGTTAGGTTCCAAAGTGTTTTTATGTTCATTGAGGTTTATTTTACAGTTGATCTTTCTTAAGAATTTTGCCTTTAAGGTTCACCGCATGATGTAGATATACAATTCCTAAATATGAAATCTAAGATGATAAACAGTTGTTTACTTCCTTTTCGCAATGAAAATCCTAGCTGCTAAGGAAAGAGAAATGAAATTCTTTCAATATAGAGCAGAGAGAACACACTAGATGCACTTTTCCTAAATCAATTTCAGCATGCAGTCTAGATGCAAATTCACATGCATGTATTGTTTTTCAGTTTCCTTAATGTGAGAATGAAAAAAAGAAAAATAAGTACAGATCTGAACTATCTTCTTTCAAAGCGACGGTACTAACAATTTTTTCTTCAAAAAATGAAAGGAAGACTAAGGCAACACTTTGCGATTTCTAATTCAAAAAATGAAGGGAAGACTAAGATGACACTTTGCGATTTTGAATTCAAAAAACGAAAGGAACACTAAGATGACACTTTGCGATTTCGAATTTAAAATTGCTTTCGACACTTGAAATACTATTAATTCAAATCAAATACAATGGAAAAAGTGTAATTGACTATCTAAAAGAGGAAGACTTTATGACACTCTTTTTCTTGACTGAAAACGACACTTGCGACACTTTCAAATCAAAATACGATAGTTCGATTAAGCTACTATTTGCAAAGGAGATCTGTAAATGATAAAAAATACATAAAAAACATTCACAGTTCCTTATTAGTGGAGGCTGAATAATGCAAAGGAAGATGGTTTCGACAGTGATATACTGATCATAGACAGCAAAACTACATAATAAAATTGAAGACAATGAAGAAAAAACCAAAATCTAGAGGCAGAAACACTCTTACTCAATCATCGCACCTGTAACACAGGGAAACAGGGATGCATCTCACCTGTAACACAGGGAAACAGGGATGCATCTCACCTGCAACACACGGGAGGTGTGATGCATCTAGATTGTCAATGAGAGATAGTGCGATGGTCCAGGGACAAGACTAAGCTTGGTTTTCACTCACAATTTGCAGCTAAGTTCGGGGATTTAGGCTGAGCTAATGATAGTCAATAAACACAAAGTATAGGGGCCAATCTAATGAGATTATTTGAGCTACCACCAGGGCACTTAGGATGTTTTCAAGTCAAATGTTCAGTTCATAAACCAACCCAGAGATTGACTGAAGCAACGTTGATCTACTTTGCAGTTGCATAGAAAAAGCAGTTCGAAGGTTAGCTGGATTAACTTCAGGCTACGTCTGTGGTTTATAAAGCAAACAAAAGTAACAAAACAAACAAACTATTCGCTCCCCAGTGGAGTCGCCATTTTGTTATCGGGAAAACTAGTGTCCATTCAAAGCTGCTAGTCCCACTAAGATGGGTGGCTATCTTAGAAACAAACAAACTAAAGTTACTTGTGTTTTCCTTTATGAGAGATAGATGAGAGAGAAGCAGAGAGTACCAACCTCAGTCTTTCTCTAGTCTCCTTGCTTGTTTCCTCTCTCCCTTGATAAAGCTTTCACCACTCCTTTCTCACTTGTCCCGCTTCAAAGAACACCTGTAGAGTCAAAGCAACAAAATAACATCAAATCATAGAGATCTATAACCATAAACAATGTAGGATCAGATGTACATTAACCATATAAATGCATATACGAATACAAGATTCAGAGATATACAAGCATATGGAGGAAAACTCAAATAGCTTTATTGATAGAAGTAGTAGAAGAGAGGATTACAACCAAGTTGTCTGATCCAGCATCATCCTCCCAGCATGAAAGCCCTCTTCACCTCATACAAAGCAAGATCACCCAACAATACAATGTCTTCAAAGAGAAACCAACGACACTTCCTTACAAATTACAAAATTCTAGCCTCTGGATCTCTAGGATGAGGGATCCATATATAGCTGTTTGCAGGAGAGTGAGTCAGCTTCTAGGATTTTGATTAGTGTCATTTCACTGATAGTTCTTGGTTCCACTTGGAGATTTCATGATCTCTTACTCATCCCTGGGTGAATTCAAAGAGGCAAGTGTCATATGAGTAGTTTCTAGAAGATTCTCCACCTAGCAAACTGCTTCTGCCATTTGTCTGCTCTCACTCATTGCACCCTACAGAAGGGATTTTCAGTATGCATCACACCCCTTGTGTGTAATAGGTGAGATGCATCACACCCTCAGCATGGAGCAGTCTGTATGGTCCAGTTTTGACCAGTTCTGAGCAGTTTTTCAGGGAAAACTTCAGGGAAATGATGTAATCAGCTGACCTTATTCCTTTAGGGTATGAAACAACACTTTTAGGGGTTTAGAAGCCCTTGGTTTATGGACATATGTGATTGGGGTTGTAGTGCCCTATATGTATATAACACCCAAACATCAAGGTAACTACATTACCTTATTTTCACATAACAACATTTTAATCCAAGTCTTTAACGATTTCAAATACTTACCTCGCAATCCTTTAAAGATCCTTCATTTTGCTTCGCTATCGCTGATATTTCTATCGATCAAGAAATAAGTCACAAAACTTCCCAATGTGCGATCAATCTACTGGTCCATAGCCTGCACGATATTTCTTTATGATGCTTCGAGATGTCGCACCAGCTCAAGAGTCCACACTATAAGGCCTTCGAGCTTCACGTCCCTTGACTATCAACCAATTTAAGCAACCATTCGTATAGTTCTTTAGGGAAGACACAAAGGAACACGTTGGTCTCATCTGTGTACAAAAATATCTGCAACCAATGCTCCTTGGATAATTTAGGGCTCCTGTTCTCCTAAGCCACGAACATGTGTGATTTTCGATCAATCCACTTATCAAGCTCTTTCTTTGTAGGAAACCATTTATCACACATCTCTCAGATAGATCCCAGTCCTGGAAATGGAACCATTTGTTGGCTTAAGGGGGCTTGACCCAGGTTCAGAGTTATTTGCGCCAACCAACAAAACCCTAATTGCTGGCCCTTTTGGCAACAATCTTCTTAGTGCATGCTGCAGTCTCACCCAAAGTAGTATTGGGGTATGCTAGAACCAATTTTTTGCATCCAGATACAGTGTGATAAGAAGTCTTAAGATTTTATAGCTCAGATATGCATTCATGCAAATCTATAGTCTTCTATGGTCTGATACAGTAACTCGAGTAAAATGGCTTCTAGACCTTCGCGAAGGTCTATGATCAGTCTTTGTGGACTGTAAATAGGAAAATTATGCACTTTCATGCATTAATCAATAACCCTAGATTTGCGTTCATGCAAATCTATCCAATTCATCAGAAATCATAACATAAATAACCCTTATCTTCACGAAAATAGATAATTACTTAATCCATGCACAAATAAGATAAATTCAGTAGTTTCACACAATATTTATTGATTATTCCATAAAAAACATATTATAAAGCGACAACCCATAACATAAATAGAGTCAACAATAATGCTCAGATTGCAAGATAATTATTCAAAATCTTTCTTTATTCATCTTCAACATTCAAATTACAGACTCTTTCACCTTGCGCACTCAGCTGCAGACTTACCAAGGCCTCCTGCGCACTCAACTACAGGAGCCTTCCCCTTTTGCCTAAGTGCATGAAGCAGAGCCTTCCTGCCTTAGCACTCACCCACAACAATCTTTCTCTTGACTTCAAGTTATCAACTACTATTAGATACCTCTTCCACACTTGTTATGACTCAAATATATAGCATTTCCATGGTGAGTCTCAAAACTGACCTATTTACTTATCCAAACAAGGGGATAAACCCCTTTGACTCCTATCTAGTTGTGCGCTCTGCATCCACATTTCGCGGAGAGTTTAAATCTTTTTACAAAACTTTTACAAAGATTGGGTTAACTAGCCCCAAAATTGACCCTAGGGGCCCTATCCCAACAATATCATATGTAAGGTGAAGAAGAAAATAAGGTAATTTGAGGATCTATTGAAAGGATTCTAAGAAACCTCAAAAGGATTGAGTAAGGAAGGATATCTTATAAGGGAAGAAGCTCTACCTTCAAGGACAATGTCTAATACAATAAAGGGAGGGAAATTTTTTGAAGGAGCATCAAATTACAGATCATGGAAGAAGAGAATTGACCTCATTCTTGAAAAGGACAAAGTCTTGGATTTGGTCAAAGGAAAAGTGAAGAAACCTACTGAAGGATATAGTGATGTAGATAAAGTGAAGTTTAGAGAATCAGAGATATTGGCTATGAAACTAATGGTAGAAATTATAAAGGCCATTCTTGTCCCATACATTTCCAACATAGACCATGCTCAATAAATGTATGAATCCTTATTAAAATGGTTCACTATCAAGAACATCAGTCAAGTAGCAAGTTTGAAGAATAAATTAAGGACCAAAAAAATGACAAAGGATGACAGTGTGGCTTCTTTCTTTGTAAGGATATATAGAATTAGAGATGACCTTGAAGCCATAGACGAGATTTCACCAAAAAAGAGCTAGTGATTATTGCATTATTGGGATTGCCACCTACTTGGTGTTATTTTGCATTAGGACTCAACAACTGGAAAGAAACTCCTACATTCGAAAAATTATGGAATTGTTGAATTTAAGCTTTTGTGATCCATATCAAGTTTTTTGAGAAGAGTTTTTCGACAAAAATCACATTATAATTCATTTGTTGACATGTTTCGAACCAACAAGTGTGGTTCATCGTCATGACAAGTTGAAGAACCAGATCATGGCTGCAGTATAAATAGAGAGAGTAGGTTATCTAATGGATACATTTGAAAAGGAACGACTACATTTGACCAGGAAGAAACTACATTAGACTGGGTAACCATACATGACCAAGGGTTAATTAAATCATTATATAGTTAGTTTTAGTTCTATTTGTGATTGAATGTAAATTGCTTGCATTTAACTAAATTAACAAATAGGATTTTTTTTATTATTTTAATCATCAAAGACAAGAAAAAACATATAATAATATTATTATATGAAATAATAAGAATAAATGAGTAATAACTACAAAATCTAATTAGTTAGTTAGTTCTTTGACTAAATTCATATTTTTTTTTTACTATATTAGAAAAGAAGCAATTTCTATTTAGAATATAAATAAAAGTCAGTGGAAAAAATATATCCATTTTCAATTAGTTAGTTAATTCAATTTATAATTTTATTTATTTATATTTATTTTACTCAAGGTATAACGAGATTAATTGGTTTAAATCATTATAATCCTATTATATATGATTTAGGTATAACAGATTTTTATTCCTTTACATAATAATTAAGGCGTAAAAATTAATACATAAATTACTGAATGAAAAAACCAAAGAGAATAAAGGGAAGATTGGAAAAACAGTGCAGAGGATGAGGGGTAAGGGAAGGGGGTGGCTAGAAATAAACGACAGGGATCCAACAACTGCTAATTTTCTAGTTGTCATGTCTATTGAGATTGCTAGGCCTTTTTTCAATTTCTATGGCTTCCCTAAATTTCTGGTGATGAAAATGTGCAACCTTGGCAATAACACAGGCCTACTCAATACAAACATGATACTTAGTCTTTTCCACGTGTTCTGCTAGGGCGAAAGACCAGGTCCTCCCATGTTTTATGTTGGTTGAGTGCTCATTAATCCTCTAATTAATAGAACAACTGGTCTCACCAACATAGGGGGTCCCACATGAACATGGAATAACATAAACACCTTTCATGTCCTTGGGGTCAACAGGGTCCTTTACCGATCTAAGGGAGCTATAGATGGTGTTAAGGGGTCTAAAGGTTGAGGGAACATTATGCTTCCTAATAATTCTAGTGATCTTATCATTGGTCCCCTGGATGAGAGGGAGATGAACCCCTGAGACTCAATCTTTAGGGTCTTTCTTGACCAAGGAATTCTTGTTGGCTTTAAGGAAATTTTTCTGACCTTGGTGCATACTATAACCATTATTAATAAAAACATTAAGGAGATGGGCCTTCTCTTTATCGAGGCTCTTTTTATCAGAGATTCTTAGTGCACGAGTAGCTAGCATGTTGAGAATGCCCAACTTTTGAGTAGGGAAATGATGGGAGCTGGCATGAAGATACTGCTCAGTATGAGTCTTTTTCTGAAACACTTGGTGGGAGAAAGAACCGTCATCATTCTTTGAAATGAGAACATCGAGGAAAGGAAGGCACCCATCAAATTCCTACTCCATAGTGAACTTTATGGAGGAGGATTGATTTTTGAGATGCTTGAAGAAAAGATCCAACTCTTCTTGGCCATGAGACCAGATGACACCAGTGTCATCCACAAATCTCTTCCAAAGCTTGGGCAGGAGACGGGCTGAGGCCAAAGCCTTGGATTCAAAGTCTTCCATAAAAATATTAGCAACAATCAGGGACAGGGGGGAGCCCATGGCAACACCACGGGTCTGTTCATAGAATTCACCTTCGAAGCTGAAAAAAGTGGAAGTGAGAAAGATCTCATCTAATCAAGCGGTGTCAGGGTTCATGAGGCGGTTGATGACCTCAATGGCCTAGTTTATGGGAATGCAAGTGTAAAGGGAGACCACATAAAAACTCACAAGAATGTACCCAAGGTCAAACTTTATGCCCTCAAGCTCTTCAACAAATGATGCAGAGTGTTTGACGAAAGACTCTTTGAGGCCAACCAGGGGTCTAAGCTTCAAGGAAAGGTATTTTGCAAGAAGGTATGTAGGACCACCAATGGTATTTACAATGGGCTTAAGGGGAACCCCTTGTTTGTGAATATTTAGAAGCCCATAGATCCTTGGAGTGAAGGGGCTTCTCTCAATGATTTTATAGCGAAAGGAACCCACAGAGTTACTAGACTTGATAGCTAGAGCTATAGTTCTAAATTTTTTTTTTCAGGGGATTCTTGATAAGCCTTTTATAGCTTCCACTATTACAAAGATGATCCAACATCTTATGGCAATACTCCTCCTTTTTAAGGATTATGGCATCCCCTCCTTTGTTGGATTTTAGAACCACGATATCTTTATTATGGTTTCAGGATTTGAGGGCATCAAATTCATCCTTGCTATTGTTGCTACTCGGGGGCTTTTCCTTCTTGAGGACAGCAACGCAATCTTCCCTTATAGTGTCCTTAATATTATCGGGTAAGCCCCTAATGCAGCCAAGAAGAGATGATAATCTCATTATTATCCAACAGATAAGAATAAAAGGTTTCAAAAGCATACTCTTCTTATCACAAGAAAGGAAACTTCAAGAAATCAAAAGGGTCAAGAAGGAAGGTAGACATGTCCAAAATAGAATGCTACCAATGTTATAAAATGGACCGTCGCTATAAAATTGATTGTCCTGAAACCCAAAGAATAAGAAAAGGAATAGGGACCAAGCTAATGTTGTTGAAGAAGGATCTCCAAAAAAGAATAAAGCTGAAGAAATGGATATAAGGGACTTACACTACTAAGTCCTTTTCTCTAAGCTTTAGTTATTTCATTTTTGCTTTCTAGTATTTGTAGGTTTAACATATGTTGGAAAAACATTTTTGAATTATTTTTATAAGGTTATTGGTATCCCTCGAGATTGGAGGGAGCCCTCACCAATAATTATCTAATTCCTCGTATTACTTTTTTATTTCTAGTTTTCCTTACTTATCCAAGTTTTAGTGCATTAAATACTAATCACATTTATATTCATATTTTCCTTTTTTATAAAATACTTGTTGAATACTCAATGATTATGGAATAAGGCCTCACAAAGACAAAGCATTGGAGTTACAAGGTTTGTTAAGAAAAAAAAGTTATGCCTTAGACTATAAGATTATTATCTATTCATGATATTCATTCTTGATAAACTATTCTACATTATTAACATTATTGTGTCTAGATTTCTTGAATCATAAAGATTCTTGATTAGGTGATTCATCATTAGATAAATCTACCCTCCTCATATATTTGATTATTCTTATGGAACCCTAGAAAGGTTATTTGTAAAAACCCTAGCTTAAGGGTATGTCGATGATAGTGTGTGAAACCCTATCATACTTAGGGTTATTGATGAAGTCTAAAGAAATGTTTAGTATGGCTATGAAAAATCCTAACTTGTTATGATTGAATGGTGATGTCCCAAATCCCAAACCTTTGAAGTATTGGTAAATTAGGGTTTTTTATGTTTTGTATTGAAACCCTAGATCATTAGTGTTTAGTAGGGTGTATAACCAAGACCTTTATAGAGTCTTAGAAATCAAATCCTTGGTATATGTGTGTTTGTCCAATCAAACCCTGGTATGATCAAGTTTATTATATGTCTAAGTTTTAATATATATTTGTGTAATTGGGTTTGACTAAAACATGTCATGATATGCTTGTGAATTATGATAGAATCCTAGATATATGAGTTGAAATAATTATTTATGTTCATAAGTCATAGGGTTTGGAACTAAGCCCTGGTCGAAGTTTGATTCTCTAGGATGATAATATTTGTGAATTCTATCGTTTTGTAACTAAACAATAGTGCAAGCTCAATTCTCTAATATGTGATGACTAGTGTGATAATCTGAGATTTATGAAAGATTGTTGAGATCTGAAATTGAGTTGTGATTGGTTTTGATTATTGAAGCTTAATGTCTCATGTATGAAATCTAGGATCTTGCACTAAATCCTAGAAGTAGTCTAACATATGAGTTCTACAATTGTTGGATGCATTATAGACCTATATTTGTTTGAAATGATTCTAGGGTTTGCAATATATTGTAGTAGGGTATGTCATGCCTCTGGAATAAATATCAAAGCCCTATATATAATGAAGGTTGTTATGTTTGAGATGCTCAAAGTCTTGATGATATAGTCTAGTGTTTATGACAAAAAAACCCTTGCAAGAAGTTAAAAGGTATGTGTCTCTTGTTTGTGAACCTAACTAAGTTTGGGTATTTGATGAATTCTTCCATTATTATATGATTCAAACATGGTTAACTTCATGCTTCTATACATTTGGTTGTACTTGTTATCTAAGTTGTTCAGGTACATAATCTTCAAGATGGTGAAGATCCGCGTAAGTAAAGTTGATATGATAAGCATGATGAAGAAATTTATATGAATGATGATGGTCATAAGAAGGAAGGAAGCAATGTTTGATGTCGTAGAAAATAATTTGAGCTCCCTAAGTTAAAAGGGAGCTTAGATGAAATAAATCTCCCTAGTTAAAAGGGAGGGCATATCATAGTCATGATGGACACCTTGAATGAATAAATTAGAGAATACATTTTGAGGAGTTGCTGAGATAAGAAAGTCAGGATATGTTTGAAGAATATGTTGTTGCATGTGAAGTAGGGAAGGAAGATGTATGATTGAGGAATCTTTTTTCAAGATTCATTTGAAAGTCCTACTGTGATAAATAGAGAAGTATCATCACATTTTCTAGAAGACCCCAGAGAGTTTTGTTTACTTATGTACATTTGTAAGTTTATTACTGATTGGGGTTTTTTTTGTATAGGTAAATCTCTCCGAGGTTTGATAACATGTTAGTTACATGACAAATATTTGTTACCGATATGTTTGATCATGGAGGTTTTGCTACCAATTTAAATAATTGGTAGTGTTGAGGTGTTGTGTATAAGACACATTGCCTGGGAGGACATATGGCCAACAGTTTGTGTTGATGTCTGTATCCCAAAGTAGGGAGGGTGGTGTTGGTCATAGATCCCTGACCTCAGATACACACCTAGATCCCTGGGTTGATGGTTAGGAAGTAAGCCTGATGGTACCTAGAGAGTCTAAAAGCTTTATTCCATCTTAGTCCCACCCAAATAGATTTCCCTGGTCAAGGATCTAGTATGTGGCACTGTGAGTGCCTAAATAGTTGGAAGACCTTGGATAGATTTCCCTGGTTAGGAATCTAGTCCATGGCATTGCGGCGCCTAAACTCTTCATAGTTCATATGTTTTGAGATCTTTCTTGTACTTATCATTATGAATACCACCCTAGTTAAGAGGGAATTTTGGAAAATGTAACTAGCTTCGATAAGCTATTTGTCCCCTCCACCCAAATTTGGCTTCAACTGGGTAATTTGACCTCACCAGAAGCCTATATATTGGAGCAATTCAATTTAATTTGGAGCATATCTCTCTCACACAAGTTCGACTTACAAGCCAAGGAAACTAAAAAGTGCGAAGTTGAAAAAGAGATGGAAAAGGGCTGGAAAAGGGTGTGAAATTTGGAAGGAAGGAAGAAGACATCAAAATAAAAGTTTTGGGCCATCTATCTCTCACTCGAGTGGAGTATCTAGGAAGATTGAAGTTTTCTTGCCTAGTTGAAGTTGTTGTTGTTGCTGTTGCTGCCAGTTGTTGGGTCGAAGCTACTACTGCAAGTTGCTACTACTAGGTCAAAGTTTCTATTGAAGGGTTATCATCTACAAGAAGGAAGAGAGGGATGACTTGGTGTGGAGGAATTCTTTGTCTAGGTAAAGAGTCTTGTATTATCTTGTGAAACTACTGAAGGAAGAATTCTTGACTGGGTTTTCCCCTAGATAAGGGTTTTTGCTTGGTTGTTTGCCTATATGTGGTGTCTTTGTGCTATTGTTTTGGTAATTTCTTGATGAACTAAAAGATAAAATAAGAATATAAAGATAAAATAATCACAAGTAATTATCTATATAGGAAAATATTTCTACCTTTCTGATTTTAACAGTATTGACTCATCAAGAATCTCAATATTTGGACTAAACAAGACTAATGGTTTTTCATCCTAAAAGCTAATAACAACACCTTATGCATCTATAATTGAAGACTTGATTCACTTATTTACTTGTTGTTAGTTTCCAATACTTCTTGTTAATTCTAATAAAGGAATTGGTATTTTAGCTTATTTAGCTCCCTTTCTAGAGTAAAAAAAGTAGTAACTTTTTTCAACTTTAGACTATTCTTGTGTTATAGACTATTGTTGTGAAGATTAAGGATCTGAAATTTCCTATTGAGGAATATCAAAAGTTACTTTCTTTGCTTGTTTGACTTGACTATGTCTTGGCCTCAAATCATATCTCTTATTGAGCTCAATAATTAAAAACTAATAAAATGCTTGATATTTGGATGCATGGGAAGAATCAACATTTTGAATCAAGGGTTGATTTTGACTCGAAAGGATAATATTACTTTAAAAATGTTGAACAACAAAGAAATTTACATTGTCTGAAATATGTGCTACTTCATTAGTGTCCTCATAATAAATCATCAATGTTGGTTGAATATGTTGATCTGTATTTCTGCTTTATATTTGTAAAATTTGAGGTTGAAAAGGCCTTCTATATGGCCCTGGTGTCCTATTTACATTCTCTTAATTTTCCTTAGTTGGGTCTCCATTATAGAAATTGTATTTGATAAATTTCTCAACATCCTGGTGATTTCATCAATCTTCTAATCTTCTTTTGTTTCCCCAATGGGCCTACTTCTTGTTTTTCTTTTTTCTTTTCTACCCTTTTAGCCTTAGCCCTTAACTTTCCTAAAGCAGCTCTCGTAGCTTCTACATCAATAGAATCTATTTGGATATCTGTTAAATTTTGTGATTTCCTTTCTCTAAGAATGAATGAAAAAATCACCATCAAAAGCTTTAGAAAATCTAACTTTAGCAGTCGTGGATAAAGGCTTAATATTTGTTCGAATTTTATTATATACCTTATTAAATCTCTTAATAAAATCAGATACTAATTCACTATGATTTCTTTTGCTAGCTTCAAATTCAGTAAAGTAATAAATAGGATCTTTCTTAATTCCCCATTGATTAATGAAAATATTTTTTAAATCTCCCCAAATATGAACGGAATCTACTTGTAACTATCTTAACCAAATTCTCACATCTCCTTCCATGGAATGTACAAATAATCACATATAAACATATCCATGATGAACATTTAAATTTTATGCAAAATCCAGGAAGGATGATAAATGGTCCTCTGCACTAATTCCAGTTTCTCCATTATATCTTGGAATGTATTTTAAATATCCATCTAGGAAGTCATGTAGTAGATATTGTAACTTTAGTGGTGCATATCTAGAATTTACAATCATACATATTCCAACCATTGGTTGTTGTGAAGCATATGATATAGGTTGTTTAGGGGATGGGGGATTTTTTGGATATTTCTTCTTGGAAGTTGAAGTTTTCTTTGGAGATTAAGGTGGTGTTAACGGTGATGGAAATCTGTCAACCAAGGGGTCTCCCCTATGTGAAGTCCCAGTTATACCTCACACTATTTGGAGTAGGATCTCCATCTGAAATATCAGCCTGGTTGCCATGTATTCTTAAAGATATGCCTTGGCTATGGCTATCAACGAGAGAGAGGAATGAAAATGTGCCTTCGAAAAGCAAGGGGGTGTTCCTGGTGAGTGTTCGATTGTATGTGTTTCAAATTTCTTTCACTATGGAGGCAAGGAAAAGTGAGCCTCTAAGAGAGAGGTAGTAGTACCACCCTAGTAGAGACACACATAAATGAGGAGGATCTGTACAACATCAAGCAGAATAGTCCATAGAGATGTGATGGATGATGTAAGTGATGTAATGAGGAGGATTTGTCTAATATCCAATGGAATAGTGCATGAGGATGTGACAATGGTAATAGAAATTACATCACATTATCAATATGATAAGTAAAAAAATAACTGAAATAGTTCAACTACTTTAGCACAGACGAAAGAAAACATGAATTACAAGCATTCACATAATAGTCTTACAAATATCCATAATCCATGCATGAAGAACATGTTGGCCCATAACACTTCTTATATTAAGTAAAAGTTCCAAGACACATGTATACAATGAAAATCACTAGCTCCAATAATGGATCATTACAGCCACTCTTTGCTCCTCAAAAAACTTATTTGTCTCTCTAATTCCTTGCGGGAGGATCGAAGATGAAAATTCCTTTTCTCATAAAATGAGGATTTATATATAACAAAGAGTTTATGCTTCACCTTCATTGTGACTCTTTTAATACCCTCATGATTTTTTAACTTTCTATTATTTTTCGACCTTACATGACTCTTCATATTTGAATGTTTCCTTTGGACTTCCACTTTACAATACATTTCAAATAGGTGATTACATAATCCATAATAATGATGTGTCATATGATGACTTGTGATAGGACATAACATGGCACTGATGAAATGAACTACATGATGATGTGACAGTGCCAAGTTCTCATTCTTATTGCTTCTTTATTTGTGTCTTCTTGAAAATACAGTACATGTTCTTCTTCTTATTCCTCCTTATAACTTGAATATGAGGAGTCTTCCATGTAATCTTCATCTTCATATTCTATTAGATTTTGGTGTTCCTTAGTCTTATCACTTGATGATCATCTTATTTCTTCAGCTCTATATGTTCTTTTTAGCGTGTCCTCTGTTAGGTCCCTATATTACTAGTGTACCCTCTGTTGATCTATCTCATCTTCTATTTTGTGAGATGGTTTCATAACATCCTCCTTCTCCATCTCCTTATTCATCATATTTCCATATCATGATAGAGTACATGTGCCTGCAGTTCACTCATGACAAGACAATATCATTCCAATAAGCCCCTAATCTAAGATGGTGCATATTGATCCACTAGCTGAGCCAAAACTAGATGACAGGCTAGGAAGGTGGCCCAATAACTACATAACTGTGTAGCTCAAGCATTCAGGGGTGAGCTTGAGCCTTAAGATTTTGTAGTGCACAGTTCAAGCTGGGCTAAGGAAGAAAACTGTGTATTCTTGGAGCTCAGGATGGCAGGCTGAGGGGATGAGAACTGGATTAGCCTATTGCACAGTTATGGGGGACAGATGAGCCCAAGTGATTATACAATTTTTCAGCTCAAGGATTCTGTGGTGAGCTTAAGCCCTCAAACTATGTAGTGCATAGTTCATGCAGGATTGGGGAGACAAACTACACAGTTTCTGGACTCAATGAGCTTAACTATAGTGTTTTTCACTGCTTGGGAGAACTGTGCATTTTTTGGAGACAAAGGAGGATGGTTCATTGCACATTTCAGAATCTTAAGGATGAACTTGAGGCTAGAGACTTCGTAATGTGTAGTTAAGGCTGAGCTGGGAGGATGAATTGCGTAATTCTGGGAGACAAGGGCGGCTTGAGCACTGAAACTATGTAGTGCAACAGTCCTAGGAAGAAGGAATTGTGCATTGAGAAGTTTCAAGGGACAAGTATGTAGCTTAAGGGTTATAAATGCATAGTACGCACTTGAGGAATGCCAGATGAGGTTAGGTTGTTGGGGAATTTCTAAAAATTGGCTATGTGTGGGACCGAAGAGACTAATGTGAACAGTGATATGAATTGAATGATGTAATCACAGACTTGAAATAATTTGGTGACACAACAACAAAGATCATCTGGATCACGTTAACAACATATTTCCCTCAATGAAACAAACTTGCGATGACTTTATGACAAGTGCGACACTAAAGGTACAATTTGCGACGACCATGATGACACTTGTGGGATAGTGCTAAAAACTTTGGGAATGAGTGTGACTAGTGTTTACATGGTTAGACCAACTCATTCACACAAATATAACCCCTTGAAACCACCAGAACAAGTACAAATACATTGTGTGACTACTAACATGCAAAAAGATGCCAATTGCTAAAGTGTGAATGACGCTTGCGATATGTGGACAATAGTGAAAGTAGCAAATGCCAAAGAAAACATAACATGAAAAAGACACTAGAAAGAGTGAAGGAAAGTGAAAGTGACAACCAAAAACATGAAAATGACACTTGTGCAAACAAAAGTGCGTGAAAGTGAAAATTTTAAAAACTCACTGAAATGGAAGTATGAGCACAGCTAGAATGTGAGAAACTATTGTTGTCAATGCACACTGATTGTCAACATGGATTGGACATTGAACAAGCACAATCTTTATGGAATGTTCTATGCTTGTCCAAGCTTGCGTAAAAGGATATGGTCGTTAACTTGTTGTGGACTGAGCATGTGTGAGTAAGACTTCGACACTTCTAATCCAAGCAGGGATCTCAAAATCATCAACCGACCAAGAAGTGACTATGGAATGTGTTAGAGAAGGTCTGTTCACCCCTCCGTCAAAGATCAAAACCTATTTTGTTACATTTCATTTTAGGTGTCCCATTCAGCTCGATCACCTGCATTCCATTAGGAGCATCGATCCTCTGACAGAAGGGTCTTGTCGCCATACTTCCCTCATGTCATTCACCTACTGGTTGATGTCTATTCATTTTTAAAAAACAAACATATCTTTAGGGTTTCAGTGTCAAGTAGGTCTAGGGTTTCAGTAGGGTTTTGTCAATAAATACTTCAGAGTGTCCGATAATCACTAGCAGGCCATGAGGATGTTTTATCGTCAATAAATTTTGTTAATAAGTGTTCGAAAATGTGTTTTTCCTCAAAACTCTATTTTGAGGAAAAAACAGAGCATTTAGCCTTATTTGTACAAAAATCATGTAAATTTTGTTTTTGTCATTCCAAATTCCTTCATCTGCACCCTGGTTTCTTTCCTTAGCCTAAGAAGCTCCAAAAAATTGCAAAGACAAGCCAAACTCAGGTCATTTCGCTCATTACAAAGTGAAAAAAACAGTGGAAAAGGTCCAAAACAGAGGTTGAAATCAAAGTAATTTGCAAAACATTATGAAAATGGGTTTTTGGAAAAATTAATTTGAAAATCCAATGCATAAAACATGTCTCCAAGTTTTCAAAGTTCATTTACATGCCAAGAACAAAGAGGAAACAACTCAAAGCAATTTTTGTGAACAAGTGAGAAATTGGATGAAATTGGAAGAAAATTGGTCGGCGCGACGCACTGCGCAGAAGGCGCGGCACACTGGTGAGGTGCGGCGCATTGGGCCTCAGAACCAAATGCAAAATAACATGGGTACAGCGCACTGGGAAGGCGCGGCGCACACAGCTAAAAGCCCGAAAATGCTAACAATGCCTCCAAATTGCCAATAACAAGCACGGATTTGCTAGGTAGAGTCTCCACCTTTGTTTTTCATCCAATTTTGTGCTAGGGTATGGTGGTTGATGGATGGTGATGGTTAAAATAAAAATATCAAACCCTACCTTGTAAAACACCTCAAGGAAACTTGTTGCCTAGGGTTTCATCAACTTTTTGCTACCAAGTTCATTTTCCCTCCATCATTCCTGTACCCCATTTTTCCCTATTTTCATGCTTCCCTGAGTTCCCCTAGCCCCTAAACTCACTAATTCCCCCATCCCAAATTCCATTTCCCAAATTCTCAAATCCAAAACCTCAAACCCTAACCCTATACAAAAATTCCTAACCCTATACATAAACCCCCAAACCCTCCCATATTTCCCTAACAAAATCTATCCCAATAGCCCCTAATCCCTCACTGTTTTCCTCTCTCCTAATAGTCACTTGTTTCACTGTTTCCCCTTGGTGGCAGAGGTTAAGCACATCACTAAAGAGTAGTCCAACATAGTTTCATACACCAGCATCTATTTCTCTAAGGCAATTTGTATAGCAGCAGTTATGTCATTTGGTCATTCATCTAATTATGGAGTGGAGACTCAAAGTGACTCACCAACAGGAGTACATGCACCCAGGAGACCTCATAAAGGTGGCAAAACATTCAGGAGAGTTGCCAAGCTGCCCAAAGGAGGAGGGTGTAGTTCAATTCACTTGAGCAAGAGATTAATGATGATCGGGAGTCTTGGCTCGAAAGAGTCGACATCCACTTAGAGAGACTGCTGGACAAGGCTGATAGGGACAAAGCATTACTGAGACACATGGCTTTCCACTACATGGTGCGGAACAAGGTTTGCAAGGCACGAATAAGAAATTTAAAGGCAAAACTAAAGAAGGCAATAAGGAAGCAAAAGAGGCAAAATGAGCATGATCATCTTCAGATATTGGCCGAGGCATCCTTGGCCCATCATAGCTCTTGATGAAGAAGGAAGCAGTCTTCGGAGATTTGATATTTGGAGGGACAAATGGACACCACATCCAGAAATTCCACTTGGGTTGGAAAGTAGACAGGCAGGGATTTCCAACGAGCTATCATGAGCTAAATTCGAACTTTGAGAAGTGCCTCAAAATCATCTCCAAAGTGGCATGACGCATAGATAATTTGGGCACGGCGCATAGAGAAATTTGGCCTCATTTTCACTCTTCAGCTTAGAAATTCGCCCAGTTTTGACTAGTTTTACTTTTTGATGTAACTATTGATCTACCATGATGTAATTTGATGACCATGATGTAATTTTGGGCACATTTTTACTTGTTTTGGTAGATTCATTCATTAAAAAGTGAAAAACAACTGAATGAATCAGTTTCCTTTCATATAGGGGCAAGTTGTTTCATTGCCTATTTTTCAGTTCTTTGTTTAGATATGGTTGAAACAACTCCTAGAATGATGAGCTCGACCCCTAGAGGCATGGGAAGGAGTTAGGCTTGTCTATATCATGTAATTTCTCAGTCATTTTCATGGTTGGACACTTGGGATTGCTTGGCACTTCATTGTACATCTGATTTCTGCATTTTTGGCAACGGAAAGACCAAGGTTTTGTTGCACTTGTTAGGATCCTTGTGGCTTTGTGTTTTGATGGTGTTTTTCTTCATGTAATTGTAAGTTCATTGATGTTTTATGTATGCCATTTCCCTTCTCTTTGCTTCTGAAACTAAACAAATTGAGTGACAAAGTTAGAATTCATTAGCTTATAGTGCTTTGCCTGGAACTTTGTTAAGTTTTACATATTTTCATCTGTTTGGAGAGGATTCTTGCAACCTCTTGCCCTCTTCATCTCCTCAGTGGTCTTTTCTATCCATTCATTTCATCTAAAGCATCAAAACTACTGCCTACCTTGCCCCAACTGGAACTCTGCAAAAATTTGGCCTCATCCCCGAACCCAAATTTGCCTTTCCCTTTTTCCAACAAAAAACCCCCAAAACAATCAAATCAAATCCTTACACTTCATACCTAGCCTAAGATTAGTTGTTAAATCAGTCATCTCAAGCCCCATCCGATTATCTTTTGCTGGGATTGACCTGGAGAGAACCCTCTCTTGTCCTTGTAGGACTAGCTACGAGGCTGAGCGTGGTTTGATGTGGACCTAGAACCTTACCTTTTCAGCCTAAGGTAAATCTAGGCTCTAACATAGTGGCGACCATACTGGGGAAGAAAGTTTATTTTCATTGTTTGGCTTTGTAGACTACAGACGGAGCCTGAAGATTAGCCAAGTAGCCTTCGATATGCTTTTGCTTTTCATTAGCGCAAGTAGATAAAAGTTGCTTCAGTCAATCTCCGGTCTAGTTTATATGCTGAGCATCTGATCTAAACGATCACCCCAGTACATGTATCAAGTTCAAATCTTATGGTTGATGGTGGACAACGATCAAACATAAGAAGGATGAAATCATTCAACTGGTGACTCAATGTAGAGACTCCACTGGAGGACTAACTCTTCTCTGAGAAAATGGAAGGATCTTACACAAAGTCTGGTATCCAAAGTGGAATGGTATTCAGGATCTAGTCTGCTTTCTTTCAAATTACTTCTTTGCTGTTCTTGAAGTTGTCCTGAAAGTTTTTCAGAATTTGTTGTATGATGGAGGTGATCAAAATCTTCACTCAACCTATTCAGAAAGTGTAAATATTGAGTTTTCCTTTGATCCTAGCCTCCTTACTTTTCCCACATCTCATGATGACTTTCTTCAGCGTGATGAGCCTAAAGAAAACAAACCTGATCCTGTAGCTCTTGTATATACTCCTACACCTTTTATAGTCCCAGATAGGTATAAACCTCTTGTTTTACCTTCTGTTCTTCATGCTTTCCCCAAAAACTATGATCTATACTTGCTGAGGTTTGATGGTGAAAGTAAGAATGTCAACGCTGAGCACCATGTGTATAATTTTGAGTCTTTTCTAGACCTTTTTGAGGTTGATGAAAAAGATGTCAATATAAGGATTTTTGCGCTTTCTTTGCAAGGAAAAGTGAAGAGTTGGTTCAAAACCCTGCCTGATGCGAGCATCTCAAATTTCCAACAGTTCGTTAAAGTTTTCCTAGACAGGTGGATGATCAAACAAAACCTTTTCCTTATTTTAGAAGAGTATAACCAGCTGAAAAGATTGCCAGGGGAGACAATACAATAGTTTTCAGCTAGATTTAATCAAGTTTATTATTTAATGCCGATTGATATAAGACCTCCTCCTAGATCTGCTTTCTTTCACTATCCGGGTGCCTTTGATCCGGAAATAGAGTTTCAGCTGAGAGAAAGGAATGTCGCAACACATGAAGAGAAGCAGGATATTGTAGATGTAGAGGCTCATTTACTGATCAGAAGGGAAAAGCTGAAGGAAGAAGAGATGAAAAACGTGGATCCAGAGAAATCAACACCTTCGGAGGAAAATCTTGACATTTTGGTGAGTGCAGTAGAAGAGATGGTGTGGAAAATGACTACAAAAAATGAAAATGATGTTCATGAACAAGTGGTTGATCCAAAATATTTTGTTTCTTATCCCAGTTGTCATAGTGATTGTTTTATAGATCATCCTGGAGAAGAGAGATCTGTTGATTTGACATGTATGCTCGATGATGTGTTTTATACTGATGATTTGCCTCAGCTGTTGGCATTATGATGCATATGTTGTACTTGATGGAAACACTCTCATAGAAGATCATCTCACTTATATACATTCAGATGAATCTACAGAAGAGATATCAGATGTGACATATTACAGATAGCTCAAAGGAATCAAATGGCAAGCTCTTTGTAAGCAGAGGCTCAAATATTGTTGAAATTATGAAGGACGCAGGTACACCTTACAGAAAGTGCGTCCCCGCAGGTAATCCATGCAGAACCCGCGTCCAGAGACGCAGGCCAGCCGTTTAGGGGGTGCGTCCACCCAGTGCACACATATCAAGGCAGAGGAAAGCACGTGGGGGTTTCTTGTGTGGTACCTAGCCGACGGTTTTGCGTTTCTATGGTGTCGGCTCGTGGTATTGTTCCATGTTTTGGGGAGGAGCTTGCCTATATAAAGCAAAGGAGTTCATTTGGATTATGCACCATCTTTGTTGAATATCTTTTGGTGAGATCTAGTCCAGATCTATGAAGGCGAATCTTCTAATGGACTATGATCGCTATGGCGCACGATCAGATCTGTAGATCTGACTGTTTGGGTTAGTCTTGAAGTCTTAATATCTTTCATATCTAAAGAGACGCAGGTGCAGTAAGGGTTCAGGTGCGTCCGGGACGCAGGAGCGAACCGGTTCAGGTGCGCCGGACGCAGGCGCAGAAGGGTTCAGGTGCGCCGAGACGCAGGCAGTTCAAAAGACTCAGAGCGAGGGACGCAGGCTAGCAGTTGAGCAGAGTGCGTCCGGGACGCGGCTAGCAGTTGAACAGGGTGCGTCCAGGGACTCAGGCCAGCAGTTGAGCAGGGTGAGTCCGGGACTTAGGCTAGCAGTTGAGCAGGGTGAGTCCGGACTCAGGCTAGCAGTTGAGCAGGGTGCTTCCTTCTCTTAAAATCTTTGTTTATCATTGTTGCATCCTGGTTTGGTCCTATTATTGTTGATCTAGTTACTACAGTTGATTGGGTGTTTCAGAAGGTTGTTTGAGCTTCAATGTTGTTGTTGGGTCCAGTATGAAAATTGGATGAAATGTGGCCTTTCAAGATTATGAGTTGTGCCTCAATGTATCCAGTATGAAAATTGATGAAACGTGGTACTTAGAGGGAGAAGATTGTAGGCCGGCGCCTACGTACTAGTATCTAAGCTAGTACAAGAGCTAAAAGAAATCTTGGAGCATTGTAGCAGGTAGTAGCCTGCGTACTAGTAAATGGATCGGCTAGTACAAGAGCAAAGGGGTTGTAGCTCCCGTACTGGTATAAGGCTGCACCAGTACAAATATTGTAAAAGAATTTTCTTATTAAGAAGAAGATTGAGATGACTTGCAGCAGGTGGTTTTCTCCCGCATTGGGTTTCCACCTTATATCATTGTGTTCATATGTGTGCCTTATGTTGATGATCTACTTTATGTTACTGCATCTGTTAACTGATAATATGGTTGATAATGTCCTAATGCACTCATTGAAGATCGATTAACTTAATCTTAAGAAGTTGTGGAAGTAGCATATATGAATCTGATTATGGAATTGAAAAAGTTTTATTAATGTGATAATACTGATTCACCCCCCCCCTCTCAGTATTATTTCCAACATCAGCTTGATCAGTATAATGATGATTATGTTCTCCAAATAGAAGCTAATCTTGCAGACAAATCAGCAGCTAGTTTGTGGGAGGAAGAAGTTCACTTTTAGCAGCTCGAGTATAGTGATCAACCGACACATATAAGCTATGACAATGACAAGTAAAGTGCAGCAAATTTTGAAGTAAGTGAAGGATCTTTGCCTTTTTGTTTTGCTTCATTTCAGTTCATGAGAGACAACATTCATGCACTCAGAAATCAACTGTCGACAAGTCTTGATTTGGACCATCTTGAGGGCAATAAAAACCTTGTTCAAGACTTCTCATATTCAGATTTCCAGCCCCCAAATGCCATTGATTGTCAAGTTGCAGCTGAAGACATGGAAGCTAGCACATGTGATCAAATGATACAGGATGATTCCATACCATTTTATTTTGAATCATTTCAGTTTTTGAAGGGTAAATTGCATAGTAAATCTTCAAATGAACAGCTTGTAGGAAGGACAGATAGCGAAATTCTTGAGCAAGTTGTTAATGAGAAATCTTCCCCTGAAATGATTGATGAAATCATTTTGGATACAAAACCCTCCCTAACACCAGATTTGCAGCCACCAAACGCAATTGAAGATCAGATTATAGATGAAAGCGTGGAATCTGAAATACATGATCTAATGATGCAAGAGGATTCTGTACCCTTTTGTTTCAAAGCATTTTAGTTCATAAGGCAGAATCTTCATAATATCTCTAAAGAAAAAGATGAACAACCAGTAGGATGTCATACAGTTTTGATGGATACATTGCAGCAGTCTTCTCAAGTTTTTGATGATCCTATTGTTCGTGTGTTGGATGATGTTTGTTGTAAAAGTTCTTCCCCATTGGCTAACCATGTGCCAGATAAGAATGTTGATAATAATCTTATTCAAAAGTCGCCTTCATTGTCTTGTTTAACAGATTGTTCATTGCATACCCCATACCAAGGTTTGCAGTCATATGAGGAGATTGATAAAGGAGACTTCAGTTCTATTTGGAATTAGCAACAGAGTTTGGTTATTCACGAAATTCAGGATCCTTTTGACAGCCTGCTGCTATCACCAAAGAAAGACAATGCAGATATGAGGAAAATTTTAATATCCAGCTATGAAGATTACTTGGACCAGACCAGTAATGTGTTAATGGAAATAAATAGATATGTTTATGAAGATCCTTTCGCAGTATTCTTGAAGTCATCCAGTCAATTCATGTTTTGCAAGTTTATTAGCAGTCAACTTGAGTCCAAGTTTTCAAGGGAGTTTCCTTTCGATTCTTCCCTTTTCCTGCGCATCAGAAAGCATCTGGGAAGAAATCAAATATCAGCCATGATGCTTACATGGTTACATTGGATATTTCATTTCACTTGATCGGGTGGTGAAAAGAACTGTTAGAGTAGGTTTTGATTAATAAGCTCTACTTTTAGCATCATTTCTAGTTTGTCGGTTGTGTTTAAGTATCGAGTCAGTTTGTAATTGAGTGAGAGTCAATTTGTGTCGTCGAGTCATCAGTTTTCAATCATGCATTTCAGCTTGAGTTTTGGACTCCATAGCCCAATGGACAAAGGCACTGTCTATCTTTCCCAGAGATCTGTAGTTCTTGGCACCTCCAAGGAGCTACCATCCCCATTGGAGCCAATGTTAGAGTCGGTCTGTTCACCCCTCTGTCAGAGATCAAAACCTCTTTTGTTACATTTCATTTTAGGTGTCCCATTCAGCTCGATCACCTACATTCCATTAGGAGCATCGATCCTCTGACGGAAGGGTCTTGTCACCATACTTCCCTCATGTCATTCACCTGCTGGTTGATGTCTGTTCATTTAAAAAAAAAAACATATACAGTCTTCTTTTCATTAAAAATTGCAAAAGTTGTCTTTAGGGTTTCAGTGTCAAGTAGGTCTAGGGTTTCATTAGGGTTTTGTCAATAAATACTTCAGAGTGTCTGATAATCACCATCAAGCCATGAGGATGTTTTATCGTCAATAAATTTTGTTAATAAGTGTTCGAAAATGTGTTTTTCCTCAAAACTCTGTTTTGAGGAAAAAACGGAGCATTTAGCCTTATTTGTAAAAAAATCATGTAAATTTTGTTTTTGTCATTCCAAATTCCTTCATTTGCACCCTAGTTTCTTTCCTTAGCCTAAGAAGCTCCAAACACCTGCAAAGACAAGCCAAGCTCAGGTCATTTTGCTCATTACAAAGTGAAAAAGCAGTGAAAAAGGTCCAAAACAGAGGTTGAAATAAAAGTTACTTGCAAAACATTATGAAAATGGGTTTTTGGCAAAATTAATTTGAAAAGCCAATGTATAAAACATGTCTCCAAGTTTTGAAAGTTCATTTGCATGCCAAGAACAAAGAGGAAACAACTCAAAGAAAGTTTTGTGAACAAGTGAGAAATTGGGTGAAATTGGAAGAAAATTGGTCGGCGTGGCGCACTGGGCAGAAGGCGTGGCACATTGGGCCTCAGAACCCAGTGCAAAATAACACGGGCACGGCGCACTGGGAAGGCATGGCGCATTGGGTGAGCTGCACAGCGCACACAGCTAAAAGCCCGAAAATGCTAACAATGCCTCCAAATTGCCAATAACAAGCACGAATTTGCCAGGTAGAGTCTCCATCTTTGTGTTTCATCCAAGTTTGTGCTAGGGTATGGTGGTTGATGGATGGTGATGGTTAAAATAAAAATATAAAACCCTACCTTGTAAAACACCTCAAGGAAACTTGTTGCCTAGGGTTTCATCAACTTTTTGCTACCAAGTTCATTTTCCCTCCATCATTCTCGTACCCCATTTTCCCTTGTTTTCATGCTTCCCTAAGTTCCCCTACCCCCTAAACTCACTAATCCCCCATCCCAAATTCTCAAATCCAAAACCTCAAACCCTAACCCTATACAAAAATTCCTAACCCTATACGTAAACCCCCAAACCCTCCCATATTTCCCTAACAAAATCTATCACAATAGCCCCTAATCCCTCACTGTTTTTCTCTCTCCTAACAGTCCCTTGTTTCACTGTTTCCCCTTGGTGGCAGAGGTTAAGCACATCACTAAAGAGCAGTCTAACACAGTTTCATACACCACCATCTATTTCTCTAAGGAAATTTGTATAGTAGCAGTTATGTCATCTGGGCATTCATCTGATTATGGAGTGGAGACTCAAAGTGACTCACCAACAGGAGTACATGCACCCAGGAGACCTCATAAAGGTGGAAAAACATTCGGGAGAGTTGCCAAGATGCCCAAAGGAGGAGGGTGTAGTTCACTTCACTTTACCAAGAGATTAATGATGATCGAGATTCTTGGCTCGAAAGAGTCAACATCCACTTAGAGAGACTGCTGAACAAGGCCAATAGGGACAAAGTATTTTTGAGACACATGGCTTTCCACTACATGGTGCGGAACAAGGTTTGCAAGGCACAAATAAGAAATTTAAAGGCAAAACCAAAGAAGGCAATAAGGAAGCAAAATAGGCAAAAGGAGCATGATTGTCTTCAGATATTGGCCGAGGCATCCTTGGCCCATCATAGCTCTTGGTGAAGAAGGAAGCAGTCTTGGGATATTTGATATTTGGAGGAGCAAATGGACACAAAATCCAAAAATTTCACTTGGGTTGGAAAGTAGACAGGTAGGGCTTTCCAACAAGATACCATGAGCTAAATTTGGACTTCAGGAAGTGCCTCAAAATCAGCTCCAAAGTGGCATGATGCATAGAGAATTTGGGTGCGGCACATAGAGAAATTTGGCCTCATTTTCACTCTTCAGCTCAGAAATTCGCCTAGTTTTGACTAGTTTTACTTTTTGATGTGACTATTGATCTACCATGATGTAATTTTGGCCACATTTTTACTTGTTTTGGTATATTCATTCATTAAAAAGTGAAAAACAATTGAATGAATCAGTTTCCTTTTATATAGGGGCAAGTTGTTTCATTGCCTATTTTTTAGTTCCTTGTTTAGATATGGTTGAAACAGCTCCTAGAATGATGAGATCAACCCCTAGAGGCATGGGAAGGAGTTAGGATTATCTATATCATGTAATTTCTCAGTCATTTTCATGGTTGGACACTTGGGATTGCTTGGCACTTCATTATACATCTGATTTCTGCATTTTTGGCAAAGGAAAGACCAAGGTTTTGCAACACTTGTTAGGATCCTTGTGGCTCTGTGTTTTGATGGTCTTTTTCTTCATGTAATTTTAAGTTCATTGATGTTTTATGTATGCCATTTCCCTTCTCTTTGCTTCTGAAACTAAACAAATTGAGTGACAAAGGTAGAATTCATTAGCTTATGGTGCTCTGCCTGGAACTTTGTTAAGTTTTACATATTTTCATCTGTTTGGAGAGGATTCTTGCAGCCTCTTGCCCTCTTCATCTCCTCAGCAATCTTTTCTATCCATTCATTTCATCTAAAGCATCAAAACTATTTCCTACCTTGCCCCAACTGGAACTCTGCAAAAATTTGGCCTCATCCCCAGACCCAAATTTTCCTTTCCCTTTTTCCAACAAAAAACCCCCAAAACAATCAAATCAAATCCTTGCACTTCATACCTAGTCTAAGATTAGTTGTTAAATCAGTCATCTCAAGCCACATCTGTGTTATCGGGAAATCTAGTGTCCACTCGGAGCTGCTAGTCCCACTAAGACTAGTAGCTATCTTAGAAACAAACAAACTAAAACTACTTTCGTTTTCCTTTATGAGAAGTAGATAAGAGTGGAACGAAGGACACCAACCTCAGTCTTGCACTTGGTTCCTTGCTCAGTTCCTCTCCCTTCCGACAGATCCTTGCTGCTTCTTCTTCGTCTACCCAGCTTCAAAGAGCACCTGTGGAATCAAAGCAGCATAATACTATCAAAGAACAGAGATCTACAATCATAAACAATATAGGACCAGATGTATATTGACCACACAAATGCATATATCATCAAACATACAAGAATGTGGAGGAAAACTTGAATAGCTTTATTAATATCATGAATAGCAAAGAGGATTACAACCAATTATTCTGACCCAGCGTCATCCTCCAGCATGAAAGCCCTTCTTTCACCTCATGAAAAGCTTAGATCACCCAACACTATGATATTCCAACAAGAAACCAACAACACTTCCTTACAAGATACAAAATTCCAGCCTCTGGATCTTTGGGATGAGGGATCCATATATAGATGATTGCAGGGGGGTGAGTCAGCTTCTGGGACTTTGATTAGTGTCCTCTCTCTGATAGTTCTTGATTCCACTTGGAGATTGATGATCTCTTACTCATCCCTGGGTGAATTTGGAGAGGCAAGTGTCATAGGAGAAGTTTCTGGAAGATTGCATGATCATCCACCTCACAAACTGTCTTTGCCATTTGTCCACTCTCGCCCATCGCACCCTACAGAAGGGCTTTTCAGTATGTATCGCACCTCCCATGTGCATTAGGTGGGATGCATCACACTTTGACCATGGTGCAGGTGAGATGGTCCAGTTTTGACTAGTTTTGAGCAGTTTTTCATGGAGAACTTCTGGGAGATGATGTAATCAGCTGACCTTGTTCTTTTAGGGTATGGAACAACACTTTTAGGGACTTAGGAGCCCTTGGTTTATGGACATGTTTGATTGGGGTTGCAGTGCCCAAAAATTTCTATAACAGTTGCCCCCTAAAGCATGAGGTCGTTAATCTTTTGATGTCCGGTGAAATGTTTTATCATGAGGATCCAAAGTTTTTTCAAGTTGGAAGGTGACCTGTAATAAGATACAATACAATACATTATCTTCATAATATTTTTCATGATCTAGCTGAGGTAGGCATTCCCATGCTCAGCGTTATAAATTCATTTTCATGTGCATAAGACAGACAACCGTCTGTGCGAGAGACTGATGATTCTAATAGAGTCATCATCCTTTGATTCGGATGATCATCTGTGCAGCAACAATGTACATTTGATGTCTTTATTTTCCTGAATATATCGCAGCTTGGATGGATGAAACTAGATCCAGGGTCTTCAAAATCGTTCAATCTTCACTCAGAGTACAAGTCGATCCATGTGAAAGATGTTCTGGAGTCGAACATGGAAAGACATCGCCTGATTACCAGCCAATGATGTAAGCTGTTAACAGGTGTGAGAGCAATCACCAATAATTATGATGACCGTCAAGGTACTAAAATACAATTCGCGTGGTGTGAATAAGGGACTCGACGTCAAACACCGCAAAAAATCTTTCGTTCGAAGGCCATTGATGTAAACCTGTCGCCGGAAGTGAGAAACTTGCCATGAGGCATGCAAGCTTCAGAGTGCTGAAAGGGTTGTTCCTAGGTCGACTTCTTGGATAATGAGCTGATGTCGACAAGAAGTGACCCACCGTAGGAGGGCCTTAATGAATCCCACATCTATGACACGGAATGGAGTAAATGATTTTGGAGGTGAAAACGATCTGATGATACAGGGTTCAGGGTGGCGGTCATGAAAGAATGGAGCGTGAATGTATTGTAGCGGATGAGACACAGGTGAATTCTTTGAGCGACTTCTCTTGAACATACCGGTGACACTGACATGGATTGGTAGCGTTAACCCCAAATATGGATGGTGTGATGGATCAATGGTGATATGACCAGTGAACGGAACAACCCAACCCGACTTGGATGTGGAGTGAAAGTGTCATGTCCAATAGCGACTTGCTACCAATAAAGTTTCTTCAAGTTTTCTTCCCAATTTTTCCCTAGTCATTGCTGACCAGTACCTATTTATTTTTCTCAAGCTTGAGGAGGATAACATATGCTTGTTCTATAATTTGCCCTTTGGGAAAACCCGTCGCTATATTTTAATGAGCCTAGCGATAGTGAAACTCGTTCTTGTCTGTATGGACAAGTTTGTCGCTATTTGGTTTTAACGAGTTCAACGAAAAAGATAACTCGATCCTTTTCAATTTTAGAGAGTCTGAAAGGGACATAAAGGAAACTCCAATATTCCTTTTTCGTCATATAATCCCTTAAGTCCAAAAAAGTATAAAATAATACTAAAGGGATGAATTTTCAGTAATTTTAACGAGCCGAACAAAACAAGCGCTCGATCTTTTTGTGTAATAATCCCTCAGGTCCAAAAAGTTTAAAATCTAGAGGAGGGATAGCACTCACGGTCGCTTTAACGAGCTGGAGAGGCCAATCTCTCAACAATCTTTTCATATTTTATGAGTCAGGTGAAAAGAGCATAAAGGAGACTCGTTTTTTGAGGAACGAGTGATAATTTCGGGTAGCAGCTGATTCCAGGTAAGGTTTGGAATTTTCCAATCATGGCAGTGTCACAAGGATGGCTAACAGGATCACTCTTCGCAGATGTTCCTCAAAAGGGGTAAAAAATCAAATGGAGGTGAATGATCGGCTAAAACATAGTGGAGGTGATGATGAGAACACGACCAGGGCTCAAAAGCTGATGATAATGCATTCACAATGGTTATTTACCGGAAATCGGTTCATTTTTTAATGAGCTTAAACTCTGGGGGAAATGTTTGCTCATTGCTTATGTTTAATT
Source organism: Pinus tabuliformis (assembly GCA_031772625.1). Lineage (NCBI taxonomy): Eukaryota > Viridiplantae > Streptophyta > Pinopsida > Pinales > Pinaceae > Pinus > Pinus tabuliformis. Next base: position 256,989,624 of record CM062807.1, on the reverse strand, counting down.
TTTAACGAGCTTGAACTCCACATAAAAACTGCTCGTGATAATGGTCATCAATTTAATTTCACCGTTGATCGATTTGTTCCTTCAAAGGTTGTATTGCCTTTTCAGTTGCTTCATCAAACCGATTAGAAATGAACAATATATGTTTCAAAAATGAGTTAAAACACTAATATTTTACTTGAATTACGTGAAAAGTCATTTAAAAGCGGTTTTTACCCCTCATTTTACCATTTCATTTGAACTTTGTTTTGTTGGAGCTCTGGAGGTGCTTTTCCCCCTTGATTTTCAGCAGCTGATTTCGGGAGATTCTGTGGATGATTCTCAGCACTGTCTGGACCAGGTAGGAGCTAAACCTGAGCTCTTCAGTTGCATTCCTTTCTTTTTGAATTCTGTGCATGTTTCCCTATTTTTCTCAGTCTCTGGGGTTTGAATAATTCACCCTGGCTCCATCGCACCCTTCCTACATCGAAAGGTGTGATGCATACTGGCTTGGCCATTGGCCAGTCAGTATGCATCTCACCCTATACACTGCTAGGGGTGCGATGGGTGCGAAAAGGGAAATTTTTGCACTGTTTTCTCATGGAATTTTTGCCTGTTTTTTGCCAAATCAAGATCCTAACTCTTCTCTTGCTTGTTTTGCAGAGATTTATTAGAGAAAAATGGTTGTTACATGGCGAGAATGTGAGCATGAAGAAGAGGACATGCTTGCTTTACATGATTCGGTTACGGTAACTGCACTGCGGAACTGTGGCATGTTCAAGTTTTTCTACATCTTTAGCATGAGGCAAAAAATCAACTTGTTGCAATATCTTCTCGATACATGGGATCCTACCAACCAGGTGTTTCAGATCAGAGGCAAATCTATCCCCTTGACTGTCGTGGACATCTATTTTTTTGACTGGTTTATCGAGGCGTGGTGCCCCTCTTTCATTATCAGGTTCCGCCCATGGGGGGGAATCCGTGAGAGATTATATTCGCTGGTATTGTAGAGAGGGATCTCAGTTGAGTAGGGATGGCAAGATCAACATCCGAGATGTCGATGACCGGTCCTTGAGGACCATTCTGTTCACTTTTTTTAGACTGGCTGGTAATGCGGCTCCTCACGTCGCTAACAGGTCCTATATGCAGTACGCCTTGGAATGCCTTGAACCAAAGGTGTTCAACTAGTGTGACACAGTACTCCCTGTGATGAAAGAACAACTGACCAAGGTAAAAAATGGAAAATTGAAGAATTTCCATTATGGTTCTATTTTGACCACTTTCGCCTTGGAAAAGATCCCACTGATGCAGCCGCAATACATCTCACTTGGCTTACCTCCACCGACTGAGCCATAGATGCAGAGATGGGTCGACCTTATGGCCTGACATGCTGGTCAGTCCCAGGTTTCCTTTTCTGATACCTTTTTCGAGTGGTTCAACTGTCAGGAGATGGTTTTTTCCGAGTATCCATATGCTGGTATGGATTTCCGGGGTGACTCGGATTTGGTGTTGCCGGCTGGTGAGTAGTGGGGTGCTATCGGTAAATTCTCTGACCATATCTCTATTCATCATTTCTTTTTATAATGTTCTTGTTCTTTCTTCTATCAGGACTAATCAAAACTCATGTGCTCATGCAGATATTGGACCAGTTCAGCCAGTAGTACGTCTGAGAGTACTAGCTGCCACTCTAGCAGGAGAGGCTGTGGGGAGGGCTATCCTTCGTGACCTTGATGTGGCCGAGACTCTTTTAGCATTGCAGGATCAGGTCGAGGGTCTCACTCTTGGTATTACGGACGTGAGGACCAACAAGCTGCCCCTGAGGTTGCAGCGACATACTACTGGCGTGCGAGTCGATGGACTAGGCTTTTGTGCATGATTGCACAGGCGGTGACTTGTTATCACCAGCATCATTAGACTAGGGTGTCCCCTAGAATTTTGAGTTTTGGGTCATTTGACCGATTTTTTCCTGGTTACAGAACATTATGTATGAACTATAAACAATTATATATATATATATATATATATATATATATATATATTTGATTTTTGAAGCTTTATTTTGGTTGAGTTACGTGATCTTGCTGCAAATATTTGATGAAATGCTTCTTTTATAAATGTTGCAAATGTCTATCTAACACATAATTTGCCAATGAGTCTGTTAATGTGTTTAAGTTTATGGAAATATGCTAATATTGAATAGAATCAAACTACCTTCCAAAATCTTGACCCTTAGGAACATGCGATAGATAGCTGGATTCCATACAGAGTAGATACCAGTGAGTTGTAGGATGACGAGTTGTGAGTCTAGCTTGACGACTAGTCAGCATATGCCACGCATAATGGCATCAGAGAGGAGCTCTATCAACGCGTTGTATTCAGCAATATTTTTCATTGACCAACCAATACATACCCCTCTGAAACTTACTAACTCGCCACTTGGATCGAAGATGGCCCAGGCCGTAGAAGATAGGTTCCGCAAACTATGACTTGCTCCGTCGGCATATCCAACAAATGATTCCAATAGGTCTGACATCTGCAACAAATGTAAAAGTGGATCACTTAACCAAAATAATTACCCTTAGCGAAAACAAAAATGTAACAAAAGCATAGGGGTTACTATCTTGAGTCAAGCATAGTAACGCTTAAGGTACAACCTGTTGCGAGGTTGTGCCAGTGGAATCCCATCATAATCTACTAACTCGTAGGCTCCTTTTTCTAATACACGTTTAACAATATAGGGGCCCATCCATAAGGGTTTTAACTTACCTGCTCCCAATTTGTTGGATTCCTGGTCGTAAAGTAAGACCAGGTCACCTTCTGAGAAGACACGGGGTTTGACATTCTTGTCGAACTGCGCCTTGACTCATTTCTTACGGGCTTCATTAGCCAAAGCAGCATCACAATGGGTTTCATCCAATTGGATTAGTTCCAAGAAACAAGCCTCTTCTTCAGAAGTTCCGAGGAGAAGATCGACTGCGAGTTTGAGGGACGAGATTTCACACTGAACCGGTAAGATTGCTTCTAGGCCATACACCAATTGAAAGGGTGTAAACCCAGTTACATTCCTCACCGATGTCCAGTATGCCCACAAGGCTGAGTATAGGATCAGGTGCCAACTCCTTTTGTGGACTCCAACCATCCTTTGCATCATCTACTTCAGGACCTTGTTGATTGCCTCAACTTGTCCGTTAGCCTGTGGATAATACAGAGTAGAGCTATCGTGGGACAAACTTAACTTGGTAGCCAACTCAACCATCATGTGATTGTGAAAATGTGTTCCACGATCTGTGACTATGGCCTGTGGAACACCGAATCTGGAGACTACATGATTGAAAAAAAAGAGGGCATCCATTTCGCCGCTATTGTTTAATGTAGGCATTGCCTCGGCCCATTTGGTAAAATAGTCTACTGCGACTATGATATACCCATGCCCCCCGACCAAGGTAGGGTTACATGTCATGAAATATATGCCCCATTTGGCAAATGGCTCGACAACAACTATTGGTTGCAGAGGTGCGGGTGGTATTCTGGTTTTTCGATCAAAGATTTGACATGCATGACAACTTCTGACTACGGTTATGCAATCTTTAAACATTTTCGGCCAGAGGTATCCTGCTCGTAAAATCTTTTGCACCTTAGCATAACCAGATTGATGCCCCCCACACGCACCTGAATGGTAGTCATTCAGGACTTTTTCGGCCTCCTCGTGGGTGAGGCACCTCCTCAGAACTATATCGACACCATGACGGTAAAGTTTATCACCGACGATCATGTAATCTTTTGCTTGGTATCGAATGCGTCGTTGTTCTGAGCGAGAGGTATTGGACCTATATTTTTGGGTTTGGAGATAGATTATTATGTCTCCATACCACGGATTGCTTGAAGATATCAGAAACAAAGATTCACCCACGATTGCTTCTTCTGATGTTACATCGTTGGATGACGATGGGAGATTGCATAGTAACTCCGCGAAAACCAGGGATTTCTTCGATTTGGATTTTATAAATTCCAGATCAAACTCTTGTAGAATTGCTATCCATTTTGAATATTTTCCCCCCAGCAACTGTTGCGACAATATATAAGTCATGGGGTTCCAATCTGGCAGAATGGTAGTTTTTCAAAAGAGGATATAGTGTCAAAAATTTTGTATCGCTTGAACAGCTGCGAGAGCTAGCTTTTCAACGTAGGAGCACTTTCTTTCTGTATCATTTAAGTTTCTACTTAAATAATATATAGGATGTTCAATTCCATTGTCTTCTTGAACTAAAACCATTGCGATGGTTGTATCTGCTGCAGCTAGATACAGGTTAAAGTCTTGTTGAAAATCAAGAGCGTACATTAATGATGCTTTTATTAGGGATTCTTTTAAAGCATCAAAGGAAGCTTGCACAACCTGATCCCAGACAAAGGGTAATACTTTTTTCAATAGACAAGTATAACCTTTAGCAATTTCGGCGTAATTTGGAATTAACCTCCTCAGAAAGTTTGCTTTCCCTTGGAGTTTCTGAATCTGAAGCAAATTTGAAGGTGGAGGCAAATTACTGATTGCCTGAACCTTACATGGGTCGAGACGAATCCTGTCCTTTGAGACCACAAAGCCAAGTAAACAACCAGAACTGACACAGAATACAAATTTGTGTGGATTGAGTTGTATCTTGTAGTGTCGGCAACGTAGAAATATCGCTCTCAAATGCTGTGGATGATCAGTCCGCTTTCACGAATGAGCTGGGAGATTGTCGAGATATGGTTGAACGCTGTTTTTGATGTCATGGAAGGCATAATTCATTGCCCTCTGAAATGTTTCCCCTGTGTTCTTTAAACCAAAGGGTAGCTTGCGATATGAAAATGTGCCCCACAGACAAATAAATGCAATCTTTGACTGGTCCTGTGGGCGGATATTTATTTGATTATACCCGGAAAATCCATCCATAAATGAGAATATTTCACATTCGGCGCATTCATCAATTATCTGGTCAATGAAGGGTGTAGGGTAGTTGTCTTTCGGACAAGCTTGATTTACATCCCTATAATCGACGCACACTCTAATCGTTCCTTGTTTTTTCATTACAGGAACAATATTCGATACCCAATCGATTAGAGGAACCGGGTAAATAAAACCAGCATGGAGAAGTTTTTCAACTTCTGCCTTGATGGCAGCAGCTTTCTTGGGGTGCACCTACCGTAGCCATTGTCGTACCAGTTTGACATCTGGATACATCTTAATTTCGTGTTCAACTATGCTCGAGTCAATGCCTGGCATTTCATCATATGACCAAGAAAAGACATCTCTGAATTCATGAAAAAGAGTGTTATATATTTCCAGTTCTGAAGGAGAACAAGATTTGCCGACATGAATATTCTCTACAACATCTGTTTTGGTCGAGATATTTATGGCGATAGTCTCTTCAATATTGGACAAGTTTCGCTCAAAATCCACCGTGTTTATAGTATTTGATAGAAAATAAAAAACCGAGGAATGATGAAGGTTAATAGGAATATCTTCTTTGTAATCCAAAAGATGGGAACAATGGTGGTAATCTTCCCATGGTGCCCCATCAATCATCATTGACTGAACAATTCTTTCGTCTGTATAATGTACTTGCGACCAAGGATCTGAAGGGGTACCATATTCTTTAGACCTATCTATCCAAACGCTTGATGAGCGTTGATTTGGGTTTGCCTCCCATGTCGAAAACATTGATTGCTACAAGATTTCTATTGGGCTTGGAGGCAATACCTGTAGATGATCCGTTTTAATATCGTTTTCAGAGATCTTTTGAATAGAAGATATCATATTGCAGGTTCCCACTGTTGCCACTTCCGCCAGATTGATTGGAGGTGGTAGGGAAAAAGTCCCCATTAATATAGGGTCTTTTAGTAGGCCTACTCCGATATTTTGAAGTGAGTGAGGGCTTCCGTGGATCATCGGAATGCTTCCCGTAACTTGTGAACTGTTGGGGAGAAATTTCTGTTGGTCGACGATTGTAATTCCTCCTTGAAAGGGAAATGCAATCTTCCTGAAATAGGTCGACACAATGGCTGCCATAGCATATATCCAAGGCCTTCCTAGTAGGATATTGTAATTGAGGTTTCCATCAATTACTTCAACATCTATCTCTACTGTTTTGCCCTCCAGTTTGACTTGCAAGTTACTTAAAATCCCGTATGGGGTGTATGTTCATCCATCAAATGCTTTTAATGTTGTCGAAGATTGCGACAAGGGTGGAGATCCTAAAGTTTTCCAGCAACTCATCGACATAATACATGTAGATGCCCCCTCATCAATAATTGTTCGATGAACAATTTTGCTGAGGGCTTTCACTTGAATAAGGAAAGCTAGTTGAGCTGGTAACTGAGGGTCATATCCTTTGTGATTAAAGGACACAAGATTGGAATACATTGGGTCAATCCCACCTATCGCTGATAATAAAGCCTGCTTTTGAGAGGGGCAATTTCGCAGTACCTCAAGTGTCGACATATTGGATGGCGATTGGGCTAGATCCTCCACTATATTATAATGCTGTGCTGCTCTAGCACGAGGATTAAATGTTGATTTGTGTACTACTCCCTTTGGCGGCTTTATCGTTAGTTCAGGAATGGTGGGTGGCACAACTTCGGTAGAAGTTTTTGTCAAACTACTGGGTTGATCATTTGCCTTGTTGTTCAACAGCTGTGGATTCCCGTAATCTTTATTCCTTGTCGATATCAAAGCATCGTTTTGCTGCTTTGAAACCAACAACATTAGCACTTGGGACAGGGAAGCATTGTCACTAGCAACTAGATTTGTTCCTGGATTTGGAAACAGATCAGTCAATACTGCCGAGGTTTTTGAATTCTTGAAGAATTTTCTAAGCTCAGCTTTATACGGACATTCTCTTGTCCAATGATCCTCATCACATATTAGGCATGGACGATTTGGTTTCCTATCTCCAGAAGGGTTTGCAAAAGATTTTTCAGGGGATGACTCTTCCTGTTTCTTCTTCTTCCCTTTCTTTTTCTTCTTGCCTCCTGGTTGCTTGGTTTCTTTGCCTTTTTCAGTCGATACGACATTTACTTCCGAGGTGAGAAGTTCTTCATTTGCACTTTGACCTGAAACCGTACAGGATTTCTTTGACTTAGCCTTTACGGTTTTCGTGCTGGTTGTTCCTATCACGCCATCCCCGACATGAGAGTCTTTGTTTGATTTAGGAGATGGAGGAACGGAAAATTCCGGTCTAGGAGCATCTTCCTTAATAGAAGGTAACAACGACTTAATAAACCATTCAGCCAATAGCTGATCAGGAACATATGTTTTTACCATTCTACGATGATGTTGCCACTCATGAATATGATCGGATATGTGAGTGGCCATCGTTTGCTTGAAATTGGTAAGAAGCTCTATTCCCGTTTCGTACCTTATGGGTAACTAAAAATGGGTTAAAAAGGTTGTGGCTAGGGTACTAAAGTTATAAAACGAAGCTCTAGGCAATTTGATATACCATTTTGCTACCAGACCAATTAACGTTCGTTGAAAAAGGCAAATCCTGATTGAATCATCATTTAGAGTGTTAGATGAACACCACAGGTGAAAGGTCATCACATGATTCGACGGGTCTTCACCCGGATTTCCATTAAATTTAGGAATATCTGACAGAAGTTTATGAGGAATCGCTGGCCACCAAGGGGCATAAGCGATTGGATCGCTTGTTAGCCGGTTTAGATCTGGTAACTCTAAAGTTGCCATGAAGGGCAACTGTTGATTCAGGTTCAGCAAAGCGTACCTAGGATAAGATGGGATTGCCTGGGTAGTGGGTCTTTGCATACCAGCATAGTGCATTTGATGCTGATAACTTTGATAAGGTTGATGGGCATAACCATTATGAAATGGTTGATGTTGTCCATTTTGAATATATGGCTGCCCATTACTTGCAAAGACTTGGTGCTCAGATCCTTGGTAAACTTGTTGGAATTGTGGTTGTTGATATTGCACCAGCCATGGTTGTGAGACCATGTGCTGTTGCCCAATACTGGCTGTTTGACTGAGATGAGGGGTAATGGTACCTGTTTGAGCCTAGGTCACTCCAGTTAAGGAGCCACTAACCGATGATTGTGGTGCCGTCATAGGGACAAGGGGCTGTTGGATTGCGACCTAAGAGACGTGAGGCATACAACAGGTAATGCTTGTACTTGTGACACCGTCACAATAGCCGGTGTAGTGGGGATATTTGACATAGGCATACTTTGTTGCATTGAGTATACAACTCTTGTTTGTTGAGGAAGTATTGGTATCCAACCACTGGATGTAATTCCAGCATAACCTGAATTCTGTTGCGAACTCTCGCATGTTTGACCCCCCGGAGGCGACAATGAAAGGGCATATTGCCCTCCATATGGCAGTAATCTGGTTCTTAAGGGAATTATTTTCCTTTGAGGACTCGACTGCCCAAATTGACATTGCGAAGGATCAATTTGCTGAAACTCAACATAAGAGATTCCAGATATTATTCCGGATGAACAAACGGGAACAGACCATACCATCGAAACAGCCCCTGGATGGGTCCCATCTAGTGATTGAGAGATAGTTGCGATAGATGGTACGCCGACGAACATTGTCGAAGTAGCAGCAGGAAGTTCTGTCGCTGCTGTGTCAGATGACACAGTCCTAGATGTCGACGGTTGTTCAGACATATCTAGTCTATCCAAAAGGTTTCCTAGCGATTCTACAGGAACTTCCGATAACGGTAGACTAATTTTTGATGAAGAAGGATATAGAGTGACCCCTACTCCAAATTGCGATGGAGTACTAGATGGTGGATCCTCCACAATCTCTTCTATAGCAATCAAACTGGGTGGAAGAGGTAGACCATCAGGTCCGTAAAATATTTCCAGTGCCGAAGAAGGTATAGATTCTGCAGCGACTGATGTTTGGGGAACAACACCTTCCGAATCAGCTATGGATGGAGCCGGTTCAGGTATAGAAGTGTTTACCCTCACACTAGGATCAGTTCTACTGTCCTCTTGTGGCTGTGGAACTTCTTCTGTAAAGGCAGGGGTACCATAAATGTTTGGAGTAACCGAAGTCTCTGAGGGTGTCAGAACACTTGTTCCAACCCAACCAGGGGACCTTTTGCCGGTTAAACGAGTTCGCTTCATCCGAAATAGTTTTGATTCTGGGGACAAAGACGGTTGACTCGTAAGTCTCCGCGAATGACAAGGTTTCAATTGACTTTCTTCCACGATTGTGGATTACTCGATCAACTAAAAATAAAGGGGAAAATATTTTCGATTTAAATGAATTTTAGACGCTTTGACACAACTTGTTTTTTCAATTTTTAAGAGTCGATAAAAAACAAAAGATGACTCTAGTCGCCTTTGATTTTTAATGAGCCTGAAAAGACAAGTGCTCAGATGGACCTTTTCCTTTAAGGAGTCTGAAAAGGAACGAAGAGACTACTCGGGAAATCTAGACAAAGGGATTACCAAACCAATCGCAAAACTGCAGAATACTTTTTACGGTACAACAGTCAATCTTCCCGAATGTTGTGTTCAATGCATTGCGATTGATAGGGCGGCAGACACGGCTTCCTATGGATAAAGGATATAGCCTATTGTGGTCTCCCAATGTATACTCGACGGTACATGGGAGCACAAGTCCGTACTGGCACTTGTCGTCTTAAAGAGGAGGAATCACCCAACCAATAGTGAAAATGATAGTTACCAGGCTTTACGACGCCAGAATACGTCTCTAGCCTAGACTTCTAGATGTTGTGCATTAGGTTTCAAAGCATTTTTAGGTTCATTAAATTTATTTTACAGTTGATCTTTCTTAGGAAATTTTCCTTTCAGGTTCACTGCGTGATGTAGATGTACAATTCCTAAAATGCAACCTAAGATGATAAACAATAATTTAATCTTCTTTTTGCAATGAAAACCCTAGCTACTAAAGAAAGAGAGATGATATTCTTTCAACATAGAGTAGAGAGCACACACTAGATGCATTGTCCTAAATCAAACCAACAAGCAGTCTAAATGCAAATGCACATGCATGTATTTGTTTTCAGCTTTCTTAATGTGTGAATGACAAGAAGAATGCTAAGTACAAATCTGAATTATCTTTTCAAAGCGACAGTACTAACAAATTTCTCTTCAAAAATGAAAGGAAGATAATGATGAAACTTTACTATTTTGAATTGAAAACTGCTTTTGACACTTGAAAAACTACTAATTCAAATCAAATACAAGAGTAACTGTATAATCGACCATCAAGAACAATAGAATTCTTTTCTTTGACTGAAAACGAGACTTGTAACACTTTCAAATCAAAAGAAGACAGTTCGACTATGCTACTACTTTGTAAAAGAGAACTGAAAATGGCGGAAAATACATAAAAACATTCACAGTTATTTGCACAATGGAGGTGGAATGATGGAAAGGAAGGGGGTTTTGACAGTGGTATATTGATCACAGACAGCAAAACTCCTGAATAGAGCTGAAGAGAGTGAACACAAAAACCAAAATCTGAGAGCAGAAGAGGTATTGTCTGATCAACGCACCTGTATCACAGGGAAAGTGCGATGCAGCGCACCTACTGCACACGGGAAGTGCGATGCATCTAGGTTCCCAAGAGTAAAAGGTGCGATGGTCCAGGGAAGAGACTTCAACTGGGTTCTAGGTCATAGTTTGCAGCTCAGTTCAAGGATTTAGGCCGGGCAAGTGATGTACAGTAAATAGAAATCACAGGGGTTGATCTAATGAGGTTAATAGAGCCACCACTAGGGCAATTAGAAAGTTCGCAAATCGATTTTTCAGTTTATAAACAAAACCCGGAGATAGACTAAAGCAACATTGATCTACTTTGCACTTGCATAGAAAATGCAGTTCGAAGGCTAGCTTGCTTGACTTCAGGCTCCGTCTGTAAGTTTATAAAACAAACAAATATAGACAAACAAACAATATATTCGCTCCCCAGCGGAGTCGCCATTTTTTTATCGGAAAATCTAGTGTCCACTCGGAGCTGCTAGTCCCACTAAGACTGGTAGCTATCTTAGAAACAAACAAACTAAAACTACTTTCGTTTTCCTTTATGAGAAGTAAATAAGAGTGGAATGAAGGACACCAACCTCGGTCTTGCGCTTGGTTCCTTGCTCGGTTCCTCTCCCTTCCGACAGATCCTTGCCACTTCTTCTTCGTCTACCCAGCTTCAAAGAGCACCTGTGGAATCAAATCAACATAATACTATCGAAGAACAGAGATCTACAATCATAAACAATATAGAACCAGATGTATATTGACCACACAAATGCATATATCATCAAACATACAAGAATGTGGAGGAAAACTTAAATAGCTTTATTAATATCAAGAATAGCAAAGAGGATTACAACCAATTGTTCTGACCCAGCGTCATCCTCCAGCATGAAAGCCCTTCTTTCACCTCATGAAAAGCTTAGATCACCCAACACTATGATATTCCAACAAGAAACCAACAACACTTCCTTACAAGATATAAAATTTCAGCCTCTGGATCTCTTGGATGAGGGATCCATATATAGATGATTGCAGGGGAGTGAGTCAGCTTCTGGGATTTTGATTAGTGTCCTCTCTCTGATAGTTCTTGATTCCACTTGGAGATTGATGATCTCTTACTCATCACTGGGCGAATTTGGAGAGGCAAGTGTCACAGAAGAAGTTTCTGGAAGATTCCATGATCATCCACCTCGCAAACTGTCTCTGCCATTTGTCCACTCTCGCCCATCGCACCCTACAGAAGGGATTTTCAATATGCATAGCACCTCCTGTGTGCATTAGGTGGGATGCATCACACTTTGACCATGGAGCAGGTGAGATGGTCCAGTTCTGACCAGTTATGAGCAGTTTTTCATGGAGAACTTATGGGAGATGATGTAATCAGCTGACCTTGTTCTTTTAGGGTATGGAACAACAATTTTAGGGACTTAGGAGCCCTTGGTTTATGGAAATGTTTGATTGGGGTTGCAGTGCCCAAAAATGTCTATAACAATCTGATTATCTTTTGCTGAGATTGAACTGGAGAGAGTCCTCTCCTGTGAGCGTGGTTTGATGTGGACCTAGAACCTTACCTTTTCAGCCTGAAGTAAATCTAGGCTCTAACAGAATGACTGATCACAAGATCCATAGTAGGCTCCAAAGTTTGAGTGTACGCAAAATTTTCGAGGATGTTTGTCACAGGGCAACAGGTGGCATACTTAGCTATTGTATTTTAGGAAAATTGATCTATTATAGTTTAGGATAGAGGATTACTATAAACTTTAAAAGTTCCTCCATATTGCAAAACAGAAAATGGATCCTATGACTTAATTTTAAGTTGATCAATCTCAGAAATTGGATATCTATTTTTAGAGGAATCTGTGTCCTCAGATTCCAACTCAAGAATATGGAAGGATTGAAGTTGCTCAACTTACAACGTATTCTGAAGGTCAACTCATTTTCCAGTAAGATATGAGACTCTTGGGGAAAATTCAATGGATTGAGGCTTTTCTTCAGGAATATTTCGATGAGAGGATGACTTTTAAGGAGGATAAGATGTAGATTCAAGTCTGTGTCTCATAGTAGCTTGTATAATTATATTTTCATGGTCTAATAAAAGCGAAGTTGGTTCATGATTTGGATTAAATCTGATATATTCCTGAGAAGCTAGGTTTCTAACCAGTGGAGTATGCTAAGTGAATTATCTAGATGAAAAACCTCTTGTTCACCATCAATGAGGTAATATTAATCGTCGTCCCAGGGAAAAATAACTTCAATTTCTCTTTCTTTGGCAATGCCACCATTTTGATGTTGTCCTTTGTTGATAATTCCTAGCTAGAGAAATGTGTCAAAGCATCTATGTGAAGAATATGCTTTAAAAATGGTTAGTTCAAGGATAAAAACCCTTGTTTAAGTAAATAAACCTTATTCTTTTAATAAATACTAATCAAAGTGTTGATTTTCAACAGTAACAAAGTTGATTGAATTCAAAACTTCATTCTTCTTTTTAATTTCCATAAATTGAGAAAAAATACTCTAACTGGAAGAAGAAGTTGAAGAAGATTGTCCTACTACTATTTCCATTTCTTGCAGATTGTATATAGGTTCGCTGATAAAACAACCGTTTTGAGGGTGTACATACATCTATTAACATAGTCTCAGACATTGATTCTTTTGATTTCCTTACTCGTTTCCTTTTGTGCACTATGAATGTTGTTCCTTCTGAATCTAAAGTGGAATTTGGAACATCTTCAATAACCCTCTTGAGTTCCCTTTCTCTCTACCAAGAAGTTTCTAAAGCATTACATTTTATAGGTTGCTTTATATCATGTTCTCCTGGTAATTCTTCTAGTGTACCTTCTTCTCGTAATTCTCTATTGGAATGTCTTTCAAAGTCTAGTTTTAGTGAATGTGCATAAGGAGTAGAACCCTATTTAATTCTAATGGATGAAATCTTACCAATTGGATCAAATTCCAACTCTTTCCCTTTCTAAATTTCATTTGTTCCAAAAAAATTAAACTTTTTTATCAGTTTTCCTGTTGTTTACAATAAAATCGCCTACTTGTGCCTTGAGCTTGAAAAGAACCTCTTTATTTCTTGGTAGAAAATGCATTTGATCAATGTTCAAACTTTTTTTAATAAATTCAAGTGCAAAAATTCTCATTGGGAGAAATATTTGTAAAATATATGGAGGGATCTCCCATCCATATAAGATTATTTTAGTAAATCTTTGATATAAATACCAGTATCTTAATTTTGGTTGTTCAGTAAGTTGTAATATGTGTTTGATCTCTAGTAGAACCCTTGGGACTTCACTATTGTTCAAGAGACTCTAAGACGCTAATAAAAATTGATCCACAAACTTTGAAAAAGAAAACCCCTCAAAGTGTTTCCTAACCAAATATGTCCAATGAAAGATTGATCATAGATTCCCCTACATATCCTACTTTTAAATTTGTATCTGAAAGAACTTACTTGACTAATGAAACATGAACAATACACCAAAATTGATTGTTGTTTAAAGGATATCACAATTCCAAAGTTTGTAAATTCTTCATGAATGGTGTCTCAGAGATGCTCACTGAAATTGAAGTACATAAAAGGTTTATTTCATGGCGATAAAGTTGATAGAAATCCTAACACCACTTAATCCAACTTCTTCATCAGTTTCATATCCTAGTAAATATCACAACAATGATATGTTTTGCCTAGAAATATCTGGGAAGATATTTGAAGGGTAAGGAGGGTGGTGACGGCGAATTATGGCTCCTTTTGGTAAAAAGGATTCAAATATGAAAGTTCTTTGCTGAAGGGTTAATTTCTTATAGGTTTCCAACAATATTTGACTAGAAAATAGATGGAGTGAATCAGGAACAAAAAATTGTAGGGATTCTAAAATGGACTTATAAGTGATATAAAATGGACTTCTAAGGATGTTGACTTTTGGTAATCACAACTCTCTTACTAGGAAAATATTTGTTTGAACACCATACAACACATTCAGGAAAATAATGACTTTGTGGAAATACTGATTGGGATAGGAAAGGTTCCAAAATGGAAAAGCCATCACTATGGTCTTGGAATATTTGGAAGGCCCAATTTCGTAGCTCATAGAGGTCAAATTCATGTTTTTTTTCTACAATTTTATCATCTAGGTCGATTAAAGGAAATTCATCAATTTTAACCGAGATAGAAGAAATTGTGGTTTTGGATTAAGTTTTAGCAGACTGGCTCTTTCTCTAACACATGGTGAAAATAGGTATGAATAAAAGTGAGAGAGTAAAATAGATGTTACTTGGTGAATTAGAAAATCAATTATGTACATTGTTGTTGAGATTTTTTGCAAAGACCTTCATTGCTTCCAACTAAACAGATGACCCAAAGTAAAAATAAATAGAACCTTTGTTAGTTTCCACAATCCACCCCATTTTGAATTTTTCAAAATAAAGTTTGTTTGGCAACAAAATAATTTGATGTGACCTCAAACTATAGTGGTATTGCGGAAGCGGGGTAGGGTGGTAAGTAGTTTTAATGGGGGGGGTCTATTTTTCATATGGAGTCACCACATTATCTAAATGTGTTTTATATATACAACTAATAGCAGACCCCCCCTCCGATGCGATAAATATCGAACATGCACTTTTCATCCATGATCGTTGATTTACAAGTGCACAATTTCACCAAGAAAAAACATGTGTATTAAGCTAGCGCTTTCTTTACAATGTTTAAATAAAAATTTGGAACAAAACAAATTTTTTCAAATTTTCAATATAGCATATAGTGCTTTATAGAATATTATATATATATATATATATATATATATATATATATATATATATATATATATATATATATATATATATATATATATATATATATATACAAATACAAGGTGCGGAAAATAAAACCTTTTTTGAATATTTAAAAAAAAATTGTGACAAGAAAATGTTACACTAGTGCCCATATGAAAATTGGGTGGTTTTCATCTTTATAAATTTTGTGGTGCATGGTGGTTTATCCATCTGTTTTTAGTTTCATTTAAGGGACTATGGTGTATTCTAATCCAAGGTAAATGTATTGTAAAATTGTTGATGCTAAGTGATGTATATACTGGAAAATCATTTTGGTTTTCCTAGTTTGGGTTTTTAGTGTATAATATATGTGTTAATATGTGTTTTCCAATGCATTTTTTTTGTTTTAGTAAGAATATTTTGGAACAATTAATTGCACCGGGTTAAAACCTACACAAAGGGTGATCAAATGTTGTTGTTGGAATCCAAACTATGAAAGAATATGAGGAAGTGTTAATGTTTATTAACTTGAATTAATCACTACTTGGTACATTGCTTATGTTTAAGAATGAGGAATAGCTTGTTGTATCTTACAAGCCCCAAATGAAAAGTCCATAACCAAGACTAAAATCACAGCCTACAATAGAATTTCAATCATCAAGTTCACAATCCCATTTAGAATCAACAAAACCAACTAACAAAGGAGCCCCCCCACCTTGAGTTATAATTCAAATCAAACCAAACCTTATTATGAATATATCAAAGTATCCTTATTGTTTCTTTGCAATGGATTTGGTGGGCTTTTTGAATATATTGGGCATCAAGACCAATAATCAAGGAAATATAAACATGGTATGAGTCAAATAAAATAAGTTACCAATGAATTGATAGTACAAAGTGGCATCAACTTCAAGTGTAGTATAGGTGGCAATAAGTTTGACTATAGAATAAAAGGGAGAAAGGGATGATTTACAATAGTATGTGTGAAAGAGGACAATCAGGTCACATGCATATGGGAAAGAAATTCTCTCCTTGGTTTGTAAGAATCCATCATTTCAAATTTCTTCTTATGGTCAAAGTTCACATTGATTAAAAGTTTGGGTCATTGCAAATGAAGATAAGGTCATCAACATAAACAAGAAGTAAGATCAGATGTCTTCCTACTTTCTTGGTGTAGTTAATGGGGTTATAATTAAATATTGAAAAGACAATGTTGAAAATAAAACTATCCATTTTAGCATATCAAGCTTAAGGAGCTTTGTTAAGACCATAGAAAAATTTCTTAAGGTGGAAAACAATGTTATAATCATTCTAAATATATCCATGAATTTTTTCTGTATATTTATTCTTATCAATCCCCATGCAAGAAGGTGGATTTAACATCAATCTAATGGACCTCCCATTAGTGTGAGGAAGCGAGGGGCTAAAACTAGGTGTATGGAATTAATTTTGGATTTATTAAGGAGGAAAACAATGTTATAATCATTCTAAATATAGCCATGAATTTTTTCCATGTATATTTATTCTCATCAATCTCCATGCAATAAGTTGGATTTAACATCAATCTTATGGACCTCCCACTAGTGTGAGGAAGCAAGGTCTAAAACTAGGTGGGTGGAATTCATTTTTTCTACATGGTAAAAGGTTTCATTTTAGTTAATTAGTTCAAATTCAGAGAATTCTTTGGAAACTAATTGGGCCTTATGCCTTTCAACGCTTCCATACAATGCATACTTAGTTGTATACACCCATTAAGGAATCAGTCACTATTAAGAAATGATACTTTTCATTCATTGTTGTTTCCAAATATATATGGATAGAAGATTTTGGAAATGTTTTCAAATCATGAACTTTTGAAACTTGAACCAAAATAGAGGAGAGTCACTACAGTTCTGAATGTGTATGAAACTGATTTCATAGCATCACCAACATGATCACTCATTGAATTTTGTGTTGAACGAACCCATCTAGGAACCTCTAGTGCTAGTGCAGGTTCATGTATTTCAATGCTCAACTGGAGGAAGTTGAGAGACTGGAGGTGGATTTTAATCCTTACTATTATCATTTGAGGAAAATACAAAATGGGGCTAGAAGATGGAACAATTTTTAAAGATGGCTCATAGGTCAAAAGATTTTCATAAAATTTTACACATCTTCTAATAGTATTTTCATTGGAATTAGTTTTAAGAAGCCTATAACCTTAGACATCTTTAGAATATCAAAAAAGTACACTTCTTACTTTTAGGTTGTAATGTTTACATTTTCTCATCAGGATGTGAGATTGTGCTTCATTTCCAAATAGATAAAAGGGCTTACAAGTGGCTAAATTTTAGTCCATTCTTCTTCTAGTTTTATATTTCTTAAATCCTTTGTGGGAGTGTGATTTACTATGTAATTGACACAATTGATTGCTTCTACCCATTAATGAAGACTTAGTACCTTGCACTAAATCATACAATTTTTCATCTCCTTTGATGTGAAATCCTTTCTCTTAACAATACCATTTTGTTGTGGTGTATGTTGTAACTTCTGTTGACACCTTTAAAAGTTACTAAATTTTTTAAATCTGTCAATTTGTTCCCTACAATAATTCTTAGGCATAAAGTTGCATATACAACTACTTAGGTTATTTTTATTATTGAGTTTGATTTTTAAATAAATTTAGTTTTATAAAAAAAATATAACTTTATATTTTTTATAAAATGCTTTTTATTTAAAATATTAATTTTGTGTAAAATTATTAGGTTCATAGCCCATCTCTAAATCAGACTCATGTTATAGCCCATCTCTAAATCAGACTCATGTTATATGCCTTCGAAGTCTACAAACTAATCAAAGTCACAATCCAAGTCGAAGCCCAACATATCAAGCGCTCAGCCATGGGAGCGGGAAAACATATATATTGTGAGCAATACTTTGAATTTGACACTGAAGTGAAAGATCCTCCAGTACATAGCACCTTCAGCAGATATGAACCAGGGTTTCAAAATAATTAAAATGCTATCAATTTTCAACGGATGACATTGGCTCTTGAAAATCAACCACCATGATTCAATTGTGTGACCCTTGTGCTTTCCGACGTTTAATAGGGAGGGGGTCCGCAATAATCAATTTCCCAAAACCACCTTGTTATACGTGGCATACTTCTGCGAATTGTGGTACCCCAGTTAAAAAAACCAGAAACCACCATTGACTCCCCGTCCCTCCCGCAATATCACTTGTGGTCTCCAACATCAACACAGAACTCAACCATTTCACTATTCGTTTGGAAGAGAAATTTACATGTAATATTTGGGAGCGGGTGGCAATAATTTTTCTACGCAGATGTTTCACTATTACTACACATTTGCCATTTTTTATAACTGTTGCTAATTCCCACATCTTACATAACTATTTTTACAATGGTAGATTACATACAACAGAAAATTCAATCCGGATTGATTCATGGATTGAATCATAAAGAAATTGAGTGGCGTGAGCATCGATCTCTATGATCTAAGGCTGTGTGATTTCTCCTAGACACCAATCGTGTTCCCTTGAGTCACCTGGAAGTGGCACTCAATGGGAAAAAGAGTAATACATTCTTGCCAAGCAAATAGTCATGATGTTTCGACGGTGTTGGTCATTGGTTTTGTCTCATTGGTTTTGCAGGAAAATAAAATTTGCTGAATAATTTCTCCAAAATCAATTAAGATTTAATGCCCATGCCAAGAAATTTTCACATAGTGAACTTTAGCCACATATTCTGGGCAAACGAGATAAAATTATTAATCGAGATAATCTGTAGATCAAGACAAAAGAGGCAACATAAAAAAACTCCATTGCTACTCTAGATGGTTCACTGAACAAATCAAATCAGTTTATAAGATGATTCTAGAGAAAATATCTCACATTTCAAAGAGAAGAATCAGCAGATTGAAGATTATTCCTAAGAATTCAAAGAACATCTTCAGAAACATTTTTAGCATTCAGTTTTAAAGGCTCAACTTGCAAAATCTTTGTCTTAAAAGCAATTTGATTTACTTCAACACTACTATAAGGAGGTTTTATGCAAACATCGAGCCTTAGTTTAACGAATAAACGTTTTCTAAAATTGCACAAGAAAGGTAATATCAAACAAATGTCCTTTTGAGGAATGCAGAGGCGATTTTGTTGTGTTGTACGTAATTCTTGGTGAAAGTATTTTCAATAGATTAAATATTGAAGATGGAAAAAGGCTTTTGTAAATTATATATTCAACATATGACAAAGATTGTTTTCCAAAATTAGACTAAGGACAAGTAGATTAAATATTGAAGATGGAAAAAGGTTTTTGTAAATTATATATTCAACATATGACAAAGATTGTTTTCCAAAATTAGACCAAGGACAAGTTGATGGATACAGATATTGGAATAAATCTTGTTTAAAGGGAAGTGAACAATTTTATTGGGAAGAGCCTTCAACAATGTCAGATTTCTTAGTAGAAGAATCAACAACTAACATATAAAAATTCACATTCCAAATTTCAAGGAAACATTATAGTTAAAAGATGACAGAGTTGACCAAGCTTAATGAACGTGAACAAATTTTAAAGAGCAGCTTCAAACAAATCCAAATTTCAAGCAGAAAAGTCAGCAGTCAAAGAATCCATTTCCTGAATTGGAGGCAAAAGATTCTCCAGAAGTCCAGCTTTCCTGCAATTATCTAGAGATTGCTTTTATTTTTGATAGATTGTTTAGATTTTTATTCCATCATGTTAGACATAGTTAGTTGGATGTAATTTTCTATATATTGCTTCATTTGTAATAAGCGATGCAAGAACCATGCCATTTTTGTAGATACTTTTATTACAGGGATTTAATTAAAGTATTATGGCTTTAGTTTCATGACAGAAATTGTTTTTCATGTATGACTTTCCCTGTTTTCCATAGTTTGTTTCTTCATATGTTCAAGTTAACATAGGAGCTAGGGCGAGGCTAGGTTTGAGTATCAACCTCCCTAACAACCCACCACGAAGTTATCATCATTATAGAGATAATCTGTTTGAAATGACTTCTTTGCATATTTAATTGTCACCTTTTTTCATCTCTTGAATGTATATTTGTTTGGCTGCAGAATTTTTCTACACACATCTACTATTTGATTGATTAAGTATTCAGTATGAATACTTAATTATCTTATTTCTCTTCTATTTCTCCACCAAACTCTTTAAGCTATGTTTTTCTGTCGGAATTAGACATTGGCACTTAGATTATGTTTCAGCAAGAGAGGGCTTTATTTCTGAGCAGAAATTGGATAATAATCAGCAACCACCTACAACAAATTATAGATCTGGCTATTGTGCTTCAAAGGTTGTTGTCTAGTGATAGTGGACATCGTTAAAAAAGGCCTCGTAACACTTGAGGGAGCTCCCTATGGTTCGGGGGCCAGCTTGAACCTAAAGTTTGGCCGAGTTGGTTTATTGGCGCAATTTCACAGCCAAACAGTGCGTTCAATAAATAAGTTCAACAGTGTAGATGGAATAGCATGTTGCATTTTAATACCTTGTCTAGTGTATTAATTTGTGAATTTGTTGCTAACACATTTAGTTGCATTATTTTTTCTTAAACTTTGAATTTTATGTCCATCTTTTTTTCCTACAAGAGCCTTGTAGGCCAAGAACAAATCAAAGACTTCACTCTTAAGCTTTAAGAAGTAAATCCAAGTGCATCTAGAGAAGTCATTAGTGAAAGTTAAGAAGTACTTGTACTTAGAAAAATAAGGAAAAGAAATCCATAAAAAACACTATGAACAAGTTTCAAAAGGTTTGAAAGTGTATACTTTCACAATTCAAATTCATATCAATATTGATGCTTTTGGAAAAAATTGTGGAAGATGGATCAAAATTTTGATGTTTTGAGTGGATTCTCCACTCATTGTTAGGGGGAAATGAAGCTTTCTATGTGTAAAGAGAGATAGACCAGGTTAAATAGAGGGAGGGGGTAGCAATTAGATTAAAATATTCAACAAAGGGGTTATGTCCAAGAGACAATTAGGGGGGTATTTTGACTAGAGGACTAAGAAATATGGTATAAAATATTGTGAGGGAAAAAGAGTAATTTCAATAAGAATTAAAAATAACGTTATCAAGGAATAATTTAAAAACTTGACTAAAATAAACATAATTTAATTATAGTTAACATATTTGGAGGTTTAAATTTAAATCAGGTTGTAAATTTAAAGTGTTTGATATTTTACAATATTGTTAGTTATTTTATGATTCGATCATGTTTAACGAAAACACAAGCAACACAAACACCATCTCTATAAGAAATCAGAAGAAGAGAAGATACCATATTTTGATTACATATTTTAGATGACCAAATTGATCATGCAAAATTTTGATAAAGTCATCATTGTGAGAAATAAAAATTAATGGAAAAGATGATGACCTAAAGTTTTCAATTTTATACAACCTTAAAATATCATCAACAACTATAGTTTTTAGGAAATTGAGTGATCGAGCAGGTAAAGGCACAATGGAGGAATTTTGGACCAGATTAGGCCACTTTGAAAATGGCTAATCAAATGATGGTACCATACCCATTTTTGTTTGTTGTGTAAATGTAAAGAGAGTTGTTCATATATAAATCTCGTTGTGAATTTTGTGTTCGGGTATAGAACGTCGAGAGTGGTATTCCTCTAAGGAGTGGGGTTTGCAACAGTCCCTTTTGTTACCCCTCTTGTAAATATGACAATGAATTGTAATTAATGCAAATGATGTGAAAATATAAATCATGATTGATATAAGAAGATGACATGGATTCAATATTTGTGGAGGAGGAGTTTCTTAGGAAATGAGTAAAATCAATTCATTGCATTAACTTTCCACATATCCCCCTATTGAATTTATGACCTTAATGGTGCAAGAAATGGAGAGTATGGGTTTTCTTCTTGAGGAGAACAAGATCATGTAGTCCTTGTCAGGGAGAGATGTGTTCAGAAGTCAATAGCAAAAGGACAAGAAATATACAAACAAAGAATTCCAACATTCAGAGAAATGGATACATGAATGGGGTGGAACATATAAGAAACATAAGGAGAGAAAGCAAATACAATGAAATCAAGAGATATCATGAAGGAAAAAAAAAGGAACAACATTTTCAACCATTTGGTAGTTCTCTGGATTCCTATGTTGTTTATTAGGTGGAGACCAAAGTTCTCTAGATTCCTATGAATCCTATCAGGTGGAGACATAGTGTGCTCTATATTCTTGCATGTTGATAGGTGGAGGCACCATGTGCTCTAGAATTCTGAAGTGTGAAGTGGGTGGAGACATTTTGGGCTATGGATTATTGTTTTGTTTGGTTGGTGGAGATACTATATACTTTGGACTCTCAGTTGCAAGTGGACGCCCTATGTTCTTTGGATTTCAGTGAGATCTTATTGACCTATATTGGTGTGAATTCCATTAACCACTTACACCTAAGACTCTGAATCTAGCTCAAGGTGGATAGTTGCAAGAAATATTGCAATATGGTTGGCCTATGGTTAGGTGGAGAGTTGAAGTTTCTCCCTTAGTTTCTAGTCATCACATTGGTCAAATAAGTATATTTACATGCACGTGTTACCCTGTGAATAATGAATGTTGATGTTGAGTGTTAGGATAGCGAATGTATCATCATGATTGATGGACAAATGTGATATTCCTATTTGTATATGATGTAATATCTTATGTGAATGCTTTCATGGTTAAGAGGGCCTTGGAGACCCTATAATTGGTGGTATTACTTGTGTTAGAAATACTAAGATGACAGTTGAATTAGTATTTTGTGATAATTTAACATTTACCTATAATTTATTCTTCTTTATAATGTTAATTGAATCATCTTTTAACTACCAATACATTATGACAACATATCTATGCATAGCAGGTAATAGATGTAAACCATAATAATAAATGCAAGTGAAACATAAGAGCATAACACATCAACAGATCAATATCATCATCATAACATGGAGAAATTGGATATTAGGTGGAAAACCCAACTGACAAAAACTAGCATTGTTATTTTCTTTGTCTTATTTTATTAGTATTCAGAAAATATTCGTCTACATCTTGAACTGGTGCGAAATTTTACCAGTGAGCGAGCTCCTACCTACTGGAGACCGCCTCCTATTGTTTCTCCAACAACCAATGGAAGGAAGGGCCACCACTACCTGATCTAGTTCTCCAACCACCACTAGACTTGAAGCTACCACTCCCTCATTGAAGGCTCCAACCCTCAGAGTTGTTGTGGACCTCGTTGTAAAATATTTCACAATGTATCCACCTACAACTAAATGAAATATTGTAGTCCATGTTTCATCCAATTTAGAAATTGGACCCACGTATAACATACTTCTCTTTAATCATGTTCATACAACAATCGGCAACAAATACAATTTTGACCTCAATATCACATAAACTTCAATAAAACATATTGAAGACTCATACAAAAAATTTCATTATAATACATCTCTCACTCTTCAACTAACATGTATAAGATATGGTATTAGACAATAGTAGTATGTTTCTAGTGAATCCTTTCTTGCAATGATAATTCATCACCTCAATCACTCAACTCATGTCACTACTTCTCTTGTCAAACAATATACCAAAACCTCTCTACAATAAATGAATGATCAACAATCAAATATGCTCAATAAAACATCAAACTCTAGTTCTACCATATACATCAATATTGTCAAACACTGGAAGAAAACATGCATTCAATAACTCTGACCAGCAATATACCAAACCATACTCTCTACTCACCCATGAGATCAAACCCTAGCATAGAAAAACCTTAACTCATCAAATAATTTTTCCCTCTCTCAACCATCAACATATCAATAATTCATCAACTCAGCATAATTTCACTATACTTACCAAGAAAAACCATGCTCAAGACAATGCAAGGTTTATCAAATATTTTTTCCCAATACATTAAAACACTCATACTCTACTCATACAATGATAAAACCATGGCATAAACTATAAAACATTATGTTAGGTCCCTATAATACTAGTGTATCCCCCTTATTGTTATTGTAGTGTATCCCCTATTGTTATTGTTGTGCCCATGTATCCCCCATATTGTTATTGGTGTTCCCCATAGAAGCCCACTATCGTTATTGGTGTGCCCTTACATTAGTATTGTTATGTAGGCTTTGATTATACTGTGACCCCTTAGACTATAGTAGCTTATGCACTATCACATTGTTAGTCCTGCAATGATGGCATATCATAGGCACATTACTTCATTAGATCTATGCATTTTTTTCACGGGTTTTAAACTTGCTTCAAGACTATGTTACTAGTGACTCTCGAGTCTCAAACCCCTGCAACAAGTACATTAGTATGCAGAAACTGCAACATATCTATCAATACAATCCCTACAACAACAACAAACCAATTTGGCTCATCAAATCATCAAGTGGTTACAAAGTTATAGAGGTGAATCACCAACACCATAGCATCAATCACTCTCAAACCAATGAAGATCTAACACAAAAATTCATATGAAAATCTCTGCAACATATGAACTCATCAAAAGACAAGAATCTAACTCTCGACAACATGATCATAAGCACATCAAATTCATAGGCAAGGAGCTACAAATAAATAAATTGTCATATAAAACATTTTCCCTTACTTTGGATTTGTTTGTTGTGAATGAGACATTGATCTCTGCACACAACAATATATGATTGTGAGCAATCTATTGATAATGATACCCCTTGTACCAACTCATTACAAAATGGACATATCATGGACACATTTAACATTCACATATGACTTATTTAATTAAGCACAAACCAAATAAACCATATTAAATAATATTCTAGACCACAGATTTGACAATAGTGCAATTCTATCCTTAATGCAGTCAATCCCTAGAAATAATCATTGAATACAAGTTTAACAATTAGGTCACCAATGTATTATTCCATCAGTGGTTTATATATGAGAAATTGATATATTCATTCAATGCAGACATAGATTTCAACGTATTGGATATCACTATAATCACCATGCACTCAAACTCTGGGATTTCTAACTTAGTCACATACCTCCTCAAGTCTACAACGAAATCTAGCATACTAAAAAAATGATGTATTCAATCAGTTTCAGAGTAAGGTTATTCCATATTGCATGGAATATATTCATAAGACTATAATGTGGTTTGACTCATATTTGACAAATATTAGGCTGACAAATATGCAGTCACGTGTCATATTTAATAGAATGCATCATAAGAAATATAGAATCGCTCAAATATGAGAGGGGAATCCATGCACATAACACATAAACCAAATCTCTCCAAATTAGAAGAAAAGTTTTTCTTGATACCCAACCACACATCTGTGCCAGAATGAAAGAGACAAATAAAAATGTTGATCGCATCACTATTTAAAGCTCAGATTGATCATCCTTGAGTGTGCACAAAATAACATATTCCCTTGAGTATATATAATCTATCCACCATTGAATTACCATGGGAAAAACCATAGTTTTTTTTTATGGTTTTGTTTGACTAGATCAATTACACTTTGAATACCTTTTATCCAATCATTACCTTGGGTGATTCAGTGGTTTGGCCCTTTATTTTTTAATTTCTTCACCTACAGGCATCTTCGCGAGGATAAGCTTGGCTCCTAGAGAAGATATTCGTAGGCACAGTATGGGAAACCCAACCAATATATAGTAACTTCACTCTATGAGTAATTATCTCCTAGAGAATATGCTCTAACTTCACCTCCTCTCTACCCAGAACTTGTCCTTTATCTTCAATGCTTCTCCAACACCTATACAAACTCTACAAACATCATAAACACCTTAGTAAAACATCATCATCATAAGGCATCAACTTGATAGGTACTTATGCATCCTCTTGCAACTCCTTGGGAAAGATTAAATCATCATGACCTTGATCAATCCAATCTCAACATTCTCCTACAATTCTATTGTTAATCAGCAAGAGAGTGATAAGACCATGATCCAAGTTAACATCAAGGAAAACGAACTAGAAATAATGCCAACAATATCCTCCTTTGGCGTTCATGTGAACCTTTTGAAAAACACCAATTCATAAAGTATTTCTCTCCCCCTTTGACATCGATGATAAAGGAGGGATAGTCTCATGGAATAATGTCATGTTGTCACCACTGAATACACCAAATCAACCACCAAGATGGGCCCAAAATTTTAAAAAATTCGTCAGTTATTTGTAAGAAAATTATGACCCCCCTAAACATGTGGGGTTGCAAATATCATGAACCTAGTTCCGCCATACATCTCTTCTTTTTACATACAATATAACAAAAACTATTATGAAAAAAGGATATCCCACACAATCTATTAAGTCTAGAAACTAACACCAATGTTTAGGGTTGTATGTTGTGCACACATAAGTGCTTTGCATGATGACTCAAATAAAATATCAAATGAAAGGTTGTTTTGTGAGCTCTATAGATGTATGCATAGCTCCCCCTTAGCCCATTAGGTTTCCTTATTGTTACAATTCATCCATCCATTCGATAATAATATGGTCTCTTATGGTACCAATAATATAGAAACCCTAGGTGTATTTTAGTGGCATCTGTGAGTGGCCAGGGAATGTATCAATATAGAATCTTGAAATATAGCATTGTTAGCAGCTAATAATCTCATCACAATCATCTTGTCAAGGTTAACATTGTTCATTCTTCGCACAATTTGATCAGACCACAACATATCCATTAATCCGACTGTAGCATATATGTACATGAAAATATGTGACATATATTTGATCCCTCTAGCTCGTCCATGAAAACCCTAACTATAAAATATTCAACTCACATGTATGGAACATCATAGATATTATCATAAACCTACAATAAAACAAAGACAGATAATACAGGGAAGGGCATGACAGAAACCTTCCATTTTCTTCTAATAAAAGAGAATAATGCCAACAATGAAGAGTTGAGATATTAGAGGCATATGAAATGCTTCCCTTGGACATGTTCCAACCCTTCATCACCACACCTTGACATAATTAATAAGTAATCATAATACATTCAACATAAAAAAACATATGGCATCATATACTTACATAATTCAATATGTTTCCACCAATATATAACAAACCCTAGGTGCATACATCATTTAACCACTAAAAAATCACAATCATCTAACAACACATCAAGAGTCATCCTGATGACGGTAACCCCGTCAAACCCAGAATCAAATCAACTTGGCATATAAAATTGCACCTCTGTATTTGCCAAAGCAAAACCTTAATAATTCATTCAAATGGTCACATAAATCAACCCCAACAAACATCATACCAAACTCTCCCTTCATTTACAATCCAAGTCTACAAGCTTTTAGATCCAATATCAACATTCGTTTTAGCATCGATCCAAATAAAAAAAAATTCATCATAATTCTCCATCAAAGCTCAACTCAGAAGTTCCAATCAGATCTGTGCCCCTGTCTTTTACTAAATGTTTCTGCGTATTGAATATACAGCTCTCATGCCGCATATATACTACATACACAACCTTTAAACTCAACCTGCACACTGAACTTCTCATAGCTTTTCCTTTTCAATAAAATAATACTCCCATAGATTAAAAACTCATCAAATATCCGTTGATCTCTTGCAATGTTTGCGTCTTCATGAATTTAACTCCCCACGCTATCAGTTTGACGGCTCCCTTCTTTATACAAAATGAATACATCTCAAAAATGGATTACAGCAATCAACAAATGGAATCTCAACTCTTAATAGTTAAGAAAATTCTTGTTCTCTTACTTTTAAGAAGCTCAGATTTGATATATTCGATTAACCATCAAAACAGCATCAAAACTGATTTTATAACTTATCGCATTCGTTTCTATTGTAACATGGGAGTCTCTCCGGTCCGGAAGCGATGTAGCCTACTCTGCTCCTCGGCGATCACAGTCATCACATACAGCAATCTCCACCTAGTCTTCAACTCGATCACCACGGCTATGCCTCTGTCCCTTCATCATTTAATTTCGTTAAACCCACTTTACTGCAAATCGATTTCCAGAGTCTTCCTTCATATAATTCTCAGCACGAGCTCCATCTGAAGTTTCGCTATTTAGTATTTCTACTGTGGCAATTAAACCAATCCATCTCAGGATCCACTTGCCACAACGCCGATGCAATGCAAGTCTCTGTTGCTCCAGTCCAATACATTCGGCAACCGCACGTTGCTATGGATTGAATGTCAAAACCATCAACTGCTCCACAGTTCTGGCCCGAATTCTGCCACTTCCCCAACAGTTGAACTCCTACCTTCACTCAGCGCCGATGTGATATTTCCACAATTGGAAAATTAACAGATTGCAAGGTATATATATATATATATATATATATATATATATATATATATATATATATATATATATATATATATATATATATATATATTATTAACTGATCTTCCATTGCAATATGTCTGCACTCAATACGATCGGCGGTCACCACGTTTGAATAACATATATATATATGTGTGTGTGTGTGTGTGTGTGTGTGTGTGTGTGTGTGTGTGTGTCAACACAAACTTCCGGCGCGATTCCACAACAAACAAGCAACACTGATTTGAATGCGAGTTGTTAATGGTTGCAGCTCCGATCCGATTTATCGGAATTTATCAATCGCCTTTTTTGAAGTGTTCTCCTCTCAAGCGCTCCAATCTTCCAATCCGATTTATTGGATTCGAAGATTTCCAACTGAGTGTTAATGCGCTCCACTGTTTCTAAGAACGCATGTCATTTATTTTTGAGATTACACAGTGTGTAAACCTACGCCCTTTTTCACTCAAGCCACCACCAACAGTGTTCAATTAACACTTATGAACTCCACGGATTTTACGTTTGATGGCGCACTTTTTCTTCTCCTAATTGCTATCAAAAACACAGATCAATACACAACATAATCTCTCCCCTGAATTACCAATTCAGGTTAACAATTGTCAAATGAATATCGAACTCTCCAACCTTGTGTGCATAAATCAACTTACAGATTCTTTCATGTTAGCACTTTATTCAATCGATCGATACATAAATCCAGATATATGTGTTTGTGTACAACTTTTCTCAATCAATCAACGATATATATATAAATCTGAAACATTGTTTTCATATAGACAAAAGGAGATCACTTACAACCTTTTTCTTTGGCCGGATACTCAATGTTCATGGCCCTTACAATTTGCCAGAGGCTTACAACCTTGGCTGTTCAAGCCTGCTCTCAACCACTCTCCTATTCAAGTGTATTTTTCTTCACAAAAACCACTCCTATGTACACACAAATAATGCATTTAATTCACTCAAAATATCTCTCCACCTAATCCTCAACTAATCTATATTTTAGATGTGGACTCAACAAAGTCCTATACATAGAATTCCTAATCTCTAATTTTGCTCCTAAACTATTTCTCTCATATCCTTTTAATTAATAAAAGAATATTTACAAAATCCTCACTTTTCCAAATTATCTCCTATTTTATTAAAAATAACAAATTAATTAATAAAATAATAAAAATGTCACACCCCCCTTTTATCACATATTTACAAATGAAAAATGGCCTTGATGCTCCTGCATCAGACACCCAACGTTGAAATTAATCATGATCGCCTAATCATGTGTTCGGATCTGTGTATGCCTGGATCCCATATCTTGTGCTGCAACTTTCCACTTGCCACTGCTTCTTTTTGATGTTCTTCTCCAAGTTTCCACACTTTATGTTGCATTGCTCCACTGGTTGTGCTCTCACAATCTTTTGTTGTCTTTCTTTTGCTGCTTCTCCTTTGTTTTACCGCTGTTGGCCCCTTCCGGAATTCTTCCATCATCATCCGCCTCATCAGTTCAATTTCTCTATCTAACAGACTTTCTCCAGCATCTTCAATAAAACCTGAATTCACAAAACAATTGTTAGAATAAAAACCATAAGGCTTTAGCGCCCCCATAGATGTTACTGCTGTCAGTGTTGCCTCAGCTGTCACCATAAATGTTGTGGCCTCCCAAACTTCTGTCCCTCTGCAACATTCCTTTGCTCATCACCTGCAATTTCATCTGCAATTTCTTTCTCTGGTTCCAGCAAACATTTCAGCATTTCATCAACATGCTGCAAATTAACTCCAGCATAACTTCCATCTTCCCCTTCGATAATCTTCAGATCAAGTTCTTTCACCACTGTAGCTTCATCCTCTAACACTATAACAGCTCCAAAACTTTGTCCACCAGTCTTCTCTTGGCTATACAAACAAGCCAACTCTTTCTTGTCACCCACAGTAACAAGCCTCTGCTTATGAGACGTGATTGTCTCATCTTCTTTCTGCAACTGTTCTCCTCCATCCAAGACAATTCCAAATGATGGACTGTCTTCTTTCTCACCTGTAAACACAATCAAATTGTCATCATCAAAATCACAAGACCCAACGGCCTCACTTGTAGATTCAGTCATCCGCAGCTCTAAGTCTTCTTCAGGACTCAAAAAATCTATACTGGCTTTCTCCTCAGTGTTCCCTGGCAACACTTTAGTATGTTGCTCTAATCTCCTTTCCAACTCTTTTGTCAGCACATCAGTATGCTGATTTGTATTCACCATGAGACTGTCAGCTAGTCTCTCCTTCTTACCATCATCTGCTCCATAACTGTCATTCATGAGAACTTTCCTGCCTTGCTTCCTCAGCAAATTATCTTGCACATAAGTCCTTTGTCTCTCCAACTCTGTTTTCTGGAGATCTAGATTCCTATACAATTCAACAACTTCATTAGGAGTAGAACTTGGAAACTTCACACGATTTTCCATACCTTCACCAGTGCTTGACCAATCATCAGCTGGTCCTTCTCTTTCTACACCAACATCCTGATTAGACTCCTTCGTCTTCATCTCCTTCTGAGATCTTGCTATCTCATCATTGATCTGAACAACCTTCAGATTCACCTCTTCTTGAACAAACTCTAAAGCTTGTTCATCTCCCTGTACTGTACCTGCAAACATACACAACTTGTCAGTTTTAAAATCACAAGACTTTTCAGTCTTGACTGCTTCCTCCAACATTTTCCTTTGAACATATCTGTGTGTGGAATCTTCAAATTCCATCTCTGGCTCAAGAAATCTAAGTTCCTTTTTCAACAAGGCAATCACAATTTGCCTCAACCTCCTCTGCAATTGTCACCAAACCACTCTCTTTCCCTTCAGTGGAAAGAGCCATTTCCTATTCTAATCTTCCTGCTCTTGCAGCCATTCTTCTAGTACCTGCAATTGCACTTTCATTACTGCAATCTCTCTTTCTCTAACTTCTGCAGTCATCTCATCTTTGTGGCATTCCTCTGAACCTCTTCTTTGATCCTCCATGATCATCTTCTCTATGACTTTCTCACTCACCATGAGTTGTACTAGCCTCTACGACAGCAATCTCTTATGCTGCCACTTACCTCACCAAGCTCTCCTCACTCAGTCTTTTGGTAATTACTTGGTTCACTGCCTCTGGAACCTTTTGAGCACTTTCCTCTGCTCTCTCTCTAGGCTATCTCTTCAACTCACCTTCTTCTTCAGGACACTGTAATTGTCCTCTTTATCCAGCTTTTAGCTGAATGCCAGGTTCACTGCCATCATCTTCTCTGCAACCATAAACTTCATTTACAAATTTCAAATTAGAAAAATCATCTCACCTCTTAAAATCTTGAATTATCTTGTCCTCCTTTCGTTTCTGCCATCCTGTTCACTGCATTTGTGTAGTTTGCATATCAGATTTTAAAATCTGATCTTTCAAACATTCATCACACATTCAAAAATACATTTCAGTTCTCAACTGTACTCATTCAAAAACAAACATCTTCAACAGAGTATTCTAGCTCTGATACCAAAAATGATGACGGTAACCCCGTCAAACCCAGAATCAAATCAACTTGGCATATAAAATTGCACCTCAGTATTTGCCAAAGCAAAACCTTAATAATTCATTCAAATGGTCACATAAATCAACCCCAACAAACATCATACCAAACTCTCTCTTCATTTACAATCCAAGTCTACAAGCTTTTAGATCCAATATCAACATTCATTTTAGCAACGATCCAAATAAAAAAAAATTCATCATAATTCTCCATCAAAGCTCAACTCAGAAGTTCCAATCAGATCTGCGCCCCTGTCTTTTACTAAATGTTTTTGCGTATTGAATATACAGCTCTCATGCCGCATATATTCTACATACACAACCTTTAAACTCAACCTGCACACTGAACTTCTCATAGCTTTTCCTTTTCAATAAAAGAATACTCCCATAGATTAAAAACTCATCAAATATCCGTTGATCTCTTGCAATGTTTGCGTCTTCATGAATTTAACTCCCCACGCTATCAGTTTGACGGCTCCCTTCTTTATACAAAACGAATACATCTCAAAAATGGATTATAGCAATCAACAAACGGAATCTCAACTCTTAATAGTTAAGAAAATTCATGTTCTCTTACTTTTAAGAAGCTCAGATTTGATATATTCGATTAACCATCAAAACAGCATCAAAACTGATTTTATAACTTATCGCATTCGTTTCTATTGTAACATGGGAGTCTCTCCGGTCCGGAAGCGATGTAGCCTACTCTGCTCCTCGGCGATCACAATCATCACGTACAGCAATCTCCACCTGGTCTTCAACTCGACCACCACGGCTATGCCTTTGTCCCTTCATCATTTAATTTCCGTTAAACCCACTTTACTGCAAATCGATTTCGAGAGTCTTCCTTCATATAATTCTCAGCACGAGCTCCATCTGAAGTTTCGCTATTTAGTATTTCTACTGTGGCAATTAAACCAATCCATCTCAGGATCCACTTGCCACAACACTGATTCAATGCAAGTCTCTTCTGCTCCAGTCCAATACATTCAGCAACCGCACGTTGCTATGGCTTGAATGTCAAAACTATCAACTGCTCCACAGTTCTGGCCCGAATTCCGCCACTTCCCCAACAGTCGAACTCCTACCTTCGCTCAGCGCCGATGTGATATTTCCACAATTGGAAAATTAACAGATTGCAAGATATATATATATATATATATATATATATATATATATATATATATATATATATATATATATATATATATATATATATATATATATATATATATATTATTAACTGATCTTCCATTGCAATATGTTTGCACTCAATACGATCAGCGGTCACCACGTTTGAATAACATATATATATTAGGGGTGATTTTAGGGGCGAATGTTCGCCCTTTGGCGAAATTAAGGGGTTTTAAATTTTTAGTGGGCGATTATTTGTATCATAGTACACTTTTTACAAATCACCTCAAATAGCCCACCTTCTTTTAAGGGAGAGGGTAAAAAAGGTATATTTAGCCCTTGAAATTAGGAGTTACAACCTTCCATTCGCCCATTTTCAAGAATAGGTTTTATTTAAGTGAATCCATTCGCCCATTTTCAAGAATAGGTTTTATTTAAGTGAATCCTATGGGCCAAAGGCCCAAATACCATATTTATAAAAGAGGTATGGTAAATTAATAAAAATATAAATAAATGAGAAGTATGGTAAATAAATAAATAATTTTTTATATTTACTCCATAAGTCACCTTATATACATGCAAGGGTGTAAACAAATAAAAATATAAGTAAAGTGGAGGTATGGTAAATAAATAAAACATTTTTTTATAGTTACTCAAAAGGTATGGTAAATAAATAAAAATATAAATAAACTAGACGCATGGTAAATAAATAAAACCTCTTTTTATATTTAGTCCATAACCCTCGTTCTATTTATGAAGGCTCAAGAAAGAGGTTTTATTTAAGTGAATCCTATGGGCCAAATACCAAAAAATATAAATAAACTAGACTCATGGTAAATAAATAAAACCTCTTTTTATATTTAGTCCATAACCCTCGTTCTATTTATGAAGGCTCAAGAAAGAGGTTTTATTTAAGTGAATCCTATGGGCCAAATACCATATTTGTAAAAGAGGTATGGTAAATTAATAAAAATATAAATAAACTAGAGGTATGGTAAACAAATAAAACATTTTTTTATATTTACTCCATAAGTCAACTTATATTTACGAACACTCAAAAAATGCGTTATATTTAGGTGAAACCTATGGGCAAAATACTATGGGACAAATACCATGGACTAGATTGTTATTAATACCATGCAAAAAAACATTATTAACCCTAATATTAGTATTAATAAAAATAAAAATGGCACATGGTATTGACCCATGGTATTCACCAAAATGGCACATGGTATTGACCCATGGTATTCACCTGGAATGTAGCCTATTTAAATGGGGGAATTAAACCAGCATAGATCCATCTTTACTCTGGATCTACTAACCCCTGAAAGGTATAAAATATCGATAATTTTGATTTCAAAAGATATTTTAAAGAAATGCAATGATTTCATTTGTGTATTCAATAAACACAAGATTTTATAATTGAGTAAAATATTCGCCAAAAAATTATATATGCATATCATATTATTGATAAAATCGCCTTCCATTTTTCCTATATACCATGGAGATTCGCCCATTTATTATACATGTAAATTTAGGGGGGCTTCTTAAAATTTTCCCTGATATATATATATATATATATATATATGTGTGTGTGTGTGTGTGTGTGTGTGTGTGTGTGTGTGTTTCAACACAAACTTCCGGCGTGATTCCACAACAAACAAGCAACACTGATTTGAATGCGAGATGTTAATGGTTGCAGCTCCGATCTGATTTATCGGAATTTATCAATCGCTTTTTTGAAGTGTTCTCCTCTCAAGCGCTCCAAACTTCCAATCCGATTTATTGGATTCGGAGATTTCCAACTGAGTGTTAATGCGCTCCACTGTTTCTAAGAACGCATGTCATTTATTTTTGAGATTACACAGTGTGTAAACCTACGCCCTTTTTCACTCAAGCCACCACCAACAGCGTTCAATTAACACTTATGAACTCCACGGATTTTACGTTTGATGGCACACTTTTTCTTCTCCTAATTGCTATCAAAAACATAGATCAATACACAACATAATCTCTCCCCTGAATTACCAATTCAGGTTAACAATTGTCAAATGAATATCGAACTCTCCAACCTTGTGTACGTAAATCAACTTACAGATTCTTTCATGTTAGCACTTTATTCAATCGATCGATACATAAATCCAGATATATGTGTTTGTGTACAACTTTTCTCAATCAATCAACGATATATATATAAATCTGAAACATTGTTTTCATATAGACAAAAGGAGTTCACTTACAACCTTTTTCTTTGGCCGGATACTCAATGTTCATGGCCCTTACAATTTGCCAGAGGCTTACAACCTTGGTTGTCCAAGCCTTCTCTCAACCACTCTCCTATTCAAGTGTATTTTTCTTCACACAAAAACCACTCCTATGTACACACAAATAATGCATTTAATTCACTCAAAATATCTCTCCACCTAATCCTCAACTAATCTATATTTTAGATGTGGACTCAACAAAGTCCTATACATAGAATTCCTAATCTCTAATTTTGCTCCTAAACTATTTCTCTCATATCCTTTTAATTAATAAAAGAATATTTACAAAATCCTCACTTTTCCAAATTATCTCCTATTTTATTAAAAATAACAAATTAATTAATAAAATAATAAAAATGTCACACCCCCCTTTTATCACATATTTACAAATGAAAAATGGCCTTGATGCTCCTGCATCACATCCAAATCATAATCGTGAATATGAATAACGGTCATATGCATGGCTTCCATATCATCATTAGAGTTTCAAAATACAAAAATAAACGAATGCAATAACACACATGCAAACATTATTCAATTCCATGCATCGCTCGCCCTGATTTCATGCACCTATTTCCAGAGGGAAAGTCGATCCTATGACCCTGATTATCATCAAGTTCCTATGTTGATTCGATGTGCTTATCTTGAGGCTATGCACCTCTCATTCACTTCTGCAGTCCTTTTATAAATATGCATCAGTTACAATAAACTACAACAGGGGCTATCTTCCCTTACTCTAAATCTGAAGAGGACGAGATTGACTTCAATCTCTTATTTATGCCCATATTTTTTTTGGCACATATACCTTGTTTTCATTTATGATCCCCTTTTCTATAACTTTTTCAGTATCTTCTTCTATAACTTTGCATCCTCTTGAGGCAAATATAACTACATGTCCTTTATTAGTCACTTGACCCACACTCAGGAAGTTCTGATTTAGCCCTTCTACCAATAATACATTAGTTTCTTCTATACTTTTAACATCAAGATAGGCTCTACCTTTTCCTAGAAACTTTATTGGTTCATTGTTTCCAAGAATAACGTCACCACCCTTGGTTTTCTTGAGAGAGATAAATATGCTCCTATCTCATACATGTGGTGAGAGTATTCATTGTTTATGTACCCATGATTTTCTTCTTCTAGTGTGCACAAAGCAAGGCCACACTTCTCTTGTTGCTCTTTATTTTTGTTCCAAGTTTTCGAATGAGGAATGCTAATGGAGGTTTCTTCTTCTCAGATTCTATTAAATGTATTTTTTCATTTTCATGTCCTATTGTCTAAATCTCTAAACGAATTCATTGGCTTTCTAATACATTATTTTGCCACATGTCTAAATTTATTGCATGTATAGCACCTTATGTGACTAGAGAAGGGGATTGTTATCATGTGAAAATCATACACCCATATATACACATTAGAAGACACTCAAAGTTAGTGATCATCACATACAAAGGTGACATTTTTAGCTAGAAGCACCATGAAGACCAAAAACTAAAATAATTCCTAAAGTTCAAGTTAAAAAATTAAACCATGCAAGTGCACCACTGTTAGAAATTAACATTCGCATGGTTATTTCTTCGATAGCATGTGTTTGCGAAAAATATAGTCAGTACCTCAGGCCATGAACTTTTTCGAGCAACACTCCAAATCTTGACATGATGGGTTGAAAAATTCGAGCCTTGAACCTCAAGAATCCTTAAAGACAAGGAAATCATAGCTCTCATCTCATTTATGAGGTGAACCACCAAATTAATGAGCCAAGGGGAGGAGGAGTGTCCAAGAAACTCTATAAATACAAGTTCAAGGAGAGTTAAAAAACAAGAATAAGCAAATCATTATTATGCTTCCAAAATTTCTCCCTAATAATCAAGCATTCCATTGAGAAGAGATTTCATCATTGAGATAGTCTTCATACTTCTTTGAGAGAGAGAGGAAGCTTGCAAGGAGATTGAGGAAAGGAACTTCCTTGTTGAGTATTTTTGGCACCACTTTTCAAACAATTCTCTCCAAGTGTATTTTATTCATCTATTCTATCTCTCCTGCATTCAACAGTCAATAAAGGGAACCCTTTTCCATTACTTTGTTGATGTGTTTTCTCCATTAAGAATTATTCATGTGTTATCTTGTGTAGTTTTTAGTTTATTTTTATATATGAATTGTTTCCATTACTTTCAATGTCTTGTTTATCTGTGTTTGTCCACTAACAATAACAAATTTCTTGTATTTTTTGTGTAGGTAACAACCAACTCCAAGGAAGGTGTCTTTGGTACTCCATAGCAATAAAACACCATTACATGATGGTGACTCCACTAGTTTCCTTTCTTTGATCTAACGGTTGTTTTTCATGACCTTCCTCTTTGCATTTCTACTCTATTGTGCCTCTGTCAGTTCTCTAGAATTTTTATAGGCCCCCTTGGCCCTGTTTTTGGCCGAGAAAGTTACTTTCTTAATTTTTTCCATTGATCACTTGGCTTTTATAGAAGACAAGCCTGTGGTTTGTGCACCTGTGCAGACAAAAACTCCTGTGGTTTACAGAGAGCATGAAAAATCGTTATAACTTTTCTTTCTTGGTTGATAAGCAACCTTTAGTGACATGCCTTCACCCCTACATGTTTTTTCTAGTTAGTTTAGATTGTTTAATTTATTTACTAATCACTATTAGTAGGGTAATTACTTAGTCTTCACTTTATAAGTTTGAATTTCATACATAGCTTAATTGAGGGAAAAAATAAGTGGCCATAATCCACATATATTTTTCAATTTATTTCGCTATTTTTCTTAAGTCACAAAGAATAATTAACAAAGGAGTAAGTGGTCCATTATCCACACATCTTTTTTACTAACCAAAGAATTTTTATTTCATTAGTATTGGGACTAGGACCAAGTGTTATTAAAGAAAGGGAGTAGCCCCTGCTTCCCTTGCATCTTTTAGGTGATCCTGGCCTTGCATATGAAATATTTCTTAAATAAATTGGTTTTTGCAACTCCCTTTAGCACACATAGTGTAATAGGATAAGTGGCCCACTATCCACAAATTATTTATTTTCATGCAAGGAATAATCACAACTTAACTATGTAAGTAGGGGATATTGGAAAGGGTAATCGGATATCCACATATTTACACACTTTGTATGTTCACTTTTCCACTCGCACACATATTGCACTCCACACACTAAGCTTCTCTAATTTTTGTACAAGGGGCATCCAGTTTCAGGATCTTTTGTACTTAGTTTACTTTAGCTTACTTTCTTAGCAGCTACAACCACCCTCCAAAATTTTTCCTTTGCTTTGTTTTGGAGCCTCCCTCGTTAAATCTTAGCAGCTTGTCTTGCACTGCCCAAGTACTTTTGTTTTCATTTGAATTTATCTTTCACTTTACAGCTTGTGTTTGCTTACTTTATTTATTGTCTAACCACAACATGACCCCGTGAATTGGTTGCAAACCGGTTCTAGCATTGCCTTGATGATCTACATAATCCTTGAGGGTAGCCAACCTTGCTCTTAGGAAATGTGTAGTGCAACTCAACAGTGAGCTTTGGCTCCAGAATTGTGTAGACCCAGCTAACATCTTGTATTTAGCTGGGAAACTGCACAAAGAAATCTAAACCAACAGTGAGCACTCAAGCCCAGAATTGTGTAGAGCTAGCTGACAGCATGCCTTCAGCTGGGAAATTGCGCAGATCTTGAGAAGAATCCCAGAGCCACTTAACCTAGAAATTACGTGGAACTATACTGTGCTTAGAAACTGTCACTGCATAAACCAGAGAGTTGCCTAGTCCTTCCCAAAACTGCACAATCTTTCTAGGAAATGCATGGCAGTGTTCCCAAAAAGCAAGAAGCCAAGAGGAAAAGCATCCTTGGGAAGTAGGGACTCTATTATTAGATACCTGAAGGTGACACATTTCCATCTTTAGAAGTTTGTGCTAAGTGTCGTTATTGTCCTTGATCTCAAGCACAAGCGTCATGAACTCCATTTTCTCAAATCTATGTAATGGAAGCCTCTAGATCTCACTTATGCTTTCGATCATCAAGATTTAGCTTCCCTAGGAGATCAAGGAGCCTTCAGAGCATTGTCAACGCTTTTCGGGGTGAGTTTTTATTTTATTGCCTTTTGCTACTTTTTCTGTGACTTTTGTTTGTTTATCTTGTGGGAGCATTGTTTCGCTTGTTTTCTTAAACTAATGCTGGTGTTTTAAATTGTTTTAGCTTGTATAAGTGTTGTTTCAAGTTATACATTTCCTTCCCCACACGTCGCATGAGTTTTCTTGTTTTCACACCAACAGTCATCGATGTTGCGACTCCCTTCACACGCTTCGTGCTCCTTCAGTTTGATCCATTATCGCACTTATTTTACATGCATACATCTACAATTAGTCAAATTTGCACTCATCGTTACATCATCCTTCAGATATGCATGTGTGCACACTCCCCATGGATAGATCTGATCTCCTCCATTCCTGGGTCTCATGTTCACTTACATGCACTGCGCAATATTGCAGCTCACGGCCTCTGCCTTGGCTTTTGGAATTGTGCAAAGGTTGTCCTGGGCTGGCTCCAACTACGTATTGCACAGTTCCAAGAGCCAGTCTCTTAGTTGGGTCACTGAGATTGCGCAATGTGCAGTCTCTCCCAGGCCTAGTCCCAAACTAAATTGCGCATTTTGCAATTCCAGTTAGCAGGCTTCCACACTGACTATCGAGACTCCGTAGTGTGTAGTTCCCATCAGTCAGTCATCCCTGTCAGTAAAAATTGTGTACTTTCTCTCATTAGATGCCCTGGCTACTACTTGATCATGTTGTAAAGTTAGCTTTGTAAGAGCTAATGTTTGCTTGCCATGAGTGTCCTTTTTTTCCCACAAGTACCACACTCGTGAAGTGATTCTCTCCAATAGTCATTGTACCATGGAACCAAGGAGATTTGTTCAATAGAGACCACTGAAAGAAGTATTGTGGAATCCCCCTCACAGGAATGAAGTCCCCTTGGACGACTTTGCCTGTGGGTTGTTCACTTACACGCTTGATGGGCATGTTGACCAATGATGTTGCACATTGCCCACATCATCCATCCACTCTTATGATCATATGCTCGATGAGTTATTCTGTGCTTTCTATCATTATGACTGCAAAGCAATCAACAAAAAAAATCTATAATTACGAAAAGTTGTTGATGCATCTCTTGCGCAATTTTGGGTGCACTTCTTGAATCTTGCTTTTCGAATCCCTGAAGATGAAATTGATTGGAAATTTCTAAAGGAATGGTTTCAGTATTTTCTTTACATATCTTAAAATCCTCACAAGTTAGAATCATTCAAACCCCTACCAGCATACCTCGGTGTTAGACCTGCCAATCCCAAGACCTACAAGGTTGCTGTCACAGGTGATCCTTCATCTACTCCTCATCAAATAGCTCTCTCTCTGTAGGACTAGGTGGGAGAAGCTGCAAACCCATCTGTTGAACCGTCACCTCCTCCCAACCCACATGCTCTAGATATCTATGCAGATGTGGACTACAATCCTTTTGGTTGTCACATGAACTCATTTTCTCAACCTCCATCCTCTCGTTCCGTTGATCCTTCGGATTTTGGTGTCTTGTGTTTGTCCATTCTGGATTTCACATGTGATGTTCATGAGGATCAAGTTGTGGGCAGATTTGGTGTTGATCATCCAACCTGTGCTACCATTTTTGATGAGTATGTTTGGGAATCTGAAGAAGAACTTTTGGTGAAGGATGACCCCATTCTGTTCGCACCTCTTCCTCTCTATCCTGACATCTTCCGTGATCCTGCCATTGTTTATTTGTCTTGTGAAAGTTCATTCCCGGATGTTCCCAATTCCGATCATTCACAGGACGCACAGGATGTCATTCCATCATTTGATTGTAGAGAGGACAAATCTTATGTTCTAATTCCATCCAATCTATCATCTTTTCTTTCTAGAAATTTAGAGGGTAAAATTTTTTGTTTCTCATCAACCCCTCTATATGATTCTTCAGATCATGAGGACTCCAATGTACATCTTGAATTTTATGATCGTGGTTATTGTGATCTCTTTGCTCATTCATTTTATCATGATTCTGATTCACTTTCTATTGATCTTTCTAAGCCACCGATCTTTGATTATCTACCTGTTGAAAAAGTGGAAACCCTGCAAGTTGTCAAGGCACTTAAGCCCAAGCTAATGGTTATGTCAAGTCCTCAATGTCTTGAGACTAGTTCTGCTCCTGATCAGAAATATGTTGAACCACCTCAGGGTCATCCTCACTCTCTCTCGCATATTGAAAATCAATCTGATCCACACATCTTACACCCTCCACTATAATCTCACGATCCTATCGCTCATGCATTGGAGGAGTCATACAAAGAAAGTCACGTTGCGAAATGCAAGTTGTCTTCTTTCTGCATGTTTTCTCGTATGTCAAGGTCAAAAGAGTGTACATGTTTGTTGTTTGTGCATAGTGTGCTACCACACCATGGTATGTCTACAGAGTGTCTATCATGTGCTTTCACTTTTTTCTTTTCTGTGGACACATTCAAACTTCAAGCGTGTTGTTTTTCAATGTTTTATCTTTCTTGTGTATTATTTTTCCTAAACATATTTCTCGACAACCATGCCTTAACTTACATCGGCCAACCAATTTGTCAGTGGTTGCATTGGAAGTATCACTTCACACGAGTATGCCCATGCACTGTTTAGTTTAGGAGTAGGAGTAGCATTTTCTTTCTTGTTGTTTTGCTTTCTTGTTTTCTTTGCTTTCTTGTTTGATTTGCTTACTTGTTTTTATTTCGTTTTACTTCTTTCCTTTGCTTTCTTTGCTTCTTGTTTCACACTCGTAGGTTTAGCTTCCCATGAAACCGTGTTTGGCTTCTTGAGACAAGATGGGTGAAACACAAGAGAACTTGTACAATTATCAACATTTGGTTATCAATCTATTCCCTCTCTTTGTGAATATCTTGCGTTATTTTAGTCAATGATACCCCGATGGAAAATATGTTCTGTTCAGAGTGAGTCTTGGTGAAAACACAATGCTTGCATTTTTAACTAGTACCGCCTACTCTAATTGGTTTTTCTATATTCAGTTAACCCTTGTCAACTCAGTCAAGTAAAGTAA
This sequence comes from Pinus tabuliformis, assembly GCA_031772625.1. Classification (NCBI taxonomy): domain Eukaryota; kingdom Viridiplantae; phylum Streptophyta; class Pinopsida; order Pinales; family Pinaceae; genus Pinus; species Pinus tabuliformis. Next base: position 256,946,940 of record CM062807.1, on the reverse strand, counting down.
GGTGAGGGGGAAAACCTTAACAATTATGCCAGAGGTATATATAACATATTTATCTGAAGGGACAACCACTTTTGCTCTCAATAATTTGGGATCCCTCTTCTGCTTCATGAAATAAATAAGTACCTATGTACAGTTCTCTAAAAAAATGAAAAATAAAATAAATAAAATAAGGTGAAAGAAGAAAAAGGCTTCCTGCATAGATAGGTGAAGCAAGTAACTCCACCGTGGTACTATCCAGGCTCGCTGGTAGTGGAGCGATGCTTGTGTTCCTGAAGTGACTCTGCCAAGGTACTTTCTAGGCCTTGCTAGCAGCGGAGCAACACTAGAGATGAAACTTAAACTCTGATAATATATATTACTTGTGCATCAATATACCCCTCATCCCTAATTGAAACAACCTATTTGACTTGGCTTGGTATTTGTGTTGACTGATCAAGAGAATGGCAGGGACTAATATTTAACTCAAGCTAGTGAGGAAGCCATGACGATCAAAGAATCGAAGAATACTTCTGGAGGGGTTAGACTTGCTTTACATAAGACAAGGTCCATAAAGAGAGTTGGAGTTATACTAGCGTGTCACCAATGTTGTAGCGGCTACGACCACCCTCCAAAATTTTTCCTTTACCTCTTTTTAGAACTTCCCCTCTTAAATCTTAGTAGCTCGTCTTATGCTACCCAGGTACTTGTGTTTTCATTTTAATTTTTCTTTCGCTTTACAACTTGTGTTTTCTTACTTGATTTTTCATCTAATCATAAGCTGACCTCATGACTTGGTTGCAAACCCGTTCTAGAACTACCTTGATGATTTGTGCAATCCTTGAGGGCAATCAGCCTTGCTCTAGGAAATGCACAGTGCAACTCAGCAGTGAGTTCCGACACCATAATTGTGCAGACCCAGCTGGCAGCTTGTCTTTAGCTGGGAAACTATGTAGAGAAATCAAATCTAGTAGTGAGAACTCAATCCCAGAATTGCGCAGACCCGGATGACAGCATGCCTTTAGCTAGGAAATTGCACAGATCCTAAGAGGCAAACCAAAGCCACTTAGCCCAAAAATTGCGCAGAACCATATTGTGCTCAGAAACTATCAGTGCATGAATCAGAGAGTTTCCCAGTCCTCCCAAGAATTTGCGCATTCTTTCTAGGCAGTGCATGGCAGTGTTCCTGAAAAGCAAGAAGCTAAGAGGAAAAGCATCCCTAGGAAGTAGGGAATCTATTATTAGCTTCTCGAAGGTGACACATTTCCATCTTTAGAAGTTTCTGCTAAGTGTCGTTATTTTCCTTGATCTCAAGCATACGTGTCATGAACTCCATTTTCTCAAATCTATGTAATGGATGCCTCTAGAGCTCACTTATGCATTCGATCATCAAGATCTAGCTTCCCTAGGAGATCAAGGAGCCTTCGGAGCATTGTCATCGCTTTTCAGGGTGAGTTTTTCTTTTATTTCCTTTTGCTTCTTTTTCTATGGATTTTGTTTGTTTAGCTTGTGAGAGTGTTGTTTCGCTCATTTTTTTGAACGAACACTGGATTTTTAACTTTTTTTACCTTGTAAAAGTGTTGTTTCAAGTTATACATTGCCTTCCCCAAGCGTCGCATGATTTTTCCCATTTTTTCACCAACAGTCGTCGATGAGGTGACTCCCTTTGCACGCTTTGTGTTCCTTCAGTTTGATCCATTTCCGCACTTATTTTACATGCATACATCTACACTTCGTCATATCTTCACTCATTTTTAGATCATCTTTCATATATCCCTATTTTCACACTCCCCATGGACAAATGTAAGCTACCCTGCCCGAGTGCCACATTCACTTGTATGCACTACACAATCTCGGAGCTCAAGACCTATGCCTTGGCTTTTGGAATTGCGCAAAATATGTCTTGGGCTGGCTCCAACTGTGCACTACGCAATTCCAAGAGCTAGTTTCCCAACTTGGTCACTGAGACTTTGCAATGCACAGTCTCTCCCAGGCCCTGTCACATATTGAATTGTGCATTGCATAGTTCCAGACAACAGACTTCCACACTGACTGTCAGAACTACATTGTGCACAGTTCCCATAGTTAGTAAGTCACCCCTTTCAGTCAAAATTACGTAATTCCTCTCATTATATGCCTTGGATACTACTTAATTATGCTGTAAATTTATATTTGCAAGAGCTAATGTTTGTTTTCCATGAGTATCCTTTATGTCCCACAGGTACCACACTCGTGAAGCACTTCTCTCCAGCAGTCATTGTACCATGGCACCAAAGAGAGTTGTTTCAAGAGTGACCATTGAAATCAATACCAGGGAAGCTATTGAGGAAGCACCAATTTACTTGCCAATATATGAATATGCCCAACTATTTACAGAAAAAAGAATCAATGCTAACATGGCAATAAAACCAGCAACAGTGGTAGAAGGTGACAAGCTAGTACAAGATCAGGGAAAGAGGAAATCGCTGACATAACAGAGGGTGGACAAAGATGTAGAGCGTAAGTGCATTCGATCTTCATGTAGGCACCTTTGACAACATAAGAAAAAGGATGCACAAGACATAGACAACAGAGCATAGGAAGAGAAAAGAGCAGAGCTTGTAGGTAGAAGAATTGATATCGTAGAAAGAAGAACGAGAGTCAAAGGAAGAACAAGAGATTAGAAGTAGAAATAAGAAGAATAATAAATGCAAGGCACAATGACAGAGACAACAATGCTAATACAATTTGATGAGATGGAATAGCCAACAGCCGAGGAAGAGAGTGAATAAATGTGGGTTCCCTCACCAAAGCTAAGAACAAGAACCAAGTCTGGTTGGTGGTCGACAGGTACATGGAGTAGTTGATGCGTGATGCCACCAGTGATGACTTAGAGTTGAGCGCAAACAGCATGCATATGTACATTGGTGGTCTTGTCACACTCAAGAAACACTGCGCATGCTTCAATATGAGACGGACACAGGTTCCAAGACCATATACCCGGATTCCATGGAGGCAAGAGTATGTTTTCAGCAAGACAACATCAGGTAGGTCAAGGTCATCATCACATAGTACCAATATTGGCATCAGTACGTGACCGAGTAGCATCAAGTGGAAGTTGCCAATTTGGTCTTTCCCCAAACTCTGAAGTCATAGTGTTTTGTCTTGTTAGGCTATCTCTAGCCTATTTTGTCTCACATGGGTAAATGTGAAAAATGTATATTATTAGTAAATATGTTGTAAGTGAAATTCCAAGTGTCATTAGTGGAATGTGAATAGTCACTATGTAATGTAATGAGTTTTGTAAAGAATTTGAAGAGTCATGAGGGTAGATGAAGAGTCACAAAGGCGAATGTCAAGGGTCACCCCACCCTTTGCTATAAATAGAACCTCATAACTCATAGAACAAGATTTTGGGAGCCAAGCGTTTGGCTAGGCATTTCTTAGACAAGGCTTGGAGAGTATTGTGACAAGCCTTGGCTTCTCCACAGCATAGAGTGAGTACATCTCTTTGGAGGAGCAGGCGGTGTTGATTGTAATGTTCCACTATTGGGGCTAGTGGTTGTCAATGGTGTATGTATGGATGGAACTTTCACTTAATAATATAACTGAGCCATCACATTTTCATGCATATGTTGTTATTGTAGTTTGACTATTCTGGTTACTTTAGTAATGTATGTTATTTAACTTATGCATTTGTGTATGAACTATTTTGTATATGATTGTACAAATCTTGTTGAAGAAGTGTTGCTATATTAACCTGTCACTTTGGATTGTCAACTATTCCGCTTCCAGCTTTTGATGTCATTCACTCGTGTTTTCCTTTCAGGCTGCGTACTATTACAGGCTTCTAAGGGAAACACTTCCTTTCCCCTCTATGTGTTAGAGCCTCCATGCATCCCGCTTGACTCGTTGCAAGGTCACATGCTTTCTTCCAACAAAGTTAGCATACTTATCTCTGCGCGCTACCGTAGTCAAGGCACTACTGCATTACCCACTGCTGGGACTCCTACTCCAAATGGTCTGAGGTCTAGTTGGGACTTCTTACCAGGGAGATCCCCTGACATTTTTGGCAGGTCCAGCACCATCAACACTTACATTTTCACACCATAAGTGAATAAATACTCTTAAAATCAACTATAACTTGAACAAACTAAATTTCCCCATAGGGGCCATAAAATAACTTATAGTTCAGGTTAGGACCTTTGGGGGTAGGCATCCCATAAGTTTCCATGGTCATGTTACATTTTTTAAAAATAGAAGTTCACTTTTAGGGTGCTTCAAATCCTTCATCATCTTACATAAAAGGCTACCTGAACACATTAGAGACTTGATTTAGAGGGGGTTCCGCTTAGGTCCTAGTGTGTGTGGTACTATATGGGGGTACCTAACCTATATAGTGCTAGATATTGGTGACTAATTACCAAGAATCTAAAGACTCGAGTTCTCTCGTGGGATGAAGGTATCTTAGTGGAAAATTTTAGGATATCTTTCCTTATAGGTGGAGGTGTGGGAAGTGCTAAAGACTCATTCAATACCTTGGTTGATTCTTTCTCCTACTGGAAGAATCACCAGTCATTTTAGAACATAGACCTAGTATCCATCATAAAATATATTTCTACAAGGCTTGGTTACTTTGAGAGTGTAAAGGACAAATAGGTCATCATAGGATATTTTATCATACGTAAAATAAATAAAAACCATTTTTCTTTGATTGATCACATAACATAAATTAAAGGGAAAGTAACCATTTATTTGTTGCATTGTTTTATGTATGTCATTTATTTTCTTTGATACATATCCCCTCGCCTCAGCATAATAATTAACACACACTCCACTTGACACCATAAGGGACCCCATGGTACCCCTTCGCTCTAGGTGATTTAAAAACCTGCCCCCATTTTCAGGAGGTGTGCCAAGTCTCTCACCATTTAGGCATAGAAGAAATCACACAACCATTGTTATTGGATCATCATTTATTGGTGAAACTTTGATTGGGACCCCTCCCCCTCAAAGTACTCCTTTCACCACCTCTCAGGGGAGTCCACACACTATCCCTCAAGAGATTCCACACGCTACCCCTCAAGGTAGCCCACACACCACCCCTCAAGGTAGCCCACACACCACCCCTCCAGAGATTCCACGTAGTAGTCCCTAGGGTACCCCATCTCACACTTCCCTCCAGGGAACTCCTTTCCACATTATTGTTCAAAATTGTTTATTGATGGTGAAAAACACCAAAATCCTATTTCTAGCTTCCTTAAATCTCCTATATTCAAGCAAGTTAACCATCGATATGTTGATGCCTCGAAAACCATTGTAATAACATGGGGGAAAACCACCCGGTTGAGGACTTGAATACCATCCCTTATCCGTTGGGAATAGTGGCTCCGATTGGATATAATGGGACTAGTTTCCCAATAAAAATGTGATAGGATGGATAAAGTGTTGATGACCAAAAACTAAGTGATAGATGGGGTGGTTTTAAACTAGAATACATGTATATTAATCTATCTATTACCCAGGGTTTACTTATGTTTATGTGATCTAGAATAATTATCCTTAGTGTATGATAATAAAGATTGATCAAACACTTATAGAAATGAAAATATTTTAAGATAATTATTTTGATTAAATAGTTAATCAAAATAATTGATGAAACACATATCGCATCAAATATCATTCAAAAATTTCTCATATATGTATTAAGGATGAAAATTATAGCATGTTCAGAAGTGAATTAATACAGAACTGCATTAAAAGAGATACATATAACAAACAATACAAATATAAATGACTATCAATTCATAAACAAAACAAATATACAATGATAAAAGTACCCGATGTATATGACTCTGCTCATGAAATAAATAGCTCCAGTCCAGTATTTTTCATTAAGATGGTTTCAAAAGTACAAAAGTGCGAGCTTCCAAAGCCTTCTTTACAAAACTCCAGGACTCTGATCCATTCATTCTACTAAGGAAAACTTCAAAAGTACCAAAGTGCAAGCTTTCGATGCTTTTCTTTATAAAATTCGGGGGACCCTTTCTTTGTAGGAATTAAAGGGTTTATATAATAAAAATAAAGTATAAAAATAGACATAGCATGAAAGTTCAAAGGAGGTTAAAACAACTCTCCTTAAAATAAGTGACAAAATAAAGAAATAGAAACTATTGAAATGACGAGCTCAAGAATGCAATTGTGTCTATTCTTTCATTTGTTGTCTGAGCTTGTAAATATCCATCATTGGCTTAACTTCAGGAGGCTAACATGTCCTCATGTGTAGCTATCTTTTATACACTGCATCTGAAAGCGTAGGTAGCATATGGGTGGATGAGTCAGCAAGGCAACATATAATTAGCCACTGACTGTGTGACTTCACCAAATATTTCCAATACACTTCCCAATCGAGTTTGGTTAGTTGTTTAATTTCCTCTTCCCTTGCTTTTGAAGTTTCTTGCCATTGCTTTTCCAAGAATTTGATATCAGGAAGACTACCAGATGAGCATTCTTGAATCAAGTTAGCATTGTGCAAATTATCATTGATGGTTTCAGTGATATTACTTCCAGCATCGGTTTCTCTGGAAACTGCTCTTTATGCCTGCTTCAATTGAATGTCCCAATCAGTAAATAGGATTTCCTTGTGTGATTCCTCTATTCTTGGAAGATCTAATGCTCTTCCCTCTATAGTATCCTACCATGTTATGTATCCCGAGATTTTATCATCAATATCATTGAAAGTCACCCTTAGATCGGATGATTGATTCATTAGTGAATCACTTGTAATACACATTGGATTGATGATAGACAACTTTTGACAGAATGTTTCTTGTTGCCTTGATAACAAAGTGTTGAGCTCTAATGCTTCTTTATAAAATCCTCCACTTTAGGATTATCCTTCAACTAATCAAGTGAAAACTGGAGCTGTTGTATTTCGATATCCTTAGCACTTGTCTATGCCTGATATTGGAGCTTTAATTGATCAAAGATTTGTTGTAATTGGGACATTTATGTTTTCATTTGATGGTCAATACTTTGTCTCTCTTCTACCAACTGTTGCTCCAACCAATGAATTCTCTCTTACCAGTTGTCTAACTTCGATTGCCTTGTCAATTGTCACAGATGCATAAGCACCTGTGAACTATGAAAATTTTGTCAAATTATTTAAAGGATCTATGGGAGTATCCTTCCATACTATATCCATAGGTTCATCTCTAGGAATGACTATTGACGATGGTTCTATTCTTCTCCTTTTCCTCTATCTTTTCACCATAGCCCGATGTTTAGGACTATAAAAAGACATCAAGAGGAGGGATTTCTTCCACTTTGACGTTGATTTCAGATGAAGGGAAGGTCGGAATGATCTCAATTTCTTCTGTAGAGACAAATTTATTAGTATCCCTATCAGTGAATGAGATTTATCTTGTGTTCTAGGGTGTGTTGAATGTTTTCTTTATTACAACGTCTTCTCCTTTTGATGTCCTTTGAGTTGTTAATAAAATTGTTTCCATGCTTCATCCAGCTGATTCTTGAAGGGAGATTCATGAGTATGTATTTTTGTGGATTTATCCTCCACTTCAATATCCTTGGAAACGTTTTTTTTATTTTTGTTCAGAATCCTTTTCTGAACTCGGCTCTGAATTCGGCTCTGCGTTCTTCTCTAAGCCTTGTTCTTACTTGTGCCCTGAATTCTTCTCTGAAGCTTGTTCTAATTTCTACTCTGAATTATGCTCGGAACCTTGTTCTGAGCCCTTTTCTGACTCTTGGTCTGAGCCCTTCTCCTCTTGGATAATCGGTTCAGGGATCCTCAATAGATCCAAAGGGACATTTTGCTGTCTTCTTCTTCTGTATTGTTGGGATTGGGCTAGGCTTTCTGGATCTAGTTTTAACATGGAAAAATGTTTCCCTTGTGAAAAGAGTTCAACATACTCAAATAGGTCATCATAGTCGTCATCTTTGTGACTGAACAATCTAATTTTCACTTGGGCAGTGAAATTTTGTGCAACATTGTTAGGGTCAAACTGTCTGCCAAGAATGGTGGCAAGTTTCAAGCATGTAATATGAACAATTTCAAGTGCAATATGTTTGAAATAATGTAGTGCATAAACACCGCATTGGAGGGGGAATGAAGACCAAAGAGACTTCTTGGATTCCTTTAGGGTCTTGGTTAGCCCATCCCCTATAGTTTGATACACAATCTCTCTAGCAAGTAGTTTATCTAGGACATACAATAAGGGAACATGGGGAGGTGCTAGGCTTCCATATACTCGGAAATAAGTAAAAATATCTTCTCCAAACCACCTGCCTATTGGTATGAAATCAATTTTGTCCTCATCAGACAATCTTGGGGCCCTTTTGTCAAAAACGGATTGGTCGATGGGTAGCATAACTCCTTGGAAAAGTTTATAGAGAAATTAGATTCCCACGAGATTTTATGGTATATATGGATGGGAGGGGGATATTGAATGGTCCATTTACACCCCATGGTTGGGAAACTGGTAGTGAAACATATCGCATCCATAATATACTCACTCATGAAAAATGGTGGAACTACTCTGGTAGAGACATACCGGTGTTGTCTAAACTCTCAGATTTGGAAGGCAATATTATTAGACAGGATAGTGCCCCAATCCATTATAAAATAATTAAATACTACATCAATTAGAGGAACCCATTCAATTGAGAACTTAGATGTATTGGCATGCCCAAACAACCTACACATCATAGCTACAATATAAGAATAGGGAGTGGCAAGAGAAGATATAAAATACATACCCGATTTCTCATGCTTGTGTTTGTTCGTGTAGGATCTCCATTGTATGATTTGGTATGATTCCACATCATTCTCACTTGAAAATTTCTCGAGGAAGGCTTTGTCATACACCTTCTATGGGCCAGGTATATGATACATTTTCTTCAAGACTTCAGTTGTAAAGGATTCAATAACTATTTTCCTTGAAGTCTGGATTGTCTGATCGAAAATGTTAATATTATCAATTATCCATTTTACGATATCGGTATAAAGCAGAATCTTGGGTCTAGAAGAAATTCTGTGAAGAAAAGAGCTTGCAGCTTCATAGGGGGAGGCTTCAGAAGAGGAAGTAGTGTCTGTTGTTTCCTTTCCTTCAATTATCTTAGGACCTTCACTCTCTAGTAATTGGTACATGGATTCTTATGAGGATGTTCCACTACAATTGTGCATGTAGTATATGAGAAAAGTGAGGGAATTTCTATTACATCAAGATAGGAAGGTGTAGATTGTGAAGTCTCCATGGTTTCCTTGCCTTTCTTTGACTTAATCATCATGTTACATAGCTCTTTCTCAGGCTAAACCTACAAATTGGAAGCACAGAGGAATGAAGAGAAATAGGTGTAAAATGTGGAATCGTTTGAACATACAAGGCTTGAAATGAAGGGAAGCATAGTTTAAATGTGAATCAATCTATACAGGCCATAAAATCAACTTGGTATTTTAAATCATAAATACCGTAACAATTCTTTAATAACTGAAATCATGGCTTTGCGTGGTTATTTGTTATCTCATTAATATATTGCATCGCAGAAGCCTTTCAAACGGTATATAAAACCTATTTCCATATCTCTACCGATATGCAATAGAGATATCACTATATTGGTTCAATGGGTATGTGAGATGTGCGATGTGATGATCGCAATATCACAATCAGAGGTTTTGGAGTAGAGGAGAATGGATATGTAGCCAAAGTCTTTTCGCGATTGCGAAATCGTGAGAAATGACATGTCATTATAGCATATTAACAAGCGTGACTTTTCCTTTTAGTTATTTAGTCTTATTATTTTATTAAAGCTCACCTTTTAAGAAATAGGTTTATTGTCATCAGAGGATCGGGGATGAAAGGAGTGACGAGCCTTTTTCTAGTTTATGATTTAACTGGACGTGAGATGTTTATAGACTACTTTCATTGTTTTATTGGGTCTAATTAGTTTATCTCTTTTCGCAATTGGAATTGCCCTCAGGATTTTTCATATATTGTTTTCATTATAAAATTGCAATGCGGGCAAGCTCCGATGTAAATTAGTTTGTTGAAAATAATTAAGCCTTTTTAGATTTGAACATGTTTGGTTCTCGGGGTCTATTCTTTATCGCATCGCAAGTTTCGAAAGGATAAAACAAGACATTGGTCATTGAAACTTGTGAAATGTGATATCTCGGGATTTTCTTTAAGGTAGGCTTATCCAAGTTATTCAAGCCTAATGAATTTGGCTTTGTTTATTCAAAAATTCAAATTTGTCCTTTTAGACCCTAAACTATGTCATTTCTTATGTTTTTTAAATTTTAAAGGGTCCTCATTTATTTATATAATAATTTCCTAAGAGGTTTATATATAAATAAATGGGGGGTTGTTGCACAACACAACAATTGGCAATTCACTGGAAGAACCAGTTATCTCTGATTTAAAATAATGAAATTTCCAAAACTTCCCGAAGTAAAAATAATTCAGGAAAGGAAGAGTATTTTTGAAATATTTAGATAAGTAACATTACTCTAAATATAAAAACTCACTTAATCACAATTTCTTTTAAACCCTCTTATAGATGAAAATACTTTTTCTCTATATCATTCTTTAATTTGTTGTAAAGATAAAGTAGGGGCATTTTTACAAATTAGCATTTTAATATACTCATTTGTCATAGGTAGAGCCATTGCTGCCAACAAGCGTTCATAGCCTTGATAGGGTTACATTTTAACCATCAATGATTCAGAATCTTTTCCATTTAAGAGTGTAGTCTTTAGAGATAATTTCAAAAGAATATGTATATTTCATTTTTTTTTTACTTTTATTTTGACAATTTTTCATTACCTAAAAGCCATTGTCCTGGTTTAGTGACCAGAAAGTGACAATGCCATTCACTAGTTGTAATTGAACTGAACAAGTTGGCTCGTGATGAGACCCCTTGTCTTAAGATTAAATTAATCATAAGTCATTACGATGGTTTGGTATTCAGTGTTGGTAATGTCAGTCTATTATTTCCCTATGAACATGGTAAGCAAGCTCATAATGAGACCCCTTATCTTTTAAGGTTAATATATTTTTGAATTACACTCTAAAAAATATAAAGTTAATGGATGGAGAGAATCATTGACTCCTTAAGAGTTTTGGATGACACTTTTAGATTTGGAGATGCTTAGTTGTAAATAGTATTTACTTTGTTAAAGATAACCTTTCATAACTGATAATAGAATAAAAGGATTTTATAAAGTTGATGTCTTTTCAAAGAAATTACAACTTCAATGGAAAACATAAAGTTTCAAGTTTTATGATACTTGTCTAATTTTCCATTTTGTGATCATTTCCTTAAGAATTCCAACTTTCAAAGCGAAAGATCATAAAATGTTTAAAGAGATTTTATTGTAAAGCCAAAAGTAATGCTATTTAACATTATTTTCTAACAAAACTAAAATATTAAATGCAATAATGTTACAATAGAAGATATTATCTTCTAAGAAAATATTTTTTTCAAAATAAGCCCATTGATAGGAAGAGAATCTCTCTTTCCTGATAAATCTTGGAATATGAATGTTGATGGGCTTATTTTTTCAAAAATTTGAAATGGTCCAAGCCACATTTTATGGAATTTAGTATGCTTTCCTTTTTCCTCATGTGCCTTGTCCCATTTAAGGATGAGATCTCCAATTTGAAAATATTTTGTGGAAACATAACATGCATCAAAAGAAGATTTGACTAGCTACTGATGGCAAGCATGTGTAAGCTTGGCTTTCTCTCTTTCTTCTTCTAGTTTTAGAATTTGAGACTAGATTAGTTGTAAAGAAGAAGAAGGTGTTTCTTTGATAAATTGGACTAGGGCTAATAAGGGAAGAGCTAGATTTGAAGGGACGATAGTCTCTTTTCCATATACTAGATTGAAGGGAGAAGTGCATATTAAGGCCTTCTGAATTATTTGATCTGCCCATAGAGAAAATGTCAAATATTTATGAAAATTCTTTGGCTCTAATCAATAGTTCTTTTAATATTTTTTTTCTTAAGTGGGTTTGATTTAGGTTTAGAGTTATTCGCACCAACCAAAAAAACCCTAATTGTTGGCCCATTCGGCAACAACCTACATAGTGCAGGCTGCAGTCTCACCCAAAGCAGTATTCGGGGACGCTAGAACTAGGTTTCTGCATCCAGAGACCATATGATGTGTATTCTAAAGCCCTTATAGCACATATCCTCATTCACATAGATCTATACCTTCCTTCTGTCTAATTCTGCAACTCTATCCAATTGACCTTCAAGTCTTCGTGAAGGCACTCAATCGTGCTTAGAAGATAGAAAATAGTCGTATATACTACTTTCTCTTAATTACTGGAAACCCTAGATCTTCCTTCGCGCATATCTATCCCACCGAATGGTTGTCATAACAAATCTAGTTACTATCTTCACGAAAACAGTTCATTACTCATTTCATGCATAACCATTAACGATTTAACAGATTCGCATAGAGAAACACTTTATTTCATAGAAAACATATCATTAAGCGATGATGCATAAACTTAAACAGAATTAACAATAAGGAACATATGTAATAGATTCAGTCCAAAACAATCTTTATTCAATTCAACATTCAATTTACAGACTCTTCCACCCTATGCACCCAGCTGCAGGGGCCTGAGCACTCATCTGCGGACTTTCCAATGTCTCTGCACACTCAGTTGCAGGAGCCTTCCCCTTTCACCTAAGTACAAGAAAACAAATCTTTCCTACCTTAGCACCTTTCCCTTACACTTGTTCTTCACCAAAAGTTATCCCCTAGACTCACTATGACTCAAATATTTATAGCCTCTCTATTACAGTACCATGGCCCGCGGCCTATGGGTGAATCTCAAAACCATCCTATCACTTACCCATACAAGGGGCTAAAGCCCCTTTGACTCTTACTTAGTTGCGTGCTCTGCTTCCTCATTTCGTGGATACTTTACATTCTTTACAAAATTCTAACTAAAAGTGGATTAAACTAACTAGAAATGACCCTAGGGACCCTATCCCAACAGGCCCCCAACACAAATATGGTGACTCGCCCTAGAGTCACTCAACTGGCTTCTCTACTTTGTGGTGGAGCTCACTGAAATCTTGCTTCAATACTTCCAGCTCCACAATTCCTTGTACTGCATCCTGCTTCACCTCTTCAACTAGATTTTCTGTAGCTGGTCCCTCTACCGCAAGATGTGTGGTCATATGAGTCTGCTACAAAGCTTTCAGTTTCTCCTTAATAGTCTGGGAAATATCGCTTGCCTCTTCTGGCCAAGGTTGAAGCCGAGATTTTAACACTGATTCTTTTTGTTGTGATTCTTGTACTTGTGCATGTATCAGCTTCACTTCCTGCAGGCACGTGAAGCGCTGGACTGACACCAATTTGCGCGCAATCACCCTGATCTAATCATATTTCTGTTGGGCTTCTTTGATTTTTATACTCAATCTTTGCAAGTTTGGGTCCTCCTTGAAAATTGTCCTATAACTCCATGGCGTTGTTAAATATGAAGTCGCAGCCTTTGACTACATTATCCAGAGTAGTCATGTGCTCTTTGATGGTGGCACCGCATGGCTCCTTGATCTCTGACGGAGTAGTCAGATGTAGCTTCATTTGTAATTATGATATCTTCATTTGGAAGTCAAACATGACTCTTTCTATCTCATATTTTATTCTCAGACTACAGTAGTCAATTTCCTGATCTTTGTTGTAGCTGTGGAATCTTTTGGAATATGTAACTCGGGGAAGGAATTACACACTTGCATGATTGCTGCTTCCAGGCTCTAATTCTGTGCTTCTAGCTCTTCCTTTTCTTTCAAGGCCTGAGCCTTCTCAGTGAATATTTGTTCATTGTTTAACTTAAATTTTTTGATCATTGAAAGTGTGCACTACTCACTGATTCGAAGCTCGTCTGAGACCCCTTAATGAAGCGCATGGAGGGTTTGAAGTTACAGCATGGCCAAGTTCACCCCTATGCCTTTGATCTTTCCTAGTTGAGCGTGATCTTCCTATATTTCTGCACATATGGATCCTTCTCCCAAGGAGATGAATCTGAGGTCCAGAGTCTTTTCTGTCTCCAATAGACTCTAGCTCATTTGTGCTAGGCTCTCTTGCACCCCGCTCGCTTGCCCTATGCTCACTTGAATCCTGCCTCTTTGGATCTCTAGCTCACATAGATCCTTCTAGAAGCTCCCTAGCGTCTGCATGTATTTCTGCTCAAACTGTTGGCATAACTCTGTTGTTGTGCCCCTGACTTTATCCCCAATTTCATTGAGGTTCCCTACTATGAGGACCATTGGGTTACTGAGCGCTTGTTTGTATGATTTGCACTTCTTCCTTGTCCTGACAGTTGTCTCCTTAGTCCACTTCTTCAATGTGAAGGGAGTACTTTTCTCATCCCCATCATCTCCACCCTACTCAAACAGGTCTTGTTCCTCAGTATGTTGGGAATCCAATGCCTCGACTTCCACTATTTCCTACTTTCTAGTGTGCTCTTTCTCAGCACACTCTTTCTCAACGTGCTCGTTTTTAGCAACTGCCTTAGTAGCGGATTCTTTCTTTCTCTGCTCGACCAATGCCTACATCGATGCCTGTGCTGCTTATTTTCATTTGTGTGCAACTATCATCTGCACAACAAAGCCTTCTTCATCCTAACTGGTACGTACGCCAACATCTGTGGGTTGTCGCCACTCTGCTGGCCATCTCCCCACAATTTCCTGCACATCTGTTTCTGAAACTAGGTATGGAAACTTGTGCCAGATCTGCTTAGGGTCTCGCCTCACCTAGATTGAGACATTATTGAAGTCAGCCTTAAACTCCGTAAAGGCCCTCAACTACTTGAGTAAGGTTGGAGACAACCTTGGCCATTGAAATATTACAGTGTGGAGGTCCATTTCGACCAAGATCCAAAATACCTTTGATTCCATGATCCTTTCCAAATCCCTCGTCACCCACAACGAAGTGAACTTCACTATCTCTGGTAAGTCTTCTTCCTATGGAGGAAACTGACTATCCTCCAGAAGTCGCCATGCTACTAATAAATTAGCAACAAGATCCAGGCATAGTGAAACACCTTTCTCTCCTCTTGTGCTTCATGACAATTCACTAGGAATTCTTTACATAGGTATTACGCCCAGTTATACTACACCCCCTTCGCACACTATGTAGCCAACAAAACTACTGGCACATTTTCCCGGCTAGAATTTGGGCATCAAACTGCATCACTTGGTATTGAATTTAGTGGATAAAATATCCGCACAAGTTTTTTATCAGCCCAAACTCAGTCTTAATTTTATTCGCCAACTCCTTTTCTTTGTTTTTTCCTCTGAACTTGTTACACAGTAATTTGTCACTGTCCTCATCTCAGTCCCTCTACTGTGTCATGTGTTAAATAAACATTTTCATATCTTCCCACTAATATAAGAAGATTAAGAAAATGCTCTCTGATGCTACAAGTTGACCCTCATTCCCTAAGTTTCTGCCTCGTCACAAGTAAACCCTTAATAGACGTGATGGTCCCCTGTCATGAATGGTCTCATCGCGACCCCATCGCAGGTGTACACCTGTTTCCCGCGACGGTTGAATTTCAAGGCCCGGCGCGAGGCTATTAACTATTTATCGTGACGATTGGTCTACATACATTGCCTCCTTGAGATGTCATCACGGAGACTTAGTTTACAGTGAGCAATGATCCAGATTGGGCAAACTTGTTTCAACAGTCAGCCTTCTGGATGTCTCTAGACCTAGTTGTTGGGTCAGTTTGGGTCGCCCTTCCTCCTCTGGGATGGTAGTTCCATCTTTTTTGCTACCTTCCTTGAGGATAAGCTCCCTCTCCCTCATTTCATGGAGACTCCTTCTCCTATAAAATCACTCACCATTGCTATGATCAGTTAGTGCTTTTGAGTTTGTTAGATAGCTTTGGTGTGAGTGTGACAAGTGTGGGATTGCTAATAGTTTGTAAAAGGTTGTAGAGTGCCCTTAACTTTGTATTAAAGCTTGTGAGTGAGAGAGAGAGATATTTTTTATTTGGGAGACCCATCCTTGAGAGTGAATGCTTGAAGAAACATATTGGCTGGACCCTCCGAGAAGGGTTGCGACGTCAAGACTTGGTTGTAAGCTTTGCTCTTGATTCATTATTAATACAATAAATGATGATTTACTATGTCTTATATGTAATTTACTTGATAGCTCATGATTTCTTGACTTTATGATTAAATAGATCGTTGTTGTTCTCGGTTACGTACTCTATTTTTTTCTTGTGGTGTTTCAGGTTGATTGCTCATTAAGGAGAAGGAAACGGAAGCTGGAGCAGTGCAAAGGAACTTCATCAACCACCGGTTTGAGGTAGGCCTCCAACGATGACTATTTAAGGGAATCAATTGTTGTTTTGTCTTTGCTATGAGTAGACCCACTCTAGGGCTAGAGGGGTTGCCTCTGTCCGCAGAGGGAACACTTTCTACTTCACAGAACTCCTTGGTGGGGTCCGCCCATTTATAGGGAAGCTTCGTAATTCTATGAATGAGCATATCAGTTATAGGGATGGTTTCTCCGAGCCATAAGCACCCATCATGCACCAACACGAGAAGCTGGCACACACAAACAGTGTTGATAATCGACCAGTGGAAGTGCGACATGCAAAGCATATGTAGTAATCCGACCTGATTGATGCCTTTGACCCATTTCATGGGTCCAACCTTGTGAGCCCAGTTTCTTCATAATAAATCTTCATCATGTACTTATTGGTAGCTAGGTGAGGGAATTTCTCGTGGTTGACGAGATCCCAATCCTCCATCTTTAACACCGGGATGTGCGTTAGGAGTGCACCTTCAAAAAATACCTCCTTGGGCAACAGTAGTGTAGAGATTGTGAATTTTCCTAAATCCGAGTCCTTGGTTACCTTGGCTTTCCCTTTTCATGGAGGGATATATGTTAGGAGCCATGTGACTGGCTCACCCTCCTTAGCATCTAACTCCTCAACTCCATTGCGAAGCTCCTCTGCCTCTAAGTCCATTGGCTCCTCCAGTTGCTTGCCCTTGTCCTTCTTTTCTTTATGTCACACCTCTAGGTTATTCCTCAGTGACTACCTCACTAGTACAGGTTTCTTTTGCTTCTCCTTAGTGGCCGATTTCTTTGGCCTGGGTGACGTTGGCACCCTAGGCACAAAGGTTGCCACTTCCATGGACACGACTTCAGGGCCTTCTGCTTAAGAAACAATGGCTTCAGAACTAACTAGCACGGACATTTTTTCGAGGATGATCTTTTGGTTCCACTCAGGTAAGGTTGCAAATGTCGGGCTTGAAGATAAATCCTCCCAAACCTGTCGACTCATGTAAGAGGGCTCATACACAATCGGCAAAATTCAAAGTGTTCTTCGACAGACCAACATGCCCGAGTTATAAGTGGTTTTGAATTCAAATCCGACTGTTCCCTCCATTTTTTTTTATCATAAATGCATCTTTGGCTGTAGATCTCCAAATATTTTCTCCATAAATTTTTCCTACCCTCTCCTCCTAACTGGTTTTTTTCTATCCAATCATGAACAGTGAATTCAACAGCTACTTCTGGACCTAGTTGCGCAACACCACCCCTAGTGGCACATTTCACCCATCGCAGCTCTATCTGTCATAGCTTCATCTACTGTAGTGCCTTCAGTCGTACCTTTTTCATCCATCATGCATCCCCTTTACTGTATTTTTCTCCTCTTCAGGTAGTGTAGTTTAAAGTTCCGCTCCCCCTTGCAAATTCCTGGAGGGTTAAGACTATCATGTGACCATATAGTTATTGCGCAGGGCCAGGATCCCTTGTATACATCTTTTAGCCTACTTCCATTCACTTTCCCATTTCCCATTCATCTTCGCAAACTAAACTACGTCACCATCCATGATTTCCCTAATAACATATGGACCTAACCAGTACATTTGAAATTTCCCCGGAAAATTTGTGAATTTGTTGTCATATAGCAACACCAAATCATCCACCTTGAAAGTGCGCGGCTTAATATGCCTACCATGCCATGATTTTTCTCATTCCTTTTGTACTTGTTGGTGAAATCCGGAAAGAAAGTAGTCCTCTTCCAACTCCATCAACTGCGTGAGCCATTCCTCCAAGGTCTCATGATCCGCCATCTCTATCAAAGTTGTAATACATAAACGTGGCACAATATATTCCATAGGCATCACCCCTTCAATCCCATAGACCAACATAAATAGAATTTGACCTGTCAAGTTCTTGCAAGTCGTCAAATATGCCCATAGAACTGTGGGTATGCACACATCCCAATCATTCCTTTGTGTGTTACAAACTTTTGTCAATGCATTCTCCAAGATTTTTTTAAATGCTTCCACCGTTCCATTCACTTGTGGGTGATAGGGTGTGCTCTTTTGGTGGTATACCTAGAATTCTTCAAGCATCGCGCTGATCATTTCATTCAATAAATGTGTACCCCTATCACTCATTAACACCTTAGAGCATCCAAACCATGTTAAGACATATTCAAACAAAAAATTCGCAGTGGTGGCAGTTGTACAATCCCTTATTGGCTACGCCTCCTCCCCTCTGGTTAAATACTTTGTTGTAGTAATAATATACATGCACTCGTCTTCCTTCCTGGTGGTTGTATTGGACCTATGAAATCAATAGCCCACTTATCAAATACCTGCAACGAAACCTAAGGATTTAAAAGAAATTCATCTCTTCACAAAGGCTTTCCTGTCCTTTGGCAAGCATCACATCCCTTGCAGTATGCCTTGGAATCCTTATGTAATGTTGGCCACCATAACCCTACGCACAAAATCTTCTGCGCGGTCACTTTTCCTGCATAGTGTCTCTAGCTGCTCCTCCATGTGCTTTGGCGAGGATACTAGTGTGTTCAAACTCTATAACATGCCTTCGTAGTATTTCATCTATTCCCATCTTGTATAAGTAACCCAAAATCACTGATAAATCTGCAGAGCGGACCACTAATTCCTTCTTTTTCTGAGTGGAATACCCTTCTGGAGCTATACTCATGGTTAAAAATTAAATGATATCAGCAAAATGGTTATCCGCAATGAGCATCGCAAAGATCTATGCATCCAGAAGTCCTTCCTCCAAACTATTTGGTTCTTCGCCCGTTTCAATCCTCGACAGGTGGTCTAGTCCTGCATTCATCCATCGAGGCTTTACAATCACTTCAAAGTCATATTCTTGAAACAACAATAACCATCAGAAAATTCCCCCCCCCCAACACAGGCTTATTGACCAGGGACTTCAACGAAGAGTGATATGTATACATTTTAAAATGTCCGCCCAACAAGTAATGTCTAAATTTTTGCAGCGCATAGACCATCGCCAGTCCTTTGCACTCTGTAGTGGAATAATTCTTCTCAAACTTTCATAACTTTCTTCTCGTGAAGGCTATCGGATGATCAATTTCTTCTTCTCCTGCCTATGTCAATAATGTACCGAGCACAATGCAAGAGGCATATACATGCACCTGGAACTCTTTCTTCCAGTCTGGAAACACCAAAATAGGCATAATTGCCATCTTTTCCTTTAGAAAATCTAGACCGCGCTGACATTCTTCATCCCAACAAAACATCGCATCTTTCTTCAATAATTTTTCCATCGGCATGGTTATCTGAGAAAATTCCTTGAGAAACTTTCTATAATACCCAGGTTGCCCCAAGGTCGTATGTAGCTATTTTACATTCCTGGAAGCTTACAAATTCACAATCACAACGATTTCTGTATGGTCCACCATCAATCCCTGCTTACATACTACATGGTCGAGAAAAATTCCAAAGGGCACACAGAATATGCACTTCTTCAAATTCAGTGCGATCTGATACCTTCAACATGTATCCAACATAAGGCGTAGACTTGCAAAATGGCACTTTACCAACCCAAACACAGCCCAATCATCAAAATAAACCTCCAAAAATTTATGAATAAACTCGTTGAATGCGGCAATTACTACCCGGGAGAATATTGCAGGTGTGTTCTTCAATCCGAATGGCATTAATGTATACTAAAAGCAACCCCACTCCATTGCGAAGGTTGTCTTACTACAATCCTCAGGCATGATCTTTTTTTGATGGTATCCCAAAAATACATCAGTAAATGAATAAGCCTCTTGTCCTCCAACATTCTCTAACACTTCATCTATAAATGGTGTTTGAAATGGATCATAAACACATGCACCATTCAGTTTTCTTAGGTCTACACATATCTAGATTTCACCTTTCTATTTCTTCTCTTGGAAAACCATTGGGCTTACCCAATAAGATTCTTCTGCTCGTTCGATAATACCAACATCTAGCATCTTATCAAGCTCTTCGCGCACCTTTTCTTTATACTTCGGATTTAGCCGATAAGGTCTCTACTTAACGGGCTTCACATTCGATTTCAACGTAATCTTCATAACGCCCAAATCTCCAATGATCCCCTTCAATCCGCAAACTTTGTTGGAAATATATCTTGGTATTCACGTAGCAGTTCGACCACCTTATCGACTATATCTTCATCCCAATAATCTCCCATCTTTGTGAACTTAAGCTCTGCTTCAGATCCAATATTTACTTGTTTAGTTTTCAAAGTCTCTGATATATCTGGGTCCTCATCTTTTGATCCTTCAACTTCGCACTATCCTTCTGTCTCTGGAATTTTAATATTCCACGGGTCTTCTTCTTCCTCTTCAGCGGTCACATTGTAACATTCCATTGCATGGCGCAGTTGTGTACTCCAATCCGACTGAGCCTATTCAACTGGTTCCTTAGGCATTTTGAATATTATTTCTTTTATCTCCTAGAGCGCTTCATCAATGCATTCGAACCCATCCTCAAAGTTGAAATTCAATAAGAAACTTTCTCTTACGATATCCCATTCAATTGTGTTATGGCAAAGCTCTGTTTCCAAATACCAGTTAATTGGGATTGTATCTAAGGTATGACAAAAAATGTACACCCATTTTGGTTTTGGTTTTGTTCCCTAGGCGTTGGTCCATCATGTCAAA
The DNA here is from genome assembly GCA_031772625.1 of Pinus tabuliformis. Taxonomy (NCBI): domain Eukaryota; kingdom Viridiplantae; phylum Streptophyta; class Pinopsida; order Pinales; family Pinaceae; genus Pinus; species Pinus tabuliformis. The sequence continues at coordinate 256,925,984 of CM062807.1, read as the reverse complement.
TGATCGCACGGATCATCCTTCCCACACATTTCTGTCATCTGGGTATTAGCATACCCAAACCTTAATCTCATCATTCTTCTATATTCCTTCCATCCAGTGAAGCTCTCCTTATGCGTACCCCACCAACGAGCAGGCGTAGCATGCAATGCCAACTCTAGTGCTTGGAAGAAATGTTCTTCAGGTACTTTTGTTTCAAATTCATCTAAAAAAAAATCCACATCAGTCAAACCATCATAATGTGGAGGCTTCTTTACCTCAGTTGAGACACACCGTGCAGCGTAGATACTTCATGCAACCGATTCTACCAGTGTTTAAGCTCTTCATCTAAGTATGAGGTGTAGGAACTATCCCTATCCCGCACAATTCATCCATCGGCCGTAGGATTGATCCAATCTTCATTTCATGATGTGATCTTGTATATCTGATCCAAATCATCATCATCTTCTACAAATTTGAGAACAGGTTCAGTATAACGCACTCCCTCAGCAGGGTCTAGCGGCACTACAACCATGAGCGCCTTCCTTTCAAACAACATTTTTTTCTTTTTCAAGTTGATTACCATGCCCATATCAAAAGCCCAGTCAATCCCTAGTAGTGCGGGGTACGACTTAGTATCATCCACTATTTCAATGACCTCAAAATTAGCTAGTCCGCTTGCGCCCTCAATGTCTACCGTTACACCATACAAGAGCCCCATCGAAATAATATTTTTTTGGTTAGCCATGCACAGCTGGATAGGAGACCATTATAGTGTAGGCCTCCCCATTCTCTCCCATGTTTGCTTGGGTAGGAAATTTGCATCAGATCCCAAATCCAAGATTACCTGGTCCATTTCATATTCTCCTATTTGTGCGGTCAGCCTCATCTCGCACCCCGTTCGCTTCTTATGCTTACCAATTTTTCTCACGATGCACTGTTCAGCAGGGGTCTTTTCTTTATTTGCGCACTTTTCGATTATCTCTTTCAGCCCTTCTATTACTTTCTTGTCGTGCAACAACTTCATACAGGTCTTTAGAAAAGTAGCTAATACCGAAGGATCTACCTCTTGTGTCGTACTAGTTTCTAGCATTTTCTCTTGGCTTCCTGAGGTGGAGGCCTCAATGAAGTTCTTCTTTGCTTCCATGAAGGTCTCTTTAGCTCGATTAAGATAAAATTCTATTTCTTTCTTGGCAGCCTTGCACACCCACCCATCAGTCTCAGGTTGCTTTCCCTTATTTTCACTAGTGGCCATACCACTTCTTGTTACTATATTTATGCTATGATCTTCTTTGCGGGTCTCCGCTCTCATCATCTAGATGGTCTGTGTAGGTTGCTCGGGCTACGTCTTTTTTTCTTGCATCTTTTCTATAAGGATCGGTTATTCCTCTATCACATGGTTGAACTGTTTGCAATATTGACATGATAGATGCAGAGGGTTTGGGAAATATCACGTGAAGTGTCCTACTTCGCCACAGTTATAGAAAATTATCTGCCCCCGTCCTCTACCAACTTCGTCCCCTCTTTCTCATCCTCGACCTTGGAATCCTCCACGCTCTACTCCTTCGCCCTGATCTTGAGGATGGTTTTTTGCCTACATTTGGTAGGTAGGGGTTTATCCATCATGAGCTCATAAATCCTACAATGGCGTTCATCATGACCTACAAATTTACATAAATTGAAAAACAACTATTGGGGGGTCTGTACAAAATTCTGTAGTAAATGGAAATTATCAGTTGCATGCTTTCATGTAACCTGCTAGATAGCGCACCATGGCATAGCTCCCGTGCTCAGCCTAATGATATTCTTCAATTCAAGGGGAACATGCCCTCCATAATAAGATAGTTCTGATAAACCAAGAAATGGTCCTTATCGTGCCCATGGCCCTTGCATTTCAAGCACCAAACTTCAGGTGCACCTCAGGCTGAGCTTGCTTTCCTTTCTTCAAGCTCTACAAATCCAAGTGTACGCTTTCCAACTGTGAGTGAATCTATTACACTCCAAGGTTTGTATCATGTATGGGTGAGGCTTCCAGTCTCATTGCGATTTCTAAGGCTTATGCTTGCATTGCTACCTTTTTATGTGACAACGGCAATCTTAAGTGTGGTAAGAGTGATGTGATATACAAGTCTCAATGTTGGGAATCTGTAATCACCATATTGGTCTACCTGATCAGGAATTTCAACCTTTGATCGAAATCATAGGGGGACTCATCTATCTTTTGTAAAATTTCTTTAAACTCATTCACTGAATGCGCCTCTGACTTAGGCTTCCTAAACTCCTTGTTCAAAGCTTGTTGGGTCTCTGCCAACGTCGCGTTGGGGTTATCAGTGTAGTACTTGATGTACCATGACAATGCTCAATCTTGTAAGGTTGTGTCCATCTGTGCTTTCTTGAAGTTATCATCCATAATTTTTTGTGCCGTCCATACAACTCCTACAACAAACCAAAATTGGTTGGGGTATTCGCACCCTATCCCTTTAAAAACCGGAATTTTCATCGTGTTCTCCATGTTGAATGGTGGAAGTCGAGGTGGAGGCAAAGTGGATGGATGAGGTATCCTCAGGATACCCTATTTAATCAACTGTACTGCACTTCGAGGTGTAGTCAACACCATCCCTTCATCATCGCTAGATGGGGATTTGATCAATGGACTGTACTCTGAGCTCGTTCCTTCATTTCTTATGAAGAATTTACCACTTCACGTAGCTCCAAACATAAAGGTTATTCCATAACCCTCTTTTCACATAACAACATTTTAATCCATGTTTTCATTGATTTCAAATACTTACCTCGCTTTCCCTTAAAGAACCTACGTTCTGCTTCGATATAGCTGATAGTTCTATCGATCGTGAACTCAATGAAAAAACTTCCAAGTGTGCGATCAATAGAACTAGACGTCTAGATTTATTTTTGATGCTTCTAGATGTTGCACCAATTCCAAAGTCCACACTATAGGGTCGTCAAACCTCCATGTCCCTTCATTATCGGCCAATCTAGACAACCACTCATGTAGTTCGTTGGGGAAGAAACAAAAGAACGCTTCAGTCTCGTCAATGTATAAATATCTCTACAACCACTTCTCCTTGGATAATTTAGGGCTCCCATTCTCTTGAGCTGCAAATATCTGCACTTTTCGGTCAATCCACTTATCGATCTCTTCTTTGTAGGAAACCACTTATCACACATCTCTTAGATAGATCCTGGTCCCGACAACATAACCATTTATTGGCTTAAGGGGGGTTGGCCTAGGTTCAGAGTTATTCACTCCAACCAACAAAATCATAACTGCTGGCCCTTCGGCATCAACCTGCATAATGCAGGCTACAGTCTCACCAGAAGCAGTATTGGGGGATGCTAGAACTAGGTTTCTGCATCCAGAGAATGTGTGATGCGTATTTTTAAGCCCTTATAGCTCAAATCAGCCTTCACGCAGATCTATACCTTCATTCTGTCTGAGTCTACAACTCTATCCAATGGACCTTCAGGCTTCGCGAAGGCACACAATCATGCTTAGCAGAAAAAAAATAGGCGGATATACTACTTTCGCTTAATTACTAGCAATAGTTATCTTCCTTCGTGCAGATCTATCTGACCAAATAGTTATCATAAAAGATATAGTTACTATCTTCGTGAAAAAACTTCATTACTCATTTCACGCATAGGAATTAACGATTTAACATATTCGCACAAAGAATACACTTTATTTCATAGAAAACAGATCATTAAGCGACGATGCATAAACTTAAACAGAATTAATAACAAGGCACAAATGCAATAGATTCGGTCCAAAACAGTCTATTATATTCAGCATTCAATTTACAAAGTCTTCCACCCTGTGCACCCAACTACAGGGGTCCATGCACTCAGCTGCAGACTTGCCAAGGTCTCCGTGCACTCAGCCGCAAGAGCCTTCCCCTTTCACCTAATTACACGAAAATGGAGCTTTCCTACCTTAGCACTTTTCCCTTACACTTGTTCTTCACCAAATGTTATCCCTTAGACTCATTATGACTCAAACATTTATAGCCTTTCTATTACAATACCATGGCATGTAGCCTATGGGTGAATCTCAAAACCATCTTATCACTTACCCATACAAGGGGCTAAAGCCCCTTTGAATCTTACTTAGATGAGCACTCCGTTTCCTCATTTCGTGGATACTTTACATTCTTTACAAAATTCTAACCAAACATTGATTAAACTAACCAAAATTGACCCTATGGACCCTATCCCAACAATTATTCTTATGAGGTTCTTATTGGTTTATTCTAATAGACCATTTCCCTTGGGGTAGTAGTTAGCATAATAATTAAGTTTAAAACCCCTCTTAAGAGAAAATTCAGTCATATTATTTCCTGAAAAGTAAGATGCATTATCAAACATAAGTGCAGCGGGTAAGCCAAATCTAGTAATAATGAATTGATCAATGAATTCAATGATAACATCAAAATTGGCTACCTTTAGTGGAATTTCTTCCATCCACTTAGTAAAATAGTCTGTAGCTATAAGGATATACTTATGTTTCTTTCAAGAATGAGGAACAATCTCACCTATGATATCCAATCCCCATTGTTCAAAAGGTTGTTCAATGTTGATCGATTGTAGAGGTAAGGTTGGTTTTTGTTGTCTTCTAGTAGCAGTCTGGCATATTTTTCATTTCCTCACGTATTCATGGCTATCCTTGAACAAAGTTGGCCAATAGTACCCAACATGCGAGATCTTATGTGCAGTAGTATCTCCTCCAAAATGTCCACTAGCTGGCCCACCATGGAGTTCTTGCAAAAACTTCTATGTTTCAAAATTTTCAAGGCATCTTAATAATATAGAATCATAATTTCTTCTGAATAACACATCATTAATGATTTCATATTGATTTGATTTTAATATTGTTGTTGGGAAAAGTATCTATTCAGAACGCCCCTATCCCACTCTAAGGTGTGACAATGCCTTAGCAACAAACAAGGAAAACTACTTGTGTATTCTTCTTTATGAAATGTAAACGAAGAGGAAGGATGAACTAACCTGTGTCTTGCGCTAGTTTGTTGATCCAATCGCTCTCCTCTTTGTTGGCTTCCAGCTACCTGCTCCCTTACTTGCCCAGCTTTCCTGCAAGATCACAGAAGAGGAAAAACTACACAAAGATATAGATTTACATTCATAAATAGCTTAGGATCAGATTAAGCTAAACATGCAAATATAACAAAACATCATTGATACACAAGCATGTAGGAGAAACTCAAATAGTTTTATTGATATAATAAGAAGATCCAGGAGGAGATACAACCAAGTGAGTCCCGATCCAGCATCTACCTCCCAGCAAAGGAATCCCTTCCTCACCTCCAACAAAGCATAAATCACCCAATGCACTAATCTCAATCTCAAAACCAACAGCAATTCTCTGCAAAGTACAAAATTCCAGCCTCTGGATCTCTGGGATGAGGGATCCATATATAGATGTAAGGAGAGAGGATGAGTCAGCTTATGTTTTGACTTGTGGCTTCTCTCTGTCAATTCTTGCTTCCACTTGGAGGCTGAGAGCCTCTTACTCATCCTTGGTCGAACTCAGTGAGGCAAGTGTCATTGGAGAAGATTATGGAAGCTTCCATTGTCTCTCCACCTCATTGAATGACTCTGCCACTTGTCATTTCCCGCTCAACGCACCTGGGTAGTGCATTCAAGTGTGTTGCAACGCACCTAGCCAGTGTATTTGGGTGCTTTGCAACACAGCCAGCTAGTGGAGCATCTGAATTGATCCTGATTTGACTAGTTCTGAGTAGTTTTTGGTGGAGAACTTCTGGGAGAAGCTGTCATTGGTTGACCTTGTTCCTCTAGGGGTAGGAACAATGCTTTTAGGGACTTTGGATCCCTTGGATTATGGACATTTCATGCTTAGAGCTGTAAGGCACAAAAATGTCTATAACAAATCTTAAAGCCCTTTTCCTTTTATTATTGAGTTCAGGGGGAGTATATCCATTTTTCAAATAGAAAATGACATCAACATATTGGGATTCAGAATCATTTAGGCTTACCTTAGATATGTGTACAATACTACCTGAGTCCTCATATGTTGGTAGGTTGGAAGCTCATGTAAGAAACCTGAAAAAACCTTTTCCTTTGACAATTTTGGTTTGTTTAATATCAATATCATATTCTTGCAGGGTTGTTACCCAATTTGCCATTTTTTTCCCTACTTCCCTTTGCATAAGCAATTATATCACTACTGAGAATGGGACCATTATTTTAGTGTGCATTTTTAGGAGAAAAGGCCTAAATCTCTTTACAGATTTGAAAACAACAAAATCTTGCTTCTCCACCTCTGAATAATTTAGTTCATCACCTTGAAAATTAGAAATAAAGAAAGAGATGGGTGCTTCAATTTGTTGATCATTAAGTTGTGTTAGAACAACAACATAAAATGTTTGAGAAGCAAATGTATACAAGATGAAATGATTAGAAAAGATTAGAGTTGTTAAAGAGGGAACATTCATAATGGCTTGTTTGATTAAATCAAAAGCTTCCCTTTTGTTATGTCCCCACTTAAAGATTGAATTTTTATTAATCATGGTTTGTAATGGTAAAACAAATTGGGAAAAGTCAGGGAAAAATCTCTTAACAAAATTTATCTAACCTAGAAAGGACTACATAGATTTTTTATTGTGGGGCAAAGGAATTTCAAAAATTTCTTTTATTCTATCTGGATCAATACAAATGCCCTTTTTGGATACAATAAATCCTAAAAGCTTACCTTCATCTAGAGGAAAATAAGATTTCTTCAGATTTAATGAAATTCCATACTTCTTGTAGCATTCAAAGATCTGCTTCAAGTAATGTAAATGGTTGTTTCTTTTCTTGGAATAAATAGTTATGTCATCCAAGTAAATGACAACAATTTTGTTTATCAGACCCTTGAAGGCTATATCCATAGCTCTTTGGAAGGTTGCCCCTGCGTTTATTAAACCAAAAGGAATTTTATGGTAGGCATAGGTTCCCCATTTAGTTCTAAACGCAGTCTTTAACCTATCATCTGGGTCGACCAATATTTGGTTATATCTTGAAAATCCATCAAGAAAAGACATTAGTTCTGAACCAGCTACAGATTGCAGTATTTGCTCCATAGTCAGTAATGGGAAATTATCCTTCTAACAAGCTTTATTGAGATTCCTAAAATCTATATAGATGTGAATGTCACTTTTCTTTTTCTTGACTGACACTAAGTTTGAAACCCATTTTGAATGCCCAACAAGAAAGATCATCTTGGCATTAAGAAGTTTATTCAACTCAGACTTGATTTGACTTTCTAGATTGTGGTGAATTTTCCTTAATTTCTGTTGTATTGGTTTGTCATTAGATATAATGGGAATACTGTGTTGTATGATGGAGCTATCATATGTTTTAAGATCATTGTAGCTCCAAGAAAAGATACCTTTATACATTTTTAACAAATGACTAAAGGTTGATCTCTCATCAGGTGAGAGACCAAGTCCTAGATTGATGTTTTGTGGTTAGATATCATTTCCAAGGTTTACTAGTTAAAATCTTAAGGTTGAACTTTGGAGTTTAGAATTAGTAACCTTCTTAAATATGTCTATTAGATCATAAAGATATTCAAGTTTTACCATAGATTTAGGTATGGGATTCTCATTGGACTTCTGTTTCAACTGGTTATCATGTTCACGTTCATCAATTATCTAATCATCATATGATCCTTTAGATGTTAAAAAGCTTAGGATATATTCGTTTTCATTAAAAACTCGCCAATTGGTGAGATTATCGAGAATGGATGGTTGAAAAATTAATTCCATGGAAAACCTATCTGGACTGTAATCCTCTGATGGTATAAGTTTGGATTCTATGTTAGCCAAAAGGTCATCACTTGCATTTCGAAGTCTAGGGATAGGAGATATGTTGAATGCTAAAAAATGTGAAGTAATATCCTAGACTAATGATTGGTAATGTTTTAAATGTCTAGAGAGACAATGAGTAGTGTTTCCTACTTGTTTGATAACAATTTCAGAATCTCCAAAAACTTGAAGATATTTTACATCAAGGCCTATTGCTTTATACAGACCTTGAATCGATGCCTCATATTCAGCATTATTATTTGTGCATTCAAATTCCAACCTACATGCTAGCATTTTTTTTATCCTTCTAGACTAATTAATATACAATTGGCTCCTGCACCATCATTGGATTTAGATCCATCAAAATATAATGTTAAAAAAAAAAAAAAAAATTAACTAATGGTTTATCTACAAGATTTATACATCTGCAAGAATTTGTTTGAGAAAAGTTCTCAATCTGGGAATAACAGAGTTATCCAAAGAAGGTGACTTATGTGCATTGAAATTTTCTAAATATGACTCAGCAAATTACTTTCCAATGAAATTATTGTTAAACGCTATTGGTTCATTTTCATCTTCAAAAGCAGTCGTTGTATGCTTCAAATGTTTTTCTTGGTCAATTCTGGTTTGATTTGGCTTTCCTTTGTAAGGGAGCCACATGTGAGACCAATCTGTTGCAAAATCGCCATGAAGTTTCTCAGATCAGTCTCTACTAAGAATTAAACTATAAAATTTGATAATATCAGCAATTAGTATGCCAATTACTTGACAAACTTTTGGATTAGAAGAAAGTATAATGGTGACTGAATTCATTTCCCCTAAGACTTCGACTTTTGTTCTATCAAGTTGACTAATGTGAATTGCATATTTTTGGGGTGAAATATTTAATTTCATGCAAACTGATCACAGAATTATGTTTGAAGAGGCCCATGAGTCTATTAAGCAGTTGTTCAGATTTTTATTGAAGATTTCATAAGTCAAGAGAAAAAAGGGAGTATGTGAGTTAGATCATTGGTAGAATCAACCTTATTTGATGAATCATTGGGAGGCTTACCCATTCCTATAGAAGCTTTGGATAACATAACAACAGGAAGAGGAGAAGCAAGAACTGCATTCAATTCTTTTAGCAATATCTTATGCTTTTGTTTAAGCTTACTAAGTTCATGAAGGGAGATATTTTCTTTGGCTTTATTCATGTCCTCCACTATATTATCTTCCATGGTATCAGTAACTACCAAGTTTTTGGATGAAGATGGAAGATTAGATGAGGATGGGGTTGGTTGAGGAGATGTAGAAGAAGATTTTTTACTAACCACTTTATCCTTGGTAGCAGAGGTTGAGTGCTTTTGTTTTTGGGTTGATTGTGTTGAATCGGCGGAGCCTTTTCTCCTAGTGTTAATAGGTAAATCTTCTTGTTCATATTCATAAGTAGGTAGGATAAAATCCCACATCCCATGTACTTCAACCAATTATTCATCTTCAGTCTCATCATCAGACAATGCAGCTTCTTCGTCATCTTCATCTAACTCAGACTCAACATTGGATATATTATTTGGAGGCTGAGGATTAGATGTTTGATTCCTCTTAAAGGATCTAAAAGGTTTCTTAGAAGAGGATTCAACTACATGTTTCTTAATTTCTACCATTTCATTTGACATGGTTCTAAGGACTTTTTGCAAACCTTCCATATCAAAAGGATCCTTAGGGCCTTTTTTATTTGATTAATCCTTAAATGTGACCATTTTTATCTTTATTTCTTCCTGGGCAATGTTCATTTCCAATGCAACTATTCTCTTTTCTACAGGCAAGGATTCTTTCATGTTTCTACAAAAGTAGCCTTATTGGTTCTATCCACAAAAATCATTATATTGGAAGGAAGAGAAGAAATATACCACTCAATCTGGACATCATCACCAGGACTTGACATGGCTGGGATTTTGTTTAGAAAATTATTGAATCTAGAATTGAAATCTTTGATCTTTTCACCTGAATTAGATTTTAAATTAGAAAGATCATTAATAAGGGATGAAATTGTGCGGTCATCACCGAATTTAGCTAAGAATTGTTCTTCAAAAATGTCCCAATTAGAAATATACCCTGGTGGTAATGAAAAATACCATGAACCTGTTGGTCCTTTGAGGTTGTAGTCTTCTTCAACCACTCCATTAAGATTAATGGCTAACATACAATTATGGAGATGCTCTTGAGCAGGTAATCCATCATCAGGATTAAATTTTGGTAGCCATCTTTCAGGATGCTTAGGTAGATCATGGAGAGGTGCTGCCATTTGCACAGCTCCACGATTGGACCATGGTCTAACTAGTGGTGGTGGTTGTTGTTGTTGTTGTTGTTGTTATTATCCTCCTGCCATTATTGGAGTTTGGGAAGAGGTGGATATTAAGGGTGATTGTGTGGAAGAAGAGGTAGGTTGTGTATTAGTGTTGGATGAATTAGCTCCAATACCTTGAGAAGAAGGGGTATTAACAGGAATGAATGGAGGGAAAGAAGGTCTTTGTGGAGGATAGTTTGACAAAACCTCACTAGTTGATGTTTGTGATTCAAATTTCTTAGTATTCTTTCGGAAAGAAGGAAGAGGAAACTCAAATGAACGAACCCCAAGCTTCTCTCTTTGAGAATGAGTTATAATCTGAGTTGGTTGCAAAATAGAAGTTACACTTCCTTTAGAAGATTCGGATGGCATAGGATTTTCTGCCGAAATAGAGATTTCTTCTAATTTCTTTATTAAATTCTAGACCTCAGGTGATTCAGGATTATAATATGAAGAAGGTGTTTAAGGAAACATACTAGGAGATTTAGGAGGTGATTTCTCAACTTCTTATCTAAAATAAGTGTTTTGGATGAGGATCTAGAAGTTGGAGGTGATCTTGAGGGGGAGTGACTCTTGGAATGGCTTGTTAATTTAGATTGAGTTATATTTTCCATTCATAGTCGATGGCCCTCCTTCTAGCACCAAAACTTTGATGCCTCGAAAATCCCTGCAACATCATGGGGGAAAACCACCTGGTTAGGGACTTGAATACCATCCCTTATCCATTTGGAATAGTGGCTCCGACTGGATATAATGGGACCAATTTCCCAATAAAAATGTGATAGGATGGATAAAGTGTTGATGACCAAAAACTAAGTGATAGATGGGGTGGTTTTCAATTGGAATACATGTATATTGATCTATCTATTACCCAAGGTTTACTTATGTTTATGCGATCTAAAGTTATTGTCCTTAATGTATGATAATAAAGATTAATCAAACACTTACAAAAACGAAAATCTTTTAAGATAATTATTTTGATTAAATAGTTAATAAAAATAATTGATGAAACACATATCGCATCAAATATCGTTCAAACATTTCTCATATATGTATTAAGGATGACAATTCTAGCATGTTCAGAAGTGAATTAATACAGAACTGCATTAAAATAGATACATATAACAAACAATACAAATAGAAATGACTATCAATTCATAAACAAATCAAATATACAATGATATAAGTACCTGATGTATATGACTCTGATCATGAAATAAATAGCTCCAATCCATTATTTTTCATTAAGATGGTTTCAAAAGTACAAAAGTGCAAGCTTCCAAAGCCTTCTTTACAAAAATCCAGGACTGTGATCCAATCATTCTACTAAGGAAAACTTCAAAAGTACAAAAGTGAAAGCTTTCGAAGCTTTTCTTTATATAATTTAGGGGACCCTTTATTTGTAGGCATGAAAGGGTTTACATAATAAAATAAAGTATAAAAATAGACATTACATGAAAGTTCTAAGGAGGTTAAAACAACTCTCCTTAAAATAAATGACAAAAATACAGAAATAGAAACTACTGAAATGACGAGCTCAATAATGCAATTATGTCTATTCTTTCATTCGTTGTCTAAGCTCATAAATGTCCATCATTGGCTTAACTTTAGGAGACTGACATGTCCTCATGCGTAGCTATCTTATATACACTGCATCTGAAAGCATAGGAAACATATGGGTGGATGAGTCAACAAGGTAGTGTAGCATTTGCCACTGAGAGTGTGACTTCACCAAATATTTCCAATACACTTCCAAGTCGAGTTTGGTCAACTGTTTAATTGCCTCTTCCCTTGCTTTTGAAGTTTCTTTCCATTGTTTTTCCAAGACTTTGATATGAGGAAGACCACCAAGGGGGAATTCTTGAGTCAAGTTAGCATTGTGTGAATTATCATTGATTGTTTCAATAATATTATTTGCAGCATCGATTTCTCTGGAAACTGCTCTTTCTCCCTTCTTCAATTGAATGTCCAAATCAGTAAAGAGTATTTCCTTGTGTGATTCCTCTATTCTTGGAATATCTACTTCTCTTCCATCTGGAGTATCCTGCCATGTTATGTATCCCGAGATTTTATCATCAATATCATTGAAAGTCACCCTCAGATTGAATGATTGATTCATCAGTGAATCACTTCTAATACACATTGGATTGATTATAGACAACTTTTGACAGAATTTTTTCTTGTTTCCTTGATAACAAAGTGTTGAGATCTAATGCTTCTTTTATAAAATCCTCCACTTTAGCAATATCCTTCAACTGATCAAGTGAAAACTAGAGCTGTTGTATTTGAATATCCTTAGCACTTGTCTCTGCATGATATTGGAGCTTTAATTTATCAAATCTTTGTTGCAATTGGGACATTTATGTTTTCATTTGATGGTCAATACTTTGTCTCTCTTCTGCCAACTCTCGCTCCAACTGCTGAATTATTTCTTCTTTCTCTCTGACCAATTGTCTAACCTCAGTTGCCTTGTCAATCGTAGCAGATGCATAAGCACCTATAAACTGCGACAATTTTGTCAAATTAAATGAAGGATATATGGGATTATCCTTCCATACTATATCCATAGGTTCATCGCCAGGAATGATTGTTGACAATGGTTATGTTCTTCTCCTTTTCCTCTGTCTTTTCACCACAGCCTGATGTTTGGGACTGTAAATACATCAAGAGGAGGGATTTATTCCTCTTTGAGGATGATTTTAGATGAAGGGAAGGCCGGGATGATCTCAATTTCTTTTGTAGCGACAACTTTATCAATATCCCTATCACCGAATGAGATCTATCCTATTTTCTGGGGTGTGCTAAATGTTTTCTCCATTTCAACATATTCTCCTTTTGTTGTCCTCTGATCTGTTGATAAAATTATTTCCATGCTTCATCCAGTTGATTATTGAAGGGAGATTCATCAGTATGTATTTATATGGATTTATCCTCCACTTCAATATCCTTGGAAAGTTTTTTCGATTTCTATTCAGAATCATTTTCTCAACTTTTCTCTGAATTCGACTCTGAGTTCTGCTCTGAGCCCTGTTCTGACTTGTACCCTGAATTATACTCTGAAGCCTATTCTGATTTTTGCTCTGAATTATGCTTGGAACCTTCTTCTAAGACCTTTTCTGGCTCTTGGTATGAACCCTGCTCCTCTTGGATAATTGGTTGAGGGATCCTCAACAGATCCAAAGGGACATTTTGCAGTCTTTTTCTTTTGTATTTTTGGAATCGGGCTAGCCTTTCCAGATCTATTTTTAACGTGGAAAAATGTTTCACTTGTGAAAATAATCCAGCAGACTCAAATAGGTCATCATAGTCATCATCTTCATGACTAAGTTGTCTAATTTTCACTTGGGCAGTGACACTTTGTGCAACTTTGTTAGGGTCAAACTGTCTACCATGAATGGTGGTAAGTTTCAAGCATGTAATATGATCAATTTCAAACCTAGTGTGCTTGAAATCATGTAGTGTATAAACACCACATTGGAGGGGGAATGAAGTCCAAAGAGACTTCTTGGATTCCTTTAGGGTCTTGGTTAACCCATTCCCTACAGTTTGACAGCCAATCTCCCTATAAAGTAGTTTCTCTGGGACATACAATGGGAGAACATGGGGAGTTTCTAGGCTTCCATAGACTTGGACATAGGTAAAAATATCTTCTCCAAACCAACTGCCTATTGGTATGAAGTCAAATTTGGCCTCATTAGACAATATTAAGGCCCTTTTGTCAAAATTGGCTTAGTGGATGGGTAGCATAACTCCTTGAAATTTTTTATAGAAATGGATGTGGAAATTAGATTCCCACAAGATTTTATGGTATATATGGATGGGAGTGGGATATTGAATGGTCCATGTCCACCCCATGGTTGGGAAACTAGTAGTGAAATAGACCTCATCCATAATATATGCAATCATGAAAAATGGTGGAACTACTATGGTAGATACACACCGGTGTTGTCTAAACTCCCGGATTTGGAAGGAAATATTATTAGACAAGATAGTGCCCCATTCCATTATAAAAGAATTAACTGTTGCATCAATTAGAGAAACCCATTAAACTGAGAACTTAGCTTTATTGGTGTGCTCATACAGCCTACACATCATAGATGTGATATAAGAATAGGGAGCAGTGAGAGAAGATATAGAATACATACTCAATTTCTCATGCTTGTGTTTATTTGGGTAGAATATCCATTTTTTGATTGGGTCTAATGCCACATCATTCTCACCTAGAAAGTACTCGAGGAAGGCTTTGTCATACAACTTTTTTGGGTGAGGTATATGACACATTTTCTTCAAGTCTTTAGCTGTAAAGGATCCGATAACTATTTTTCTTGAAGTCTGGAACGTCCGATCATAAATGTTGATATTCTCAATTATCCATTTTACCATATCAGTATAAGGCAGAATCTTGGTTCTAGTAGCAATTTTGTGAAGAAAATATCTTGCATATTCATAGTGGGAGGCTTCAAAAGAGGAAGTAACATCTGTTGTTTCCACTCTTTCAATTATCTTAGGACCTTCACTCTCTAGAAATTGGTACATGGATAACCATGAGGAGGTTCCATTGTTGATTGTGCATGTAGTATCTAAGAAAAGCAGGGGCATTTCTGTTAAATCAGGAGTAGAAGGTACAGATTGTGAAGTCTCCATGGTTTTCTTTCCTTTCTTCAAATTAGTCATCTTGTTACACATCTCATTCTTGGGTTAAACTTGCAAATTGGAACACAGAGGAATGAAGAGAAATAGGTGAGAAATGTGGAATCATTTGAACATACAATGCTTGAAATGACAGGAAGCATAGTTTAAATGTGAATCAATCTAAACAGACCATCAAATTACCTTGGGATTTTAAATCATAAATACCGTTAGAATTATTTAATAATTGAAATCATGGATTCGTGTGGTTATTTATTATCTCATTAATATATCGCATCGCAGAAGCCTTTCAAACGGTATATAAAACCTATTTCCATGTGCTCTGTCGATATGAGATAGCGATATCACTATATCGGTTCATTGGGTATGGGATATGTGCGATGTGATTATCGCAATATCGCAATCGGAGGTTTGGGAGTAGAGGAGAATGGATATGTAGCCTAAGGCTTTTTGCGACTGTGAAATTGCGAGAAATGACGTGGTGTTGTAGTGGGCCCTACTGATTGTTAATAAGCACAACTTTTCCTTTTAGTTATTCAGTCTTATGATTTTATTAAAGCGTGCCTTTTAAGAAATAACTTTATCGCAATCGGAAGATCGGGGATGAAAGGAGCGGTGAGCCTTTTGCTAGTTTGCGATTTAACCAAACGTGAGATGTTTATACAATGCATTCATTTTTTTATCGGGTCCAGTTAGTTTATCACATTTCATAATCAGAATGGTCCTCTGGCTTTTTCATATATTATTTTTGTTATAAAATTGTGCTACGGGCAATCTCCGATGTAAAGTAATTTGTTGAAAATACTTAAGCCTTTTGAGATTTGAACATGTTTGGTTCTCGGGTGTTATTCTTTATCGCATCACAAGTTTTGAAAGGATAAAACAAGGAATTGGTCATTGAAATTTGCAAAATGCGATATGTTGGGGTTTTTTTTAAGGTATGATTATCTAAGTTGTTCGGGCCTAATGAATTTGGATATTTTTATTCAAAAATTCAAATTTGTCCTTTTAAACCCTAAACTATGCTATTTTCCTATGTTTTTTAAATTTTAAAGGGTCCCCATTTATTTATATAATAATTTCCTAAGAGATTTATATCTAAATAAATGGGGGGTTGTTGCAAAACACAACAATTGGTGATTCATTGGAAGATCCAGTTATCTCTTATTTAAAATAGTGAAATTTCTAAAACTTCCCTAAGTAAAAAAAAAATTAGGAAAGGAAGAGTATTTTCGAAATATTTAGATAAGTAACATTACTCTAAATATAAAAACTCACTTAATCATAATTCCTTTTATACCCTCTTATAGATGAAAATACTTTTTGTCTATATCAGTCTTTAATTGGTTGTAAAGATAAAGTAGGGGGATTTTTACAACTTAGTGTTTTAATATACTCATTTTTCATAGGTAGAGCCACTGCTGCCAGCAAGCGTTCATAGCCTCGACAGGGTTACCTTTTAACCATCAATGATTCAGAATCCCATCCATTTAAGAGTGTAGTCTTTAGAGATAATTTCAAAAGTATATGTATATTTAATTTTATTTTTTTATACTTTTCTTTTGAAAATAAATTCATTACCTAAAAACAATTGTCCTAGTTTGGTGACCAGAAAGTGAAAATGCCATTCACTAGTTATAATTGAACTGAACAAGTTGGCTCGTGATGAGACCCCTTATCTTAAGATTAAAATAATCATAAGTCATTACCCTGGTTTGGTATTCAGTGTTGGTAATGTCAGTCTATTATTTCCCTATGAACATGGTAAGTAGGCTCGTGATGAGACCCCTTATATTTTAAGGTTAATATATTTTTGACTTACACTCTAAAAAAAGTAAAGTTAATGGATGGGGAAAATCATTGACTCCTTAAGAGTTTTGGATGACAATTTTAGAGTTGTAGATGCTTAGCTGTAAATAGTCTTTACTTTTTTAAAGATAACCTTTCTTGACTGATAATAGAATAAAAGGAGTTTATAAAGTTGAAGGACTTTCAAAGAATTTACAACTTCAATGGAAAATAGAAAATTTTAGAGTTTTGTGATACTTATCTAATTTTCAATGTTGTGATCATTTCCTTAAGAATTCCTACTTTCAAAGCGAAAGATCATATTTCAAGAGATTTTATTGTAAAGCAAAAAGTAATGCTATTTAACATTATTTTCTTACAGAACTAAAATAGTAAATGCAATAATGTTACAGTAGAAGATATCTTCTAAGAAAAGAATTTTTTCAAAATAATCCCATTAACAGGAAGAGAATCTCTCTTTTCTGATAAATCTTGCAATATGAATGTTGATGGGCCTATTTGTTCAGCAATTTGAAATGGTCCAAGCCACATTTTCTTGAATTTAGTATGCTTTCCTTTTTCCTCATGTGCCTTGTCCCATTTAAGGACGAGATCTCTAGTTTGAAAATATTTTGTGGAAACATAGGTTGCATCAAAAGAAGATTTGACTAGTTGTTGATGGCGAGCATGTGTAAGCTTGGATTTCTCTCTTTCTTCTTCTAGTTTAAGAATTTGAGACTATCTTAGTTGCAAAGAAGAAGAAGTTGTTTCTTCGATAAATTGGACTAGGGTGAATGAGGGAAGATCTATATTTGAAAGGACGATAGCCTCTTTTCCATATACTAGATTGAAGGGAGAAGTTCATATTGAGTCCTTCTGAGTTATTTGATATGCCCATAGAGAAAATGTCAAAGATTTATGACAATTATTTTGGCTCTGATCAACAATCCTTTTAATAATTATTATGAGGTTATTATTGGTTTATTCTACAAGACCATTTCCTTGGGGGTAGTAGTTAGCATAATACTTAAGTTTAAAACCCCTCTTAAGAGAAATTCAGTGATATTATTTCCTGGAAAGTAAGATGCATTATCAAACATAAGTGCAGTTGGTAAGCCAAATCTAGTAATAATGAATTGATCAATGAATTCAATGATAACATAAGAATTGGTTACCTTTAGTGGAATTACTTCCACCCACTTAGTAAAATAGTCCGTAGTTGTAAGGATATACTTATGTTTCTTTGAAGACGAAGGAACAATCTCACCTATGATATCCAATCCCCATTGTTCAAAAGGTTGTTCAATGTTGAGCGATTGCAGAGGTAACGCTGGTTTTTGTTGTCTTCTAGTAGCAGTCTAGAATATTTTTCATTTCATCTCGTATTCATGGGTATCCTTGGACAAAGTTGGCCAATAGTACCCAACATACATGATCTTATGTGCAGTAGTATCTCCTCCAAAATTTCCACCAATTGTCCCATCATGGAGTTCCTACAAAACCTTTTATGCTTCATACTTTTCAAGACATCTTAATAATACAGAATCATAATTTCTTCTGAATAACACATCATTAATGAGTTCATATTGACTTTATTTTAATCTTAAATCCCTTTTCCTTTTATGATTGATTTCAGGGGGAGCAAATCCAGTTTTCAAATAGAAAATGAGATCATCATATTGGGATTCAAAATCATTTAGGCTTACCTCATATATGTGTACAGTACTACCTAAGTCCTCATCTGCTGGTAGGTTGGAATCTTATGTACGCAACCTACAAAAAACCTTTTCCGTTGACAATTTTGGTTGGTTTAATGTCAATATCATATTCTTGAAGGGTTGTTACCCAATTTTCCATTTTTTCCCCTAATTCCCTTTGCATAATAAATCATCTCACTACTGAGAATGGGACTATTATTTTAGTGTGTGTTTTTAGGAGAAAGGCCCTAATGTGCTTTACAGATTTGAAAATAGCAAAAGATTTCTTCTCCACCTCTGAATAATTTAGTTCATCACCTTGAAAATTAGAACTAAAGAAAGAGATGGGTGCTTCAATTTGTTGATCATTAAGTTGTGTTAGAACAACAACATAAGATGTTTGAGAAGAAAATGTATACAAGATGAAATGATTAGAAAAAAATAGAGTTGTTAAAGAGGAAACATTCATAATGGCTTGTTTGATTAAATCAAAAGCTTCCCTTTTGTTATGTCCCCACTTAAATATTGATTTTTTCTTAATCATGGTTTGTAATGGTAAAACAATTTGGGAAAAGTCAGGGACAAATCTCTTAACAAAGTTTATCTGACCTAGAAAGGACTGCATAGATTTTTTTATTGTGGGGCAAAGGAATATCATATTTTTTTTTATTCTATCTGGATTGATACAGATGCCCTTTTTGGATACAATAAATTCTAAAATCTTACCTTCATCTAGAGAAAAAGAAAATTTCTTTGGATTTAATGAAATTCCATACTTCTTACAGCGTTCAATGATTTGCTCCAAGTCATGTAAATGGTTGTTTCTTTTCTTGGAATAAATAGTTATGTCATCCAAGTAAATGAAAATAGTTTTGTTTATCAGACCTGTGAAGGCTATACCCATAGCTCTTTGGAAGGCTACCGCTATGTTTATTAAACCAAAAGGCATTTTCTGGTAGGCATAGGTCCCCCATTTAGTTCTGAATGTAGTCTTTAACATATCATCTGGGTGGACCAGGATTTTTTTATATCCTAAAAATCCATCATGAAAAGATATTAGTTCTGAACGAGATACTAATTGCAGTATTTTCTCCATAGTGGGTAATGGGAGGCTGCTTTTTCTAACAAGCTTTATTGAGATTCCTAAAATCTATACCAATGAAAATGTCATCGTTCCTTTTCCTAATAGGCACTAAGTTTGAAGCCCATTTTGAATTCCTAACACGAAAGATAATCTTGGATTTAAGGAATTTTTTCAGCTCAAACTTGATTTGACTTTTTAGATTGAGGTGAATCTTCCTTAATTTTTCTTGTACTGGTTTGTCATTGGATATCATGGGAATAGTGTGTTTTATGATGGAGTTATCATATGTTTTAAGATCATCGTAGCTCCAACCAAAGATACATTTATATTTTTTTAACAAATGAATAAAGGGTTATCTCTGATCAGGTGAGAGACCAAGTCCTAGATTGATGTTTTTTGGTTTGATATCAGTTCCAAGGTTTACTAGTTCAAATCTTAAGGTTGAAATTTGGAGTTTAGAATTAGTAACCTTCTTAAATATGCCTTTTAGATCATAAATATCTTCAAGTTTTACCACTGATTTAGGTATGGGATTCTCATTGGACTTCTATTTCAACTGATTATCATGTTCACTTTCATCAATTATCTTATCATCATATGATCCTTCAGATGTTAAAAAGCTTAGGATATATTCATCATAATTAAACACACTCCAATTGGTGACATTATCGAGAATCGATGGTCGAAAAAATAATTCTATGGAAAACCTATCTGGACTATAATCCTCTAATGGTATAAGTTTGGATGCTATGTTAACCAAAAGGTCGGCACTTACAATTTGAAGTCTAAGAATAGGAGAGATGTTGAATGCTAAAAAATGTGAAGTAAGATCCTAGACTAATGATTGGTAATGTTTTAAATGTCCAGAGAGACAATGAATGGTGTTTCTTACTTGTTTTATAACAATTTCATAATCTCCAAAAACTTGAAGACATTTTACATCAAGGTCTATTGCTTTATACAAACTTTGGATCAGTGACTCATATTCAGTAGTACTATTTATGCATTCAAATAACAACCTACATGCTAGCATTTTGTTTTCTACTTTTGGACTAATTAATATACAACCGGCTCCTGCACCATCATTGGATTTAGATCCATCAAAATATAATGTCCAAAACAAATTTTTTACTAATGGTTTATCTACAAGAATCTGTTTGAGAAAATTTCTCAATCTGGGAAATAACATAGTTATCCAAAAAAGGTGACTTATGTACATTGAAATGTCCTAAAAATGACTCAGCGAGATAGTTTCCAATGATATTATTGTTAAAAGCTACTAGTTCATTTTCATCTTCAAAATCAGTCATTGTATGCTTCAAATGTTTTTCTCGGTCAATTCTGATTTGATTTGGCTTTCCCCTTTAAGGGAGCCACATGTGAGACCAATTTGTTGCAAAAAAGCCATGAAGTTTCTCAGACCAGTCTCTACTAAGAATTAAACCATAAAATTCGAGCTTATCATAAATTAGTATGTCAATTACTTGACAAACTTTTGGATTAGAAGAAAGTATAATGGTGACTAAATTCATTTCACCTAATACTTCAATTTTTGTTCTATCAAGTTGAACAATGTGAACTACAGATTTTTGGGGTGAAACATTTAATTTGGTGCAAATTGATCTTGGCATTATGTTTGAAGAGGCCCTTGAGTCTATTAAGTAGTTTTTCAGATTTTATTCAATATTTCATAAGTCAAGAGAAAATGGGGAGTATGTGAGTTAGATCTATCGCCAATTAAGATAGCATCGATAGAATCAACCTTATTTGATGAATCATCGGAAGGATTACCCACTCCTCTAGAAGATTTGGATAACATAGCAGTGGGAAGAGGAGAAGCAAGAACTACATTCAATTCTTTTAGCAATAGCTTCTACTAGTGTTTAAGCTTACTAAGTTCATGAAGGGAGATATTTGTTATGGATTTCTTCATGTCCTCCACTATATTATATTCTTTGGTATCAGAAACTACCAAGGTTTTGGACGAAGATGGAGGATTAGATGAGGATGGGGTTGGTTGAGGAGATGTAGAAGAAGACCTTTTACTAGCCATTTTATCCTTGGTAGCAAAGGTTGAGGGCTTTTTCTTTCGGGTTGATTGTGTTGAATCAGCAGAGCCTTTGCTTCTAATGTTAACAAGTAAATATTCTTGTTCATATTCATCATCGTAAGTAGGTAGGATAAAATCACACGTCCCATATACTTCAACCAATTCTTCATATTCAATGTCATTATCATATAATGTAGTTTCTTCATCATCTTCATCTAAATCAGACTTAGCATTGGATATTGTATTTGGAGGTTATGGATTAGATGTTTGATTCCTCTTGAAGGATCTAAAAGGTTTCTTAGAAGAGGATTCAACTACCTATTTCTTAATTTATACCATTTCATTTGACATGGTTTAAGGACTTTTTGCAAGCCTTCCAAATCGAAAGGATCCTTAGGGTCTTTCTTCTTCTATTCATCCTTAACTGTGACATTTTTCATCTTTCTCTCTTCCTGGGTAGTCTTCTTTTCCAATGCAACTATTCTCTTTTTTACAGACAAGGCTTCTTTCATGTTTTCTACTAAAGTAGCCTTATTGGATCTATCCACAAAACTTTATATATTGGAAGGAAGAGAATAAATATAGCACTCAATTTGGACATCAACACCAGGGCTTGATGTGGCTGGGATTTTGTTTAGCAATTTATTGAATCTGGAATTGAAATCTTTGATATTTTCACCTGACTTAGCTTTTAAATTATAAAGATCATTAATAAGGGATGAAATTGTGCAATCATCACCAAATTTAGATAAGAATTGTTCTTCAAACATGTCCCAACTAGTCATAGACCCTAGTGGTAATGAAAAATACCATGAACCTATTGATCCTTGGAGGGTTTAGGGAAATAATCTTACTATAGAGTCTTCTTCAACCACTCCATTAAGATTAATGGCTAACATATAATTATGGAGATGCTCTTTAGCAGGTAATCAATCATCAGGATTAAATTTTGGTAGCCATCTTTCAGGATGATTAGTTAGATCATGGAGAGGTGTTTCCATTTGCACAGCTCCAGGATTGGCTCATGGTCTGACTAGTGGTGGTGGTGGTGGTTGTTGTTGTTGTTGTCTTCCTACCATTATTGGAGTTTGGAAGAGGTGGATATTGAGGGTGATTGTGTGGAAGAAGAGGTAGGTGTGTATTAGTGCTGGATAAAATAGCACCAGTACCTTGAGAAGGGATATTAACAGGAATTAATGGAGGGAATGAAGGTGTTTGTGGAGGAGAGTTTGACAAAACCTCACTAGTTGATGTCGGTGATTCAGATTTCTTAGTCTTCTTTCGAAAAGAAGGAAGAGGAAACTCAAATGGAGGAACTCCAAGATTCTCTCTTTGAGAATGAGTTAGAATCTGAGTAGGTTGAAATATAGAAGTTACACTTCCTTCAGAGGCTTCAAATGGCACAAAATTTTCTGCTGACATAGAGATTTCTTCTAATTTCTTTATTATAGTCTAGACCTCAACTGATTCAGGATTATAATCTGAAGAAGGTGATTAAATAAATGTACTAGGAGATTTAGGAGGCGACTACTCAACTTCTGATCTAGAAATAGGAGTTTTGGATGAGGATCTAGAAGTTGGAGATGATCTTGAGGGGGAGTGAATATTGGAATGGCTTGTTAATTTAGATTGAGTTCTCTTTTCAATTCATAGTCGATGGCCCTCCTTCTATCACCAAAAGGTTGATGCCTTTAAAATCTCTGCAACAACATGGCAGAAAACCACCTAGTCGGGGACTTGAATATTGTCCCTTATCCATTTGGAATAGTGGCTCCGACTGGATATAATGGGAACAGTTTCCCAATAAAAATGTGATAGGATGGATAAAGTGTTTATGACCAAAAAATAAGTGATAGATGGGGTGGTTTTCAACTGGAATACATGTATATTGATCTATCTATTACCCAGGGTTTACTTATGTTTATGTGATATAAAATAATTGTTCTTAGTGTATGATAATAAAGATTGATCAAACACTTACAAAAATGAAAAGCTTTTAAAATAATTAATGAAACACATATCGCATCAAATATTGTTCAAACATTTCTCATATATGTATTAAGGATGACAATTCTAGCATGTTCAGAAGTGAATTAATACAAAACTACATTAAAAGAGATACATATAACAAAAAATACAAACAGAAATGACTATCAATTCATAAACAAAACAAAATACAATGATGTAAGTACCCAATGTATATGACTCTGCTCATGAAATAAATAGCTCCAATCCAGTATTTTTCACTAAGATGGTTTCAAAAGTACAAAAGTGGAAACTTACAAAGCCTTCTTTACAAAACTTCAGGACTCTGATCCAGTCATTCTACTAAGGCAAACTTCAAAAGTACAAAAGTGAAAGATTTCAAAGATTTTCTTTATAAAATTTGGGGGACCCTTTCTTTGTAGGCATGAAAGGGTTTATATAATAAAAAAATGTATAAAAGTACACATTACATGAAAGTTTTGAGGAGGTTAAAACAACTCTCCTTAAAATAAGTGAAAAAATATAGAAATAGAAACTATTTAAATGACGAGCTCAAGAACGCAATTGTGTCTATTATTTCATTCATTGTCTGAGCTCTTAAATATCCATCATTGGCTTAACTTTAGGAGGCTGACATGTCCTCATGCATAGCTTTCCTGTATACACTGCATCTGAAAGCGTAGGAAGCATATGGGTGGATGAGTTAGCAAGGCAGTATAGCATTAGCCATTGATTATGTGGCTTCACCAAATATTTCCAATACACTTCCCAGTCAATTTTGGTCAATTGTTTAATTGCCTCTTCCCTTGCTTTTGAAGTTTCTTGCCATTTCTTTTCCAAGACTTTGATATGACGAAGACTACTAGGGGGTCATTCTTGAATCAATTTAGCATTGTGAAAATTATCATTGATGGTTTCAATGATATTATTTGCAACATCAGTTTCTCTGGAAACTGCTCTTTCTTCCTACTTCAATTGAATGCCCCAATCAGTAAAGAGGATTTCCTTGTGTGATTCCTCTAATCTTGGAAGATATGTTTCTTTGCCCTCTAGAGTATCCTTCCATTTTATGTATCCCGAGATTTTATCATCAATATCATTGAAAGTCACCCTCAGATCGGATGATTGATTCATCAATAAGTCACTTGTAATACACATTGGATTGATGATAGACAGCTTTTGACAGAATTTTTCTTGTTTCCTTGATAACAACGTGTTGAGCTCTAACTTTAGGATTGTCCTTCAACTAATCAAGTGAAAATTGGATTTTTTGTTTTTGGATATCCTTAGCACTTGTCTCTACATGATATTGGAGCTTTAATTGATCAAAACTCTATTGTAATTGGGACATTTATGTTTTCTTTTTATGGCCAATACTTTGTCTCTCTTTTTCCAACTGTTGCTCCAACTATTGAATTTTCTCTTCTTTCTCTCTAACTAATTGTCTAACCTTGGCTTCCTTGTCAATCATAGAAGATGCATAAGCACCTGTAAACTATGACAATTTTTTCAAATTCTGTGAAGGATCTATGGGAGCATCCTTCCTTATTATATCCATAGGTTCATTGCCAGGAATGACTATTGACGATGGTTCTATTATTCTCCTTTTCCTCTATCTTTTCACCACAACCTGATGTTTGGGATTGTAAAAGACATCAAGATGAGGCATTTATTCCACTTTGAGGACAATTTTAGATGAAGGAAAGGTCAGGATGATCTCAATTTCTTTTGTAGTGATAGCTTTATCAGTAGCCATATCAGTGAACGAGTTATGTCCCGTGTTCTGTGGTGTGCTGAATGTTTTATCTAATTCAACATATTCTCCTTTTGTTATCCTCTGAGTTGTTGATCAAATTGTTTCCATGCTTCATCCAGCTGATTCTTAAAGGGAGAATCATCAGTATGTATTTCTGTGGATTTATCCTCCACTTCAATATCTATGGAAAATTTTTCCGATTTTTGTTCAAAATTATTTTATGAACTTTTCTCTTAATGTGGATCTGAGTTATTCTCTGAGCCCTGTTTTGACTTGTGCCCTGAATTCTGCTCTAAAGCATGTTCCTATTTTTGCTATATATTATGCTCGGAACCTTGTTCCGAGCCCTTTTCTGACTCTTGGTCTTAGCCCTACTCCTCTTGGATAATCGTTTGAGGGATCCTCAATAGATCCAAAGGGACATTTTGCAGTATTTTTCTTTTGTATTATTGGAATTGGGCTAGCCTTTCCAGATCTAGTTTTAACGTGGCCAAATGATGCACTTGTGAAAGTAGTTCAGCAAACTAACATAGGTTGTCATAGTCGTCATACTCATGAATGAAGTGTCTAATTTTCACTTGGGCAGTTGAATTATGTGCAATTTTGTTAGGGTAGAACTGTCTGCCAGGAATGGTGGCAAGTTTCAAGCATGTAATATGATCGATTTCAAGCGCAGCATGCTTGAAATCATGTAGTGCATAAACACCACATTGGAGGGGGAATGAAGGCCAAAGGGACTTCTTGTATTCTTTTAGGGTCTTGGTTAACCTATCCCCTATAGTTTGATAGGAAATCTCCCTAGAAAGTAGTTTATCTGAGACAAATAATGGGAGAACATGGGGAGGTGCTAGGCTTCCATAGACTCAGACATAGGTAAAATTCTCTTCTCCAAACCACCTGCCTATTGGTATGAAATCAATTTTGGTCTCATCAGACAATCTTGGGGCCCTTTTGTCAAAAATGGCTTAGTGGATGGTTAGCATAACTCCTTGGAAAATTTTATAGAAATGGGTGTGGAAATTAGATTCCCATAGGATTTTATGGTATATATGGATGGGAGTGGGATCTTGAATGGTCCATTTCCACCCCATGGTTTGGAGACTAGTAGTGAAACAGACGGGATCCGTAATATATGCACTCATGAAAGATGGTGGAACTACTCAGGTAGAGACATATCGGTGTTCTCTAAACTCCTAGGTTTGGAAGGCAATATTATTAGACATGGTGGTGTCCCAATCCATTATAAAATAATTAACTGTTGCATCAATTAGAGGAACTCATTCAACTAAGAACTTAGCTGTATTGGTGTGCCCAAACATCCTACACATCATAGTTGTGATATAAGAATAAGGAGCTGCGAGAGAAGATATAGAATACATACCCGATTTCTCATGCTTGTGTTTGTTCAGGTAGTATCTCCATCGTTTGGTTGGGTCTGATGCCACATCATTCTCACTTGAAAAGTGCTCAGGGAAGGCTTTGTCATATGCCTTTTGTGGGTTATGTATATTTTACATTTTCTTCAATTATTCAGCTGTAAAGGATTTGATAACCTTTTTCCTTGAAGTCTATAATTTCTAATCAACAATATTAATATTCTCAATTATCCATTTTACCATATCAGTATAAGGTAGAATCTTGGGTCTAGTAGCAATTATGTGAAGAAGAGAAGTTACAGCTTCATAGTGGGAGGCTTCAAAATAGGAAGTAGCAGCTATTGTTGCCACTCTTTCAATTATCTTAGGACCTTCTCTCTCTGGCAATTTGTACATGGATTCCCATGAGGAGGTTCCATTGTCGATTGTGCATGTAGTGTCTGAGAAAAGCGGGGGAATTTTTGTTACATCAGGAGAAGAAGGTGTGGATTTTAAGGTCTCCATGGTTTTCTTTACTTTCTTCGACTTATTCATCCTGTTACACAACTCTTTCTCAGGATAAACCTACAAATTGGAAACACAGAGGAATGAAAATCAATAGGTGTGAAATGCGGAATCATTTGAACATACAGGGCTTGAAATGACGGGAATCAAGGTTTAAATGCGAATCAATCTATATAGGCCATCAAATCACCTTGGGCTTTTAAATCATAAATAGTGTTAGAATTATTTAATAACTAAAATCATGGCTTGCGTGGTTATTTATTATCTCATTAATATATCGATTCGCAAAATCCTTTCAAATGGTATATAAAACCTATTTCCATGTGCTATGCTGATATGCGATAGGGATATCACTATATCGGTTCTTTTGGTATGGGATATGTGCGATGCAATGATCGCAATATCACAATCAGAGGTTTTGAAGTAGAAGAGAATGGATATGTAGCAAAAGGATTTTCGCGGTTGTGAAATCCTGAGAAATGATGTGGCCTTATAGCAAACCCAACCGATTATTAACAAGCGTGAATTTTCCTTTTAGTTATTCAGTCTTATGATTTTATTAAAGTGCACCCTTTAAGAAATAGCTTTATCACAATTAGAGGATTGAGGATGAAAGGAGCAGTGAGCCTTTTGCTAGAGTGTGATTTAACCGGACACGAGATGTTTATAAACTACGTTCATTGTTTTATTGGGTACGGTTAGTTTATTGCATTTCGAAATCAAAATGGTCCTCAGGGTTTTCCATATATTTTTTTCTTTATAAAATTTCAATGCAATCAAGCTCTGACATAAAGTAGCTTGTTGACAATACTTAAGCCTTTTGAGATTTGAACATGTTTGGTTCTCAGGGGATATTCTTTATTTCATCGCAAGTTTTGAAAGGATTAAACAAGGCATTGGTCATTGAAACTTGTGAAATGCAATATGTCGGGATTTTCTTAAGGTGGGCTTATCCAAGTTGTTCGGGCCTAATGAATCTGGATTTTTTATTCAAAATTTCAAATTTGTCTTTTTAAACCCTAAACTTTGTTATTTTCCTATGCTTTTTAAATTTTAAAGGGTCCCCATTTTTTTATATAATAATTTCCTAAGAGATTTATATATAAATAAATGGGGGGTTGTTGCACAACACAACATGAACCCATTACACATGGTCAGAATTTACCACCCATGCCAACCAATTTACCTTCAGATATATCAAAATTCCAAGGGAAACAAGGGGAAGATTTTGGAAACCATGTAATGACCTTTCACCTTTGGATCTCATCCAACAGTATCACAGAGGACTCTATTTTCCTATGACTATTTCAACCCACTCTCATAGCGCCTGCAGTGAAATGGTACATAGTTGAGGCCTCTGGATCAAATGGGACCTTTGACTCTCTAGCTAGATCATTCCTCACATTTTTCCAGCTCCCAATCCACCAAGACTCGAGATTGGAACTCCTCACCCATTTCAAGAAAATGTCAGCCACACATTTATTATACCATGTCCATGAATGTAGGAAATTTTGTAGCCTGTGCAAGGTACATATATAAGTGGGCCTTCTCCTTGACTTATTTTTGAGATCCCCCACCTCAGAAATATCAAAATGTGTGTCTTTTGATTTTCTACAAAACGAGGAAGAGGATATCAGCAATGCTCAACAATTTAAGCTCATTTACACACAATCTAGATACCTCTACCATGTCCTCCCAGATGCACCTCACCTATATTATTTTAGACCAGAGCCATCAGGAGCATCTAGTGTTACAGACAAGTTTATGGAAACCATATCCCAAAATCAGCTTGGAAACACCTTCTATATATCTAGGAATGTGTTCCATGGCCCAACCACTTACCAGCTATATGGTACCTCACCTACAGTACAAACACCATCCAGCACGGGATATTATCCCATTTAGTCTGCACCCTCATAGAACCCTGCCATGCAGGGTAACCATTACCCTCCCATGCTAGATGGCCAATACCCTCCCATACAGGGTGGTCAATACCCTCCCGCATAAGGAGGTTAGTACACCACTCAGGCCACAGAGGTGGTTTCCACGTCTCAAAGCACTTATAACAACCTAGGACAAGGGAAACCCTACTTCCCTTTTGCAGCACCCCAACAAAATAACCCACCAGCACAACTTAATATTGGGGTTAATTTGTGCAACCTTATTTCTTACAACAATAGCAGTCATTTCAACAACTAAATATGGAAAATCCACCAGATGTCACTAATAAGAAAGGAAATAACAATTTTAAAGGGGAACCTAGAAAGGGGGGAAGAAACCAGCAACAACCTTCGCGAGCATCGGCTGGGGGAAATCCCCCTAACCGGAACCAAAATTAGTAGGATCATACCAATAACAACCCACAAAATAAAAACAAGAACAGTATTCTGTAGAATAATCATGCTTGTGCTATTTGTGGGGAATATGGATATTATACCCATCATTTCCCTCAAGTCCCAAAGTTGAAGAGGATGATTAAAGATACTGGGGGTAGGGGGGGAACCAATAATGTGCAGCAATGCAAAATCTCTTCCCCCACCAAGAATTGGTGAATACTCAATTTGAACCCTCCCAACATAAATATTAGAATCCTCCTAGAGGGAGTTACCAAGATACCAAAAATCGCAACATTGACATGGTAGGGGAAGATGTTCTCCTACAAACGTGAAACCAGGATTACGGAACTCTGCCAAAAACCAACCCTTTCATCACAACCATTGTAGTAGTTGCAGCACCTTTAACAATCCCTTGACCCCTATTAGAAACCATCCCACGAATGGTTAAGGGCCACTATGTTGAGCATGACATAACTCAAAGGTTTCTCATAGCTACAGCATTATAGATGACCTAGCTCAATCCCCATCAGCTATGTCAGCATTGGAAGTATTACAAACATGTCCAACTCAACAAAAATCCCTACTTTTTTCATTAGGTGAAATCAACCTTTTTTATTCTCATTTGATGGCTTTTGATTTGGTTAACGCTACTTTACGCCTTCCATCAGTAGTCGCCTTCCAAATTATGGTCCCCATTCGGAACATCAACATCCATTATTTCATTGTTGATAAGAGAGTATCCATATGTATCATGTCCAAAACAGTTTGGCAGAAACTGGGATCCCTTGAGCTCAAAGCATCACCCATCACTCTCGGAGCACATGATGGGTGCTCCTCAGCCCCCATAGGCCTTTTCCAGAATGTTTTGATAAATCTTGGTGGAAAAATTGTTCTCATGGACATAGAAGTCCCAGATGCCCAGTTGGATTAAAATATCCTTCTTGGTTGTAGCTACATATATGTAATGACTGCAGTTGCATCTTTGGTATTTCATATCATGATGTCCCTCCCGATGGGAAAATAATTACGATTGATCAACTCACATACTACGAGAAAAAGACATCAACCAACCTTGATGGTGTGTTACCTTTCGTAGGATCCCACCTTTTTTTATCACAACCTTTATTGAATCACGTTTGAGGATATTCAAGCCATCAACACTCCTTGGTACATACCCAAGAGACCCACTTTTGTTACAGGTTTCCC
The DNA here is from genome assembly GCA_031772625.1 of Pinus tabuliformis. Classification (NCBI taxonomy): domain Eukaryota; kingdom Viridiplantae; phylum Streptophyta; class Pinopsida; order Pinales; family Pinaceae; genus Pinus; species Pinus tabuliformis. The sequence continues at coordinate 256,895,402 of CM062807.1, read as the reverse complement.
CAGTAGCCCTGGTGCACATGATGAGTTAACAAAACACCCCTCAAACTCAGGAACCAATTCCAAACACCCCCGGTGTTGGGATTACTGACTCTACGTTCCTACCCTATGCCATCACTCAGACACCCTTATTATATCTCTCACTTGGTTTTGACTCACACCAATTCATGGCAACACTCATGTTGCCAAATATGGATTTTGCGATACCTGTCTGATATCTGGCCCCACAAGCCATGTCAGCAAACTCATATATGACCTTGACAAGAATTATTCCTATAGTCACCCCTTAGGAAACCACCCCAAAATGAGCTACTCCTGTGTCGACACCAATAGGTGCCAACAAGAGCGATAAAAAAAGGGAAGAAATTGGAAGTGTCAAACACTTCCTCATCTAAGGTACCACTCCCCTGTGCATTGTGTGAAGTATCAAGGCATCCTACCAACTTGTGCCCCGAGTTAGAGGAGTTGAAATCTCTTCTTCATACCCCAAAAATGCAAGTGGCCCCACTCCACCTTCAAGAGACAAGGCCACACCAACACGTAATAAGGTATTGCACACCAATCACACATGCACCATTTGCATAGAGTATGGACATTACACTCATCACTCTCCCAAAATACCTTGGTATCGAGATGCATTGGGTGCACTCGCTCAAGCCAATATTGTGACTCCATCACCTCTCGCTGCACTGGTAGAAGATTATGGGTCGAAAACCATTTACTATGTATTCGAGGAAGAATAACTGCACACATTTCATCCTTGCACCCATTGTCATTCTACCTCTCCCACGTAGTCAGTATTAAGAAGAATGGAAAGTCTCCCTAAGGAAGTATTTCCAAAACCTTCTGACTCCCCCACTCTATGCGACAGACCCAACCACCTGATTAATCAATGCCAAGAATTGAGAAAAATTAGATAGGTGTTTCTCTTGTTGGTCCACATTCTCCAACCTACTCACTCAAATCAGTGTAGATGCTCATGCAATCATTGTTGCATTTTTTCCCAAGTGCATCATACACGGAATTGCCAATACCTTCCAGATTTTCAAGCAGCAAGAGAAACCTTGTGGGAAACTAACATTTGGGGCACATATCTTTCTACCATCGTCGATACTAAGATCCAGAGGTGGTCTACACCCTTGAATTCTCCACCTCATGACATCAACCAAACATCATCATCTCAAACTATGGGAACTACTGCTACCCACACCAATTATTAATTTAGCACAGATCCTACATCATCTATAGTTCACTCATGCAATATATGTACCAGCAACTCATTTAGTTTTGATACATGTCCTATGTTACTAACATTTGGGCAGCTTAGAATATGCACCCACTAGTTCAGTAAATTCCTTAACATTGTCCTCTCATAGAGGAAGATGCATTGGCTCCTAGGATGCCAACATTATCTTGGGAACCTTCTCCCACCCATCATCAATATGCCATTACAAATATTTTCCTACCACCTAGTGCTAACGACACGCAACATCACATACAATTCATTTCCTTGACTGTAGGAACCTTGATTCACATCATCTGCTCAATATTTCTTGGTGTCAAGACTGCTACACCCACCACCGATTGTGCAGACACATCCAATCTACACATTGTCAACATCATTGGGTTCTTCTACAGCAACCACAAAATCATTCTCTTGTTTGTCAGCTGGCACAACTAGGTCCCAATCCCCTCCTCATGACCTCACACAACCCATTTCACCATTTGTTAAATTGGCAACTAGGGCAAAACTCCATGTGGGTCGGCTTATTTATGGCAGCTAATATTTTATTGGATCCCTCTCATCGAGAGGTGTAGGATTGATCCAAAGATCATCCGATTCTGATAAGTATTTATGGAGATATGAATTTATTTTGTTTATGTAATTATTATCAAGCCGACCAGCTCTTATGTAGGCTCTAGAAGCCCAACCGACGTGTCTATTCATCATCCTCGTTATAGTATAAATAGATGAGGATTTGGAGTCATTAACACAACACATTCTCCATGTGAACTCCTCCTCTCCACGTCTTGGGTTTTTGGAGAAGGAGAGTCACAAAAAGGAATTCGTTGACCTAGTTTGATGATGCCCTAAATCCAACACAGTCATAAGCTTATACGTTGTTCATGGTGAAGCCGCAGATGGAAGGAACCCTACCATGGTTATATGCAAGGCATAAAGACTCCTCATCTATACACAGGTCATGAGGATGAGACCTTACGCTGAAGATATATGTAACGCTGTTTTGGAAGATACAACACAGTCAATGGAGCTATTCAAGACCTCGCAGTTCTTGAAGACTCCTTACACGCAGTTCTTGAAGACTCCTCACACGCAGTTCTTGAAGACTCCTTACCCGTGAAGACACTTACACGCAATTCTTATACGCTCTCTGATGAAGGAACGGAAGATACGCATTACTGTGAGCTAGGGTATCCGCTAACAGCAACTCAAATTCTTTCGTGTGGATATTAGCAGATCTGCACTATATGAAGGTTCATATTAACGTGATGGGAGCCGCAGTGAATTAACATAGTGGAACCCGCTGAAGCACGCAAGCATGAAAGCACATTCGGACGTTGTCGTTTAATATACCCTGCTGTAATACAAACGTTGGAGTACATACGCTGCAGTAATATATTTATGCACAACTTAGGTGGATACGCTAGGCACTCATAATGGGAATGAATGTCACGCTGTCATACCCTGCTGTAATATAAACTTTGTCGTATATACGTTGCAGTACCGTTGGACAGTATATACGCTGGGCAAAAAACGTTGGAGTATATACGCTACAGTATATAGGTTATATATCATCATATACGCTGGAAATTAACGCAGCAAAATATATTACAACGTGGGTTAGTCTGACTACATATTATAAAGGTTAGACATACACATGATAAGAGGACACAGTCTCAGCATATCTGGGAATGAAGTGACACAGTCTCAGCATAATGGTTATCCTAGTGAAAATATCCAGACCTGACTTCTAGCAGCCTCATTATATATTAGCAAGGTCAGATCTCAATGAAGCTGTGATGGATGAATGAAAAAGGTATGTGTATTAACATATATATCAGTATATATATATATGTGTGTGTGTTGATCTGTGCTTCTACTAGCTGATCCTAGTGTTTATATGATGAAACCATGATTATATGAAAGAAGAAAAGAGCACAATGAAGATCTCAATGGATCTCATCATTGGAAGATGCAGCAGTGACAAAGGTAGAAGTGCAACAATGATGCAACTGTGATGACAACATGATGTATGTGATCATGAGCAGCATGATGATGCATTGTTGCAACATGATGAAGCAACAAGAAGGCAGAGGCAGCAGCATGGTGGGCAGCACTATGAGATCATGTGCCTGGGCAGTGTAATGATACATTAGCAGGGGCTGCAGCATGATGATGATGCACATTAGTTTGAGCAGCATTATGATGGATAAGATCATGGACATGGGCAGCATGATGATAATCATGATTAGAGCAGCATGGTGCAGTATGCAGTGGTGCAACTAGAGGACCAGATGCAGCACGATGATAGGTATCAGTTGAAGTAGAATGTCTTCAACTGATCTCATCGTTATAGGAGATGATCTATGCTTAGATCTAGACAAGTCAAAGTGTTGACTTCTGTTGTAATTGTACTATCTCTCTCTCTCTTTCTCTGCTGAACTTTGAAGATAAAAGAAGATTTGATCAAAGGGTTTCCCCACACATTGTGGGGTTTGTCCCTAGCTCACGCCACATCTTGTGTCCTCTTGTCTTGGCTTGTCTTCTACGTTTTATATTTATGTTCTATCTGCAGTTTATCTTAATACTGATGTGATTGCTAACTGTGAAAATTTAAATAAATTGCTCTAGCATAGAACATACCTAATCTTAACATGGTATCAGAGCTGAGGTGAAGACAATGCCCAAGCAAGAGTGAAAGAGCAATCACCGAAGACAGTTGGGACAAGACAGAAGGATCAATGGGTTCCTCATAATTCACCTAGGGTGAAGTCAAAGCAGAGAATGTTATCAGAATGGCGCAGCGGAAGATTATGATGGTCCATCTTAAGATCACTTCATTGGGAAGTTCGGATCTAAGGGTGGAAGGAAAGGCGGATGCCTTGTTGAAATAAGTTCGGTCGTTATGTGAAGGAGTGTTCGAATGGCAGAGACACATCTCTTGATGAAGATAACAATCATTCTTGGGACATCTTCAATGATCAAAAGAATGACTGGTAATGCAGGTCATCAAGGAAATGGTCGACTCTTCCAGGAAAGCAAGGAACCCCAAAATGTCTTTTATGTACCTGATCGAACCTGATGTCCATCTCAGAAATGGAAGTCAAAGGTTGCAAGGTGGCACTTATCGATGGAAAGGTACGTGTTTGAAAATAGATCTTTTAAAGATGTTTTTGAGTTTAGGGTTGTATCAAGTTGCAGGAAGTCCACTGGGGACCATGTCCATTGACTCAGCTCTAGAGGTCTGTGAGTCAAATGGTGACTAGGATGCCTGAATACAAAAGAAGGTACATGTCTAAAATGTACCAAAGGAAAATATTATAAGGGTATCATTCCCCTCATGCAGTAGATTCACAGGTTTGGAACAACCCGAGGAGTTTGAGAATCATGATCAAGGAATCTCATGTATACAGGTGGAAGAAAGCCCTCTATAGCTTGAAGAAAAACACCTCAGGCATAATATGAGAGGATTGATAGCTGTCTAATGCAGTTGAGATTCACTAGGAGTGAAACCGATCCAAACCATTACTCGAAGGTTGTGGATGATAAACCTCTCGTACCGGCACCTATGTCTGACAGGTGCAGACCCTCTCATTTATAGGAGACAGAGGGAGTTGGATTCTGAATGTGGGAAGATAAGATGCAAGCTTGTGACTGCCTCGAGGATCTTAACTTTCAGAAGTTATATGGTAATGATGTCGGACCAGATTTGGGAAATGCCTCTGAGTTTCATAAACTCATTCGCGTTGATGTTCTTGGAGAACCTCCGTCCGGACGTCTGTGTTGCAGTTAGCATGGTGAGCTCATATTTGGTTGAGCCTCACTAGATTGGTGCCTAGAATCTTCTAGGATATCTTCAGGGCACAATCTCTCATGAATTGAGATACACTGCCGAAAATATGAAACCACATGATTATTCGAATGATGAGTGGGCAGGAAGTATGAAGGATCACTAGAGCACTTCTCAGTGTTGTTTCTCTTTGGAATCTACCTCGATATCCTGGATGAGTAGGAAGCAGAAGTCGGTGACTCTGAGCACCACCAAGGCAGAATACATTGCTGATAGTATGGCCTTCTGTGAGGCAGTCTGGTTGCTGAAGCTCTTCAGTGAGCTGTTTGTACACATGATCAATATCACTGTGAATCTTTGTGACAACCAGAGATGGGATTCGATTATTGAGGAATCCCGTATTTGACAATTACTCCAGCAGATAGACATCAATTACTGCTTTATCTAGGATATGGTAAGTCGATGATCAAGGAGGCTCCATCACACTGAGATGATGTACAGGACAAAGCCTTGAGGAAAGATCAAATTTTTTATTTTCCCGAACGACTTGGAGTCGTCGAGAGACCTTTGTAAAAGGGTCCTGCATGCTGCATACATTGAGCTCTAGGAGCTTTGGGGGGCTTGCAGTTCTATTGGAGCAACATACAACCACAGGGTGACTCACCCTCCCCTGGTGGTGCGCACTGAAACAAGATGATTCGCTCTCTTGTGGGACAAGATGATTCGCTCTCTTGTGGGACAAGATGATTTGCTCTCTTGTGTAGCAGGATGATTAGTTCTCCTATGAGGCTTGGATTGATGTGTTCTCCATGGCGATTGTAGCAGGATTGATGTGTTCTCCTGTGAGGCCTGTATTGATGTGTTCTCCATGGCGATTGTAGCAGGATTGATGTGTTCTCCTGTGAGGCCTGGATTGATGTGTTCTCCATGGCGATTGTAGCAGGATTGATGTGTTCTCCTGTGAGGCCTGGATTGATGTGTTCTCCATGGCGATTGTAGCAGGATTGATGTGTTCTCCTATGAGGCCTGGATTGATGTGTTCTCCATGGCAGCCTGGATTGATGTGTTCTCCATGGTGATTGTAGCAGGATTGATGTGTTCTCTTGTGAGGACAGGATTGATTAAGTTCTCCTGTCGAGGCATCCTACCCATGCAGTCTGGGACCCATGGGAAGTACCTCTCATCTGATCAATGAGCAGGGAAATGAAGTTAGGGACCATAGTAGTACCGATGGACGCATCGTTGTATCTACCATACTCCCTACGCTAGGATGTCCTCCATTGATCTGGGATCAATGATACTGTTCTGGGACCAGTGGTAGGAGTTGTACATACTATGACGCTGACTTCGGGTTGGCTAAGACTGGTCTGGGACCAGTGGTAGATACTCCGAGACTGACTTCGTGTCAGTGCAGTACAAGTCTGGGACCAGTGAGAGTGGTACATACTATGACGCTGACTTCGAGTTGGTTGAGACTGGTCTGGGACCAGTGGTACACTCTCTGAGACTGCGATACTGGTCTGGGACCAGTGGTAGGAGTGGTACCTACTATGACGTTGACTTTGGGTCAGTTGAGACTGGTCTAGGACCAGTGGTACGCACTCTGAGTCTAATTTCAGGTCAGTGGAGAATGGTATGAGACATTGTCGATCAATTCTTCTTCTTCATAGTTCAGCAGAGCTGAGCAGAGTAGAGCTAGCAGAACCAGCAGCGCTGAGCAGAGCTGAGAAGATCAGAGCTAGCAGAGCTGAGTAGAGCTAAGAAAAACCAGCAGAGCTGAGTAGAGTAGAGCAGAGCCAGCAGAGCTGAGCAAAGATGGGCAGAGCAGTGCAGGGCACTAATGGCAGAGTTAGTACAGTCGGACATATGGATCAGCAGATGGAGTTCCCCCTAGTTGAGAGGGAGTGTTAAATTGGCAACTAGGGCAAAACTCCATGTGGGTCGGCTTATTATGGCAACTAATAATTTTATTAGATCCCTCTCGTCGAGAGGTGTAGGATTGATCCAAAGATCATCCGATTCCGATAAGTATTTATGGAGATATGAATTTATTTTGTTTATGTAATTATTATCAAACCGACCAACTCTTATGTAGGCTCTAGAAACCCAACCAACGTGTCTATTCATCATCCTCGTTATAGTATAAATAGATGAGGATTTGGAGTCATTAACACAACACATTCTCCATGTGAACTCCTCCTCTCCACGTCTTGGGTTTTTGGAGAAGGAGAGTCACAAAAAGGAATTCGTTGACCTAGTTTGTTGATGCCCTAAATCCAACACAGTCATAAGCTTATACGTTGTTCATGGTGAAGCCGCAGATGGAAGGAACCCTACCATGGTTATATGCAAGGCATAAAGACTCCTCATCTATACACAGGTCATGAGGATGAGACCTTACGCAAAAGATATAGGTAACGATGTTCTGGAAGATACAACACAGTCAATGGAGCTATTCAAGACCTCGCAGTTCTTGAAGACTCCTTACACGCAGTTCTTGAAGACTCCTTACCCGTGAAGACACTTACACGCAATTCTTATACTCTCTCGGATGAAGGAACGGAAGATTCGCATTACTGTGAGCTAGGGTATCTGCTAACAGCAACTCAAATTCTTTCGTGTGGATATTAGCAGATCTGCACTATATGAAGGTTCATATTAACGTGATGGGAGCCGCAGTGAATTAACATAGTGGAACCCGCTGAAGCACGCAAGCATGAAAGCACATTCGGACGTTTTCGTTTAATATACCCTGCTGTAATACAAACGTTGGAGTACATACGCTGTAGTAATATATTTATGCACAACTTAGGTGGATACGCTGGGCACTCATAATGGGAATGAATGTCACGCTGTCATACCCTGCTGTAATATAAACTTTATCGTATATACGTTGCAGTACCGTTGGACGGTATATACGCTGGGCAGAAAACGTTGGAGTATATACGCTACAGTATATAGGCTATATATCATCATATACGTTGGAAATTAACGCAGCAAAATATATTACAACGTGGGTTAGTCTGACTACAGATTATAGAGGTTAGACATACACATGATAAGAGGACGCAGTCTCAGCATATCTGGGAATGAAGTGACACAGTCTCAGCATAATGGTTATCCTAGTGAAAATATCCAAACCTGACTTCTAGCAGCCTCATTATATATTAGCAAGGTCAAATCTCAACGAAGCTGTGATGGATGAATGAAAAAGGTATGTGTATTAACATATATATCAGTATATATATATGTGTGTTGATCTGTGCTTCTACTAGCTGATCCTAGTGTTTATATGATGAAACCATGATTATATGAAAGAAGAAAAGAGCACAATGAAGATCTCAATGGATCTCATCATTGGAAGATGCAGCAGTGACAAAGGTAGAAGTGCAACAATGATGCAACTGTGATGACAACATGATGTATGTGATCATGAGCAGCATGATGATGCATTGTTGCAACATGATGAAGCAACAAGAAGGCAGAGGCAGCAACATGGTGGGCAGCACTATGAGATCATGTGCCTGGATAGTGTAATGATACATTAGCAGGGGCTGCAGCATGATGATGATGCACATTAGTTTGAGCAGCATTATGATGGATAAGATCATGGACATGGGCAGCATGATGATAATCATGATTAGAGCAGCATGGTGCAGTATGCAGTGGTGCAACTAGAGGACCAGATGCAACACGATGATAGGTATCAGTTGAAGTAGAATGTCTTCAATTGATCTCATCGTTATAGGAGATGATCTATGCTTAGATCTAGACAAGTCAAAGTGTTGACTTCTGTTGTAATTGTACTATCTCTCTCTCTTTCTCTGCTGAACTTTGAAGATAAAAGAAGATTTGATCAAAGGGTTTCCCCACACATTGTGGGGTTTGTCCCTGTCTAGCGCCACATCTTGTGTCCTCTTGTCTTGGCTTGTCTTCTGCGTTTTATATTTATGCTCTATCTGCAGTTTATCTTAATACTGATGTGATTGCTAACTATGAAAATTTAAATAAATTGCTCTAGCATAGAACATACCTAATCTTAACACCATTAGATAATAATTTTCACTCAAATGAATATATTCTAGAGGCCATGAAAAAACTAGAGTATCCATGGGATTTCAACCATCAGCATTCTTTCTTTCTACTAGAGAAAGAATTTTCACCTATTAATGCATCGATCCATGATATTTTCACAATAGAAACAAAGGAATCCCTACCACCAAGACAGATATAATGGTTCATAAATCCCATCTCTTAGCCAGATGCATTTGAGGAAGGGGATATGTCTAATATCTCACCTATAGTCAAGGTAGATATTTCCACCAAGCTAGACATAGTCGAATAAATCTCGTTGGGGGCAGCATGCTCCTAAGACGAAGTGGCCTCATACAAAGCCATTTTTCAAGAATATAGGGACATATTTGCATGGTCCTACTCGTAAATTCCCATCATTATTCTTACTATTTTGGATCACCACATTAACACATGGCTTGATCACTACCTTGTTAGGCAAAATAAGTTTCAACTCCATCCATCTAAAGTAGAAGTTATGAAACCAGAAATCGACAAGCTTCAGAAATTTGGTTTCATGTACCCTATCGCTTACATGTCTTAGGTTTCTAACCATGGACTTGTAATGAAATAATAGGGCACCATTCAAGTTTGTATTGATTTTAGATATCTGGACAAATCATGTCCCAAAGACAATTATCCTAAACCCTTAATCGATCAATTAATTGATGCATGCGATAGTCACAAGGCCTTATCCTTTATGGATGGATTCTCAGGGTATAACCAGATTTAGATAAGACATACTCATCAATACAAAATGAATTTGACTACCCCTTAGGGAACATTTTCCTATTGAGTAATACCCTTTAGCCTTAAAAATTTTGGTGCCACCTTTTAGTGGCCATGAATTATATCTTCCATGATTTGGCTCATCTTATAATAGCCTATTTGGAAGACCTTACGGTGAAATCCAAAAAGTGCTTCGACCATTTGGAATATTTTCCCCTAGTTTTTCATAGATGTCGGAAATACAACCTTTGCTTGAACCCTCTCAAGTGTGTCTTTTGCATCAACCTAGGAAGACTACTGGGATTCGTCATTTCCCAACAAGGCATTAGAGGTGACCCTCTGAAAGTCCAAGCCATCCAAGAGATCCCACCTCCAAGAACTTTGAAGCAGTGACAAATCCTGCAAGTAAAGGCCAATTTCTTATGTCATTTTGTCCCTAATCACACCACTTGTGTGCATGGTTTCTTGCGCCTCCTTTGTCAGGATGTTGCCTTCCACTGGGATGAACAAGCCCAAAAATCATTTGAGGCCTTGAAAGATACATTATCTCAAGCTCCGCTGATTAGCCCTCCTGACCATACCAAGGATTATACCCTCTACTTATCAGCATCATAAGTATCCATCATGGAGGTATTAGTCCAAGAAATAAAATATAATAGAGAGCACATTATATATTACATCAACAAGAAGCTCTACATGCCTACTTTAAAGTATGAGCAAGCATAAAAAGCAGTCGTAGCCCTTGTACACTCAATACAGAATATTCGGCATTATATCATCTTGTAGACCACCACCAAAATAGAAAACATTAATCCCATGAGATATTTTCTCACTTTCCATATGATGAACCATAAATACTCCCAATGGGTAGTAATTTCTCAATAATTCAACTTACAATTTTCTTCCCCTAAAAGCAAGAATGATATTATCCTTGCAGAGTTCATCATGGATCTCCCTACATATTCCAAGGGTCCAATGTCAATGATTTGTTCCTTGATGAACACTTGTTCGTCATATCTACAGATGACCCCTAGTACAGATACATCCTTCTCTTTCTTCGAACTCATAAATTCAACCCTCGGCTCACTTGTGACGAGTGCAAGCACCTTCACCATCAAGCCCCATGTTACCTTCTTATGGGGGACATCCTCTATCATCGTGGCATCTACACCATTCTTTGTTGATGTCTTACTCTCAAACAAGTTTAGTAGGTCTTAAATGACTGCCTTAGTGGAACCTGTGATGGCCACCTATCAGGGATGGCCACTACTTGAAAAATCCTTTATGTTGGTTACTTTTGGCCCACCTTGTTTCCTCACTATATTCAAGTAGTCAAACGATATGAGCATTGTCAGCAATATGGTCACGAACCTCAAGCTCCACCAGCTCCAATACACCCAATCATCATCATAGGCCCTTTTCACAAATGTGGCATAGACTTAATGACTTGCAATCCTCAGTCTCAAGGCAACCATAAGTACATTGTGGTCACCATCGACTACTTTAAAAAATGGTTAGAATATATTCCCACATATAATAACATCGTGGAAACGTTGTATGATTTTTCTTCAACCATGTCATCACATTATTTGGTTTTCCTAAGTAAGTCTTGGATCATGGAAAAGACTTCGAGAATGAGATATTTCAAGAACTATCCCAACATCTTGGTTTTTCCCATGAGTTTTCTTCCCCATACTACCCTTAGTTCAACATCCAAATATAAGTTGTGAACAAAGTTCACAAAACAATGTTGCAGCATATGGTGAACAACCACAAAACCATTTGGAATCACATGGTTTTCTCAGCCTTATGGGCATACCACGCAACAGTCAAAAGTGTCCACATGGTTCACACTCTTTCAATTGGTATATTCGTGTGTGGTTGTACTCCCCATTTAGTCATATATCCCTACCTTACACTTAGCCATGGAACTCCTCCTGGATACCTCACCTTTAGAGAAAAGGATAGTATAGTTGGAACAAATCAACGAAAGTTAACAAGAATCTCTCCAACATAACGAAGCCCACAAGAAGAGGACTAAAGCCTCCTTTGATCACAATGTCACCCCGCGTTCCTTCATGGAGGGGGATCTAGTACTTCGCTATGATGTTTCCAAAGAAGATTTAGGACTAGGGAAGTTCGAAACATTATGGAAGGGACCATACATTGTTAAACATTGTCTCCTCAAGGGGGCATACATGTTAGCAGATCCTAATGGGACTTGCCTCAAAGACCCTATCAATGGGATCTACATCAAAAAGTTATATCCATAGCACTCACAATAGCCCTATAGTGTAAATGTATGCACCATAACCTCTTTTTATGATGATCACCTCATAATGGTTTTACACTAAAATCATGCTCTCATCACATTGTGTCACATATGGATCATTCGCCAGCTTATCATCATGGGTTCACTAATGGTACTTCTTGATTTTCAAAAAACCTCATTGCAGTAGCTTGGGACATATACTCTCCTGACTTAACACCCGCCCATCATAATGGGCTTTGAATCAGGTCAGCCACCAATAATCAAGTTGAATACGATGTCGTCATAGGCCTCTTGGTTGATGCCTCCCACCTAGGTATTAGTCACCTGAATGTGTTCCTTGAATCTTATCTTGTTGCATCCCAGTTGAACAGAACCTTCAGGGTACATACCCTTTCCTTTTCAGAAATATCTGCATGCACAAAGGTTAGCCCATGGTTTTGATCATATCATTTTTTCATATATACCAAGAAATCAAAATCATGTAGCTGACCACAAAGCTAATCAAATCCTAGAATGGCATGTATCACATATACATCATCATCGATGCACATAAAGAATAAATAGCATATCCATCTAATAAATTCAAAAGTACATCACATGTATGAAAATCATATCACATAAGACACATCATGAGATTTGCAAAAAATCAACTCATATATGTGTGTGTGTGTGTGTGTGTGTGTGTGTGTGTGTGTGTGTGTGTGTGTGTGTGTGTGTGTGTGTGTGTGTGTGTGTGTGTGTGTGTGTGTGTACAAATATACATCAGTTGGCCAGCATCAGGAAAAAATGAGTCATTAAAAATGGGATCATCCTCATAATTGGTGCTTCCCTTGGTACATATAAAATATACATCTATGGATAGGTCCTAAATCCCCCATCACCACATGAATCCCCTACATGAGGCCCTCTTGCCTCACCCAGTGCTAGAACCAAAATAGGACGAGCAATCAACACTACCACTGCAAGTCAACAAAGGATAGGGCACCTCGCTCTATCCCGGGCCATTTTCCTCTCCATCGTGTCTGATCCAGCATCACCCATCCAACCCCAGGAATCCCCTGGAGTAGGGCTACCACGTGATCCCATGCATCCTCGATAACCCCTTCTCATGCCTCTGTAGCCTCAGCATACTCCCACATTCTCTCCATATCAGCGCGAAGTGATGAAACCTACCCCTCCGTAAAGGGGGCACATACCTCTAGACATTGACACCGAGATGACCTCTAAGGATCCTCCTCCACGCTATCATCTCTTCGCCGTTGTGACCCACTTGCCACACCAGCTCCACCCAGACGATGAGGATCGTTGCCCAATAATCTGGCCAACGGATATCTAGTACATCTTGCATCTGCGATCAAACATAAATTGTATTATTATGGACATATATCATACATCATAAATACATGAAAATCATCAAAATGTAGAACACACAATCACATACTTGTTGGGCCCCAAGCACCGCCTTGGGGTAATCTCATCTCTGGATCTCCACAGAAATCCATGCCAACAAAGGGAAACTCAAGAATAATCTGAGGGTTGGATAACCATCAACCCTCAACCATGGGCATCCAATAACGCCCTACCTCACCTCCACCTGCTCAAGGAATCATCAGTGCTCATTGTCAGATCCATGGATCTGTCGGTGGGCCTATAAGCACTACCAACATTGGGTGAAACATCATGGCCCTCTCATACAAAATTATGCAAATAAAATTTTCATAGCGAAAACTTTGTGCATCATCCATGTGACCCTGTGTCATTTGAGTTGTCATCCTCCTATGGAAGAAGCTCGTCGAGTCATAGAACATGCCTCCATGAATTCTCTGGAGGACTGTAAGTTGTGGCCCTGAAATGCAGTTTGGGCTGCTATCCCTAGAATCTGCACATTCATAGATGATGTCACTCGCTCAGCTACTTCCAAAATCGCATAAATGTGGATGCATCCCTCTTGAAATGGATTGGGTCCACAGTGCAGGTCAGGTCCAAGTCCACACGACCAGGTGGAAGCAGTGTCAGTAGTACCTCACCTTGAGGCACTAGTCCAATCATAAAGTAAACATCCACCTCAGCAGTGAATGTCACATCTTCACCTCGAATGTCAAATGCCTATGAGTTTGGTTGCCATATCCCTATCAAAAAGAGCATAAATTTCTCCTACGATCTGAGCATAGGTTATGAATGAACTTAAGAAAACCCCATCTTATTAATGATTCTTGAGATTCATCATCACCAGCCACTACTACGTGAATGTTGTCCCAATCCCACTCGTGCCGTGTCATACCCATTGTACCCAAAGCATGAAAAAATAAAAAAATCAGCCTCAAGAATAAAAAATTTATTTTTATCAACATCATGTGCCTGTTTTAAGAAAAGTCACGTGGCCATGTGTTTGCTACCAAAATAGTTGTGTGATACCACATTGAATTTTCCTATATAGTCACGTGCACTAAACAATTGCCACCCTTCTACCGTGAGGATGTCGGCCCTTGGCCCCGAGTCTAATTTTTGCGCAAATACGCGATGCATGTGACTGTTTCTTACATCGTCATGTCCATCGCATGCCTATCACCCATAAATCCATGAGGTCCTTCTCATGGATACCTTGCAGCTATCTCACCCAAAGTCGCGCGCCCGCTCGACTATTGTATATTTGCCCTCGTGGGTTTGAATTTTTTCCCTAAAAAGGCTCATGTAAGCCATCCTATATGACCTATCTACCCTAACTTACCGAAATAATAAATCTTGGGTTGTGACCTCTTACCTGACTATCCTTGCAAGCTACTTGGGTGCTCTAGTTGACCGCTAAGGAAGAAAATAGCTCATGGGCCCTACTCTCCAGTCCATGTCAATAAGTACAAATGAGGTTACATATGTCCCATTTCACCCTATATATCACCTTCCAGAGGCCTGTTTAGGAGCTCATGACCTCCTTTCACAAAACCACCAGCGGCAGGATTAGGATGAAGTCATTTACATCATGGTACCCTCCATTCCATTTCAAAAACATACTCATTTTTGGGCCTGTTTCATTGTTCAAAGTGCACATGAGGTGCGCCTTTCCATGATTTTTTATTCATCTTGTTTAGCACATTTTAGCTTACACATGATTTCATCAATATGTTTTCACTTGAGGTATTGCTTTTCTAAATTGTAGGTTCCCCCCGCAGTTTCTTAGTGAAATCAATCCCCCAGTGACAACCGACAATTAAGGTATCATTCCACTTAGCATGATAGGTTTCCTTGAAAGTGTTGAGTGATAAAAGGTGCTTTTTAACTCCTAATTATCTTCACATTAATTATCAATTTGGGCAAGTCTTTCTATTTCAAGAGTGTACACAGTATGTGGTGGCTATTTAACTCAGAGAGTAATGCTTCTAAATTGCAGTATAGTTCTTTCAAATACAAGAGTAAATGGATGCAGCAAGTAAATTCTAATTGCAATTAAAAGAAAACTCAATCCTCTAATGAAACTAAATCAGACATTCATCAAAGTAACAACAATCATCAATCGAGAATATAGTAGTAATAACTCATTCCTCTTTTAACTGATTTATTCTCAATCAAACACAATTCTTAATATAAGCAACAGATGATCTCAATCTGAGAGCTTTGACAACAGTAGTCAATGCTCTTTACAGTAGATGATCTCAAAACAGAATTCTTAACTAAATAACTAGATCTGAAATAACAATAAACTGAATCAACTATATTACTGCAAAATATATAAACAGAACAATTCCGTTGAGATTGGAAAGCAGGAAATAGCAAAGCGATACAATTGCAGAAAGTAGAAATTCAATCAAACCATCACACTACAAGAATCATAAATGCATGATACAGGAACAGCAAGTGAATCCACCAGGGCCGGGCCCTTAGCCACCAGTGAACACTGTCGAATTACTTTAGGAGATGCGAAGGAATAGCAACTGTTTTATTATTAATCATTGCATAAGCATTACAATTAGTTCGTGCTCTGCTCAACAACGAGAGTCGGTGATGAAAGTTACGATTTCTCAAAAAAATAATTCTCCTCTTCTATTTACCATCGTTGCCTTTTATAATAGGAGAGAGGTAAAAAGATAAATAGTAAAAGCAATCCCTCAAGATCAAGAGATCTTGAGGGATTTGCACAATTTTCCAACTTCAATCATTTTTCCTCCTTGTGCTGATCCCTGTGATTTGTTTTGTCTTTATCTATAACTGTCGCGCTCCTTCCTTGGCTTTCTGTTGTTTCACTGTTCCTTGGTAAGGGAACAACAGTTGTCCCTTTTCATATTTTTAAAGAAGGATAACAATCAGCCAAATTATGATTATAGATAATTTCCTCATTCTTACCATAATCCTTTGATATATTAACATTTTAGGATATAAAAGGGATAGAATTAAAGGAAAAGGATGATGAAATAAATAACATATACATACCTTTTCCATGACTCAACAGAAAGCTTTTCATATCCTGACATCATTTCTCTGTAATTAACCATAGGGTCCATCATCTCAACCATGTTTACCACCACCTTCCACCAACACATAGTAAATGCCCTTGTTGGTCGATAACATCTCCATTACATGGATCACCACATTTTATAGTTCACCTTATACTATTGGGATCCATGACCATTACCCTCAGGTCTGGGAGCCATCTCAATTTCAAGTCTTGAAGATCAGCCTCATTCTCCTCTTCTTTACTCATTGCTTACCTACCCCTATAGCCGGCCACCATTATTATACATTATCGAATTGAATTGAGTGTGCCCCTGCATTCTACATTTTTCCTATCATTCCTCCATCTAGTAATAGCCCATGTGTGTCGCTTCATCTGCCTCATCATCCTCACACTTATACCAGCCAATGGGGCCCCCACCCATAGTAAAAATCCCCACCTGCATCATTATGCAAGCCACCATTTGTTTGGGGCACCTATCTTTGCGTTTGTACATCCCAAACCACTTTTACATTCTTTTGGAAAGTGTACAAAGTTTTTTTAGGAAAAGGATTCACATCCATATTTTTATGTCAATTACTCGATAGCAGTCCCTAGTTTCCCTTTGTTGTAGCTTGCTTTTATCATCCCACCAATATCCACATTCATCCATTATTCACCATGATAGTCAAAACATGCTCATACCAACCCTGGATCTCCTACTAACTCCAGGGTAATTTCCCCCAGAAGAATTTTTTTGACTATCGCCACTTGCTTTACAGCTCCAACCTCAGCCAGTTTTTTGTATCTACCCATACTTTCATCTCTTGTTATCATGCCTCTATGACCCACCATATTACAACCATCTATTTTCCTTCATAATTATTCCTCGGATCATCATTTCGGGTGGTCGGCACTTCTTTCCTATCAAATTCAACACCCATCTTCTAGGATCAAAGTAGTGCCTTGGTTGCTCCCCCCTTTACGAGACAACCTCGGGTGCCACAGTGGGAATCACCATTGCTCATTGATGTCATCAGTCTCCCCAACATTCAACACCAGCAAACATTTTCATGTCGAGGTAATATTGTACTTTTCAATTGTTGCAACTCTTTCATTTAGTTGAAGACCCATGCATCCCTTAGCACCTCATTGATCCGGATTTAAACAGGAATGCAACAAATTACAGAGATAACCATATACAAAAAGATGCAGCGGAAATAATACTTCATTTCAGTAATGGAAAATACTGAAATATGCTTACAACCAGAAATGGAAATAGACCAGCTAGGGCGATGGTAGCTTATCTCTGAGAAGAGATGTGATGGCTACATGCCTCTGAACTGTGTTACAATGAGGTTCGAAGGCCTATTTATTGTTGAGAAACAATGGAAAAAAAACCCTTAACATTCCAAAACCTAACCCTAGGAGATGAAACGCCAAACTGTGGGCCCCGTTTGGGGTAAATTGGTACATCAACTTCCCGGGGTCGTAACTTTGGCATATGATCTCCGTTTGACGCGTACAATAGCTCATTAGAAAGATCTATCCGAGCACTATCATTGTTGGAACGGGCAACATCGGTCCATTCCATGGACCCATGGTGCCTCGGGATTCCCCAAAAAACGTCGTTTAGGGCCTCAAAACAGCTCCGAAAGTTCAGGACCCGAAAAACTGCTAAAAATAGTAAGTTGTGCTACAATTAAGGAAACTGAAAATGCTGAGAAAGACAATGGTGGGGGTCCAGGTGGACTTGGCAGGTGGCCACCAATATCCACCTGGATCATTCCTCCCCCCTTAGGAAGCAATGGTCTCCATTGCGTTGAGCTCCTCCATGAGATGAGGAAACTTCTGCTGAACTTGTTCCCTGGTGAGCCACTTGCCCTGCTGAAGGAGTTGGCCTGCTTTGACAACTCGATACAGTTGGATATTCTATTGGCGAGTGTTCTTGATCTGTGTGTCCATGATTCGATCAGTTGCAGCTTGTTCCATGCAATCTGGATTTAATTCTGTGGGTTTGAGCTGTTCTGCAATGTCAGATGTGTCTAGCAATGGTGGAAAGTATGGCCGAAGGCAGTCCACATTGAACACTGGGTGCAGGCCAAGGAATGGGGGAATGCTGAGCTCAAATGCATTGTCTCCCATAGCCTTAGTAATGGTGTAAGGACCATATCGGAGTGGTCTCAATTTCCGATAGGCTCCAGTAAGGCGTTCTTTTTGCAAATGCAACCAGACTTTGTCGCCCACCTGAAACTTGTGTGGCACCCGATGTTGATCATGTCACTGCTTGTACTTGGCATTTGATTTCTCAAGAATGTCATGGACCTGCTGGCGAATATGTTGGATGCGCTCAATGAAGCTGGTGGCCTTATCTGTTTCAGACTGGACATGAGCTGAATTCATGTGAGTAGCTGCAAGTGGCATGGCCACATCAATGGGGCATAGTGGCTGGAATCCCAAACCCACCTGAAAAGGGCTATGGCCAGTGGAGCTGTGAAGAGCTCGGTTGTAGCTGTGCTGAACATAGGGGAGGCTCTCGTCCCATGTGCGTGGATGCTTTGAGTTATACATGCGCAGAATGTGCACAATCATCCTATTGACAACCTCTGTCTGGCCATCAGTTTGAGGATGGAAGGCTGTGGACTTCGTGAGTTTCGTGTCCAGCATTGACCAGAGACTGGACCAAAATGTGCTGAGAAACTGACTGTCCCGATCTGAGATGATAGACTGTGGGATCCCAAAGTGCACCCACACTCGTTCAAAGAAGAGTTTAGCAGTGGCTTCTGCTGTGATATTCTTCTTGCAGGCCACCATAATGGCCATCTTTGAGAACCTGTCGACGACCACAAAAACACAGTCATTTCCATGCTTAGTGGAAGGAAGGCCCGACATGTAATCCATGGAGATGGATTCCCAAGGTCGACTAGGGGTAGGCAACGGGGTGTAGAGGCCTTGCTTCTTAATGGTCGGTTTGGCAATGGCACAGGCAGTACATGATCGGATGTACTTCCCAACATCCTGTCGAAGATTCGGCCAATAGAAATAATTTTGCAGTACTGCCACTATTTTCTCGACCCCGAAATGCCCAGCAGCCCGACTGTAGTGTGCTTCCCAAATCATCTTGGCACGCTCGCTTGAAGGAACACAAAGGTGACCGAGGTGGCATAATAGGGCATCCTGGAGGTGAAAATCTGCAACATGCCGACCCTCCAAGAGTGTTTGGTATGTGTGGCAGAATTCTGGGTCGCTTTTGTAGAGAAGTGGCCAATCAGAAGTCTCGTGCCCACAAGAGTTGAGCACGGTGGTCAGCGCCATGATCGGTGGTCGACTGAGGCAATCTGCAACATTATTGGTGCTGCCCTTTTTATACTTGATATTCAAGTGACACTGTTGCAGGTATGTAGACCACTTCTGATGGCGATCATTCTGCAATTTCCCTTGGGTCTGTATGAACTGCAGGGGTCGGTGGTCTGTGTGGATGACCGTTTCCTTCCCCAAAATGTAATGCTTCCATTGTCGGCAGGCTTGTACAATGGAATACATCTCTTTATCATAAGTGGGGTACTTCCGGACTGTGTCTGAAAGCGTTTCACTGTGATATGCCACTGGATGTCCATGTTAAGTAAGGACTGCCCCAATAGCATAGTCAGAGGCATCTGTCTCGACCTCAAATGGTTGTTGCAAGTCTGGTAATGCAAGAACTGGTGCTGTGCAGAGTCGATCTTACAACTCTGTGAATGCCTTCTGTTGAGATTCATACCAAAAAAAATTTGCTTTCGCTCCTCCCTTGGTGACCTGGCTCAAGGGCCAAGTGATATGAGAAAATCCCAACACGAACCTGCGGTAGAAGTTGGCAAGGCCTAGAAAGCTGCGAAGCTCTTTCAGAGTGGTTGGAGATGGCCAATCCCGAATGACTTGGATCTTGGCTGGATCCACATGCACCCCCCGTTCATCAATAATGTATCCCAGATACTGAACCTGGGTCATGCCAAAAGTGCATTTCTCCAAATTGGCACATAACTTGTGTTGTCGCAGTGTTTGGAGAACCTGTTAGATGTGGTGGAGGTGCTCTTCCCAAGTCTTGCTAAAGATCAATATGTCATCCAAGTATACCACTACAAATGAGTTGGTGAATGGCCGCAAGATGTCATCCATTAGCCTCATAAAGGTTGCAGGAGCATTCGTCAATCCGAAAGGCATGACCAACCATTCGAAGAGGCCCTCCTTGGATTTGAAGGCAGTCTTCCACACATGTGAGGGTTCGATTGGTACCTGGTGATATCCTGACTTCAGATCGATCTTGCTAAAATATTTCGCCCCCTTTAGTTGGTCTAGGTGGTCATCAATCCGCGGGATCGGGTACCTATTACGGACAGTGATCTTGTTCAGCGCCCGATAGTCAATACAGAGTCTCCACGTCCCATCCTTCTTCTGTACCAACACGATCGGGCTCCCACAGGGCGATGAACTCGCACGGATGTGACCTTTCTATAGGAGCTCCTGAATCTGCCTCTTGATTTCATTGTTCTCCAGAACGGAGTGCCGATAAATTGGTCCATTGGGTAGCGGCGCACCTGGGGTCAGGTCGATGGAGTGCTTGACTTGACAGTGCAGAGGAACCCCTGCCGGGGAGGTGAAGATGTCTTCGTACTCCTCCACAATCTTGTCCATCTGTAGCTATCGTGCAGAGGGACCCCGTTTGGAGGTCGCGGCCACTGTCTTCTTCTTCCCTTGAGGGCGTATCATCAAGAAAACAAATTTCCTGGTTTTGCAAATGATCTTACTGCATTGTTTTGCAGTGATCAAAGAGATGGCGGCAGGTGGTGCTACCTCTGGTATCCTGAACAACTTATTTCCCAATGTAATAATAACAGCACGGGGCCTTGATTCATACACATCATGTCGCTTCCACAAGTATGGTTGTCCTAGTAATACATCACAAACTTCAAGGGGAGCAATGTCACACAATACCTCATCCGTGAAGGGCTTGATGCTGTATGGAAGGCGACACTGCTGGCTCACGCGAAGATCTCGCCCTTGGTGAAGCCACCCAATGGTGTATGGTTGTGGATGTGCTGTGGTCGGTAAGCCCAACCGCTTCACGACCTCTGCCGAAATGAGGTTCTTTTGACTCCCGCTATCAACAATGAACTGTATCGAGGAGCCCTTTACCCACATCTGGGAGTGGAAGAGACGCTCCTCCTCCTCTGGATCTTCGGGTTCATTTTTCTGGATCTTTGCGGTAGCAACAGTGGCGCTGGGATCCGCATCAATGATCTGCTTCCCTTTTCCATACCCCTTATCGGGTTCTGACTCAGAGTCGGAACATGCATCTGATTCTGAAACCTTTAGCTCAGCCACCAGTGACTGCTTGGCCCGACACTCACTTGTGTTGTGAGTGGAGCTCTTATGGAACTCGCACCATTTTCCAGTGTCCTTTCTCGGCTTCGCGGCGTTGTTCTTTGCTTGCAGCTTTGGCTGGTTGTCTTGGGCTCCCCCGCCTTGGCTCTGTCCTTTGTTCTGTGGTTTAGGGGCACCTTTCCCCTGCTTTGGATTCGCAGATCCAAAGTCTCGCTTCTTTTGCTTAAACTTCTGCTCGACCTTGACGGCATATCGGTATGCTGCGCCGAGCGAGGGGATGTTTAGGAATTGTATTTCTTCCTGGATGTACTTGTGCAGGCAGCCACGGTATTTGAGTATCAAATGTTGCTCCGAATCCTTGATACCCAACTTTGTGCGAAGGGTATGGAAAAGATTGGTGAACTCCGGCACGTCTTGGTCCCTTCCCTGCCGCAGCGTGGTCCACTTTATGTATTCATCCTCATAGCTTCCGACAGGGTAGTACTGCTCCTTGATGGCATCCCGGAACGAATCCCAGGTGGGTGCGGCTGAAAATAGTGAGCCAGTACTTTCATCCTTCTGCTCGCAGTAGGTTTCCCACCAGTCCTTGACGTGGGGGGCTACTTTGAGAAGAGCAAAAACAATCTTTTCCCGATTCGAAAATTCATGAACAAAAAAATAACCCTCTAGCAGATTTAACCATTTATCTACGGCATCGGCGTCTATCTGACCCTCGAATATGGGGATTTCAAAATTAACTTGTACCTTAAAGGGTGTGGCGTTTCCAGAGGAGCTGCTGGAAGCCGATGCGCCGCTTCTGGGTAGCCGCTGAAGGATCTGGGCAAAGCTGTCCATCATCGCGTTCCGTTGTCGCTCGAGGGCTTCTTCGAGCAAGATTTTGATGGGATCTCCTGCCCCCTCGTCTTTCTTCTCGTCCGCCATGGGAGGTCGTCGGGATTTGCGAGGCTGGTCTTGCAAAGGTTCAACCAGTTCAAGCCCTAACTCCTTATATCCCGACCTTGTTGGGGACATGCAAAGAAAAACAGAGAAAAAGCAGACCGCTCTGATACCACTGATCCGGATTTAAACAGGAATGCAACAAATTACAGAGATAACCATATACACAAAGATGCAGCGGAAATAATACTTCATTTCATTAATGGAAAATACTGAAATATGCTTACAACCAGAAATGGAAATAGACCAGCTAGGGCGATCGTAGCTTATCTCTGAGAAGATATGTGATGGCTACATGCCTCTGAACTGTGTTACAATGAGGCTCGAAGGCCTATTTATTGTTGAGAAACAATGGAAAAAAAACCCTTAACATTCCAAAACCTAACCCTAGGAGATGAAACGCCAAACTATGGGCCCCGTTTGGGGTAAATTGGTACATCAACTTCCTGGGGTCGTAACTTTGGCATATGATCTCCGTTTGACGCGTACAATAGCTCATTAGAAAGATCTATCCGAGCACTATCATTGTTGGAACCATCGGTCCATTCCATGGACCCATGTTGCCCCCGGATTCCCCAAAAAACGTCGTTTAGGGCCTCAAAACGGCTCCGGAAGTTCAGGACCCGAAAAACTGCTAAAAATAGTAATTTGTGCTACAATTAAGGAAACTGAAAATGCTGAGAAAGACAATGGTGGGGGTCCAGGTGGACTTGGCAGGTGGCCACCAATATCCACCTGGATCACTCATTCAGCGATTCTTACATTTTGATGCTTGGGAAGTACCCAGATTCGAAGACCCATGTATCCCTGAGAACCTCATTCAGTGGTGCTTCATGTTTGATGCATGGGGGAACCTAGTTTAGTATATTTTTCAAAGGTGCCCTTGATGGGATAAGCAGTTATCATCATCATCCATCAGCATGTTAGCCACATCAATGCTGACTTGATAGGACCATTTCCTATGTGATTTTAATACTTATTCATAGCCATTATACTGATCATGGAGTTATCACCTCATATAAACTCTTTAGTATCATTATCTCTTCAAAGCATAGTTCTATTTAGTTCTCAGTCAAGGATTTTCCCTATGCATCTCCACAGTAAATTACTATATCTCTCAAGAAGTTCATAAGACTCTCAATTAGATCAGAAAAGGGTGATTTATTTCAGCAATATTATTTCTCCTAACCTCATACATCAGGGAGAAATTGTTATCATGTGAAAATTTTGCACCCATCCATACACATTAGAAGACATTCAAAGTTAGTGATCAGCACATACAGAGGTGACATTTTTAGCTGGAAGCACCATGAAGAAAAAAAATCAAAATATTTCCTAAAGTTCAAGTTAAAAAATTGAACCAAGTGGGTGCACCACTACTGGAAATTAACGGTCACGCAGTTATTTCTTTGATAGTTCCACAGTCGTGGAAAATACAGTCAACACCTCAGGTCGTAAACTTGCTTGAGCAACACTTCAAATTTTGACATGATGGGCTGACAAATTCGAGCTTTGATCCACAAGAGGTCTTAAAGGCAAGGAAGTTGTAGCTCTTATCTCATTTATGAGGTGAACCACCACATTTATGAGCCAAGGGGAGGAGGAGTGTCCAAGAAACTCTATAAATACAAGTTCAAGGAGAGCTAAAAAACAAGAAGAAGCAAATCATTTTTATGCTGCCAAAATTTCTCCCTAGCAATCAAGCATTTCATTAAGAAGAGGATTTCATCATTAAAAGAGCCTCCATACTTCTTTGAAAGAGAGAGGAATCTTACAAGGAGATTGAGGAAAGGAACTTCCTTGTTGAGGATTTTTTAGCACCATTGCTCAAACAATTCTCTCCAAGTGTCTTTTATTCATCTATTGTATCTCTTCTACATTCAACAATCAATAAAGGGAACCATTTTCCATTACTTTGTTGATGTGTTTGCTTCATTAAGCATTATTCATGTGTTATCTTGTGTAGTTTTTAGTTTATGTTTATATATGCATTGTTTCCATTAATTTCAATGTCTTTTTTTTATGTGTTTATCCATTAACAACAACCAATTTCTTGTATTTTCCTTGTAGGTAACAACCAACTCCAAGGAATGTGTCTTTGGTACTCCATAGTAAAAAAAACACCATTATAGGGACGAAAGAGTCATAGAATTTCTGCTTAATGTTCCTTTCATTTTTATATGATCTAAAATATATAGCCTTATGACCAAATAATTTTCATGTACAAAAATAGCCTTAAAAGAAACTTGAATACCTGAGAACCAATGATCTTCTTATGGAGAGACTGTTTGCTTGAGGTATGGACAATCTTCTTTTGAAATCGGCTACAATGTGTCCAAAGTTGTGAAAAATAAAACACTCAACATCATCGTTCAACGGATAGAATGATCCTTCTTTAGATGTTTGTATATTTTCCATACTCATTCCTATGAGCAAATTATTTTCTTTGAAGAGTCACTTTCCTTAGTTCTTGGTTATGTTTCCTAGATAATTCTTTACCAGTTTGTTCATGGTTTGATTTGTTATCATTGATACTACCTGCACATGCTCGTGAGTTGGATTCTTCATTCATTGTTTCATCAAAACCAAGGCCTGATTTAGTGGAGTGATACCTTTGACTACTAAGAAGATTTCCAAACATCTTAGTATTTTCTTGAAATCTCAATTGTTTTTCCTATTATACTAATTTACTTCTTAATGATATTAATTCTATTTATAATTTCTCACAATCATTCCCTTTTTCTTTTAGTTGATTCCTTGTTGCTTATTCAACTTTTATTACTTCTTTTGGTTGGGTTCTTAACTTGATAATTTCCTCTTTAAGCCTATTTTATTTTTCTTCAAATACCTGAAGTGGCTCCTTATTTTTTTCATTTAAATTTTCTAGATCATTATTTAGAGAAATGATCTCATCTTAAGTCCTTCACAATGTCTTTTCCTTTCATTAAGTTGTTCAATCATTGTTGCAGTGTCTTCTGATTCATTCACAATATGATCCTTATTTTCATATACCTGCAACTTTTCTTTGAGACTTTCAATATTTTTCAAAGCATAGAAAATTTTCTTTGAAGATTAAATTCATTACCTAACCTTTCTTATTTTGAATTTGTAACTCCATCTGATATAATGAAAGTTGTTTCATGGTCACACCCATCTTCTAATAGGATACAACTTTCTTCTTTAGATACATTGAATGTTTTGAAAGTAAGATTACTTGTCATTTTACCTTATGAAAGAATTTTTTTCTTAACTAAGTTCCTCTCACTATTTTCTCCTTCATGGATGGCATGTAAGTTACTCCATACATATTTTGCAGATTCATAGTGCATAACTTTCTCATGTTCTAAATCAAATATGCCACAATAGATTGCATTTATTTATTGTTTAACAGAATGATTATTTTTATTTCATAAAGCCTGGATTACATGATTAGAACCATTTACATCAGATAAAACAAAACATAACTTTGTGATCTCAATGACTTCCATGTTTTAATATATCTAGAGCGGGGTCTTGTTTCCTCTACAGGATCTATAGACTAAGATTCTATACATGTATCTTCTATATGATCGACAAAATTGACCCAATAACAAAATAAACTTGCAGTGAATAAAATAACTATAACTTAGGTTGGCTTAGAAGGTTCAGCTTCATCTTTTTCCATCTAGAATACAAACCTTCATTTTCCTGTTCCTCCATTATTATGCCCTCCCCAGATGGTTCTTGTGACTCCTTTGTGCCGAGAAAATATTCTCCTTCCAAAAGCTCGTTCGTTTGCAATTCTTGACTTGATCGAGGATTTTTAGTATATCCATTACATAATAATTGCCAAATATCAAATCCAAGTCATATTAATCTAAACTTCATCATGTCTTTCCATGCCTGATAGCTTGCATCATTGAGCAAAGCCATACCTTGATTATCCATAGTTTCAGACATAACTTGTCCTGCTACTTGTTGTCCTTGATCGATAATTGTTGATACTACCATTGCATGTGATACCTCGCTTGCACTGTGATAGTTCTCCTAAATAGACTTCTTCCTTTGATTCATCTTCTTTTTTTTCTTCCTTGCCTTAATCCCTTATATCTCCTTCTAGTTGTTGAATTGATTCCTGAAGGACCTTCTCTGATACCAATTGTTATCAATATTAGGGGGGGTGAATTAGTGTTCCGTGATAATTCAACTATTACCTCGTTTATGTTCTTTGTAGTGTTAACTGAATCAGATTTTAAATACCAGTACATTATGATGGTATATCTATGAAAATGCAGGTAAAACATGTAAACCATGATCATAAATGAAAGTGAAACATAACAGCATAACACATCGACATATAAGCATCATCATCATCACTTAGAGACATCAAATATTAGGTGGAAAATCCAACTGGGAAAAACCACCACTGATGTTGTCTTCATCTTCTCTTATTAATATTAAGAAAACATTTTTTACATCTTGCATTTCCGCAGACTTTTACTAGTGCACAGGCTCCTATTGTTTCTCCAACTACCGTTGGAAGGAAGCCACCACTCCTTCATCTATTTCTCCAACCAGTACTAGAAGGAAGCTACCACTCCCTCACTCAAGGCCCCAACCCTCAGGCCTCTTGTGTACCTCATTTTAAAAAATTTCACACTAGATCCACCTACAACAAAACCAAATATTGTAAGCAATGTTTCATCCAATTTTCAAACTAGACCCACATATAAGATTCTTCTCATCAATCTTGTTCATACAACAATCAACAGAAAATATAATTTTGTCCTCAATATCACATAAACCTCAATGCATCATATTGAAGACTCATAAGAACAATTTCAGTATAATACATTCCTCACTCTTCAATTGACACGTAGAAGATATGATTCTAGACAATAGAAGTATGTTTCTAGTGAATATTTTTCTACAACCACAACTTGTTACCTCTATCGCTCAAATTACGTCACTACTCCTCCACTCAAACAAGATACCAAAACCTCTCTACAATAAATCTCTAATCGACAATCAATTATTCTCAATAAAACATATAACCCCAATTCTTCCATATACTTAAATATTGTTAAACACTAGCAGTAAACATGTATTCAATGACTGTCACTAGTAATATACCAAACCATATTCTCTGCTCACCTATGTTATCAAACCCTAGCAACATAATCATAGAAAAACCATAACTAATCAAATCATTCTTCCCTCACTCAACCATCAGCATATCAATCATTCATCAACTCAATATACATTCACTATACTTAACAACAAAAACCATGCTCAAGAAAGTGCAAGGCTTATCAAATAGAAATTCCCAATACATTAAAACACTCACACTTTAATCACACAATGACAAACCCTAGAATAAGCTATAAAACATTAACATTGTGACCCATTAGTTAGCACCATGAACACTACTTTTTCCATCACACTCGAACCAACATGTCATATAAAAATGAGATAGCAGAACTATTCTATATTTTGATATCTACAACAAAAGTTTCAACTCATTGTTCATGACAAATTCATCAAACAACTATGACTGTCTCTACAGTATTCTCATCAGTATAAAAATAATTCTGAGTTCAAAGTGACTATGGCAGCGCTTGAACTATCACATTTTCAGTTCTGCAATGACGGTATATCGTAGGCACATTGCTTCATTATATTTGCGCATTCTTTGTTTTTCACAGGTGTTTAACTTGCTTCAAGACTATGTCACTGGTGGTTCTCAAACCCCTATAACAAGTACATTAGTATGCAAACATTGCACATCTATGTTAATACAATCCTTATAACAGTAGCAAACCAACTTGGTTCATTAAACCATCAAGTGGTTATAAATTCATAGAATAAGATCACCATCACCCTAGCATCCATTACTCTCAAACTAATGAATATCTAACACAAAAATTCATATGATAATCTCTACAAGATATTAACTCATCAAATGAAAAGAAACTAACTCAGGACACCATGATCATAAGCACATGAAATGCACATCCAAGCAGCTACAACAAAAAAAAAAAAATCATATAAAACCTCTTCCCTTCCTATGCCTTTGTTTTTTGGTGAACAAGGCACTAATATTTGCACACAATAATCTCTGATTGTGAACAATTTATTGATAATGATAAGCCCTATACCAACTCACTACAAAACTGACATATCATAGACACATTTTGCATTCCTAGTGACTTATTTAATTAACCACAAACCAAATAAACCATATTAATTAATATTATGGACCATAGATCTAACAATAGTGGATATTATATCCTTAATGCATTCGTGTCCTGGAGATAATCATTAAATACATGCTCAACAAATAAGTCACCAATTTATTTATTCAACGAGATATTTAGATCTGAGCAATCGATTTATTCATTCCATGCAGACATAGAGTTCAATGCATTGGATGTCACCATAATTATCATGTGTTCAACATCTAGGATCACTGACTCAGTCACATACCTCCTCAAATTTGCAAATAAACCTAGCATACTAAAAAAATGGTGTATTCAATCAATTTTCAGAGCAATCTTGTTCCAAATTGCATGGCATATATGCATAGGAGTATACATGTGGTTTGATTCATATTTAACAAATATTCCATTGGAAAATATGCAAGCACACATCACATCTAACATAACACATCACAAGAATTGTAGAATCGTTGAGATCTAAGATTGAACACATAAACCAAATCTCTGCAAATAAGATGAAACCTTTTGCTTGATACGCGTTCACACACTTGTGCCAGAACAAAAGAGACAAAAAAACGTTAACCACATCACTATTTAAATCTCCAATTGATCATCCTTGAGTGCGCACAAACTAACATATTTTCTTGAGTATTTATAATCTCTCCACCATTTAATTACCATAGGAAAAACCATAGTTTTGTTGATTTTTTTATTTGACTAGATCAATTAAACTTTGATTACCTTCAATCACATTGTTACCTTGGGAAATTTCGATGGTTTGGCCTTTGATTTTTTTATTTTCTTCACCTACAAGCATCTTCATAGGGATAATATTGGCTCCTAAAGAAAATATACGCAACCACATTATGGGAAACCCGGTGAAGATATAGTAAATTATCTCTGTGCATAACTATATCCCAGAGAATATGTTATAATTGGTGGAAAATCACCTCCTCTCTACCTAGAACTTTTCCATTTGCATTCAATGCTTCTCCAACACTTGTAAAGCCTCTGCAAACATAAGACACACCTCAGTAACACATCATCATTATAACTTATCACCTCTCCAGAAACCTCTACATCCTTCTACAACTCCTTTCTAAACATCAGATCATCATGAACATATTCAATTCAACCTCTACATAGTCCCACAATTTTGTTTCTAATCACCAAGAGTGTGACATAACCATGATCCAGGTTGACATCACGGCCAACAAACTAGCCATAATGCCAACAATATTCCCCTTTGGAATTGATTTAAACATCTTGCAAAACACCAAGTCATCAATTTCTTCTCTCCCACTTTAACATCAATGACAAAGGTGGGCTAGTCTCACATAAGAATGCCATTTTTTCACCACTGGATACACTAGAACAGCTACCAAGATATGCCCAAAATGTATAAAAATCCATCAATTGCCTATAATCTAAATATTCTCCCCCTAAAAATGTCGGGCTATAAATATCATGAACCTCCTACTGCCATACATTGCTTCTTGTTACATATAAGATACCACTAGATATTATGACTAAAGGATAGCCCACACAACCTATGTATTCTAGAAATAAACATGAATGTTCAAGGTTGTATGTAGTGCATAGATAAGTACTTTATATGATGACTCAATTGAAATATCAAATTAAAGGTTGTTTTATGATCTCTCTAGATGTATACATAGCTCCCCCTTAGCCCATTAGGTTTACTATTATTATAATTCATCCATCCATTCAGGCATAAGATGTTCTTTTATGGTACCAACAATATAGAAACCCTAGGTGGATTTCAATAGAATCTGTGAGTGGTCAGGGCATGTATCAATATGGAACCCTACAATATAGAAATTTTAGAAGTTCATAATCTCATCACAATCATGTTGTCAAGATCAACACACTTCATGCTTCATACAGTGGGATCAAACCCCAACATAGCTAGCAGCATATATGTACATGACAATATCTAACATAGATGTGATCCCTCTAGCTCGACCAAGCAAACCTTGACTATAGAATATTGAACTCATATGTATGGAGCATCATATATCTTAATGTACACCTGCAATATGAAAAATTTAGATAATACATGTCAAGGCATTATATAATCCTTCCCTTTTCTACCAACAAAAAAGAATAGTTTACGATGAAGAGTTGAGACACTCGAGGAAAATGAGATGCTTCCCCTAGACATGTGCCAACCCTTCATCACCACATCTTTACATCATTCATAAGTAATCATAATATATTCAACATCAAAATTATAGAGCATCATATCCTTAGGTAACGTAAAAATTTTCCATGAACAAATAACCAACCCTAGGTGCATACATCATTCAACCACTGAAAAATTGCAATGATTTAACAACACATCAAGAGTCATCCAAATCCTAATCATGAATATGCATAATGGTCATAAACATGGTTTCCATATCATCAATAGGGTTTCAACATACAAAATTGAACCAATGAAATAACACACATGTAAACATTACTTTTCATGCATCACTCCCCCTGAGCTCATGCACCTCTTTCAAGAAATAAAATTGATCCTGCAGACCTAATTGTCATCAAGTTCCTAAGTTTTTTCCATGTGCTTATCTTGAGGCTATGCACCTATCATTCACTTATATAGTCATGTTGTAAATATGCATCAGGTACAATAGACTACGGTTGGGACTATCTTTCCTTTCTCTGAATCTGAAGAGGAGGAGATTGACTTCAATCTCTTACTTCAACCTGGAGTTTTCTTCAACACATATACATTGTCTGCATTTATGATTCCTTTTGCTATAATATTTCTAGTGTATTCTTCTATAATTTTGAATCCTCTTAAGGTAAATATAAGTATATTTCCTCTATCAGTCATTTGACCCACACTCGGGATGATTCGCATTAGCCCTTCAATCAATAATACATTAGCTACTTCTGTATTTTTAACATCAAGATCATCTCTACATTTTCCTAGCACCTTCGTCGGTGCATTGCTTCCAAGGATAACATCACCACCCTTGGTTTTCTTGAGAGAGATAAATATTCTCTTATCTCCAAGCATGTGATGAGAGCATATGATGTCTATGTACCTATGATTTTCTTCTTCTAGTGCGCACACGGCAAGGCCACACTTCTCTCGTTTCTCTTTCTTTTTGTTTCAAGTTTTCACATGAGGACTACTGAAGGAGGTTTTTTCTTATGGGAGTTTGTTGTATTTTTTGTTCATTTCATGTCATTTTTTCTAAAATTTCTAAATAATCCATTTGCTTGCTCCTACATTCTTTTGCCACATGTCAAAATTTATTGCATATATAACACCTTATGTGACCAAAGAATGGGACAAAAGATTCATAGTAGTTTTGCTTCATGTTCCTTTCACTTTTATGTGATATACAATCTATAACCATATGACCAAATAATTTGCATGTAAAACAATAGCCTTGAAATAAACTTGAATACTCGAGAACCGATGATATTCTTGTGGAGAGATTGTTTGCTTGAGGTATGAACAATATGCTTCTACAATCGACTACAATGTTTCCAAAATTGTGAAAAATAAAACACTCAACATAATCGATAAAGGGAGAGAATGAATTCTTGTTCATTCTTTGGATGTCTGCATTTTTTCCATACTCATTCTTGTGAGAAAATTAGTTTCTTTGAAGAGTCACTTTCCTTAGTTGTTGGTTTTTTCACCTAATTGAGTCTTTACCATTTTTTTTGGACTTTACTTTGTTGTCTCTAATACTACCTACACATGCCTATGAGCCATATTCCCACTTCATTGTTGCATGAAAACCAAGGCCTGATTTACTGGAGGGAGACCTTTCACTGCTAAGGCAATTGTCCAACATCTTGGTACTGTCTCGAAATCTCAATTATTTGTCTTATTCTACTAATTTACTTAATGAAATTACTTATATTTCTAATTTCTCAAAATCATTCCATTTTTCTTATATTTGATTGATTATTTCTTCTTCAACCTTTCTTGCTTCTTCTAGTTGGGTTATTAACTCGATAATTTCCTCTTTAAGCCCATTTTCTTATTCTTTAAAAACCTGAAGTAGCGCATTATGTTAATTTGACTTTTCTAGATCAGTCTTTAGAGAGATGATCTCAACTTCAAGTACTTCATAATGTATTTTCCTTTCATTAAGTTGTTCATTCATTATTGTAGTGTCTTCTGATTCATTCACACTATGATCCTTGTTTTCATATACCTACAACTTTTATTTGAGACTTTCAATATTTTTCAAATCAAAGAAAAGTATTCTTCTAAGATTAAATTCGTTATCTAACCTCTCTTATTTTGAATCTATAACTTCTTCTAATATTATGGAAGTTGTTTCATGGTCACATTCATCTTCTAATAGGCTACAAGTTTCTTCTTCATATACATTGAATGCTTTTAAAGCAAGATGATTTGCTATCTTACATGATGAATGAACTTATTTCTTAACTATGTTCATACACCTTTTGTAGATTCATAGTGCATAAATTTCTCAAGTTCTGGATCAGGTATGTCGCAATAGATTGCATTTATTGCATGATGATTCATTTGCAATTCTTGACTTGATGGAGGATTTTGAGTATAGCCATTACATACTAATTTCCAAATATCAGATCCAAGTGATATTAATATAGAATTCATTGAGTCTTTCCATGCCTGATAGTTTGCACCATTGAGAAGAAGCATACCTATATTATTCATAGTTTCGAACATTACTTGTTTCGTTGTTGATTTTCCTTGACCAATAATTGTTGATATTCACACTGCATGTGATACCTCGCTTGCACTATCATAGTTCTCCTAAATAGACCTCTTCCTTTGGGTCATCTTCTTTTTCTGCTTCCTGACCATATTCCCGTAGATCTCCTTCCAACTATTAAACTGATTCCTAAAGGACCTACTCCAATACCAATTGTTATAAATAATAAGGGGGGTTGAATTGGTATTTTGTGATATTTCAACATTTACCCAACTTCTTTTCTTCTTTGTAGTGTTAACTGAATCATATTTTAACTACTAGTACATTATGACATCATATCTATGCAAATGCAGGTAACACATGTAAACCATAGTCATAAATGTGAGTGAAACATAAGAGAAAAATATGTCAACATATCAACTTCATCATCATCACATAGAGACACTGGATATTAGGTGGAAAAACAACTATTGTCGTTGCCTTCATTTCCTTTTATTAATATTTAGAAAATAATATTTTAGAATTTGCATTGGCACATACTTTTACTAGTGTGAAAGCTCCTACTTGTTGGAGGTTATCACCTCCTACTATTTCTATGGCTACCATTGGAAGGAAGCCAACACTCCCTAATCTAGTTCTTAGCAACCACCCAAAGGAAGTTCCCACTCCCTCACTGAAGGCTCCAACCCTCATACCTCTTGTGGACCTCGTTTAAAAATATTTCATATCAGATCCACCTACAACAAAACCAAATCTTGTAGGCCACTTTTCATCCAATTTTCAAAGTGGACCCACATATAACATTTTCCTCATCAATCATGTTCTTACAACAATCAATAGAAAATACAAGTATGTCCTTAATATCACATAAAATTCAATACAACAAACTGAAGACTCATAATAACAACAGCAATACAGTACATATCTCACTCTCTAGCTGACATGTAGAAGATCTGATACTAGACAATAATGGTACATGGCTAGTGAAGCCTTTCCTGCAACCACAGTTCATTACCTCAATCACTCAACTTATGTCACTACTTCTCTACCAAACAAGGTACCAAAACCTCTCTAGAATAAATATTTGATCAACAATAAAATATGCTCAATAGAACATCAGCCCCTAGTTCTTCCATATATATCAATACTGTCAAATATTGGCAACAAAAATGCATTTAATGACTTTGACCAGAAATATACCAAACCATACACTTTGCTCACCTATGAGATCAAACCCTATAAACATACTCATAGAAAAACCCTAACTCATCAAATCATTTTTCCCTCACTCAACTATCAACATATCAATCATTCAACAACTCAACATTCTTTCACTATACTTACCAAAAAAAACCATGCTCAATACAATGCAAGGCTTATCAAATAATTATGTCCAATACATTGAAACACTCACACTCTAATAATACAATGAAAAAGCCTTTGTAATAGCTATAAAACATTAACCCTGCAAAGCACCATGAATAACACTTCTTCCATCACACACGAACCAACATGTCACATCAAAATGACATAGTAGAACTACTTTATAGTCTGATCTCTGCAATAAAAGTATCAGCTCACTTCTCATGAAAAACTCATCTAACAACTATGGCTATCTCTACAAAAATCCTAGTAGTATGACAATAATTTGCACTTCAAAATGACTATGGAAACTCCAACACTATCACATTGTTAGTCCTACAATGATGGCATATCATAGGCACATTACTTCATTAGATCTACACATTCTTTTTTTCACATGTGTTTAACTTGCTTAAGGCTATGTCATTAATGGCTCCAAACCCCTACAACAAGTACATTAGTATGTAGATATTGCAACATCTATGTCAATACAAGCCTTACAATAACATCAAACCATCTTGGCTCATCCAATCATCAAGTGGTTATAAATTCATAGAGGAAAATCACCAACACCCTAGCATCAATCACTCTCAAACCAATGAAGATATTACACAAAAATTCATATGAGAGTCTCTGCAAGATATGAACTCATTAAATGACAAGTAACTAACTCAGGACAACATGATCATAAGCACATCAAATTCATAGGCAACCAGCTACAACCAAAAAATATGGCATATAAAACCTAGACCCTTTAGCTTTGTTTGTTGTCAACAAGGCACTGATCATACAACAATCTCTAATTGCAAACAATCTATTGATAATGATAACCTTTGTACCAACTCAATGCAAAATTAGCATATCATAGACACTCATCAGGTGGAAAATAATTATCGCTCTTAATAATTATTTTTCTATGAATGGTTGTTAAAACCAAGGATAATGCATGATAATAAACAAAATAAATCATAATATTAAAGTGATAATCTAATCGCAACATGATTTCAATTTTACCATCATAATTTTACCCATGGTATCATAATTTATTATATTTACCCATGGTGTCATAATTTGAATTTTACCATCGTAATTATGATACTCACCCATGAATTTTGTAAACCATGGTATTTACCCATGGTATCATAATTTATTATATTTACCCATGGTGTCATAATTTGAATTTTACCATCTTAATTATGATACTCACCCATGGATTTTATAAACCATCATATTTGAAATTTAACTGGAGGCATGACTCTCATGAAAGATACCCATAAAAAGTATAAATATGGAACTCCACCATGGAGTAAATCATCGTTTTTCTCATAATGTAGTCTCATGGTATATTACCCATTTCAATAAATATTTGAGTTCCTCTTATGTTATTTTTTTGTAACGCTTCTCTTACACATTGAGTTCTTATTATATTGTTTTTATGCAATAACTCTTTTACACATCATGCCATATTAGTTCCCTTTTCATTCGTGAAGTTTACTTTATTAAGCAACTTGGATCATAATGACATTAATGCATAAGTTCTCATGAGATCTAATGCATTAATGGAATTGTGATCCAAGTTGTTTAATAAAGGAAACTTCACGAATGGAAAAGAAATAGAATATGGCATGATGCATAAAAAAAAAAATATTGTATAAAAACATTACAATAAGAACTCAATGTGTAAGAGAAATATTGCAGAAAAAATAACACAAGAGGAACTCAAATATTTATTGGAATGGGTAATATACCATGACACTACATTATGAGAAAAAGGATGTTGTACTCCATAGTGAAGAACTGTATTTATACTTTTAACAGGTATCTTTCACTTAAAGTCATGCCTCGTGTTACATTTCAAATACCATGGTGTTGTAACTGCTACAACACCCTCCAAAATTTTGGCCGACACTCAAATTTTTGAGCCTACTGTGGATCCCATGATCGGTTGTTCCTTAGTCACTTATTTTTAAGCTGATGATTTCAAAATCCCTTCTTCGACCTCAAGAATCGTTCCAATTTTTATCTTTATATAGCAAGTTTCATCTTCAAGCATGGGAGTTATAACTTTTCATGCAAAGGGAATTTTTGGTTTGCTTCAAGGGGAAATCTTTATTAAAATGAGTTATTCTCATCAAATAGACATGCTTTGCACTCATTTCCAAAGTTTCATGCACAATTACACAAGTGCCATCATTATCCTCACAAAGTCTATCGTCAGAGCCGCACTTGTTGTAAGCTTCCACAAAGGTTGTTGAATTAAGAAAAGTATGTTTTCATATGTTCTATATGATATATGTTGTATCACTAAGTGTCCATGTGTGTGGTCATAGTCAATTCTATCACTGTTCACATTGGTTCCACTAATCCCACGCTTAGCCAAATTCAGGAGGATTCCCAGCAACCTAGCCTCCTCTAGTCTTCCTAAAATGCGCACTTTGCATCTCAAACCCTCAAGATTTTTCTTTTCCTGTTGGAACTACACAATACGTAGAAATCCCAGCCTCCCTTGGCATCAAAAATTTCGCAAATGTGTCTCCCAGTGTCCTTCTCGCAGCTAGATTTCCCCCCTCAGTCTCGCTTGAGTTGCGCACTGTGCAGTCCCAGTGATCAAGCTTGACCCTTGGCTACTTGAACTGCAAAATTGTGTAGTTACTGTGCCCTTCTTCCCGAACCCATCACTCAGTCCTAGGCCATTTCATGAATCCAAGTGCTCTATCTTAGACTAGGGTTTTATCAAACTGATGTTGTCTTGTCATGAGTGGATTATAGATATAGGAATTTTACCAGGCTATGGAAATATGATGAAGAAGGAGGACATGCTAGATGACACTAAGGAGTTGAGGAGAAAATATAGTTATCAAATAATACCAAGGAACTTGGGGTATGATAGAATATCGGGACCATATGAAGACTCCATCTAATTCATAACCCTTTGGAGGGTAGGTACAAAAAATAAATCACATCTCATAAATTTGAAATACACCTCTTAGCGTAGTATGAATGACAGCATATCATTTTCATATCATTATGTCTTCAATGACATGTATGGTAGAAAACACTGAAGGTCATTCCATGTGTTTTCTCTAAGTGTTTTTCTCCCTTTTGCTTGTTGGATCAATTGTCATCTCTTGATATGTTTGACTTTTGGGACATGTTTTCGAGCCTTCTCTGATGGTTTCAAGGGTCAACCTCTATGTATATGAGTTGTCCAAGCCATGTAAACACATGTTTCACTCATACGCAAAGTCTTGAGAATTATCACACAAGTGTAATCGTGATCATCCTAAATCCTATCTGAAGTTTCGTACTTTCCGCTTCTTATTAGGAAACATTCACACAGAGGGTAATTCTTTGTTGGTTGTTGTGGTGGTCTATGTTGTCGTGTCATCGAAGTATGCTAAGTATGTGATCACAACTTCAAGTTCATCACAAGTCTATCTTCCTCCCGGGCTTATCCATCTTCAAAAAATCTTCTCGGGCCCCCACTGAGTTGCACACTACGTAGTATCAACCCTCATTGATGTGACCTTGCTACCTGTAATTGTCGATGTGCAATCGCTTTCCTCCAGGGAAGTTGTAATGCGTAATTCTAGAGCTTAGCAGCCTTCCTTCACCCCCAGAATTGTGCAGTGGTGTCTCCTAGTCTACCTTGAATTGCACACTTCACACTTTCAGTCCTCAATATTTTCCCTTGCCTATTGGAACCATGCAATATGCGGAGATCCCAACCTCCTTTGGCCTCCATAATTGTGCAGATGTGTCCTCCAGCGACCTTCCCTAAGTTGGAGCTCACCGCCCTCAAGAACTGCGCAAATTTTTCCTCCAGATCTCTCTTTTTCCTAGTCCTCCTTGCCATTG
The DNA here is from genome assembly GCA_031772625.1 of Pinus tabuliformis. Classification (NCBI taxonomy): domain Eukaryota; kingdom Viridiplantae; phylum Streptophyta; class Pinopsida; order Pinales; family Pinaceae; genus Pinus; species Pinus tabuliformis. Next base: position 256,856,469 of record CM062807.1, on the reverse strand, counting down.
AAACCTGTGTAGAACTAACCCTTTATAGATTCATCCCGCATTAGCCATCGTTGTCTTGAACTGCATAATTCTAACTCTCAGTGGTCACTGCATAATTTTTCTCCCTAGTGGAGACTGTGCTGAAAAGTTACTCAGTCGAGCCTGAGCTACGCTCTACACAATCTCAGTGATCAAGTCCCTCTCCCTGTCACCTGGAACTACACAATGTGAAGTTACTGGGCTCTCTCTCCCACCATGTCACTCATCTTAGGCTCAGTTTATGGATAAAAATGCATCATATTAGACTAGGGAGTTTTTGGATTGATGTCGTCACGTCATGAGTGAATTGCAGGAACAAGTACACTATCAAGCCATTGCGAGATTATGAGGAAGAAGAAGAAGGTGGAAAGGATGCCTAAGACTCACTTGTAGTTGAATGAATGAGTGAAGATATAAAGAACAAGCAAAAGGACACAAGTTTTCAACCACCTCCCAAGACCAAAGATCATTGAAGACCCCACATTATCAAGCTATGTGGAGGAAAAGAGAAAGTGTATCCAAGAACACATCTATCACTCAGAAACAATAGTGACTTGAAATTGCCACATCATCAAGTCATTACATGTCAGTAGTGTTGTGTCAAGTCATGTCACAATTTTTCATATGCCACATCACTATTGTGGGCCATGTATATTGTAAATCAAATGTATTGTAAAGTAAAAGTTGAATGGACACACATGAATATGAAGAGTCATGTAAGTTGAAAAGTCATAGGAAGTTGAACAGTCATGAGGGTAGTTAAAGAGTCACAAGGGGGAGAATCACCCTTTGCTATATATACCCCCTCATTGTATGAGCAGAGGACTTTTCACCTTAGCTCCTCCCGCAAGGCATTAGAGGGACCAGCTAGTTCTTTAAGGAGCAAGAAGTAGCTCTTATGTCCCACTACTGGGGCTAGTGATGTACAATGTAAATATGTGTCTTGGAACTTTTGCTTAATAACATAATCCTCTTAAGGACAACACGTTCATCATGCATGACTTATGAATGTTTGTAAGACTATTCTGTGGACATTTGTATTTCATGTTTTCTTTCACATGTACTAAGATAGTTGAAATATTTCGGTTATTTTAGTGCCTATATTGTTGAGAGTGTGTTGTAATGGTTGTTATTATTGTCTCATCCTTGTGGACTATTCTATGGGATACTAGACATACATTTCCTTTCTTATCATTTATAACAACTGCAACATCCGTTGTGGACTATTCTGCTAGGTGTTAGACAGATCTTCCCTTGTTCATTAGTTGTAACAACTATCACATCCATTGTGGACTATTCTGTTGGATGTTAGACAGATCATTCTTGTTCATGTGTGTATTTTCCTGGGTGGTACTATTACCTCTCACTTAGAGGCTCACTTTTCTCCCCCTTTTTTGCAGTAAGAGAACCTAGACACAGTTGTGCTACACACACTCACCTTGTTGTTCGAAGACACCATTGCATCACTCTCCTGTGTTGACAGCTAGAGCCAAGGCAAATCTTTGATGATTTGGAAACTGAGCCTTTATACCGGATGGGACTCCTACACTGAATGGTGTGAGGTTTGATTAGGACTTCATATCGGGGAGATCCCCTTGGTTGATGTATTTCCATCACCGTCAACAAAATGGCCCTAGAAGGAGGTCTAGATGACAAGTTGAGCCCATTGCATCTGATTTGAATCTCTTATCTAAAATGTCTGATACACAAATCATTCTCCCGATATGTTTCTCCAATTTTTCCCTTCATCAATTTTCAGCCCCCAATGAGCCTCTCGATCACTTGTCCCAGTTAAAGTTTGATGGTGAGGATGGAACATCCATAACCGAGCACATTTTCGATTTTCTTAACTTTTTGAATCTTACGAAATCGATGATGAAGAGTTGTCTTGTGTGCTTTTCTTCCTCACCCTTGAAGGTCATGCTAATCAGTGGTACCATACCTTTCCACCCACTTCCATTCAGTCCCTTTGTGACTTCCTTCGGGAGCTTCATCAAGCCTTCGATGGATATAATTACCGAATTTTTTTTGTAAAGAATCAATCTCTTAAGAATGGAGCCTAATGAATCAGTTGAGAATTTTTCTGATTGATTCCTTCACCTTTGCTATGAAATTCCAGAAGAAGATTTGAATTTGGAATTCTTGAAACAAGAGTTTGAGCACTTGGTTCTTATCACTTCATGCGGTGAACTTGAACCCCTTGATTTTTTTGCTTCCCAAACTCTTGTGAATCATGAGACACCTCTAATTTCAGAGGAGGAATTTATTGTCCCTTTTGTTCTTTTTCCTCCTCCTTTTCTAGTTCCAATAGGGGTGCCTCTCTACGATGGTAACAAATTTGAAAATTCTACAAATCAAATTCCCAATCCATCTTCTCATTCTTCTCCTACCTTTCATGACTCAGATTCAATGGAGGAAATTCCAGAATGGCTTATGAGGCCTATGGCAAAGACTAACTCCTCCACTCTACAAGATGATGTCACTATTCATAACTCGAGTCTCGAATCTGATATGGATTTCTGCCATCCTCTATCATCTACAAGCCATGACTCTTTGTACCATGATCCACTTGAGCAATTTGTTCCACCAGCTAGTCTTCCACACTCTCTTGATTTTCGCATTGTTGGTTCAAATTGCGATCAGGTACAAGGTAGTCACTCTACACAGGTAGAGGAGAAGGAAGGTGAAGGTGCTTTCAATATTTCTTATGTTTTCCAAGATCCTTCATGTCAAGATGATGCGCTTCCATTCTTGGATGATTTTCAATCTTCCAATCTCAGTAGTGAATCAAATGTAATTAATTATTTCGATCAATCTGTAGCCTTGGGAAACAATCATTCTAATGAAGATAATTTTGTTGGTGTATGCGGTAACAAATGCCCAAGTGCATCATCTGATCTTTTGTTTTCTCATGAATATCTTACCTTTGATCCAAAATATGATTCGGTCAAAGAAGATGTTCATATCAAAACTTCCTCTTCACCTCACTATCCCTTGTGTGCTCTCATTTGTAATGCATCTACCTATGATGGAAATACTCCATGCTCTTCAGTTTCTTTTTCTGATGGTTATCACAAGGCGATGAGGTTTTCTATTATGAGAATGAAAACAGTCAAAACATAGAGTACCCTTCCCATCCCTCATCATCTCTTTTCTTCCATGAAGAAAACTATTCAAATCAACTTGCTCACAAAATTTCCTCGATCCATTTATCTTTGAATTTTGCATCAAAATAGCCTTTCCATTTTAGTAATCTGATTGTTGAATTTGAAAAATCAGGTGAAACCTGTGGCAGATATGACTACCATCCGATGAGAATTATTGAAACTAGAAACAATAGCTATCCTCAAACCATGCATGATCTGGTTCAAGCTTCAAAATGTGATTCTACAATCCTGGGAAGTTTCAGGACATGCCAAGGAGTCGAGGCACTTCAACTTTCGTTTATGGGTATGTTAGGATATGGCAACCATGGTAAGCCCCCTCTTTCTCTTTTCATGTTTAATTCAGTGTAAATATATTTCTCAAAGATGTTTGGTATTTCGGATGTAATCTTTCAAACTCTCGAGATTTACTTCTTACCAGACTCAAGAATATTTTCTGGTCCATTCGTCTTCATGCAATTCTCTTGCAGCAAACTCGGGTTTGGAATGTGTACCTCTCGTGAAATTTGATCATTCCAAAGACCATCTTTGGCCAAAGGAATCATATCTATTGTATGTATTTCATGATGAGTAGCTCCTAACTTTCCTTATGAATATCATATCTTGAATCTTGTCCTTCATTTCACCTGGAAACCTCTTGAGTGTGAATGTATGCATGAGTTATTGTGTGAATCAATCTCCTTTCTATGCATTCCATCCTGACTTGTGTCACATGTTTGTTGTACTAGCCTCCCTTCCCACTTCTCCCAATGACTATTATTCTAGTATAGTGTGTCACCATTTACGAAGAAATGGATTATCACAATCATCATGCGAAGAAGATGATTCTATTATTCAAAACATTCGCAAAACTGTTCAAATTGATTTATCTTTGTTGATCGCAAACTGGGAATCTGATGCTTCAATCAGCTCATATGATCATTCTTTTGTCCTTGACGACTTTCATTTAGCTTATCATTTTTTGATCAGCACATCCAAGGAAAGTGGTTTTACATCTCTTGACCTTTATCTTTTAATATCTCATTGTTCATATTTGCATCGAGTAGTCGAAACACTTCAACCTTGTTTGATAGTTATGTCAAGTCCTCACTCTCTCGACGTGACTATCAAAAATGATCAGATCTATTCTTCCCTACAAGATTCTCATCATGAAACCAGGCTTCTAATTGAAAAATCATATTTTCAAAGTTTTGAAGATGGCCATCATGAATTTTATGATCCAATCCTTGAATGTCTAGAACAATCTTCCTTGGTAAGCTCTGTAAGCTGTGTAGATGAAGACACATCCGTAAGAGGTTTTCGAGGTTTTTTGAAATATGGTAATCATCGAAAAGGTAAGCATGTGAATTGGATGAAAGAAGTGGTTATGACACACCTTTCTGACCACAGGCAAGACCTTCCTTTCCTTGTGCAAGTTTTTCAATTTTTTATATCTTTTGTTGCACGTCACTTTTTATCTGTTTTAATTGTTTATATCTTTTTGGATGTAGGTCGGGAACAATTATGTTGGCTTCACTAGAAATTTCATTACACATAACCATGACCTTCTAGTTGTTAGGTTAGGAGTAGGATTAGCCGCATCATTAGCTTTCCCTTTCTTGCACTCATTTACTGTAGTATGTCCTCATTTTCTTATTCTGGTTCTACACCATGTTCGCTTTAGCCATTTTGTTCTCTTGTCTTCTGGTTTTGTTTCTGGGTTCTGTTTTTTCTTTCTTTTTATCTTGTTTTCTTTCTTGTTGATTTTTCCTCTTGTTTTCATCATGCGAATAAGTGTTGTGCATGGACCCGTTTTGGGCTTCTTAGTATGTGTGTGGCCAAACTATAAAGAGTCTTGTGACACTTCAGCATTTGGCTAGCCATCTGTCTGTCTTCCTTATGTTGGTTACACCTTTTTTCGATCAGATTCAAACAAAAAATATGATCCATCCATAAGGAGAGTTTTTTTCCAACCATGAACCCATGTCTAGTCTGCAAACCTCATGCTTATACTCAGTTTTTCATGCTTTGGTGTTCTCAAGCTTATCCAACTAGTATAAATGGAGAAGGGAAAAACCTAAACGAGAAAACCTAAATCAGAGGTCTCTAAATGCTTCTCTGAAGGAACAACCTGTTATGATCTCAATAAGTCAAGATCCTTCTTCCGCCCCAAAATAAATAAGTTCCAATGTGTAGTTCTCTTCAAATAAATAAATAAAATGTGAAAGAAGAGAAAGGCTTCATGCACAGAGAGGGGAAGAAAGCAACATTGTCGAGGTATTGTCTAGGCTCGTTGGCAGCAGAGCAAATTTTTGTGTTCCTATGTGACTCCTTCGGGGTACTGTTTAGGCTTGCTGGTAGTAGAGAAACACTAGATATGAAACTTATTATACTATAAAATAATTAATCTCGCAAGTTACACCACCCTTCCCAACTCGAAACATTGTGATTATGTTGAATATTATGTTTTGTTTGAATGAGAAGTTATAGAGGGGACCATGCTTGTTCATGGGCTAAGTGGGAAGGCCAAGGTAATATGCACAATGAATCAATACTCCCTGAAGAACCAATCCCTAAATGGAAGGAGTTAACCAAAACAAAGAAATTTGATTCCACTAGTGTGTCACCAAGTGTTGTAGCGGTTGCAACACCCTCCAAAATTTTGGCCTACACTTAAATTTTGGAGCCTACTGTGGATCCCACAATTGGTTTTTCCTTAGTCACTTATTAGTAAGCTGATGATTTCAAACTCCCTTCTTTGATCTCAATATTTGTTCATGCTTTTATCTTTATAGAGTAAGTGTCATCTTTGGGCATGGGAGTTATCGCTTGTCATGCAAAGGGAAGTTTTGGTTTGCTTCAAGGGGAAATATTTGTGAAAATGATTTGTTCTCATCACACAGCCATGTTTTGCACTCATTTCCAAAGTTTCACACACTATTACACAAGTGTCATCATTATCCTTAAAAAGTATATCATCGGAGCCGCACTTGTCATAAGTTGCCACAAAGGTTGTTGCATTAATCGAAGTATGTGTTAATATGTTCTAGATGATCTATGTGGTATCACTAAGTGTTCAAGTGTGTGGTCATAGTCAATTTCTATCATTGTTCACATCAGTTCCATTGATCCAACGCTTAGCCAAATTCTAGAGGATTGCTAGCAACCTATCCTCATCCAGTATTCCTAAATTGTGTACTTTTCATGTGTAACCCTCAATATTTTTCCTTGTCTGCTAGAATTGCGCAATGCGTAGAAATCCCCGCCACCCTTGGCATCCAAAACTATGCATATGCTTCCCCCAGTGTCCTTCTTGCATCTAGAGCTCACTTCCTCCAGAAATAGCATAGTTCTATCCCTAAAGCCTCTCAACTTCCCAGTCCCCCTTGCCTCGTCAAGCTATGTAGTTTTCCTCCCAAGGTCCCATCCCGCAGCATCCACTGCTTGCTTGAAGTGCGCAATTTTTTCGATCAGTGGGAACTGCGCAAATTTTTCCCTTAGTGAGGACTGTGTAGAAATCTCCCTCAATCTAGCCTGAGTTGTGCATTGCGCAGTCTCAGTGATCAATATTGACCCTTGGCTGCTTGAACTGTGTAATTACGTAGTCACTAGGCCTTCTCCCCTAAATTTTCACTCAGTCCCAGCCTAGTTTATGAATCCAAGTGCTCTATCTTAGACTAAGGGTTTATCAGATTGATGTTGTCTTGTCATGAGTGGATTATAGATACAGGAATTCTACCAGGCTATGGAAAGATGATGAAGAAGGAGGAAATGCTAGATGACACTAAGGAGTTGAGGAGAAGAGATAGTTATCCGATAAGAAGACCAAGGAACCTGGGGTATGATAGAAGATTGGGACCGTATGAAGACTCCATTTTATTCATAACCCTTTGGAGGGTAGGTACGAAAAAAAAAGCACGTCTCATAAAGTTGATATACACCTATTAACATAGTATGAATGACATCTTATAATTGCCACATCATTATGTCTTTAATGACATATATGGTCGCAAACATTGAAAGTGTTTTCTCTAAGTGTTTTTCTCCTTTCGCTTGTTGTATCAACTGTCGTCTCTTAGCATATTTGATTGTTACGACATGTTTGTGAGCCTTATCTAGTGGTTTCGGAGGTCGATCTCTGTGTATACAAGTTTTCCAAGCCATGTAAACAATTGTCACACTCATACACAAAGTCTTTAGCATTGTCACACAAATGGCATCACTATCATGCTAAATCCTATCTCAAATGTCACACTTGTCACCTATTGTCATGAGACAGCCACACAAAGGGTAATGCTTTGTTGGTTGTTGCAGTGGTATATGTTGTCGTGTCATTGAAGTATGCTAACTATGTGATCACAAGTTCAAGTCAATCACAAGTCTATCTTCCTCCCACACTTAGCCATCTTCATAAAATCTTCTCAACCAGGCAACTCAGCCTCACGGGGCCCCGACTAAGAATCATGTTGCGCAATCTCAACCCTCATTTATGTGACCTTGATACCTAGAACTACGTAGTGCGTAGTCACTGTCCTCTAGGGTAGTTGTACTGTGTAATACCAGATCCCACCATCCTTCCTTGACCCCCATAATTGTGTAGTGGTGTCTCCCAATGTTCCTTGAACTTTGCACTTTGCACTTTTAGTCCTTAAGGTTTTCCCTTGCTTGGTGGAACCCCACAATGTGCAGAGAGCCCAGCCTCCTTTGGCCTCCAAAACTGCACAAATGTGTCCTCAAGGAACCTTCCCTCAACCGAAGCTCACTACCCTCAATAAATATGGAGATTTGTCCTCCATACCTCTCTACTGCCCAGTCCTCCTTTCCTTTGAAAACTACATAGAACTGACCCCTCATACCTTCATCCCACATCAGCCACTATTGGCTTGAACTGTACAATTCTGACTCCCAGTGGCCACTGTGTAATTTGTATCCCCAATGGGGGATGTGCTGGAAAGTTCCTCAGTCAAGACTGAGTTGCACTCTGCACAATCTCAGTGATCAAGCCCCTCTGCCTATCACCTAGAACTATGCAATGCATGGTTACTGGGCCCTCTCTCCTAGCTTGTCACTTATCTCAAGCTCAATTCATAGATAAAAATGCATCATCTTAGACTAGGGAGTTTTCATATTAATTTTTTCTTGTCATGAGTGAATTGCAGGAACAAGTACACTATCAAGTATGGCGAGATGATAAGGAAGGAGAAGAAGGAGGAAAGCATACCTAATACTCAATGTAGCTCAACGGATGAGTGAACCTATCAAGAGCAAGAAAAGGGAAACAATTTTGCAACCACCTCCCAAGACCAAAGATCATTCAAGACCTTGCATCATCAAGATATGCGAAGGAAAAGAAAAATCATATCCAAGAACACATCTATCACTCAGCAGCAATATTAATTTGGCATTGCCACATCATCAAGTTAGCCCATGTCAACAATCTTGTGTCAGTTCATGTCATGAGTTTTCATATGCCACATCACTATTGTGGCCCATGTATATTGTAAATCAAATGTATTGTAAAGTGAAAGTACAATGGACACACATGAATATGAAGAGTCATGTAAGTTGAAAAGTCATAGGAAGTTGAATAGTCATGAGGGTATTCAAAGAGTCACAAAGGGGAGCATCACCCTTGGTTATATATACCCCCTCATTGTATGAGCAGGGGACTTTTCACCTTAGCTCCTCCCACAATACATTAGAGGGACCTACTAGTTCTTTGAGGAGGAAGGAGTGGCTCCAATGTCCCGCTACTGGGGCTAGTAATGTACAATGTAAATATGTCTTGGAAATTCTTCTTAATAGCAGAATCCTTTTAAGGCCGGCACGTTCTTCATGCATGACTTATGAATGTTTGTAAGACTATTTTGTGGATGCTTTTATTTCATGTTTTCTTTCACAGGTACTAAGAGAGTTGAACTATTTCAGTTATTTTAGTGCCTATCTTGTTGATAATGTGTTGTAATGGTTGTTATTGTTGTCTTGTCCTTATGGACTATTATATGGGATACTAGAAAGACATTTCCTTTCTTATCAGTTATAACGACTGTCACATCCGATGTGGACTATTCCATTGGATGTTAGACGGATCTTCCCTTATTCATTGGTTGTAATGACTATCGCATTTATTATGGACTATTCTATTGGATGTTAAACATATCCTTTTGGTTCATGTGTGTCTCTTCCTGGGTGGTACTATTACTTTCACTTAGAGGCTCACTTTTCTCCCCCTTTTTTGCAGTAAGAGAACCTAGACACAATTGCACTGCACATTCATCAGGCACAATCACCTTGTTGTTTGAAGACACCATTGCATCACTCTCTTATGCTGAAAACTAGAGCCAAGGCAGATATTCGAGGATTTGGAAACCGGGCCTTTATACAGGATGGGACTCCTACAGTAAATGGTGTGATGTCTTATTAGGACTTCATATCAGGTAGATCCCCTTAGTTGACATATTTCCAGCACCATCAACACATGGGTAAATACCATGGTTTACAAAATCCATGGTGAGTATCATAATTATGATGGTAAAATTGAAATCATTGTGTGAATTATATTCTCACATTAATATTATGATTTATTTTTTTTATTATCATGCATTATCCATGGTTTTAACAATCATTGATAGAAAAATAATTATTAATTGCGTTAATTATTTTCTACCTGGATCAGACACGGTACACATTGATTGGTGACTTATTTAATTAAGCACAAACCAAATAAACCATATTAATTAATATTATGGACCTAAATCTAGCAATAGTGTGCATATTATACTTAATGCAGTCATGTCCTGGAGATAATCATTGAACACAGTCTTAGAAAATAGGTCACCAATGTGTTTATTCAATGATTGGCTTAGATCTGACAAATCAATATATTCATTGAATGTAGACATAGAGTTCAACGTATTGGATCTCACCAGAATTACCATGCACTTGGTCTCTATCATTTATAACTCAATCACATACCTCCTCAGATCTACAAGTAAACCTAACATACTGAAAAATGGTGCATTAAATCAGTTTTCAAAGGAATATTGTTTCGAATTGCATGGAATATATGCAGAGTATACATGTGGTTTGATTCATATTCAATAAATATTAGGTTAAAAATACCAAGCACCCATCATATCTATCAAAACACATCACAAAAATTATAGAATCGCTCAAATCTTAGAGAGAAAACCATGCCCAAAACACATGAACCAAATCTCTACAAATCAGATGAAATATTTCCCTTGATACTCAGCCACACACCTATGCTAGAACAAAAGAGAAAAACAAAATCATTGATCACATTACTATTTAAAGATCAGTTTGATCATTATCAAGTGCGCACAAACTGAAAAATTTCCTTGAGTATTTATAATCTCTTTGCCATTGAATTACCATGGGAAAAACCATAGTTTTGTTGATGGTTTTGTTTGAATATATAAATTAGACTTTGATTACTTTTGACTGCATTATTGCCTTGGGAAATTTTGATGGTTTGGCCCTTGTTTTTTAATTTTCTTCACCTACAGGCTTCTTCCTGGGGATAAGCTTGAATCCCAAAGAATATCTTTGCAAGAATAGTGGAAAACCCAGTGAAGATATAGTAACTTCACTCTGTGCATAACTATCTCCCAGAGAAGACGCTCTAACTAAGGGAAAATCACCTTCTCTTTGCCAAGAACTTTTATGTTTGTCTTCAATGCTTCCAACACCTGTAGAGCCTGTTAGTCCCTTTTTTCTTGACCTTTTTCTCTTACTCTTCCCTTGTGTTCCTTCAGGTTCACTTGACTCTATGACTACTTTTCCCTTGCCAACCTACTGCAATAATTTGGTTTGCTCTTTTTCCATGATCAATTGCTTCGCTTTGAGCTAACTATTCTCCTGTTCAAGGAATGAAATGATGTGCCTTGTTCTCGCCATGTTGACTGTGAGATCCTTGATTTGATAGTCTTTATCTCTGATCATTTGTTACATGCTTGAATTCTAATCCTCTGCCTCTAAATCAACCAGCTCAAATTCATGTTCAACCATGTCTTTATCCCGCACTATTGATCCCTATTTTGCTAATGTAGAAAGCTTGGCCCCTTTCTCACCATGAGAAGCAAAGACAAGCCTCTTCCCTCTCTTGTACATCCTAGTCACCTCGAGCTTAGGTGCTTTGGTTCTTTCAACTAGTTTTCTAGAGGACCCCACTTCCATTTGTTGTGTTGGCATGCTAGAGGGTTGAGCTACTAAATTGGTTTCATGCCATTTTAGGGTTGTTTCCAAAAAAGTTTCCCAAGTCATACCTTTCTCTGCAAGTTGATGAAGGACTATAGTCTTGATCAGACTATGATGAAATAGACTAGGGTAGTGCTTCTTGTTCTTCATTTGAATCCTCTCTAACATTTTGGTAATGCTCCTACATAAGTAGTTGCACATATTGAGTGGCTTCTGAGAGGTAAAGTGCATTAGGAGGTGAATATGATAAGCATACAATCTAGAGAATAGTCCTTCACATGTAAATAACTTCATGACAATCTTCATCAAGGGGGCAAACTTCTCCAATAAGTACCTGAAAGGCATAACATGAGCATGTTTTTCCCTGTATGGTGTTTTCAAGAAGGGTCTATAATACTCAAGATCTAGGCTCATCCCCTTGAACCAATATTCACCATTATCTGGTAGCCCTATAGCAAGTGAAATGGAGGCCACTGAAAAATTGAATTCAACACCAGTAATAATAGCACTTTCACCTTTCAATTGAGTTTCCACCCAATATGTTAAATGTTCATTGAAACCCACTTCACTCACCCTTTTGCAGAAATCCAAGCAATTGACATATTCAAATCATTGTTTTATAAAGGGAGATGAGTTGATTTCACTACAATTTGATGGCTCATATCTGAGGATTTTCCCTCCCTTGTGATGTCTCTTCCTCTCTGGTGAAGATTCTGCTTCCATGATGACAGAAACCCTAGCAGCCAGAAAATGAGAAAAATTATAAGGTATGAGTGGAAAGTAGAATGATGGGTAGGTGGAATTTGATAAAATGGTAAAGGAGGTTTGAAAGAGGTGGATATGAGCTATGGAGAACTAATGAAAAATAATGAAAAAGAAATGGAGGAATGATATGCTTATGAGAAGGAAAAAACAGAGTTTTTAGTGAAAGTGCCCAAAACCCCTAGGAATGAACTAGGGTTTCACTTTTAATGAGGTAAACTTATGTTTTAACATTGATTGAGTGGTTTACATAGTTTATCTAACATATATAAAGGTGTAGGGCAATATTTTACATGTTAAAAAACAAGAAATTAAAATGGCCATCATCAACCCTATCATTTTTCATGAAAAACTCACTACAAAACCCTAATTGAATAAATATTTGGCATGAAATGATTTTGAAAAACAAAGAAGCAATTGGAATGATGTACTTACTTGTAGCCTAGCTTAGGATGCAATGAAATCAAGTTAGCAAGCTTTAAAATCAGTTTTGGAAGAGATTCGGGCAATTTCTAGACACTCTAGCCCAAGCGAAACGCAGTTAGCCTGAGCACAGTGTCAGGCCTCCAAGCGTAGCACAGTTTCTCTGAGCACAGCGCCTTGATATTTTTTCCAGTTTTGCATATGGAAATGAGTTTTCCTCTCTTTTGGGGTGGAGAGCTCGATGCACAAGAGTGAGGTAGATAAGATAAGTTTGGGGCTTTTAAGTTTATATAGGCAAATTAATTTCTCCTTATAAAAAGAAATGGGACCCACAAACCTTTGAAAACTAGTTTTTTCACTTTTGAAAACAGAGTCACCTTTAAGGCTGAAACCTGAGCTGTGTTTTCACTTTCCTGAGCACTGGAACTTCTTCTTCTGGAGGTTTTCAAACTGAAATCATGATGAATTTGTGATAACTCAACAAATCAATGTCAAAGAGCTTCTTGTCATGCTCTATTCACTGCTGGATTTATTCATGATAATGATGGACCTTGGAAACCCTAGCGACCTAATGGATGACCTGAAACTAAATGAAATGATGATGATGACTGACTTGCTTTTATTATGACACCTTCATAGAAATGTGATAGGTGACTAGCATGAGTGAATTTTCAAAAGACTGAACTCATTTCTAGACTGACCAAACAGTGACCAAATTTTACTATGTAAACTTAGTGACATGAAAATTTTGATTTTGATAGTCCTGACAAGCTTAGTAAAAGCACATTTGATCCAGGTGATAGGCTAACAAGATTGACACTAACAGAGCCTCTACAAAAATCAGACACACCTTAGTAACATATCGTCATCATAGGACATCACCTTTCCAGGCATATCTT